>JAZKJV010001537.1:0-1200000 GCA_037367405.1 Ottelia alismoides | reverse complement strand
TGGTCCGGTCAATTGGTTGACCTCCAGAAGCCTGCTCAGTGGGTTCATGGCCTTCATTTTCTGAAATTGAGAATGCACTATATTAGAACATATAATCATATATTCTATTTAATTTTATTTGATTAAGGCATTTTTAAATCAAATTAGTCTTGCTATGTCAACTATGAAAGTTTATTCCCTTATTCACTTTCAAAGTAGGAGATATACTTACCGATATATCTCAAGCAAGAACTGGGATCTCCTCTTTATCTTTGTCATATCCCAATAATATGAGAACCTATGACTCAAATAATGAGAAGCGGGAACACATTCCGCCTTGCAAGTCCAACTTGCATTTCCCAATTCGGTCTTTAATACCCAAGCCCACCACCCCTAAGGTGATGTTGACTCGTCATTAATTGAACCGACCGTTAACAGAAATACAACTCGCTATGCGCAATCCAATGTCGCCCCAATAATATGAGGACCCGATATTGGGGTCACTACGCATACGTCCTTACTCTTTCGAGAAGCGACGCGCCCGATCCAAACGGATCATATGTGGGAGCTGTCACTTCGGACAGGCGTCTCCCACATATAATATTTGGCGACGAAACCCTTCGCCTTGACGGGAGACCATGGATGTCACTTATGTGATCCTCCATCTCTTATTCAAATTTAATTAATTACTATGAATCTCATTCATATAATTAATTCTTCCAAGGGAATTATTAGCTCTAATCATATTAGAGTATTTTCAATTGGATATAATTAACTTAATCATATTAAATTAATTATCAATCCAATTCAATCAATCAAACTTAATTTTATGCTTGAATATATATATGATATTATTCAAAAAGTACGTATTAATTCGTATTTTAATAATTAGAAAAATACATCATAATCCCTCGGACATTATCCCGGCCCTACCCGCTGTCATGGCCAGTACCGACGGGAGTGGGGCGGACCACATACGTTGCAACCCGCTGACCAGCGATCCCCGACTAGACACCATATCCACCTCGGGAAAGGATAATGCCAAATTGATTATTTTGTACTTGAAATGATCATCGGTTCTTCAACCGAAATTATACCATATAGTAATCAAAACAATTTTGATTTTAAGGAAATTTGCTAGGCAAATTCTCAAGTCCTATTCAAGTAAGAAGTTTGATGATTGTAATTCCAATTAAAGTTTAGATCAAATCTAACCAACTAATTGGTTGGGGCCAAGTCAATTAGGCAAATAATCATGTTTCAATATTTCACAAATATTTTCAAGATTATTTCACGAAATTAACAATTAATTTCACTAATTGACAATCACTTGGTTCTAGATTAGGAAAGCAATTTCAGCAGTGACCCCTACTTACTAAAATTGGCATATCTCAATCATATTAAATCCAAATTAAGCAAAGTCAATTTCTAAAGTTTGCTAATTTGATTTAGGACAGAACCTAAGTGATGTTTCACGCATTTCGAGGCAAGTCTAAATAGTAATTAATATTTTAATCACGTTCAGATTCACAGTTCCCGCAACAGTGCATACATGTTCATTAAAACGACCATATCTCGAGCATACGAAATCCGATTTACGCAAACTCAGATCCTATGGTTTCTTTATTTAATGGGAAACATAATCCAAGTATAAAATTCGTGTTTAAACAATTTAAACAGTGCCGAATTTATTTACTAAACAGATCTGCGAAATCAAATGCGATGAAAACTTTCGCGACCTTAGCGAACCCAAGTCGTCCTTGGTTAACGAATCACTATTCGAAACCGTCAACCTGACTCTGATACCACTTGAAGGATATGGAGAGATCCTCAAGCGCATCACGGAAGCGTGAGCGTCGTATCGGATACGATGAAGAACGACTAGTCGTACTAGTTGTTCGGTGCAGCGGAATTTCAAAAAATTTATTCGATGAAACCACATAATCCAAAAACCATTCTCGGATCGTTTCATCTATAACCACAGTAAGTATAATGCAATACCTCTTGAAGCGTGGTTGATCGAGTCTCTAAGAGAAGAGACCTCCTGTCTCAAGTCCGATCGTCGGAGAGATCGCTTGCGAGCGCGGGGATGAACCGCGGTGTCCTCGCAATCCAAGAAGTTGATCCAAGCGCGGTTGCTCCTGATCTCGTCGCACGAGATCAATCGTCTCCTTCGCGGGCGAAGCACTCGAAGTAGACGGAGAACCGCAGAGCGTCGAAGCGGTAGCACGAAGGCGAGGGCGACGACGTTTCTCTCCACCAAGGTGGACGGCCACCAAGAGGAAGAGGGAGAGAGGGCTGTCGAGTATGAGAGAAAGAGAGAGAGAGAGTTTTGCTCCAATAGCATGTGTAAAACGAGAGCCAAGAATGCCTCTCTATTTATAGGGTTTTGGGATCCATGGATCTCAATCCATGTGTCATATGAAATCAATGGTTGAGATTGATTTATGTCAATCCAATGGTTAAGATTGTTGTTGGTAAAAACCAACAACTTGTGATTTAATTTGATAAAAATATATATGATAAATCAAATAAATATTAATACCAAATCTAAATCAATTAAATAAGGAGAGAGAAGGCAAAGGAGATGATCTCCTTATTTGGAAGAGGGGACGGCCACCAATTCCCCAAGGGAATTGAGTGCCGCCCCCCTCATTCCTAATGAGGAGTGCAATCTCATGATCCCCATGAGATTGCACATCTCCTTAATTTTCTCTCTACTTATTTTCCAACAACAATTTCTTGGTATTTTAATTCACCAAAATAATTGTCAATTAATTTTGGGAATATTGCAATCTTGACATTGGAATATTGTGAATCAAATTCACAACCCAAAACAAAATGTAATTTACATTTTCAATTAATTAAACAATGTGTATCCAATACACATTAATAATTAATCTACTAATATAAATTATATTTAACTCTCTCTAATACATTATAAATCACATTTATAATATATTAGGAATAATTAGATATTACTATCCACATTATTCTTATCCATAATAATTAAATCACATTTAATTATATTGGATAATATCTCATACATCATGATAATTAAATCACATTTAATTATCAACTTCTCTTTGCTTAGATCTCATGGAATTGTTCTCAAACCATTTAAGAACAATGCTATTTCTCCTCAGATACTTGGAGATAAGGAAAGGGCGATTGTATTGTTCCACGTATAGTGACTTGGATATTGAGATCACATCTCAAATCCAGATCCCATGGACCTCTCATAGATGCTTGATTAAATCAAGACCGTAAACCTAATCTTCTCATTGCATCTGAATCTCATTCAGATCAATGTCCAGTAAATGGACTAAGATTAGGTTACTTCTCTGATGAGAGGAGTTACTAAAATCCAGACCTGTTTCATCACTCCCTCGGAATGGAAGCATCATGGTTATACAATCGTTTATGATCAAATCACCCTTCAGGTATTCCCAATACCTGCACATCCTGCATACTGGAAGACTCATGATCATCATGAAGATAAAGATCACTTTTACACTGTTATCTTCATAGTCTGATCATTAAGTTTCTCAATCTTGGTCCTTGGGATATGGTACAGATCATATGCTTTCACAAAGCATATATCTTACCTTCAAATTCATATCATGCTTCTAAAGCATGATGACCATGCATGGAATTTGGTCAATCCCAATACCTCATGAGTGAGCTCATGTCTCCCGGTTCACAAGTGAACCTGTATGATCCCTTTGAGAGATCATATTACTCATATGCCCTTACATGCATACCAGCTCGCCGGTGTATAGACCTTGATTAGGTCATCAACCTATTGGTCTGCCAAATGTACATGCTCAGACATATAGTAATATATCTGTCTCTGGTCAGAGGATGTTTGCCTGTGATGTGACAGTATTCATCATAGGTATTTGGTTATCTCGATCTCGTTAAGTCAACTCATTGACTCAACTAATCTGATACCTCTGAATCAATATTCCTATGCAGAGGACCTGCATCAAGAGGTCGATCAGATATCAGTCTAATGAGATGGGATTGCCATCTCCCACTCAGACTGGAGATCACTACTTGTTAATCATTGACGATGCTTGATGAGTCCTCTATCTAACTCCTTAGATATTCATCCAAGCATCAGCCTCTATGATTCAATCATTGAATCAACAGCTGTATGATTATCAAGTTGGCCATGGTACATAACCCTTATTGTACAGAGGGACCTTATAGTGCATTCATTCATTCAATATCAGAAAGGGAGTGAAACAAAATCAATAACTTTTATTGATAAATCATTTATTACAATAACATTTATTGTAGGAATGGTTCGCCTCGGGCTCACATTGCTAACAATCTCCCACTAGCCCTCAGAACCATTCAGGAACAAGCCTTAAACCCATACTCATTACATGCTGGTCAAAAACCTTCTGTGTCAGAGGTTTGGTAAGAGGATCAGCAACGTTGTCGGCGGAGGCCACCTTGGTGATGATGATGTCACCACGCTTTTGAATCTCCCGAATGATGTGGTATTTCCTTTCTACGTGCTTGCTCTTCTGATACCATCTGGGTTCCTTCGCCTGGGCAATGGCTCCCGTGTTATCACAGAGTAGCGGGATGGGAGTATCAGAGGAAACTACGCCAAGCTCATGGACGAACTTGCGCAACCACACCGCCTCCTTTGCAGCATCCGATGCGGCAATGTATTCGGCTTCTGTTGTTGAATCTGCCGTAGTGTCCTGCTTCTTGCTTCTCCAGCTCACAGCACCACCGTTCAACAGGAACACAAACCCTGATGTCGACTTTCGATCATCAATATCCGATTGGAAGTCAGAATCTGTATATCCCAAAACTTGGAGATCACCATCTTCATAGACCAAGATGTAATCTTGCGTCCGTCTTAGATATTTGAATATGTTCTTTACTGCATTCCAGTGTTGTTCTCCATAGCAGGAATGGTAACGACTTACCACTCCCACTGCATGGCAGATATCTGACCTAGTACACATCATGGCATACATCAAGCTTCCTACGGCTGATGCATAAGGACATCCAGCCATGGCCTTCTTTTCCTCAACAATTTGAGGAGCCATTCCTTTAGACAGGTGGATATCATGTCTCAAGGGTAGGAATCCTTTCTTGGAACTATCCATACGGAATCGTTCAAGAATCTTCTTAATGTATCCTTGTTGTGACAATCCCAATATCCTCTTCTCTCGGTTTCTGAACAGCTTTAGACCCAAGATGTAAGAGGCTTCTCCAAGATCTTTCATCTCAAAGGTATGGGACAGCTAAATCTTCACACTGGTCATCATCCCTGTATCATTCCCAATGATAAGGATGTCATCTACATAAAGCACGATGAACACAATGGCGCTCCCACTAAGCTTCTTGTACACACAAGGTTCATCAGGATTCTGCACAAAATCATAACTCTTTATGGTTTCGTCAAATCTGATGTTCCAACTACGAGAAGCTTGCTTGAGCCCATAGATGGATTTCTTCAGCTTGCATACTTTGCCATCCTCAGTCATGAAGCCCTGGGGCTGCTCCATGTAGATATCCTCCTCGAGGTATCCATTGAGGAAAGCCGTCTTGACGTCCATCTGCCAGATGTCGTAGTCAAGATATGCAGCTATAGCTAGCAATGCCCTGATGGATTTAAGCATAGCCACAGGAGAGAATGTCTCATCGTAGTCGATGCCTTCTCTCTGTGTGTAGCCCTTGGCTACGAGCCGTGCCTTGAAAGTCTCTACTTTCCCATCAGGTCCCCTCTTTCTCTTGAAGATCCATTTGCACCCAATGGGTTTTACCCCTTTAGGTGGATCCTCTAGGGTCCATACACCATTCTTATGCATGGAGTCAATTTCTGACTTCATTGCTAGCATCCATCTATCCATGTCATGATCCGCGAGTGCTTCATCAAATGAAGTAGGATCATTGTCAGTTTCACTTGACACATGGAATCCATACCTTTCAGGTGGTGCAACCACCCTCGAACTCTTTCGAAGAGGTATGGGTGTTTCATCTTTATTTACTTCTTCAGTTTCTGGTTCAGGAATCTCAGAGTCCTCAGGGGACTCAATGAGTTCCTCTACTTCACTTTTGTCTTGACCTTTAAGGAAATCATCCTCCAGAAATTTCACATCTCTAGAGACAAAAACCTTTTGGGTCTCAGGGTCATAAAGTTGGTATCCAATACCATCTTTAACATACCCAATGAAGTAGCACTCACGAGAGCGAGATTCTAGCTTACTTGCATCCACATTCTTTGCATGGACCAAGCAACCCCAAACCCTCAAGTGATTAACACTAGGTTTGGTTCCATACCAGAGCTCATGAGGAGTCTTAGGTACAGATTTGCTAGGAATCTTATTCAGGATATATATTGCAGTCTCTACTGCATATCCCCAGAAACTAAGTGGTAAATGTTCTTTGCTCATCATTGAACGAACCATATCCATGATGGTTCTGTTGCGTCTTTCAGCAACACCATTAAGTTGGGGAGTTCCATGAGGAGTGAGATTGGAAATAATTCCATTCTCTTTAAGGTATCCTTAAATTCATCTGATAGGTACTCGCCACCTCGATCAGATCGAATTCGTTTAATCTTCCTATTGGTTTGGTTCTCAACCAAAACCTTGAACTCTTTGAACTTTTCAAAGGTTTCAGACTTATGACGTAATAGGAAGATAAACCCGTATCGCGAATGGTCATCAATAAATGTCAAATAATATCGATATCCATTTCGAGTCGCGGTACTGAAGGGACCGCATACATCAGTATGTATTAGGTCAATAATACCTTCACATCTTGTAACCTTGTTACGGAAAGGCATCCTAGTCATTTTCCCTCGAATACAATGTTCACAGGTAGGTAAAGGCTGAACCTGTAGAAAATCCAAAGGTCCATCCTTTATTAATCTATTGATCCTATCAACAGATAAATGACCAAGCCTTTGATGCCAAATCATGTTTGAATGATTTATATTACTCCTGGATCTTTTAGGGTTTTTATTAGTGATTGTAACATTCATGACATGCTCATTAATGCACAATTCATAGAGTCCTCCAGAAGTCAAAATACCCTCTGCAATATATTTATCATAATGATTTATGACTAATTTATTATAAAATAGGAATGAATATCCACTTCTAACTAGCTTAGAAACAGATATCAAATTCCTTCTGACTTCAGGTACATAAAGACACTCTTTAAGTACTAGGACTCTTCCACTAGATAATGATAGTCTGCAGGTCCCGACGGCGACTGCTGCAACACTTGCATCAGATCCCATCTGGATGACTATCTCCCCTTCTTCAAGCTGTCTAGTTTCCTGAAACAAATGCAACAAATTGCATACATGAACAGAAGCACCAGAATCAACTACCCAACTTCCTTCTCGTCCGACGAGAAAGCTGGTTTCAATGATAAATGTAGATTTCATACCTGCTGGGGCTTTACCTTTGTCGATCGACTTCAGGTAATCCGGGCAATTACGCCTCCAATGCCCCGACTTCTTGCAGTGGTGACAGACGTCGGTTTTCTTCGATGCCATTAAAGTGGATGCATTGGAAGATGAGGCAACACTTTGTCCCTTCTTCTTTCTCTTCTGGGCCGGGCCCTTCCGAGAACCTTGCTTCCGACCGCGCTTCCCTTTGACCTGTGCAACCATTGCAGTGCCAGTGGGACCATCTTTCTTCATTACGTCTTCTGCAGACTTTAATGCAGCAAGAAGCCCAGCATTTGTCAGTTCCAGCTTATTCATGTGCAATGATACCACAAAGTTATTGAAAGATTTGGGCAATGACAACAGAATGAAATCAGATTGCATGTCTGCATCCATCGTCGCCCCCAGAGTCTCAAGCTCCGACAAGTACCCAAACATTTTGAGTACATGCTCGCGGACCGAGGTCCCTTCCTGCATTTTGCAGCGAACGAGTTCTTTCATAACATTGTACCGCTGGGTGCGGTTAATGTCACCAAACATATCCTTTAGATTCTGCATGATATCCTGGTAAGTACTCATCTCCACATGTTGCTTCTGAAGAACATTGGAGAGAGAACCCAAGATATAGCACCTAGCCAAGACATGATCTTCATCATACTTGTCATTATATGCTTTGTCTTCCTTAGATTTAGGGTTTTCAAGTTTGTTTTCAGAGAGCACATAACTGATGCGCTCTGCCGAAAGCACAAGCTCCAAATTACGGATCCAATCCGAGTAATTTGGTCCGGTCAATTGGTTGACCTCCAGAAGCCTGCTCAGTGGGTTCATGGCCTTCATTTTCTGAAATTGAGAATGCACTATATTAGAACATATAATCATATATTCTATTTAATTTTATTTGATTAAGGCATTTTTAAATCAAATTAGTCTTGCTATGTCAACTATGAAAGTTTATTCCCTTATTCACTTTCAAAGTAGGAGATATACTTACCGATATATCTCAAGCAAGAACTGGGATCTCCTCTTTATCTTTGTCATATCCCAATAATATGAGAACCTATGACTCAAATAAAGAGAAGCGGGAACACATTCCGCTTTGCAAGTCCAACTTGCGTTTTCCAATTCGGTCTTTAATACCCGAGCCCACCACCCCTAAGGTGATGTTGACTCGTCATTAATTGAACCGACCGTTAACAGGAATACAACTCGCTATGCGCAATCCAATGTCTCCCCAATAATATGAGGACCCGATATTGGGGTCACTACGCATACGTCCTTACTCTTTCGAGAAGCGACGAGCCCGATCCAAACGGATCATATGTGGGAGCTGTCACTTCGGACAGGCGTCTCCCACATATAATATTTGGCGACGAAACCCTTCGCCTTGACGGGAGACCATGGATGTCACTTATGTGATCCTCCATCTCTTATTCAAATTTAATTAATTACTATGAATCTCATTCATATAATTAATTCTTCCAAGGGAATTATTAGCTCTAATCATATTAGAGTATTTTCAATTGGATATAATTAACTTAATCATATTAAATTAATTATCAATCCAATTCAATCAATCAAACTTAATTTTATTCTTGAATATATATATGATATTATTCTCAAAGTACGTATTAATTCGTATTTTAATAATTAGAAAAATACATCATAATCCCTCGGACATTATCCCGGCCCTACCCGCTGTCATGGCCAGTACCGACGGGAGTGGGGCGGACCACATACGTTGCAACCCGCTGACCAGCGATCCCCGACTAGACACCATATCCACCTCGGGAAAGGATAATGCCAAATTGATTATTTTGTACTTGAGATGATCATCGGTTCTTCAACCGAAATTATACCATATAGTAATCAAAACAATTTTGATTTTAAGGAAATTTGCTAGGCAAATTCGCAAGTCCTATTCAAGCAAGAAGTTTGATGATTGTAATTCCAATTAAAGTTTAGATCAAATCTAATCAACTAATTGGTTGGGGCCAAGTCAATTAGGCAAATAATCATGTTTCAATATTTCACAAATATTTTCAAGATTATTTCACGAAATTAACAATTAATTTCACTAATTGACAATCACTTGGTTCTAGATTAGGAAAGCAATTTCAGCAGTCACCCCTACTTACTAAAATTGGCATATCTCAATCATATTAAATCCAAATTAAGCAAAGTCAATTTCTAAAGTTTGCTAATTTGATTTAGGACAGAACCTAAGTGATGTTTCACGCATTTCGAGGCAAGTCTAAACAGTAATTAACATTTTAATCACGTTCAGATTCACAGTTCCCGCAACAGTGCATACATGTTCATTAAAACGACCATATCTCGAGCATACGAAATCCGATTTACGCAAACTCAGATCCTATGGTTTCTTTATTTAATGGGGAACATAATCCAAGTATAAAATTCGTGTTTAAACAATTTAAACAGTGCCGAATTTATTTACTAAACAAATCTGCGAAACCAAATGCGATGAAAACTTTCGCGACCTTAGCGAACCCAAGTCGTCCTTGGTTAACGAATCACTATTCGAAACCGTCAACCTGGCTCTGATACCACTTGAAGGATATGGAGAGATCCTCAAGCGCATCACGGAAGCGTGAGCGTCGTATCGGATACGACGAAGAACGACTAGTCGTACTAGTTGTTCGGTGCAGCGGAATTTTAAAAAATTTATTCGATGAAACCACATGATCCAAAAACCATTCTCGGATCGTTTCATCTATAACCACAATAAGTATAATGCAATACCTCTTGAATCGTGGTTGATCGAGTCTCTAAGAGAAGAGACCTCCTGTCTCAAGTCCGATCGTCGGAGAGATCGCTTGCGAGCGCGGGGATGAACCGCGGTGTCCACGCAATCCAAGAAGTTGATCCAAGCACGGTTGCTCCTGATCTCGTCGCACGAGATCAATCGTCTCCTTCGCGGGCGAAGCACTCGAAGTAGACGGAGAACCGCAGAGCGTCGAAGCGGTAGCACGAAGGTGAGGGCGACGATGTTTCTCTCCACCAAGGTGGACGGCCACCAAGAGGAAGAGGGAGAGAGGGCTGTCGAGTATGAGAGAAAGAGAGAGAGAGTTTTGCTACAATAGCATGTGTAAAAAGAGAGCCAAGAATGCCTCTCTATTTATAGGGTTTTGGGATCCATGGATCTCAATCCATGTGTCACATAAAATCAATGGTTGAGATTGATTTATGTCAATCCAATGGTCAAGATTGTTGTTGGTAAAAACCAACAACTTGTGATTTAATTTGATAAAAATATATTTGATAAATCAAATAAATATTAATACCAAATCTAAATCAATTAAATAAGGAGAGAGAAGGCAAAGGAGATGATCTCCTTATTTGGAAGAGGGGACGGCCACCAATTCCCCAAGGGAATTGAGTGCCGCCCCCCTCATTCCTAATGAGGAGTGCAATCTCATGATCCCCATGAGATTGCGCATCTCCTTAATTTTGTCTCTACTTATTTTCCAACAACAATTTGTTGGTATTTTAATTCACCAAAATAATTCTCAATTAATTTTGGGAATATTGCAATCTTGACATTGGAATATTGTGAATCAAATTCACAACCCAAAACAAAATGTAATTTACATTTTCAATTAATTAAACAGTGTGTATCCAATACACATTAATAATTAATCTACTAATATAAATTATATTTAACTCTCTCTAATACATTATAAATCACATTTATAATATATTAGGAATAATTAGATATTACTATCCACATTATTCTTATCCATAATAATTAAATCACATTTAATTATATTGGATAATATCTCATACATCATGATAATTAAATTACATTTAATTATCAACTTCTCTTTGCTTAGATCTCGTGGAATTGTTCTCAAACCATTTAAGAACAATGCTATTTCTCCTCAGATACTTGGAGATAAGGACAGGGCGATTGTATTGTTCCACGTATAGTGACTTGGATATTGAGATCACATCTCAAATTCAGATCCCATGGACCTCTCATAGATGCTTGATTAAATCAAGACCGTAAACCTAATCTTCTCATTGCATCTGAATCTCATTCAGATCAATGTCCAGTAAATGGACTAAGATTAGGTTACTTCTCTGATGAGAGGAGTCATTAAAATCCAGACCTGTTTCATCACTCCCTCGGAATGGAAGCGTCATGGTTATACAATCGTTTATGATCAAATCACCCTTCAGGTATTCCCAATACCTGCACATCCTGCATACTGGAAGACTCATGATCATCATGAAGATAAAGATCACTTTTACACTGTTATCTTCATAGTCTGATCATTAAGTTTCTCAATCTTGGTCCTTGGGATATGGTACAGATCATATGCTTTCACAAAGCATATATCTTACCTTCAAATTCATATCATGCTTCTAAAGCATGATGACCATGCATGGAATTTGGTCAATCCCAATACCTCATGAGTGAGCTCATGTCTCCCGGTTCACAAGTGAACCTGTATGATCCCTTTGAGAGATCATATTACTCATATGCCCTTACATGCATACCAGCTCGCTGGTGTATAGACCTTGATTAGGTCATCAACCTATTGGTCTGCCAAATGTACATGCTCAGACATATAGTAATATATCTGTCTCTGGTCAGAGGATGTTTGCTTGTGATGTGACAGTATTCATCATAGGTCTTTGGTTATCTCGATCTCGTTAAGTCAACTCATTGACTCAACTAATCTGATACCTCTGAATCAATATTCCTATGCAGAGGACCTGCATCAAGAGGTCGATCAGATATCAGTCTAATGAGATGGGATTGCCATCTCCCACTCAGACTGGAGATCACTAATTGTTAATCATTGAAGATGCTTGATGAGTCCTCTATCTAACTCCTTAGATATTCATCCAAGCATCAGCCTCTATGATTCAATCATTGAATCAACAGCTGTATGATTATCAAGTTGGCCATGGTACATAACCCTTATTGTACAGAGGGACCTTATAGTGCATTCATTCATTCAATATCAGAAAGGGAGTGAAACAAAATCAATAACTTTTATTGTAAATCATTTATTACAATAACATTTATTGTAGGAATGGTTCGCCTCGGGCTCACATTGCTAACAGGCGTCTCTTCTCATTCCGCCGGACCAGTATCTCCGTACATCTGGCATCTTCGCTTTGGTCATCTCCTGCTCCAGAAAATGCGACATCTTCTGCCTCAGATCTCTCCCAGTTCTTCCTTTCGCAGTGAAGCGTGTCAGTTGGGAAAGCATCATCGGTCTAGCTTTCCTAGTCGTCAGCGTCGGAATAGTAGCTCCCCGTTTGAGTTCTTTCACATTGATATCTGGGGTCCGAGTCGTGTACCCGATCATCAAGGACACAGGTTCTATCTAGTTGTAGTGGATGATTACTCTCGTGTATCTTGGGTCTTCCTTTTAAAGAATAAATCTGAAGCACGAGATGTGATTAAAAATTTGATTAATGAAGTGCAGAATGTTTTTTCTTCTACTGTAAAATATGTTCGTACAGATAATGCTCTGGAATTTTGCACACGGTCTCTCTCTCAGTTTCTCTCATCGAAGGGCATTATTCACCAAACCACTTGTGCTTACACATCTCAGCAGAATGGTGTGGCCGAAAGAAAGCAACGTCACCTTCTTGACATTACTCGAACTCTCCTTATTCAGAGTTGTGCTTCTATCTCTTTCTGGGGGGATGCGGTTCTTACAGCTTGCTACATGGTCAATCGTATGTCGTCATCTGTCCTTGGTGAGAAAATTCCTCTTTCTATCATTTTTCCTGATAAGGAATTATTCTCACTTACTCTCGTATCTTTGGTACTGTTGCATTTGTTCATCTCCTGACTCCTGGCCTTGATAAACTCTCTCCTAGAGTTGTCAAGTGTGTCTTTGTCGGTTACTCTAGGACCCAGAAGGGTTATCGCTGTTATGACCCCATAAACAAGAAATACTTTGTCAGTGCTGATGTCACGTTCTTTGAGTCTGTTATGTATTTTTCCCCTGCAGGTGACAGGCTGGTACCATCCACAACCAACGATGATGTCTATGTCCCTCCGCCTCCAACATGGACTTCACCTGAGTCCTCTCCTGCTCCAGTTACTACGTCACCACCACCACCTCCACCACCTTCTATCCCCCCTTTCCCAAAATTCTATATGTGTCGATCAGGTCCTGCTCAGGGTACATGTCAGACATCCATCACGCCTCAGGTATGTTCAGATGACATTACTACTGATGGGTCAGATATGGTACATGTGCAGGATTCTTCAGTGCAGGAGGAGACTACACCATCCAATACAGTGGACGATGACCTGGATATTCGTATTGCTATCCGGAAGCAAAAGCAGACGTGTGCATCTTATCCCTTTGCTTCTCAGGTGTCTTTTCATCGCCTCATAAGCGAATTTCAGAGATTTGTTGCAGCTTTGTCTTCTGTGGGCATACCACGGACCTATCAGGAAGCTATGAAGATTTCTATTTCCAATGGCATTTATCTTATTGTCGCCAAGGTGTTGGCGAGCAGACTTAGAGGGGTCCTGTCTTCTGTGGTCTTGCCGGCCCAATCCGCCTTCATTCCGGGTCGGTGTATGGCGGATGGAATCGTGACCGCTTCGGAGATATGTCGTGAGTGGAAGAGGTCTCAAAAAAAGGGGCAGTTTGGAAGATTGACTACGCCAAGGCCTATGACTATGTCAGTTGGAGATTCCTTTGGTTAGCTCTGCAGAAAAAGGATTTCCCGGAAGATTGGATTGCTTGGGTTAAGAGATGCGTCACCACTAGCTCCTGCTCGGTGTTGGTAAATGGGAGGCCTGAGGGGGGATGGTTCCAACTGCAGAGGGGTGTGCGTCAGGGCTGCCCCCTTGCTCCCCTGCTTTTTGTGTTGGTTGCAGATTGTCTTGCGGTTTTGTTTGAGCGGGCAGTGGAAGAAAACTGGTGCGAGGGCTTCCGAATGGGGGACATCTCAGTCCTGGTGTTGCAATATGCGGATGACATGCTGATATTCCTGGGAGGGACGGAGGAGCAGAACCGCAATGCAGCTGTGCTGGTGGATGTTTTTGGGTGCCTCTCTAGATTGCAGATTAACAGGCAGAGTCGGTCCTTGTTCCAATGGGATTGGGTGGCGAGGAGAGCATCGGGCTGGCGGAATGGGCAGGATGTCCCTTGGGGAGACTAACGATAACCTATCTGGGATTGCCTCTGGTTGAGGGCAGGCTGAGGAAGTCCGATTGGGATTGTGTTCTGCGCAGGATGGAGGAGCGGTTGGAAGGTTGGAAGGATGTCACTATGTCCAAGGGTGGGAAGCTTACACTATTGAAGCATGTTCTTTCGGTCATCCCGACTTTTTTCTTCTCGACAAGATTAATGCCTGTTGGTGTTAGAAGGAAGGTTGAGACCTTGATGAGATCTTTTTTCTGGTCTGGAAGACAAACAAAGAGGGGGTTGCACCTGGTGGCTTGAAAGGATCAGGTTATACCTGTTGCGGAGGGGGGCCTTGGTGTTAGGGACGTGGAATCTATGAACAAAGCTTTGTTAGCCAAGTGGGTGGTGCGCATTTGGGGTTCGTCCGCCTCGCCGGTCTTGCAGCTACTGAGAAAGATATATGGTGTTACTGGGGAGTTGGTGGCAGTGAGGAAGCGTCATGAGTCTTCCTTGTGGAGTGGGATCCGTGCCGTGCTCCCGGGGCTCCGGCCGCTTCTTAGGCCGATTTGGGGGGATGGTCTCCGATTCCGTTTTTGACTGGATGACTGGACGGGGGATGGGGCCTTGGCTTTCTGCTTCCCTCGGTTGATGGCGTTGGTCGTGGATAGGGGGCGCGGGTAGCGGAGGTCGTCGAAGCTGGGACGTGGGCACCGAGGTTCCTTGCGGATCTCTCGGATCAGAGGTTGGAGGAGTTTTTGCGGTTGCTGTCTGAGATTCCCCCTGCCGGGGAGATGTCGGGAGACCCAGACCGTTTTGAGTGGACTGATGGTAAGTTCTCGGTGAAGGCGGCCTATCGAAAGGTTACTGCGGCTTTGGTGGAGCGTGATTAAGATCTGTGTGCTGACATGAAGGTGATTTGGGCAGCTAAGATTCCGGCCCAGGTTAAGGTCTTCCTTTGGTGTATGAGGAGAGGTCGTATTTGTGACAAAGTGAGAAGAGGCAGACTGTTGGGTGGGACTGATCTAAAGTGTGACAGATGCGAGGACTAGTTGGAGGATGTGGACCACATCTTCTTTGGTTGCAGGTCTTCGGCAAAGGTTAGGGAGTCGTTGGGACTTACGTGGGTCCGGGCGTTTGATGTTGATCAGTTTTGGAGGTCGATTCGTGGGGTCGGCCTTGGGTCTTCCGATGATGTCTCCAAGCCTCTTGTCGCTCTGTGGGCTATTTGGCTTGGTAGGAATTATACAATTTTCAAGGGGCAACGGTTTACTCTGAAAATGTTATGGCCCACTGTAATGCTTTGTACAATTTTTGGTTATCAAACTGATGTACTTTATGCTTTATTAATGAATGCTTTGGTGTGGTGACTCCCGCCTCGAGAGGGCTCCCCCGTTATTTTACTCAAAAAAAGGAAGATATGAAGATTGATTGCTGGCGAATGGCTATGAAAGACGAGATGTGTGCCTTACAGTCTCGTGGCACATGGAGCTTGGTTAATGCTCCTCCTGATGCATCCATTGTTAGCTGTAAACGGTTATTCACAGTAAAATACCATGCTGATTGTCTAGATCGATACAAGGCACGGTTGGTTGCGCGAGGTTTCACACAAACCTATGGTGTGGACTATATGGATACATTTTCTCCAGTGGCTCGTCACTCTACTCTTCGCATTCTCTTATCAGTTGTTGTGGTACGTGACTGGACTATATCTCAGCTGGATGTCAAGAATGTCTTCTTGTATGGAGATCTGCAGGAGGAGGTCTACATGCAGCAGCCACCAGGGTTCACTGCTGAGGGGGGGAAGCATATGGTGTGTAGACTTCACAAGGCAATTTATGGCCTCAAACAGAGCCCAAGGACATGGTTCCAGAAGCTTTCCCATCTGATTGAACGACAGGGGTTCAAAAGATCGCATGCAGACCACTCATTGTTTATTCAGAAGTCTTCTGCAGGTACGGTTGTCATCATGGTCTATGTTGATTATATTCTGGTTATAGGAGATGATGTTCAGGGAATAGAGAGGGCAAAAGCATTTCTAGGCCGTCAGTTCGTCACGAAGGATCTTGGAACCCTAAGATACTTTCTGGGGTTGGAATTTGCCAGGAATGCACAGGGTCTGGTCATGACCCAAAGAAAGTACATTACAGATTTTTTGACTGAAACAGACATGGTTGGATGCAGACCATCGAGTACTCCCATGGATCCAAGCATGAAGCTGTATGATGATGACACTGCTGAAGTAGACAAGAGGAGATATAGAGAAATGGTGGGAAAGCTCCTTTATATTACCATAACTCGACCCGATATTGCCTTTGCAGTAAACCGGGTGAGTTAATTTATGGAGCAACCAAGACAAGTTCATATGGATGCCATATACATGATACTGAGGTATCTAAAGTCTTCTCCAGGTTCAGGGTTGCTATTTCGAAAGGGCAACGATTTATCTATTACAGCATATGCAGATGTCGATTATGCAGGATGCCCTAAGGATCGAATGTCGACCTCAGGATTCGCCATTTTTGTTGGGAGCTCTCTGGTTTCTTGGAAAAGCAAGAAACAAACTGTTGTGGCAAGGTCCAGTGCTAAATCTGAATATAGGGCCATGGCGCAAACAAGCACGGAGATGATGTGGGTTCGATCTGTGCTAGAGGATTTAAATGTAGTCGTACCTTTACCTATGCAGCTTCAGTGTG
The DNA here is from genome assembly GCA_037367405.1 of Ottelia alismoides. Lineage (NCBI taxonomy): Eukaryota > Viridiplantae > Streptophyta > Magnoliopsida > Alismatales > Hydrocharitaceae > Ottelia > Ottelia alismoides. The sequence continues at coordinate 1,182,766 of JAZKJV010001537.1, read as the reverse complement.
ACAATCAGGCAGCATTGTTTATTGCCAACAATCCAGCATTCCACGAAAGAACAAAGCATATTGAAGTTGATTGTCACTACACTAGAGACTTGATCTAGAGAGGCTTGATATCTACATCTAACATGAGCTCAGGGGATCAGACTGCTGACGTACTCACCAAGCCGTTGTTCAGAGGACTCTTCCAGAGATGTACTTCCAAGATGAGCATGATAGACATCTATGCTCCACCTTGAGGGGGAGTGTAGAGACCGATATTATTATATGTTATGTACCTTTTCGTAATTTCTTATTGTTCTCTGGACTACTATGTATTTTACCCGTGAGGTCTCTCCCTATATAAGAGAGCCTAGGGTTCCCTTGAATAATAGATTGTTCATTTTTCACAACATCCTTTATAAGGTAAATGTATAGGACATATACTTGTCTCTTATCCAAAACTCACCATAATATATCACGTGGGACAGAATCATAAGCCTTCTTCAAATCAATAAAAATCAAATGGAGGTTCTTCCTTTTAACTATAAATCTCCATCGTTCTCCTCAACAAGTGGATAGCTTCAATAGTTGAGCGGTCTAGTATGAATGCAAATTGCTTTCTTTTAGTATGAATGCGGATTGTTTTCTTTTACTTTGGAAACTTGCCTCAACCTTCTTTCGATCACACTTTCCCAAATTTTCATAGTACGACTCATCATATTGATACATCTGCAATTCGAACAATTTTTGATGTTTCATTTATTCTTACAAAGAGACACCATGATACTTCCCCTCCATTATTCGGGAATATGTGTCCCTGATGGTTTGAGACACGACTCGGGCCCCAAATGTCAAGATGGATCAACTCAAAAATACAAATAACTACTACGACATTGAGGACTCTGAAATATAAATCAGTTGTTCTTCCCAAGCTGGCAAGCCTCGCATTGGAGGGTAGAGCAAGGAGAAATCTGAGGAAGCGTGCGACAACTTTTGTAGTGGAAGATGACCAAATCGGAGGTGCCACACATAAGGAGAGACTGATCCAATGTGAATAGACGGAGTACCAACGTATGGGGATTAGGCCAGTTTATAGAGACCTCCTTGCTCAAGGTCAGATCCAACCATCATATTCGTAAGAATGTCCTGAAACACAAGGGAAGACGAATCAAATATGGCACGACAATGTAAGTTTTTGATGATTTGACTAATAGGCAGTAAATTCATAGAAAAATCAGGAGCATGAAGAATATTTTGCAAGCACATTGCCAAAGTCAACTGCAACTTCCCATGTCCAGTGATGGGAGAGTGGGTCCCATATGCTATAACTACATATCTGCCAGCCGAATCGATCTGTGTGCGCTAAACTACCATCTATCACCACAGAGGTGGTGTGAAGCTCCTGAATACATAATCCATTCTGACAAATCCGCTTTGTAACAGCTAGTAAAAGCATATGCAATACCTGATGTGGTGGCGGATGCTGATGCAACTACTTCTGAAGATCCTAATGGAGCAGTAGATGGCCCAGGTTCAGGCATGATCCCTCTCAGTCTTGCCACAAACTTGTCGAACCTCTGATCAGATGCCAGAAGAGGAGCATCATATGGTTGATTATCTTATGCAACACGAGCTGAAATGGGAAAATCATACTTAGATTAGCATGTATCCTCAGAATGACCTGGTCTGTGGCTGTAAGTGCATGGTTGACGGGGTTGACTACCCCGTCCCCTGCCATGGGTACTACGCCATCTGAACTGTATAGAACCCCCTTTACCACAAGATGCGGTCATAGCCGATGAGGTATGTGATTGCTGAGTAGCACCACCAGGTACTATAGAAAACCTCCTTAGTCTACAGTATGCCTCCTCCATTGGAGGTATAGTGGCATCAGTAAGAATCTGTGATCGAGTTGCACCATATTCAGGATCAAGAGCTGCAAAAAAACTCTGGTTATCATCGAATCTCTGTAAGTCATGAGTTGTTCTGGTGAAGCAGTCAAGGGAATGAAACCATGGAGCTTCTCAAACATACCCTTGAGAGAAGTGTAAAAGGTATGATGATGACGTATGTTCTGCTTTGATGTGAATATATCATGATGTAGTTGCAGTATCTTCGACTCATTCTTTGCATGTGAGTAAGTAGCAGCGAGGATGTCCCACATCGCCTTTGTGGTGAGATGACTTAGAATATCATTGGCTATCTCCACGGACACTTTCCCAGATAGCCAGACACGCGCATAAGTGTCATCAATGTTCAGAAAGGCGCTATGCGTTATTCAGTCGGAGGGGTCACTGCATAGAGAGTATGTGGTATGCGGGAGAGTATGCGGGGAGTATGCGGTTTTATGCGATTTAGTATTTTTTATTATTAAAAATATAAATGAATATTTAATATTATGGTAATATCCTCAGTCGGGAGAGTATGCGGTTTTATGCGGGGAGTACGTGGTTTTATGCGGGGAGTATGCGGTTTAATGTTATTATGTGGGTAGGGTTATTTGATTTTAGATTAAATAAAAAAAGTTCTATCAGAAAAGCGGCCGAGTATGCGGCCGCATAGGGGGTATACTCGGCCGAGTATGCGGGTCAACCCGCATACATGGTTGTTCCATCATACTCGGAGCGGCAAGGCTACCGAGTACGAGTATGCGGCCGAGTATGCGGCTTACTCGGTCGTTTTTCTGAACACTGAGTGTCATCTGCCTCCCATGAGGCATTAACCACAGTCTTGTCGATTGGTTCATCCTATGTCAGAATGTGTTTCTGTTAGGGTAAAAGAATACTCATATGATTCTATTCCATAGAGCCCTCGGGTCTCTTATATAGGGAGAGAACCCTTGGGTAAATTACAGTGACATACAATAGATAAAAGAAATGATGAAACAGTACAGTACACCGCAACATAAATAAGTCTCTACACTCCCCCTCAAGATGGAGCATAGATATCTATCATGCTCAGCTTGGAAGAACATCTCTGGAACGGTCCTCTGAGCAATGGCTTAGTGAATATGTCAGCAGTCTGGTCCACTGAACTGACATGAGACGTGGAAATGAAGCCCTTCTGAATCATGTCCCTGGTATAATGACAGTCCACCTCGATGTGCTTTGTTCTCTCATGGAAGGCTGGATTGTTGGCAATAAATAATGCTGCCTGATTATCACATTGAAGGTTCATAGGCAAGGGGACATCAACATTCAGATCTTCTAAGACTGCTTTAACCCACATCATTTCTGTGCTGGCCTGTGCCATGGCTCTGTACTCGGATTCAACACTGGATCTCGCCACAACAGTCTGCTTCTTGCTTTTCCAAGAGACTAACGAGCTTCCTATGAAGATAGCAAATCCAGAAGTAGACTTACGATCCCTTGGACATCCTGCATAATCTGCATCTGCACAGGCTGAAATAGACAGATCTGTATCTTTCTTGAATAGCAACCCTGTGCCTGGGGAAGACTTCAGATATCTTAATATCATATACAAGGCATCCATATGAACTTGCCTCGGCTGCTCCATGAATTGACTCACCCGGTTTACTGCAAAGGCAATATCCGGTCGAGTTATAGTAATGTATAAGAGCTTACCCACCATTTCTCTATACCTTCTCTTGTCCACCTCCTCGGTATCATCATCGTACAGCTTCATGCTCGGGTCCATAGGTGTACTTGAAGGTCTGCATCCAGTCATTCCTGTTTCAACTAGCAAATCTGTGACATATTTTCTTTGAGTCATCACCATTCCTTGTGCATTTCTTGCAAACTCTATCCCCAGAAAATATCGTATTGTGCCTAGATCCTTTGTAACGAACTGGCTTCCCAACATGGACTTGGTTATCTCAATCCCCTGAGTATCATCTTCTGTAACCAATATGTCATCAACATATATCATAACAACAATAGTACCTCTAGGGGTCTTCCGGACGAACAGTGAGTGGTCCGCATTTGATCTTCTGAACCCCTGTCGTTCAATAAGCTGGGAAAGCATCTGGAACCATGCTCGAGGACTCTGTTTAAGGCCATAGATAGCCTTATGAAGTCTGCACACCATCAGAGTCTCCCCCTCAGCAGCAAACCCGGGTGGCTGCTGCATGTAGACTTCCTCCTGTAGCTCACCATACAAGAAAGCATTCTTGACATCAAGCTGAAAAATTGTCCAGTTACGTACCATGGCAACAGATATGAGGATGCGAAGAGTGGAGTGTCTCGCCACCGGTGAAAAAGTATCCAAATAATCTACCCCATATGTCTGGGTAAATCCTCGTGCTACGAGCCTGGCCTTGTATCTGTCAAGACGGCCATCCGCATGATATTTCACCGTAAATACCCACTTGCAACTTACCACTGAGGCACCTGGAGGAATGGCGACAAGAGACCAAGTTCCCCTAGATTGCAAGGCACACATTTCCTCTTCCATTGCGAGACGCCAGCAGTCAATCTTCATGGCATCCTAATATGTCCGTGGAATCTCAACTGACGATACAGCAGCTGCAAACTTCTGGAAATCCCCAGTGAGTCGATGAAAGGAGACTTGAGAGGCAAGGGGATATGAGGCACACTGTCTTCGCTGCTTCCTATGAGCAATGGGCCGGTCCAAATCATCCAGGACTGTGCTGACCGGTTGATCCTCCTCCTGTAGTAAAGGTTCCTGCACAGGTGCATTATCTAAGCCATCGTTAGTGTTAACTTCAGAACAAACCTGAGGCGTGTTGGATGGTTGACATGTAGCTTGAGCAGGGCCTGTTCGCCTCGTATAGAACTTAGTGAAAGGGACAACTGGAGGTGGTGGTGGTGGTGGTGGTGTTGGTGGAGTAGAGGATTGACCCAGGCTTGGAGGTGGTGGAACAAAGACATTGGAAACTGGTGAGGTGGAGGAGACCAATCTGTCACCTGCAGGGGAGAAATACATGACAGGTTCGAAAAAAGTAACATCTGCACTCACATAGTACTTGTCATGGACAGGATCATAGCAGCGGTATCCTTTCTGTGTCCTGGAGTAACCCACAAAAACACACTTGATAGCCCTAGGAGAAAGCTTATCAAGTCCTGGAGATAAGCGGTGGACAAACGCAACAGTGCCAAAGACCCGAGGTGTAAGTGTAAACAAGTCTCTGTCTGGAAAAAGAACAGAGATTGGGGACTTTTCCCCAAGAACAATTGTAGGCATTCGGTTGACTAGATAGCATGCTGTAAGTATAGCATCCCCCCAAAAAGATAATGGAGCACAACTTTGAATAAGTAATGTGCGAGCAATATCAAGAAAATGTCGATGCTTTCGTTCTGCAACCCCATTTTGTTGAGAGGTGTAAGCACATGTGGTTTGATGAACATGCCTTTAGAAGAAAGAAAGGTAGCAAGAGAGCGAGTGCAGCACTCCAATGCATTGTCAGTACGCACATACTTAACAGTAGAAGAAAAAACATTCTGGACTTCATTAATAAGATTTTGAATAACACTTCCTGCTTCAGATTTATTTTTAAGAAGAAACGTCCAGGACACTCTAGAGAAATCATCAACCGCTACTAAATAGAACCTGTGCCCCTGATGATCTGGGACACGACTTGGACCCCAAATGTCTATATGAAGTAATTCAAACGGGGAGCGACTGCTCCGACTCTGACGACCTGGGAAGCTAGATCGATGGTGCTTCCCTAACTGACATGCTTCACAACGAAAGGAGGAACTCGGAGAAATCTGAGGCAGGAGGTGACGCATCTTCTGTAGGGGCAGATGACCGAACCGAAGATGCCAAGTGTACGGAGATACGACGCCTTGGGAATGCAGTGAGACGCCAGCGTAAGAGTTACGGACTAGACGATAGAGGCCATTGTGCTCAGAACCACAGCCAATCACCCTGCCCGTCAGTATGTCCTGAAAAATAACAGACGATGGATCAAAAATAGCACGACAGTGCAAATCACGTGTAATCTGACTAATGGATAAGAGGTTCATAGAGAATTCTGGAGCATGTAGGACATTCTGTAAGTGCATAGAGGGTAGCAAAGCCGTCTCCCCCTGACCGATGATAGGAGAATGAGTGCCATCAGCTATGAGTACAGAGCGACCAGGCTGTACAGCTCTGTAGGACTGCAAAATATCTTTCTCACGGCATAGATGATGGGTAGCTCCAGAGTCGACAATCCATCCTGTGAGATCATGACTATGAAGTGAGACTGAAGGACTACCTGAGGCACTGGCAGAGGCGGATGTACTGGCTGACGCCGAAGCCGCAACATCAGAAACTTCAGCACCCTCTGTCGACGATTGTGGCATGATATCACGAAGTCGTGCCACCAACTCTTCGAACCTGTGATCTGTAGCAGGAGCTGAAGGACCCTGAACATGATCCGCGACACGTGCAGAAGGAGGGAAGCCATGCTTGGAACAGCAAGTATCCTCCGAATGACCAGTACGGCGGCAGAATGAGCACGTGGAACGTATGCGACCTCCGCGTCCACGTCCACCACCTCCTCTGCCACGAAACGAGGACGAACCACCACGTCCCCTGGAAACTGCCATTGCAGACGGAGGTGCAGTCGCTGTAGTGGATGGAACAGGTACACGACTGAGCCTCCTGTATACATCTTCCATCGGCGGGATAGTGGCATCTGCTAGGATCTGAGAGCGTGCTGCCTCGTACTCCGGGTCTAGGGCAGCGAGTAATACGCCAACCATAGTGGCGTTGCGGAACGTCTTCTGCTATTCCGGCGTGGTTGTGAGCGGAATGGTGCTATAGAGCTTCTCGAACATACCACGAAGCGACGTGTACAGCGAATGAAGAGGCCTCCCATTCTGCTTCGTGGTAAATATATCATGCTGTAACTGGAGCATCTTCGTCTCGTTGCGGACCTGAGAGTACGTCATGGCCAAAATATCCCACATCGCCTTGGCGGTGGGATGGTGAAGAACATCATTCGCTATCTCTGTCGTGAGCGTACCTGAGAGCCAAACCTTGGCGTACGCATCATCAGCCTCCCATGAGGCATAGACCCCTGTCTTCTCCGGCGGTTCATCCTCGGTAAGAATATGCTTCTTACCACACGACTTCATGAGACTGAGGAACTGCATCGCCCACAGTTCGTAGTTTGTCCCATCCATTTTGACGATCGGTGTTGAACCTTTGAAAGCACCTATGGCGGGCATATCGAGCTTTTGTTCGGACATAATGCCGGAGAAGAACAACTATTGATAGACCAAGAAAATGTTGTCTACCAAGACTTTAAGGATTCAAGTGCACATGTAGACGTTATGCACTTGAATCCATCATCTATCCGAGACCGAGTGAAGGAGCGGCACTTGGCGACGAGTAGAGGCTCGGGAAGCCTCTACTAAGGAAGACGGCGGCTGGGCGGGGGCTGGACGGTGTAGACAGACCCCCGGCGGCGGCTGGAGGGAGCCGGGGCGGCAGGTGGGGGCTCCGGCGGCGGGCGTGCGAGACGGGGAGGGGGCCCCGGGGCTGGGCGAAACCCTGGGGGCGGCGGCGGAACCCTGGGACGGCGGTGGGAGAGATTCGGCGGCGGGGGTGGAGAGAAACCCTAGGTTAGGGTTAGGGCTCTGATACCATGTTAGGGTAAAAGAATACTCAGATGATTCTATTCCATAGAGCCCTCGGGTCTCTTATATAGGGAGAGAACCCTTGGGTAAATTACAGTGACATACAATAGATAAAAGAAATGATGAAACAGTACAGTACACCGCACCATAAATAAGTCTCTATAGTTTCTTACTGTTGCACTACATTAGGCTCGTGAATTGCATAGACCATAACTTATAATTAGTCACATCCATCTTGACAATGGGTGTTGGACCTTTGAAGGCACCCGAGGATGGGGCGTCGACCATGTTATCTGACATGATGATGACTGCTACGAAGATTGGAGTTGTAGACAAGGATGAACACGTCTACACAGACATACAGGAAGATGGTCGTCTACACAGACATACAGGAAGATGGTTGTGGGTGTAGACTCATACCATAACCCCTTCCATCCATTAGAGGCTTCTCCGAGTAACTAGGGTGGTTTAGATGATCAAAACCACCTCAAAAACCTCATAATCATGATGAATAATGAATCAAATCACTCTTGACAACGACTTCTAAGCCTCAACGGCCGATTATGGTGACCTCTAGGGCCCCACGAGAGTTGGTGATAACCCCAGGGCTATGAGTGGCAATAGAAACTCCCTTCGACAAGGGAGAATAGCCGCTAGGAGGCCCTTCTTGGGGCAGCGGCAACAGGTGGTTATTGCAGCTACTGCTTCACAACAGCGGTAGCGGCGGCGACCTGTGACTGTTGTTGTCGAGAGGGGAGACGACGTCCCTTAGGGCTTATGTGGGAAAGGTGCCGCTAGGGCACAAGCTCCGATACAGGACCGTCGCTTTGATACCATGTGGAAAGAGAAAAGGAGTAAATTTTATTTCATTGAGACCCTAAGACTCTCTTATATAGGAGAAAATACCTAAAGAAAATTGACATAAAATAGATAAAAGAATAAGTAAATATAAATAAAGAACAAACAAAAACATCTATCTCAACAATTTGTTATCACAATAGTGGAAGAAAGATACCTTCTATGTTTCCTAGAAAATGTAGCACTATAAAAATTCCCAAGATCTTTGTTCCACAAGGAGGGAAAAAACATCAAGATTCTATCCACTGAGGTCAATAGGGGGCATTAAAACTGTATGTAAGTGTGTTTTCATCACTTGAGCGTCCGAAGTGTCCATACTAGGCAATGGTTGTGATGATGAGAAAATATGTAGATGTCGTGTCACATTGGTTCTAATCTGCCTTTAATTTTTGGAGGCAGTGAAGGCATTGGTGGCTATCTTTCATTGTCTTAATGATGAAGGGGATGGGGCTTGGTCCTGTCGAATGGAGTAGTTCGTCAAGCTTTTAAGGATATCGTTTTGGTCATGCCGAATGGTGTAGTTGGTCAAGCTTTTAGGGATATCTTTGCTTTGTCGTGTGCGTGAGACAAAATGAATATCCTCGAATGCATCCCTCTGTATACAGGAACTTGATGAGCAAATTACCTGGGGGTCGCCACTCTCGTAAGAAAATGTTAAAATGCACGGCAATCTCCCCTTCCCCCATTGCATGCACAATCACCATCTGCACATACATGGAGCTGGTCCACAAAACCAACCTACCAAACATGATTCTAAAAGTTCGCATGTGCTGAATCGCTACCCGAAACTCAAACAAAAATCGACAGTGGAAATGGTTGAAAGTCATCGTTGAGGATATAAATCCGAAGTGTGATCAATTATACGAGTAAGTTTAATCGATCGCAGGATTAATGTCCACAATGGTTGAGTTTGTCAATCGGATCAATAAGTTTGATCAATCAAACTTACTGATATAATCGATCACAAAAATGTAATTGATAGATTAATATACTTGATGAAAGTTATTCAGAAAAACCTACAAGCAACCATGACATATCACCAAAAAAACTTTGGACTGCCTCGCTTTTTTCGAGAAACCTTCGGTAAAAGATGCGCAATATATCCACCTTAGATATTCCTATATTATTATAATCTCCGTTCATAATCAAAGGTTTTGATGGGATTAGATACTTTGTACTCTTCGAACCAAGCCATTGCACAATGGCATTATTTGTTCACAAAGGTGCTATATGTGTAATCTATTGCATAATACTCATATGCTTCTTACAAGCCATCATATATACAAACAGAGCAGAATATCATCAGATGACAGCAATGGCATGAAGTTCTAAGGTTAAAGAGATATAGAGCTTGAGGTAGGAAGTTGATATACTTGATTGCTGCCATGGAATGTATATTCTATATTATTAGATACATAAATAACATAGTCATGAATTCCAACTATTAATAACTAGACCATAGATATTAAGGTCCATGGATCATGTACAACTTGTGCCAGTATAAGGAACATAGACACTTTCTTCTAGTTATTATTTAGCATGGGACCTACTAAAATGGCATGATGGTTTAGTGAATCACTCCTGTCTTATAAACTAGGCCCAGATTCTGCTTTATTAAAAAGAAATCCCAGTGGCTCGATATAAAGCACAGTATAGTTTCTTGACACAATTTAAAGAAAAATATGGTTTCTTCTTCTGATGCATAATCATATATTCATAGTATAGAGCAAAGGTCCACCGAGTGCATGTGTTGCTATAGACAGAGTCCTCTATAAATGATCTTAGAGTGGTTGTTTGATGACTTGCAATCATTCAATAAGAAAAGGTGCAACATTTATTAAACAAAATACGGCATTCCATGAGCACAAAACGGTTATAGACATTACATTTCCACTTTCTCAAGGCTACAATTCGGCATACAGAGATTAACACGCCAACCTATGTCATTTGTAAATAATATCAAAAATAGTTACACTCTTTTAACAATGAGTGACAAAAAAATAACGAAGCCTTCTCCCACTATAAGTAGGATCGGTTACATGGATTCTTGCTCAAATCTATGTTGAAAGATTCGACTAATTTTTACGTTGGTTGTCGACTACCTAACGCAACCCCCACAAGTGGGGATTTGAACCCTGGTCTTTTGGGTGGTAGACACACTGCACTATCACCAGACCATTTAAGTGGGTGGGTACTAGAAGGAGTGACAAAACACGAGAAAAATTACCAAGCCCTCGAAGCGTGTCTAAGCCTATCATTTTCGCACATCCCTCACAGCCTTTATTCTTGGCCCGCGATATCGCAAGCTCTTTTAAGCTTATCAGCAGATCCTGATCATAATAATCAAAAGGCCAAGATGAACATATGACCTCAGTGGTTAAAACTATTTAGATTAGATTATTGTCATTGTAAACAAAAAGCCAACTCACAAGTTCAGAGTCAGAGAGGTAGGTGAAAAAATCATCACCATACGTGCAAAATTCCTCAGAGATCTCAACGGGTTCTCGTTTGTTCGCGGAAGCAGAATAGTTGGCCATTATTCCGGAAAGCTGTGCTGAAGTTTGTGAGCAGAATGAGGAAGCAATCAGCTAGAGGATCTAAATCTCACCTAAATATAAATTTGATGCAATCAAAAATGCTAAATGTTATAAATGATCCATGCAAAGAACAAACCACCATGCAATCACCACGATATAGAGTAAAAACACAGGCATGGGATACACTTTAAGAGGAGTATAATTCTCGAAACCCAAAAAGGTGGTATTTGCCTTACCCTAATATAAGTATATACTAGGGAGCATACCCGCGCTTCGCGGCGGGCTAAAAGCAAATTGCTCATATTTCTTAGTACACATATAACGTTAAAATACATATTACATGAGAATAAAATATGAAATGAAAAATGAGAATTCTTAAAGAGAGGCTAACATCAATGCACAATACACTTGCACAGAAAATATCACAAATTATGTCACCATTTATGGGATAAAATTAAATAGAACAGAATCAAATAAACAATCACAAATCGTACAAATATGTAACGGCATATCTCACAAAAAGATGCAATTTGATTTCTTTACAGATAAAAGTGTTGGCACATAAATTCTGTACAACCGGATGATAATCATGCAGGCTAAATTAATTAAAAATTATAAGCATACCCTTCAAGTACGAAATATGCTAGCATAAAAATTTCAAGATACATATAGGGAAAAAATTGACTTCTAAGCATATTAAAATCACAACTAAATATAATTTTAAAAACAATAATAAATCACAATAAATTTGTTATAAGGTATAATAATAAAATCATAACACATCACAATTTTAAATAAAAAATACTCCACAATTTAAATTGTAGGGAGCAAACGAAGGAATTTGGATTTTCTTACAATTATAATACCAACAAATTAGGATCTCAAAATAGAAAGCAAAATCACTATAGAGAAACTCTGAAATTCATATATACAACAGTGAGAAAACAATTATCGTCATTCACCAATTCACAATAGAATATTACATAATAAATAATCATAAGTGACATCAAATATATTAACATTATTGTTATAGAAAGTTATGCTGAAAATAACATGTTCATAAATAAGCGTAAAAAAATATTTTTTTTCAAAAAAAGGCATGCCATCTTAAATCCCTCCAAGAACACAACAGAAATGGAAAAAAACCTTTTGAATTCCAAATTTTGATATATTAGTTTAAAAAATTGATGGCTCAAACATCTTATCAAGTAAATAATATTTTATATTTTATCAAAATATCTATTCTTAAACATGCTCTTTTCCAACAAACATCAATGCATTACAAACTGCCATAAAGGACATCACAAATAACCTCGCCATTCATGACATAAATTTAATTAGAACATAATCTAATAAATAATCAGAAATCACACAAATAAGTTTCATTGTCTAACATTATATCCCACAAAAGTTGCAAATTGATTTCTTTACAAACAAAATTGTTCACTCATTAATTCCATAGATACGGTTATTAATAAAAAATGCTAAACGCAGAGAGATTTATCACAATAAATTTCAAAAGATGAAATCTTCAAAGATTAAAAATTGAATAAATAAAAATGATTTCATCACACATTAAAATTCCAGCAATATCTAATTTTAAAAATAATCATAATTTAAAGAAAAACATGCTCAATAGCATAACACTAACATCAAAGGGGAATTCAATTTTAAAAAACCATAATTAAAAAATAACTACAGTATGAAATTAGTACTGAGAAAATGAAGGGATTTAGGTTTTGTTAAGATTGTAAGAGCAACAAATCTCGACATTTTGCATACGGAAGATAGTAATACAGTATCAACAAAAAAAGGAGAATAACTACAACCATAAAAATCAAAATACCACAAATTGATATTTAACAAAAAGTAAGAAATTTGTTGCATCTGTTCTAAAAAGATGAAGGCTCAGACATTGTATCAAGTAATTATCGTAATCTATTCAGCCAAAAAACGTACATATAAACATAGAGGCTACATTCTAGACAACAACAATGCACAACACAATTCATGTAAGACACGATAAATCTCCTCGCCATTTAAGAGATAAATTTAAATAGAATACAATCAAATAAATTGTAAAAAATCACCAAATATGTTCCATTATTTAACACAATACCCCACAAAAAATGCACTTTGGTTTCTTTACATTTGAAAGTTCTGTCTCGTTAATTCTATACAACTGGTTGATAACTATACACGCTAAATTCATAAAATTTAAAATCTTAGCCTCTGAAATATGAAATCTTTAACTATCAAAAATACAGTTTCAATATAGAAAGGTCGATCATTTTAACATAAGAATAAAAATACCGCAAATCGATAATTAGTTAAAACTATGAAATTTGATACAAAAATTTAAAAATGAAGGCTCATAACTTATATCAATAAAATATCGAAATCTATTGAGTCAAAATGTCTACTCTTGAACATATGGGATCTATCATAGAGAACACTAATGCACAACACTTTTCATATAAGACTACAAATGACCTCAACATTTATGAGATAAGTTTAAATAGATCGTAATCAAATAAATAATTTGAAATCGTACAAATATATTCCACTGTTTAACACAATATCCCCCGAAAGTGTAATTTGATTTCTTTACATATGATTTCTTTACATATAAAAGTGTTGTGTCCTTAATTTTATGCAAACAGTTGATAATCATACATACTAAATTCACAAAGATTTATCATCACAGCCTTCGAAATATGGGAAATTTAAATATTAAAAAAATTAATATACCTAACAAATAAAAACAACTTCATCACACATTAAAATCACAACAGAATCCAATTCTAAAAACAATCATAAGTCACATCAAACATACTCTATAATATAACATTAAAATAATAATAGACTTCAATTCAAAAAACAATCATAAACCACCAAAAAAATACTCCACGTTATACCATTATAGGGAGAAAAAAAAGGAATTTACCTTTTCTTAAAATCACATTACCTAGAAATTACGACCATATAGTCACCAAAGATAAGATAACAATATAATATCAATTTATAAAGGAAAATCATTGTAACCATAAGAATCAGAACGCCGCAAAGAAACAACAATAACAAAGAAACAATCCGTTATCAAAATTCACCAATTCACAACATTAATAAGTTAATAGTTACGCATGATTATACCAACAACAAATTACGTATGCATACTGAAGACAAACATATAGTTAAAACAATCAATGAGAAAACACAATAGCCATAAGAATTAGAACGGAAACTCTAAAATTTAATAAATAAAATCAAATAAAATAAGAACTATCATCATCATCCTCGTTACATCTATACAAACATCATTCCAGCATGAACGTTAAATCTTAATAGTTTATTTATAACAAATTATAGAAGTATCACAAATATACTATATTGTATAACACCATAGGAAAGGAAAAGGAGATTTCGATATTTTGAATATTAAACAAACAACAAAATACTACAGAGATAAAACATTGCAAGCATACAATTAAAATTTCTACTCATCATTCTCCCATGAAAATTACATTAAATAGCATCACAGGGTGATTAAACAAATATTTAATCTTAAAAAATCATTATAGGATTATTGGAGTTCCTCCCGCAAGACCAATAGCGATAAAGGGAAGAAGCACAATAGAGATCAGAAAACCAGATTTAAAGAACTCACCAAAGGGGACAATGGTGAAACTGGAAAACTTTTTAGCGTTTGTGCAAATCATCCTTATCCAACCCACAACATATCAAACGTCATTGGCGTTGTTTATCAAAGATAAATAATGAATAACAACTACAACGAAATAAATGACATAAGATCGCATAAAACAACATGACAATTCCTCTTCTTCCATTCATATTCTCGTCTACACAAATGATGTAGTAACAATGTAAAAAAAGTTGAAATTTCCCAAACAACATTACAATAAAAAATGCTTAAGATAAGAAAACCATACCAGGCCCGCCATACATCCCGCAGAAACACCAAAGAGAGAAGCAAGAAGCACAAAAGAGATCACAAGCCAGGAGTTCACCCCTCGAAGAAACACCGTGAAGAGATGCAGGAAGCACAACAGAGATCGCAAAGTCAGAGTTCGAGAAGAACACCAAAGGGGGGAACGGTGAAATCAGATTCCTTTTTATGGTTTTTGAGAAAGAAAAGGAAGAGACACATGAAACACATCGGTCAAAAAGTAGGACATATGATGGGTCTGAAATTCCTCAAACAATATGGCATAATGATCAGGAAATTACCATAAAAATGCTTAAGATAAGAAAACCATACCAGCTCGTCGTACATCCTGCAGAAAAATCAAAGAGAAGCAAGAAGCACAATAGAGATCACAAACCCGGAGTTCACCTCTCACAGAAACAGTAGCAAAGAGATGCAAGAAACACAGTAGAGATCGCAAAGCCTCGAGAAGAACATATCAAAGGAGAAGGCGGTGAAATTACACTTCCCTTTTATGGTTTTTGATAAAGAAAAGGAAGAGACACGTGAGATACATCTGTTCAAAAGTAGGACAGCTGCTGAGGAGAAGGAAGCGTTGGAAATACGCGAGCAGAGGGAAAGGAATATTGGCCCAAAAGTGGGACAGCTGGTGGGAAGAAGCGTTGGAAATACACGAGTAGAGGGAAAGGAAATATCGGGGAAAGGAAAGGAAGGCTGGGAAAGACCATTGTGCCACGTGTCATCAAGACTGGGAGAAACCCAGTAATAGTAAGTACGAGTATATAGGAAATAACATATATAAAGAAAACTATCCTTCCACATCAAACAATAGCAATAGTAAAAATCATATTTCATCATATTTGCCAAATCAGAAGTAATTTTATTACAATCCTATAATATCATATTACAACTACATAATACATCATCTTAGAGCCAAGCAATAGCAGTTCCATGCTGTTGTCTAACCAGCTGAACAAAACTAACGAAGTAATAGTCATCCTAGAACTACATAATACATCAGCTTACAGCTACGCAAAAACAGATTATAGCTTTAACAAAAGCAAACATGCAGATGAGTAAATACCAAATTGCAACGTAGCGAGATCCAACAAACACTACGAAAACATCATCAACAGAAGGAAAGCAAAACATAAAGAACAGAAATCGATCAGTAATAAGATAAATAATAGAGGAAGTAAGCTAATCTGAAAAGAAAATATAAAATTAATTCAAAGTTTGCCCCATTCACCAAGAATCTTGCAGAAAATTTTAGACAACATAAGAGGGTATATATGCAAGAACCACTATAAAGATTACAATTGTCTAATAGCATATTGTAATCACCAAATACATTATAGTATAGTGGAAGTAAACAATATCATATTATAAATTTTAACTAAAACTAAGGAAATAATAGACATAGAACATATAATAATCGAAGGAAAGAAATAAAAACAAAAGCAAACAACATTTAATAAAAGAAGTCGGAAACATCATACATAAATGGATAAAAAAATTACAAACTACTATCCACCGAAAGCAAGAACCATATGACAACAACAATAACAGTATTATAGTTTCATTACATCCTACTATATATGTATAGACAGAAATAAGGTCTCATACTACAAACGAAAATGCAATGGAAAGGAAGTTAGTGTTTAATATAAGTCACAGCTATATAATTTCTTACGGTAATTAGTTAATAATAAAAATCATTTTTTCCTAATGTTCAGTATACTACGTAAAATACCAATGACAGACAACATGTACAAAACAACAGTAGTATATATATATGCATGCTCCACTACGTAAGAACATAGAAAATAGCATATATATAGGAATATCTCTTTCAACATTAAACATAAACAATAACATATTATAGGCTGGAATAAAAGTAAGGAAGTAATATTCATGTTATAATTACATAACACATCATATTACAGCCGAAGAAAATCATATTGTAAGCTTTAATAAAAGCAAACAGGCATATCAACAGATACCAAATTGGAGCGCGGTAAGATCCAACAGACACTACGAAGAAGTCGCCAACGAAAGAAGAACAAAAGATAAAGAACAGAGATCGACCAACAGTAACATGAGTAACAGATAAATTAAGCAAACCTGACAAAAACATAAGAAATTTGACAAAAAATATCCCCCATTCACCAGAAATCTTGCAGACAATTATCGAAAACATAAGAAGGTATATATGCAAGAAAACACTGCAAAAATGACAGTTATGTAATAACATTTTAAAAATACTGACTTCATCATCGTAAAAACAAACAATATAAGATTTTAAGCTTTAAATAAATTTAAGGAAATAATAGAAATGCAGCATATAATAATTGAAATAAAAAAATATCTCCTTACATCACAACCAAAAAGAAAGAGGTAAATCAGCACATACCAAACTTGACGCTCGGGAACCTGGAAAAAACATATTTGGTGTTCAGCAAGGAAAACGAAAATTACAGCCACACTTAAAGTTAAGGATCGTAAAAGTAAAACTAAAATGAGAACATGCATAACATAGTAATAATAAAAAAAACCCCATGAACTCACCTTACCTTTGGAGCTCAGATGAGGAGAACTGGAGGAGCGACGGAAACCAAAGAAAATATTTAGGGTTATGTGAAGGACAAAACATGGGCACACAGTTAGCATGAAGAATCATTAAAGAAATCCAACAACGAAAACATGGATAACATAATAAGGGAAAAAAATAACCACCTTACCTTTGGAGATCATCTAAGCAAAACCGAAGGAGCAAGAAAACCCCCCAAAAAAATTAGGGTTATCCAAAGGACGAAGCATGGGGAAGTACTTAATATCAACGATCGTCAAAAGAATCCAACAACGAAAACATGGATAACGTAATAAGGAACAAATTTCTTTAAGGAAAAAAAGCACACCTTTTCCACAAAGAACAGATGAAGAACCCAACATACACAACTCAAAAGGTCATTGACGGAAGATATCGACATCACCTGGAGGAGAAGAGGCAAAGAGAAGAAGAAGCGCCGACGAGAGAAGGCAAAGGAAGGAAGAGGCGGCAGAGGAAGGAATCCACGAGTAACCCAACCGCGATAAACAAAACCTCCTTTCGCCAGGTGGTACCGAAACATCGAGAATCGAAACGTCCTTTCGGCATCTGGCAGCATCGAGAGAGGGAGAACACACACTTAACAGGGAATAGAAATGGGTGCAGATGAACGGAATGAGACTTTGTTGACACGTGGCATAAGAATAGAGAAGAACCCGGTAATAGTAAGAGTATAGATATATATATATATATATATATGTGGGCTAAATGGGGCTGCCCCTTGGGGGAGCTAACTTGGCTCCTCCCGCACCATTTCGTCCGCTTTTTTTATTTTTTAAAAAAATTTCTTCCGTGAATATTCATCACTATATCCCTATATTATGCTATTCAATTTTCGTGCGAAACAGATACTTCTACAGCCTCCATCCAGACAGTCATTTTTTAACAGTAACAGAATTGCTAAAAACGACCCTTCTGGATGGAGGTCGTAGGAATCTCTGTTTCACGCGAAATTTGAATGACATAATATAGGTATATATTGATGAAAATCTACGGAAGAAATTTTCAAAAAATAAAAAATAAAAAAGCGGACGAAATGGCGCGGGAGGAGTCAAGTTAGCTCCCCCCATGGGGGCAGTCCCATTTTACCATATATATAGGGAGCCGGGAGCCTGCACCCGATGGTGTAGGTAACTCCCTGCACCCGACCTTTTTTCTCATTATTTTTGATTTTTTCGGAAAAAATATTTGGGGGATTTACTTAATATATTAAGGGGAATATGTGTTTCAAGTTTCATTCAAAACAAACATTCCGAACATGTTCATCTAGAATGGGTCATTTTCAGGAATTCTAGACTGTTAAAATTTGATGATCTTGATGGAGATGATAGAAGTCTCAAATTAAGTTGAAATGGGAATGACGCCATGGTGATATATAGTGATCTAATTACCCTAAGGTTTCATTTCAAAAAAAACAAAAAATCATGAAAAAATGACCTGGGTGTAGGTAGTTACCTACACCCCCGGGTGTAGGATCCCTTTTCTCATATATATATAGGGGTTGATGGGGCTGCCCTTGGGGGCAGCCAACATGGCTGCCCCGCCCCATTTTTTGGTAAATTTTTTTATTTTTTTTGAAAAATATAGCTATGTATATTCATCCCTATATCCCTCTTATATGCCATTCGAATTTCGTCAGAAACAGAGATTCCTACGGCTTCCATCCAGATAGGGTTGATTTAAAAAATCCTGCGACCGTTAAAAAAAATGGCGTCTGGATGGAGGCCGTAGGAGTCTCTGTTTCTGACAAAATTCGAATGGCATATAGGAGGGATATAGGGATGAATATAGATGGTGATATTTTTCAAAAAAAATAAAAAAAATTACGAAAAATGGGGTGGGGGCAACCATGTTGGCTGCCCCTAGGGGGCAGCCCCATTTTTCCCACACACACACACACATATATATATATATATATATATATATATATATATATATAAGTTCCATGAATCAGTATCTTTGGGTTGACCAAAATCCATATGCAAATTGTGTGAGATCTTTAATTAATCGTGAGTATTCAAGGTGTAAATCAAATACTGGACTATGTAATGCAAACTAGATGATACACCTTAGGCCAATTCTCAGATGGCCAAAACAATGCAGATGGTCGACAGCAACCTGAAGAGCCCCCAAGGTAACAAAAACACTTCTAACGCCTAGTTCCTTTTCTAGTAAACGGTAGTGACTTCAAAGGCCTAGTTGCAAACAATTTTTATTGTTTAAGTTTTCTTAAAATATAACATTGATGTGTGCGCATATTTACGAGCGACGGAATGGGATTACCCACGGGCTCGAGGGTAGAGCTTGCGGTGTTGACGGCGGTGGGGAACGGGCGACCCGCTGGCGGATGGCGAGGAAGGCGGCGAGTAGCGACGGAGATTGTGGGGGAGCAGTGGCGGCTAAGCTGCGCCGTGGGGGAGGCGGCGGGAATGGTCGACGGCGACTGACTGGGTAGTTTGTGGACGGCGGTGGTAATGGGTTTGAGGTCATGGCATAGGCAATGGAGCTCAGTTACAAATGTCAAATTTACACTCGTAACCCTTTCCTGTCGTGTCAAATTTGCACTCCTAACCCTGTCATTTGAAAAACCTACTCTTGTTAAACGAATCCTACATCACTTGATAGGTAAGTTGTAAAACTCATAATATCAAAAAAAATTAAGGGATATCCATCTCACAAACTCTATAAATTTTATAAATTACCTCTACGATCTTTTGCACAACATGATTATCCCATCGACATTGTAAATTACTCCCAAAAATCTCACGAGCTTAAAAGAGATTAACTGTAGGGTTCAAGAGGTGCCAAGGGGGAATAACATTGTTTCAAAGGTATGGAAGGTAAATTACAAAGTTCATCGGATTCGTGGAATAAATATCCTAAAATTTAATATAGTTTTTCTAGGAATGTTTACCCGCCAAACCCTATAAACTTTGCCAATTACCTTCACGACCTTTAAAACAACAAAATCCCCCCCTTGACACTGTAAACTTGCCAACTCTTACCCCATGAACCCTGCGCTTACTCTGTTTGAAGCTCGGGAGGGTTCTTGGGGTAATTTACATGGTTGATGAGGTAATTACGTTATGCAAAAGATCGTAGAGGTAATTTAAAAAGTTTATAAGGTATGTCGGGTAAAAATCCCTATTTTTATAGTATGAATTAAGATCAACTGATCGAATTTTCTACTTTGATTAAAAATACACAATTTTAGCTATGGGCAATACAATTGTGTGTGCTTTTTCTTTATTGCGTATTATAAAAAAATTTAAATTAGTACTGTTTAATTAATCCATATATCAAATCAAATAGGTGATTGGTAGTTAATTACTTTTCCAGTCGGAAATTTGCTCTTGTTCTGCATTGGATTGAGTAATAACGAGGAATAATGGATAAATGAGGTTCATTCTGAATCCTGATCTCTTGTTTAGTTGATTTTAGGGATAAGGAAGGTATAATAATATACATTTGGACTTTTTTTAATAAATATAAATTAAAGTGTAATTAAAAGAATTGAGGTATAGAAATGGTATACACGGGCGAAAATGACATCTGAGATACCAAAATAGCAAACTTCACTGCGACAAATTGCAATCGAAGATTTTCAACTAAAATCTTTCCTATCTATGTAACCTATAAACCTATATTTTAGAAACTTTTTGACTATATAAGGCAATGTTTTTGAAACTGAACCAGGCATCGAACGGGAAACATTATCGAAATGGTCGGATCGGATTGAACCATGTAATCAAATCGGTTCAACCGGATTATGACGTCAATATTTAAAATCGGACTGGTGAGAAAAAAGTGGTTGAACTGGATAATCAAACCGAAATGAAATAATATATATAATATACACTTAAATATACTTGAAGTATAAATAAAATATATAGACAATGCATATATTTCACACTATACAGAAAATATTTTTTCGTATGCACCATCAAATGTCATATCATATATATATATATATATTATTTGGATTAGTTGCTTTATAACATAATAGTAGTTTAATTATATTTAAAATCCATTACAAGCAAAAAGTTATATTAGAATAGTTGATTAGGAGTTTGAAATTGGCAATCAAAGGTTATGGGTTCAACTCCCACTACCAACATTAATTTTAAATAAATTAAAAATTAAATACGGCTCAACTTTGGTTGAGCATGGTTAAATCGGGTTAAAAATAATAGGTTGAATCGGGTGGGTTCTTTAAAATTTGAAATTCGAACTAAACCGGTAAAAGTCAGTTAACCGAACACGTCCAGGCCTGGTTCACCGGTGACTGGTCGAACCGGCCAATCTAGTCCGGTTTCAAAAACACTTATAAAAGGGACTAAAAGGATGTTTAAATATTTAACGATATTTTATATTCAATGATATTTTATTCAAATTAACATATCGATTCGCAGTATAAGTACGTATGTGTGGCATATTGCATAGAATACTTATACATCGACTTAAATACATGAAATACACATCAATGTGAAAATTTTGAATTTGATAATAAATTATTAATATTTCCAAACAAACAACCAGTGATGGATTGTTTCTTCTGCTCATTGTTAAATTTGCAACAACCACTACAATTTGTTAACGGAAATGTAAATAGTTAAACATCTTTAAAAACAAATAAATAAATATGGCATTCGTTGTAAGCTACACGAACAATGGATACTTTTCGCGTGAATAATATTCGTTATTTATGTTGTCACGTGCACTTTTGTCTAACACATGCCAGCAAATAATTTAAATATTAGTTTTTATATCAAGGGGCATGTTTGGTTACTGTGTTGGACTAGGTTGGTCTGGGTTGGGGTATCTTCCTGTGAATAGTAGCTGTTTAGAGGGTTGGGATGGTCGGAATGATAATTGTGATGTGATGTGACATTATTTATATATTATATTAACTTTTTAATGATTATAATATATTTTTTATGTTAATAAGTATATTTAAACAAGGTTAAAAACCATTATACCAAAGAAATTGTATAGCCAATACAAGTAATCACAACCCAGGAATGTAGGGTTGGAGCTAGGGGTATGTCAGGGTACCCTGGCAACCAAACATGCCCCTTATGTTAACTTATAGGATTTTTACCATATTGCCCTGGTAAGATTCTACAATTACAATTATACCCCTACTTTTTTATAATATCACTTGTTGCCGCCTATTTTTTTTCGCAATGTTAATATTTATGTCCTTCCACTAGGTACTCGTGTATTCGGTAATATGTACCATAGTTTGTTCAAACCCAAGTCTATTTAAGAAAAAGATATATTACAAATATGCCCCCCCCCCCATACTTACCCCATACCCCTCTAATAAACATCAAACATGCCCATGATAGCCATCTTGGGTTGCTGTTAAGGCCACCCGCCATCGCGGCGTGGACCATAAGGAGGCCTCAAGCTCGACACATATGGGAAAGGTGTTACTATTGGGGACATGAGTAACACGCGCTAGGATAAGGTTGAGATGATGGTGAAGGGGATCCAAGGCAGGAGTTGGGCGGAGGTGATGGGAAGGGATATTTGGGGGAAGGTGATGCTAGGACTTCGGAGTTGCACCCTCACCCTCGCTAATGTGCATTCATTATAGAATTCGGAGATGACAAGGTCCATTGACGAGACTATCACGGCAGAGCTTAAGAAGCTCGCTAGGCTAAAGGAGAGGTATTGAAGGAGGAGGCATGTGGTGGCAATGTTGTTGCTAGTGGATATGATGGCGCCATGTGAAGCGATGCTTGACGAGGCTAGGAAGGGAGTTAAGGCAAAGGAGGCAAAGGTAGATGCCCTCAAGGAGAGGACCCGGTGTGGCATAGTGGTGGCGATACCCAATAAGAGGAAGCAATCGGGGAAAGAAGATCACCTTGGCTACGTTGCCACCAGAAGGCTCTCGTTGGCATTGTAAGCAACGTGGTCTCTTAGGTGGTTGGTGGTGGTGGTTGGGGGGGGGGGGTGAAATCATGTATTTCTTTTTTGAAATATGAAGCGTTTCTGATATCCAAATTGTATAAATATGCACATTTTGTGGAGATCACCGAGGCCTTCCAACGAATACATGAATATCGAAATATGAATCTGAGATCTCAAGCTATGATTGTTTTAGTGTAAACGGATCAAGATCCATTTAAGATCTGAATCAGATCTGAAAATGATCTTTTCCTATAAACAAGAGAGGAGTGGGTTGTCCTCTCAAACCTAGATGCTCTCTCTCTCTCTCTCTTCTTGTCGGAGCACCACCTCCTTGGCCGCAATAAGGTCGTTGGAGTTTGCCTGATTGACGATCCAGACGCGTCGTTGCAAAAAGAAGCTTGAGGACATCTAATCACATATTCTCATGGCCATCGAAGTCACTAGACTGTCAAATCAAGCGGGAAGTGATCTCAAAGGAACATCCTTGGAGGTAACGGCTTTTCCCTTTCTCCTTGCCATTGAATCTGTGCGGGATTTTCAATCCAATGTGCTTGAATAGCCATAGCGCCTTAGATGTTTTTGAATAAAGTGATGTTGAGCTTATTCTTGAGGTTGTTGTGAATCATACTTATCTTTGAATGTGTGATGGATGGATGTAAACACGAGTAAAATAGCATTAGAAAATGGAATTCTGGGTGGGGACTACATTAAAAAAATAATGACAATCAAATCCCCGTGAAAAACACACCAAATCCGCTAAAAAATGGGTAAAATCATGTCCAAAATCACCGGTATACTGGTACACATACTCTATGTACTGGTACACTAGTAATGTGGAGAAGAGATAACATTCTGTCAATGTTTTGAAAACCGAACTGGACTGGGATCGGTCCGACCGGTGAACCGGGCCTAGACCGGTCGGTTAACCGGTTTATGTTGATTCAGTTATTCAAATTTAATTAACCCGTCTGATTTTCAACTTATTTTTTTGACCCAATTTAATCAGGTTCACTGAAGTTGGATCGCATTTAATTTTAAAATTATTTAAAAATATTGATGGCGATGGGAGCTAACCCATAACCTTTTGTTACCTATTTCAAACTTCTAACCAACTACACTAACATAACCTTTTGCATATATTGGGTTTTAAGTATAATTAAACTATTATCACGTTATAGAGCAACTAGTCCAAATAATATATATATATATATATATGATATGTATGATATTTGATGGTGTATACGAAAAATATTTATGTATAGTGTGAAATATATACATTATATATGTATTCTATTTATATTTCAAGTATATTTAAGTGTATATTATATATATTTTATTTCATTTCGGTTTGATTAACCGGTTCAACCACTTTTTTTTTCACTGGTCCAGTTTAATCCGACTTTAAATAATGATGATGTCATCATCAGGTTGAACCGGTTTGATTACATGGTTCAACCCAATCTAACCATTTCGGTAAGATTTTTCGTTCGGTTGCAAAAATATTGCTTCTGGTCACGGATATACAATACTCATGTCTCGTGTACTAGTACACCAGTAACCCAAAGCGCATGACATTCGGTGGGTCATCGGTTACCATGTACTTAGACATGTATCGGTAAACATATGACTGCATGCAGGAGTACACTTAAGGAAATGAATACTTGTGAATTCATTTGACCAGGGTTGGATCAAGTCCTTTCCCAAGATGATTAATTGAATGTGTTTACATGTAATTTGGATTGATTAAATGACCCCTGATGGATTAGAATAATATTAGGAAGAAGAAAATGGATACATTAAATGCCGGAGACTTGAATGCGCAATGTGTGTGGTATACGAATCCTTATCCAATATTTACCAGATAACTATTGGTTGATTAGCTGATATGTATCCCGTGGAGGAATATTCTCCCAAAGACTTCGTCTTGCACACTACATTTTTTGTGGTGCGTAGGTAGATGACGATATACATCGCAAGGGATGAGCATGCACCTTTGGGTCCTATATTAAAACTTAGATGGTTGTGACCTTAATAGACGAGTTGGGTGGCACGTTGTACTTGATGCCCGATGTTTTTTCCGGTGTGTACTCGAGTGAGTTTTGCCAAGTATCATGGTCGATAGTATAAGGTTCATGTTTACATGAAGTTAACAAAGAGATACTGGTCGGTCTTTGGCTACACTAATTAGTTTTCCATGTGAGGAGAATTGTGGGGATGTTGAGGGATCCGAGTACTCGGCAAACCGATTTCCCTTTTATCACTCTAGCCCCCTCGGAGCACCCTAGAGTCGAGTCTTCATGACAAGTAGAGCTCCCCATGCTCCAAGTCCCTGAGGAGTGGTGTAGAGAGCATACCCAGACTATCGCTGGAGCTTAACTCCGACGATCGATCTCGCGGCCTGTGCCGCCCGAGGTATTTTTATTCGCTTTTTAGGTTAGGGTTAATCTTAGGTTTCGATTCTACATCTTTGTTGTATGTTCTAATTAATGCTTTAGCGTAAAGTTAGGTTTAGTTCTATCTGGAGCTCTTGAGCTCCAATCACCCTGTTAACCATAAACCTCATTGCTTCTGACCCCGTAGACCACCCCATTTCCTTTCCCTTCGTCTTCCCATCGTGTTCCACCAATCATTCACACAGATCGATCCTTGATTTGGCCTATCGGACCTCGACTCCTTTCACCTCGCCAGAGGTCCGTCATCTCGCCTCGTTCTGCTTCCATTTCTCCCTAATAGGGTCGAGGCAGTTTACCCTCGACCCTCTTTTTGTTTTGAATAGGTCAACGCTTACAAAAGCCCATCTGGGCCGAAGTTCAGACATGGAGAAGGAGCTCCATGTGTTTTGAGCATCATTGAGCTCCAGAGCCCTCCTTAGCGAGCTCCGGACTCCTTTAAGCAATCAGGAAGCTTCGGGGCAGTTGTAGGAGCCGAACGAGATCGTCGGTGGTGTTGGAGGAGTCAGAGATGCGTGCTTCATCAGATCAAAACTCACCTCATGCAAGCTCTTCCCCTGTTCGTCCTGATCATCTCTGTGTAATAGGATTGAGTGCATCTGCCATGTCATTCAGTCGTCGTTGGATGTGCTTCATCTCAGCCTTCAGATCAGCCACTGGGGATCTAATCTTGACCGTCCATGATGAAGCGTCATCCACCGTTGCGAGGAGGACACGTGTATAAGTGAAAGCATCCGGGGCGTCCACTTGCGTACTTATTTTACATTCTTTGCCCCCTCATTTTTGTAAGTTATGGTTTTGTAAATAAACTTTCATCTGCGGTTTAAATATTTTGTAAAAATTGCAAGGAACCCCCTGTATTTTCTAATATTTGCTTTTAGGTACATATTAGGTCACCTCACGTGCCGACCCATGTAAGGTGGCCATTTTGCATATAAACCCTTCACGGGTTTTTTATTTCAATTTAGTACATAAATTTCGAATATTAATATAAAAATTTTGGGTATTTTGCATTTTCTTCCCTTCCTTTATTTTTAATTGCAATAATACCCTTGCGAGTTCAACCATTTTTGTGCATGTTTTATATTTATTAAGATTATCATCCATGCTCCAAAAAATCTCGAAAAATAGGATTAGATATTTGCTGATGTGTACATTCATACTTTATTTTTAGATTTCGATTTTAGTACGTTAAATATTTATAAAAATCAAAAGGGTTTTATACCTGGCAGACCCTATAATCTTTGCCAATGATCTCTACGACCTTTGAAACATTGTAATTCCTCCCTCGACCCTTTAAACTTGCTCCGTCTTACCCCACATACCCTGTCATTAAATTGACACATCTAGAGTTAACTTCCTTGGTTTAAAAATGAGTTAATCTAACCAATACACGCTGGGATGGCTATAATTAATCAAGAGAAGAAAAAATAATCCTCCCTCGTAAAATTGGAGTCCGACAGGGAGGCGGCGCTCGACCTGGACCTAGACTGAAGGAGGTGGGGGGCAGCTTCTAGCAGGGGGAGGGGGGTTTCGCAGGGGAGCCGACGGCGAGCTGGAGGTAGTTCACCTCCCCAACGAGCTGAGGGGGTCTTTCGCAGGGGAGGCGACGTGATGGGGGAGGGGGTCGAACAACAGGGAGTGGGGCGTGGGGGGTGCAGGGGAGCCGGCGGTGAGATGGAGGTGGTTCGCCTCCCCGACGAGCTGGGGGGATCTTTCGCAGGAGAGGCGGCGGGCTGGGGGAGGGGGGTCGAAGAGCAGGGAGTGGGGCCGGGGGGTGGGGGGTTCGCAGGGGAGGCTGCGAGCTGGAGGCAGGGGAGCTTTCCCAGGGGAGCCGGCGGGCTGGGGGAGGGAGGTTGAAAAGCAGGGAGCGGGGCAGGGGGGCGGTCGCAGGGTGATACGGGCTTCGACCAGGGGATGGCGGCGGGCTTTCAGGGGGGGGGGGGTCGATGAGCTGGAGGGGGGCTTCAAGCAGTGGGATGGCTTCGATTGGATGGGACGGCGGGGAGCTGGGGGAAGGGGAGGCGGCGGGCTGGGCTTCGATCAGACAGGCCGGGGGACGTGGCTGATGCCGTCGTGAATGTCGTCGTGGCGGAGAGGAGGTTCTGGAGGGAAAATCTGACGTGGGTGATGAATCCACATTTCATCATCTTTATTCTATCATTTTGGCCTCAAAAACCCTAGTAAATGCTTGTAAATAGCATTAATTTCCATTTCTCAGCATTCATGCATGTGCATGTAAATAGTGTATAAAATGATGTAATTAAAGCCAAAATTATAGAATAAATAAAAGAAAATAAAAAGAATAAAATATTGTAAATATTTTATGATCCGAAACCCCGAGACCTAGGCATCTTGATGAATAGGTCGATAAGGAATAAAGTAGGGGGAGATAAGGGTCAAAATACAATACCTATGAAATTCCTTCATTCCTTATTCATTTTGGGACCTATTTTTGGTTCCACTTTTTATACCTCAAATAAAGAAACTTTGTACATGAAAGTTGTAGATAATTAAATAAATAAAAATACAAAATTGATTTCATCCAAAAATAATGTACAGACAAAAAGTTTTGGTCTGAATAAAATTCCAAAATCCCAACTTCCCAGACCCGTATCTCACAAATGAAAACTCCAAATGCATCAAACTCACTTTAATTGTATATAGTTCAAAATAATCTATTTAATGGCAGTGGTTTCGCATTTGGCGGAGCTACGGTTTGAAAGTTAAGTTTTTGACCCACATTGTATACTTGTACAGATTAAAATATTCAATTTATTATTTATTCATTATTTTTATAATTTTATATTTTTATAATTTTGTAAATAATATTTATAATAATTATGTACAATAAAATCAGAATAAAAACCCAAATAAAACATAAAATAAAAACACACATATATATAATACATAGGTATAACACCGATACATATACCTATATAATACCTACTTATATTTTATTAAGCATATAAAATACTTCATAAAAATAAAATAAAAATACTTTTAGGTATATAAAAATATTTTGCAAATTTATAAAATAATAAACAAAAATAAAGAAATTAAAATCACAAAATAAAAATACAAGAATAAAATATATAGATATTATACCTATAAAGGGCATAATAGGCAACTTGTAAAAATATACCTCATAAAAATAAATAAAAATCATCATAAAATAGTTTATAAAATAATAAACATTTTTTATTTAATATCCAAAAATTAAATAATTCAATTTCTATTTTTATCGATTTTACAAGGATTTTTGCCAAGGAATTTTCTGGTTGGTCCACGTGGACCAACCAGAGAGCTCCGTTGGTTGACCTCAGTCAACTCTCTGATCGAGGTCTGGACCTTGTCAGACCTGCATCGTTGACGATTTTCAATGATTTTTCGAGGAAGCCTCTTACACGATCTCGCGAAGGAGTCTTCTTGACTTTTCATCCTCTATGATCGAGGATACACACCCAGGTGAAACCTCGGGGGATGGAGCATCGATTCGACCGCTATGCCTCGGTCTTCCCCACCTGGCCGTCAACCCTACATAACCCAACCTTGATTTTCGATTCGATTTTGAACCCCATTTTTTGGTCCTTCGTCCCCATTTTGACCCGCCTTGGCTCCTTGGAGGTGACAGCTCCAGATTGGCTTCTTCAAGGCGGCGGAGCGACGAGGATCTGGGCGTTCCACCACCTCCGGCGACACCCTTCCGTTGAGGTATTTCCAACCTCGGGCCTTGGCCCTTGAGGTGTCTATCTCTATTTCTCTTCGTTTTTTTCATTTACCGTAGTCGTAGCATCACGAAGCCACCTTCCATCCCGTTTTTCACTCATCGTTTCACATAGTCAACGACCTCGCCGGAGCGCACCTCCGGCCGCGTCGTTCGCGCCATCCTTGTCACTTTCGCAGCACCACGGGGTCGGGGCAGTTTGCCCCCGATGCCTTCACTCTTTTCTTGCAGGGTTTGAGCCTAAAATCGCGCCTGGAGCTCGTCTTGGAGGGGGCGGAGGTACCTGGAGCCCTTCCGCTCCGGCGACCTCTCGCGAGCCCCTCAGCCATCGCCGAGGATTTCTGGAGCGACCAGCACATCGAGGACCCTCGCAGGACCCTCGGGAGCCATTTTGGAGCTTCACCGGATGATGGAGGAGCCTGGTCGACGCTGGGGAAACTCGCCTTCCCGTGAGTTCATCCCAGTTCATCTAGGCCCTTCGTAGCCGTCAGATCATGGAGGTCTCCCAGACGTGCCAACCACCGTTGGATCTGAACGCTCTCCACCGTCGATCTTCGCCAACAGATCTAATCCTCGCCACCCATCGCGAAGGGGTATTGCATGCTCCGGTGCTGACATGTGGATAAGTGGGATAAAACCCACCGTTCGATCGCGCCAGGCGTGGGGATTTTGCAAGTATACCCCGCCCCTTTTGTAATTTATTTTATAACACTTGAACTTTCATCTGCCATTTAGAAAGTTTTGTAAAAATTAACTCTAGGCCCCTAAGCTTTCCTGTATTGCGTTTAAGTCCCTCGCCACGTCACCTCACGTGACCAGTACACGTGAGGTGCGGGCATTTTGCGAGGGAACCCCCTAGGGTTCGGCTATTTCGTTTTGATCCAAGAACATTTAACTACAATATAATACTTTTGGAGTTTTTGCATGTTGGCCCCTGTCTTTTTGGAAATTACAAACAGGTCCATCCAAGCGTGTGCTAGTCACACGCGTGGGTGGGTAATTTGCGGGCATACCCTTACGGTTCTTGGATTTTGTATTTAGTCCATTAAGTTTTATATTCAGTAGTAAATTTTGTTGGAAAATTGCAGTATAGCCCTGGAACTTTTGTCTTTTTGCATATATGCCCTTGCTAGGCTTGTAGTTTCTATTTGTTGCTTGTATTTATTTCATGCATTTCTAAAAGCCCAAAAATTCCATAAAAAATTAGTATAAGCTCATGTTTACTTGCTGATTCACGCCATATTTTTGCATGGCATTTTTGTTTCATTTTAATATTTATTAAAAATCAAAAACATGTATTTTAGCTACTGTTTGCATTAGAAAATACCAAAAAAATACTAAAACACCTTGAAAATTTCCAAAAAAATTACCTATTGTCTATTTTAGTGTCTTCTAGTGTCAATCCAAAAATCACTAAAAATCTCAAAATCAAAACCTTAAAAATTAGAAAATACCCAAAAACTTCATAAACATCTAAAAAATCAAAGAAAAATCCTAAAAATACAAACGCAGATCTTGTAGTTTCCTTATTTTATTATCTTTATTTTAAAATTAAATTAGGAAAATTTTGTTGCTGTTTGCTATTTTTCATTCCTATTTTAATTTCGGCCAGCATTGATATTCACTATTTTCTTGTATTTTTGCTTTTAGAAATACCAAAAATATTCTGAAAAATCCCCAAAAGTCACAAAAACAGTAAAAAATTATAAAAAGATCAAAAATATTTTATTTCCTAATTTTTGAGCATTTTCCCTTATTTTTATAAATACTTCATTCTCCTTTTTCTTATATTGTTTATATCTTCCAATATTGAAGAAGAAAATTAAAAAATATAAAATATAAAATATAAAAAGAAGATATAAAATCAGAAAATTAAAAATCAAAATACAAAATTAAAAATTACTTAAAAAATAAAAATTAAAAACCCACAAAAAAAACATTGGCATATTGTAGACAACTAATCACATCACTTTTTGCACAATTGTTGATCTATCCTGCCTTGCTCCCTGTGTTCGAACTCTCTACATACTTGCACCTATGCATCTTCTATGTAGAGTTAAAAATAAATTTGACTCCACATTGGTTTTCATTGCTTGATTTATACTGTTGTGGGTTCATTGTTGACTTTAGTTGAGATTTTTGTGTGGTCACGCTTCGACTGAGTTCCTGCCTTGTGTGGAACTTAAGACCACCGAATTTCAACTAAATCAGTGGGTGAGAGGGAGTGGTACCTATAGTAAATTTGATAAATAAAATGGGTATAATATAAAAGAAGATAACAGAATCCGTTAGTTTAAACGGTTAAATGGATGGGGGTTAACCATAGGTTTATAGGGTAAAGGTTAACAACTTTACGGAGGTAAGGGAGGAATTATGATGTTTCAATGGTCGTAGAGGTCATTGGCAAAGATTATAGGGTCTGTCAGGTAAAAATCCCAAATCAAAAAGTCACATTTTATCCACGTTTAACCTCTAAAATACCAAAAATATAAAAATATTACGAAAAAATCTCCAAAAAAATTATTCTATTATATTATTTAGCAACTCCAGAACTAAAAATTTCTAAAAATAGAAAAAGAAAAAAACTAAAAAGCTTCAATATCCCGTAAAAAAAGATATAAAATCCTCAAAATTCCCAAAAATATTTATTTTTATTCCTTAATTTTATTTTTATTACTATTTATTTATTAAAATTGATTTGGAAAATTTTGGACACTTTTTGCTATTTTTAAATTCCAAAACAATTTGGCCTATTTATTTAATTTCTAATTTGGGATATTTTTTACTTTAAGATATAAAAAAATTCGCAAGATTATCTAAAAAACCATAAAAATGGTAAAAATATATTTAAAACCCCCCCAAAAATTATTTCATGTATTTTGTTTATTATATTAGTATTTATAATTATATTAATCTATAATGAATATATAGCCTTATATATTCGTATATTACTTATTTAAAAAGAAAAGGAAATTACAAATCAGAAATATAAAAAGGGAAATATTAAATGAAAATAATAAAAAATATAAAAATTAAAATTAGAAAATATAAAATCAAAGACCCCACACAAAAATGCATAGACAACAGGAACACAAATTTTGGATTTCATTTCCCCGATCCACCATTTGCTCTGTGCGTTCAACACTCTACACATACTTATACCTATACACGTATTTGTAGAGTTATAATAAATTTTAACTCCATTTTATTTTTTTTCTTTTACTGATATATCTATTATGGGTTAATTGTTGATTGACATGAGGTTTCGTGAGCGGTCGCCTCAGTGACACTTTAGTGAGGATATTTTAGACCTTTGTAGAAACCTCTGTTATCAATTACCCATGTGTAAGAGTCCACATCGGCAAAGGGCACCGATCACTAAGGTCATCCATACCATAGTTGGAATCCCCACGACTATCTCAATCCTCCTTATACACATGGGACTTGATTTATTTTCCAACATCAATCCCCATAACTTCCCGGAACTCTCCTCTTAGTGCTCCCACCCGGAATATCAACCAATGTGACCTACACCGACTAGTACACGAGTGTAAACCCTAACTGAAAAAATGAAGCAATAGACCATCAACCATGACTACTTGGCTCGTTATCGAAGTATTGGGCTGAAGGCACGTAAATATTGAAGCCGAACAACTGCTTGGTGACTCCTTGGCTCGCCAAGCAACATGTCCTCCAAACAAATGCCTATTGTGATTTCGACGTCTAAGTTTCTACTTGGGACCTCAAGGGTGCATGC
This sequence comes from Ottelia alismoides, assembly GCA_037367405.1. NCBI lineage: Eukaryota > Viridiplantae > Streptophyta > Magnoliopsida > Alismatales > Hydrocharitaceae > Ottelia > Ottelia alismoides. The sequence continues at coordinate 1,149,438 of JAZKJV010001537.1, read as the reverse complement.
CCCTCCCTTATCGACAACTACTCCACTACCCACATGCCCCTTGAGATCAAATCACTGTGATATGGATAAAAATCCTGCGGGAAGGCATAAGTTGAACAAAGACGTAATTATATAGATATGGATATTTTTACCATGGGAAAAGAGGGGAAAATCGTAGCTATGTAAACGTTTTCTCGCGAGCTTTCTTCATCCAAAACAAGGGTCTAGGGGATGAGCTCAGGTGAAGTGGCCTGATCACTTGGCTCAGTCCCCCTCTTATAGGGGTTCATCCTTAAATGGATCTGATTCGGATCCGGCTCCAAATAGTCACATCCTACTCGTATTTTTACACGTATTTCTTTCATACAGACTCTGAGTTTGATGTTATTGGACTCCTTGGAAAGGTATCGACAAGAACTAAAAGTTGGTGTGATCATTTGTTTGATTTAATTACTGTATCAGACTAGAATTTAGGGAAAATATCAGGCTCTTATATGATGGATCTCACAAGAATTTCAGTTTTTAGGAAATTTCTCATATCATTATCCTTTTTGTGGACCCGACAGAAGTATCTGAGTAGATGTAGTAATAATGATTGTGACAATTGGAGCTTCACTTCCAAACCAGCGCCAGACATGACACGTTACATGTTGATCAACTTCTTTACTTACAACATTTACAATTTTGCAAAAGGTTTTAAAAATCGGATTGAACATTGAACCATCCAATCATCGATTTGATATAAATGGGCCAGACTGCTGGGTTAAAATGATTTGGTTGGTAGTGATATCAACATGATATCATCATTTGTATTGACCAAAAAAATCAGACTAGTCATAATTTACTAATCAAGCCGATTTTTCTGAACTGAGAAAATAGTATACATATATATATATATAATATGCATCTATAAAATACTCACTCGAATCTCAATAGAATAACATGTTACAAATATAAATAAGATTAATACAAGATAAGAATAATCAATAAATAAATAGAAATTGTATCTGATTTCAGCTACTTTATATGGAGATTTTAACAGCTCCTTAATAAATCACTAAATATATCTCCTAAAATGTATTAATTAACATTCACTAACTACCAAAATAAAAGTTAAATATGTAATTAAATAATATGTATTTTTGACCTTATTTAAGCATATTATTTTGTGTATAAAAATAAATTATTTTAATCTAATTCTTTCTCTATATATTCTTTTATTAATTGACTAACTTGGCATAAAGAATCAAAATACATAAAAATCAAAAATCGGAAGGAAACACAAAATCCGAACATTGAATATTTTGTACATATTTTATTTTTATCTATTTTATTTTACAGTTTTATAACCTATAAAAAATCAATAAAAATTATATTAATTATGTATAAATTATTTATAAATTAATTAACTAACATATTAAAATACTAAAAATACACAAATATGATATTATATATCTATAGAGTTCCGCAAAAAGGTTATTTGTACTAATGATCTCTTTTGATTTTGGTTCCTTCATGAAAGTTGTAGATCTCATCGAGACGATTAACTTTCAAAGATATCATTTTTATTTGACATCATTTACTATTTTTTATTCCAATTTCATTTTCAAATTTTCTGGAAGTGATGCATGGCAACTCTTAGAGCCGCCACAGGTCATCTCCTTTTATTTTATTTATATTTTTTTATTATTTTTAATATTTATTTATTTTATTTTTAGTAGCCGCCACATGGTCGATCCCCAGCGCACCACCTGGGCCCCCTTCTCTCTCTTCTCTCTCCTAGGCACATGCATAGCACGTGTCGCCTCCCTCCTCCTCTCGCACATGAACAACACATGCCATTCCACCTCCCACTTCCCGCAACGACTGTTGCACCACCGCCTCCTTGTTGTTACACTTCTTTATATTCTGCAACCATTGAGGAACTCCTACATCGGTTGTTACGCTCACGCGTTGTCTTTACTACCCTGCTCCCCTTAAAACCCTCGTCGGCCTCTTCGCAAAGCATCCATCGATTGACCATTCGAGCAGAACAAGGGAGAGCTATGAAGAAGAGCGTGGTGACAACACCCTCTTCCGTTGGTGACAAACCCTTCTTCCAAGTGTGATCCACGATCGTCCCTCGGTCGTGTAGCTTCTCCTTCAGGCGAAGCTAAGCCCGAGGTTGCTCCGCCTAACCTTGACACAAGAACAGGAGCCGTGCCACCATGCTACGAATCCAGGCGATTCCCCATTCCTCGGCCCTTCTTTTCCCTTTCTTCTTCAAGCTTTTCTCCTCCATATGAATCGCACCAGTCCACCCTCACCGCCTCACACCTTCGCTTCCTCTCCTCACTCGCACCACCGTCTTCACAAACCATAGCTCCACCCTTCACATCGACCCCATTGTGCACAACCTTCTCCTCCGCTGCATCACGCCTCCGCTCTGCCCTCATGCACATCACCGACCTTCTCCTTCAGTCACACTTCCAAGCATGAGTACGTCGCCAGTTCCACCAGCCTCTGACTCACCTGTCGCTGCCTCGACACGTGCCACCTCACACCGCTCCACTTCCAGTCGTGTGTCGACGTAGGTGGAGACCAGAATCGTCCCTCCGTCACCCCAATGCCATCGGCCACTGGGCCTCGACGTGCCCGCCTACCTTGACCTCACACCCTCCACAGTTGAGGCTCGAGCAAGCCAAGCCTCCTCCGTGAGCCACATGAAGGCTCGGGGATTAAGCCTCAGCCTCGTCCCCGAGTTGACGCCTCCACCTTCGACCCTCGTGTAGCAAGTGCATAGAATGTGCAGGTATGGTCAAATTGTGCATTGCCCCCCCCCATTCTAGAAAATTGCAAAGAGGTCCCTGCTGCCAGATCTCGTGCACCACACATGGATGCCTAGGAGAATTGCATGAAGGTTCAAATAATTTTGAATGATTACAAATAAGTCCCCCCAGGGACTCTTTGAGAAGAAAAACTCATTTTTATTATATTTTAGTCCATGAAACTTCATTGTATGATAGCGTTCTCATTTGAACTCTATTTTTAACGTACTATATGTCATTTTGAAGCTTGTTCTGTGCATTACCATCTTACATATTTTGTGAACGAATCAGACCTTGATTTCAATTGAATATTTCATGAGGATTCCTTCTAATCATACATGCTGAATTTTGGCATATTTGTGCTATTCTGTTTTGAGAAAACTGATCTCTTATGCAGTGCTTCAATCAGGAGAATTAAAGTCAATCTTCCTGATAAATTTTGTGATTAAAGATTACTTCTTTGAGGATTAAATAACATAAAAGATCAGGGGCAAGAGTATCTTGAGATTTATTTTCATATTTTGCAGGATTATTCATTGATCTATTGACCTTCTTGCCTGCAACTTGGAATTAATTTGAATACGTTTCTTGAACTGATTTCTTTTGGGTCTGTGATTTCTTTTGAGGATTAATTGATCATTCTAAGTGAGGATTGCAAATAGATTTCACCACATATCATGTGCTTCATTGTTTTGTCTGCTTGCATAACATTACATTGCATAAATTTTATTTTTACTTTTATTTTTTTCTGAATCGAAATTATTGTTACAAATGGTTAATTATTTAAATTAATTTGAAACCATCCAACTAAAAATTGTTGTTCCTTGTTCGACCTTGATAAACTTACCAAGTAAAAATATTCCATAATATTTAAAATTTGTGATTTTTATTGATCTGATTTCGGCATCCTATACTACAATTCATTATTTTTAAAGAGGTAGATTTTCAGTTCATTATTATCGTATCATCTAATACATTTAGTTTAAATATCAAACTTGCAAACTAGCATAGATGATAATAATAGTGTCGCCCAACAAGTGAGATAAATTCATAATATAGTTCATTAAAAATTTTAACATACACATGGTACATATCAAATACACTACGAACCTCGAAACATCAACTTCAAGCTTTTTATCCCCTTGAATCAACCATCTATAATAGAAATGTAAGTTACTAATTAAATACTATTAGTTCCATTTATTATATGTAAATATAATAGCAAGATAATATGTTTCTTACCTTACCAATTACCAAGCCGATTTCATAGTCTATCATCGATATCATCAATCCAAGCCTCTAACTCATCATAGTTGGTTACTTCTGTTTGTTCCACCTAATCGCCAATCGCCATATAGTGCGTGTTTTATGAATATATTTGGCATGGGTGTACCATTATTACATTCATTTTTCTCCTATAAAAAGGGTATTCACAAATCACAATGTCAATAAATTATACTAATTTCATAAAATATTAAAGGAAGTATGTTACTTTGAAGTGGAACTTAAAAAATTGCTCGACACAGATAGAAACAAACTAATTTAATCTTAAATGATAAAGTATGTTCCTCCTTGAAGAATGATTTGCTCAAGAATATTTCAATTCCACTCACATCCAAATACAAAATAAGTTTGTCTAAGAACATGTATAACCATATCCTGCAATATTGGAGTTGCTCCACCATACATTTTCCATTCATTCAACTATATTAAAAATATTATAAGTTATACATGAATTAGTTAATTTAATTTCTAAGTATGTAAAATTGCATATTTAAGTACATGGAAGCATCTTTGTACAATTTTGAATTGTGGATGGACATTCAAAAGTGCCCATAATATCCCTATATAAGGACAACTCTATGTTAATAGAATGCATTTTTTCTTTATCGTTATGAGATAAAGTTTCCATATTGTCGTGAAGTCCATCCATGATATGATGATTTAAGGATATATTTTCATCATTGTAGAAGAATTCAAGGTTTAAAAGTAGTCCAACTTTATGTAGAGTATGTCGAAGCTCTCTATCCTATTTTTCATTGAAGATATCAATGTACATCTTTTATTTAACAACATTGCTATTAAACACACATTTAGTAGCTTCCCTTGCTCTTTTCATCGCTTCACAAAATATATCTCATTGACAGACACTCATCATTTTCGATAAGGCACAAAATCCTCACTGTCGGTTCACCTATATCGATGACCATTGCACATGAACTCCAAAATTATATTGTCAAAATTATCTCATATAGGTATTCCCCATATTCGTTTTCATGAGATTTTATGTTGAAGTCATTATATGGATGCAACTGAAGGAACCAAATAATCTTTTTTTCTGAAGAAGGCTTTGTACTATTAAAAAGTTTGTTGCAAATCTGGTTGCAGCTGGACGAATAATCTTAAGTTGCAGAATATTTAATTAATTCAAGAACAAAGTTATGATTGTGGATAAATTTTATAATTTCATGTGCTTCTTCAATTACGTACTTCGCTCTTAGAACTTGATCAAGCTTTTTTAAAATCAGGTCAAGATAATGTGTTGTGCATTTGATCATCTTCCTTACAACATATAATGTTGTGACGAAGTGAATCACATTCTCAGGTTCAACACAATATTTGAAAAGACCAAACAACAAATCTGCAATCTTTGAATGCTCAGAGGTGTCAACTGATTTTAACGTGCCAACAGATGATTAGATAAGAAAACTTACTAATTTGTGATGTTTTCGATCCATTCATTCATCAATCATAATTGCATAACCATTTATTTTTTATATCTTCTTACATCTTTCAACGTATTCCTTCAGTTCATATTTATAAGAGGTTCATGAAATGCATATCCAAACACTATTTTATAACCATGTCCAACAGAGGCAATACCATCAGCCATCTTCTGAAAATTAGGAATGATGATGGCGTGAAAAGGAAAGTCAGCATCATACGTCCAATTTACAATGAGTATATCCACTTCTTCAATTTTATCCTTCCTCTGCATGACCGACTTGATTGCAAGTTGTCTACCAAATGTAGAACTTGAAGGGAAAAATGATTATAATTTCTTAGAAGCGAAGTTCTTAGTTGATAGACTTTTTTCCTCTAAACTCCCCATTCTTATAAGACCAATGCCATTCATTTCCATGCTATAAGATTTGGTAGAGAATCTAAGTGTACATTTTGGTCATCTTCCATTTATAAAATATTTCTTAGAATATACAATCAATAATATATGTGAATTTTGTAAATGAATAACAAGGGAAAACAAAACTTCCATAGAATTGTATGCTTAGTAAATACGGTCGGGCTTGGATGTGTAGATGATGGATTGATATTGATAAGTCGACTCTTTGATGTTTCCATCAGTGAAAAGAAAATTCTCTTTGCTGCATATGACATACGCTAAATTGGTAGAAAATTGTTAGAAATGATCTATGGTGTCGATAGCTCATTCTTGCTTACATGATTAAATGTGCATATATGGTACATTCACATCATCAACACAATTTTATACACATATTTTAAAACAGATTTATTTTTGCTATTGGCCCATCAAGATGTAGTTGCATTATTTTAGATAAATTATCCCTTTCTTTGAGAGATGTAGGAAACACTTAAGATACAATTTAGTACGCAACCAAAAAATCACAGAAATAATATCATATAATACAAAAAATATGGTGTATATATGCGCAGCAATAGGGCGGTATGGTGTATATATGCACAGCAATAGGGCGGTCGAAGTAGCGATGGATCGATGACGGGAAGGAGAGGGATCAACCCCCAGAGAAGAAGGGAAGAGAAGATAGGAGAGGAGAGGAGATGAGAGTTTTTGGGTGAAATGATGGGGGAGTCGACTAAACTAGGTTATGCCTAACAAAAATAAGTGACACCTTTCTCTGCGCCCATTTCACTTTTACTTAGCGAGTTGATCATGCGAGGGTGCTGCTCACAAAGTCCTCATGACAATCTCTGCGAGGATAGAACCTCGCAATGTCTTCACAAGTATGTCATTGTTCATAATAATTTTTCTTGTAGTGAATAATATCTCTTTATGTGCTGAATCAATGTTCAGGTTTTAAACATTGTTTTACAATTTTAGATCAAATCTTACTAGATTTTTAGACTAAATTTCCCGGATGGTGGGCAAACACACATTCATGAGGATAATAAAATAGTCAAATATCACTAGATTTTATATACATAGATGCACAAGTTTATTCACTTAGTAGAAACATCATGGATAATGTTCTCTTATTGTTGTATTGGTGAGGATACACAATTACATTTGAGTATCACCTCGTATATTTGTGAACAAAAATGAATGTTGATGTTCACACACCAACTATTCAATACGAATATGTTAGATCAAGTTTTTGAAGGTGAATTTGCTATTTGATAGGTACATCCTTGCATTAACTTATAAGTGATTGTACGAAGGATCAACATGTGTACATGTGATAGTATACGAATGATTAGTTGAACTTACCTGTGATGATTTTGATTAATAAGTAAACTTCATCCACTTTTTTGTTGAATTTATAACTATTGATCAAGATAGCATGCCATCGCCCGCAAAGTAAACAATCTCACTAACGAATTATACGATTTTATATAGTACTCAATCACGATGGTTTTTTTATGTGGTAAAGATAAATGGGGTTGAAAGTGATCTTGAAGTGGTTATATGCACATGAAGTATTGTGTAGAAGTTCATGTCATGAGAACATGTGTAAATATGCACACAAACATTTATCGCTCTTTTCTTTGTTCACAATATTATAAAAATAAAATATTGTTACCAAACGTACACACATTACTTCCATCCAATTTATGATGAAATATGTTAGGGGTGAAGAAAAGGAATCCATCTAGATACCACCACTTATTAAAAAGGAAACATGGATGTTATCTTCAACGAAGAACTACAAATTAAATGTTCAAAAGGAGCATACAACATAAGTTATATAGATTGTGACATAATCAGAGTCCAATCAGCTCATTTGTCCTCATAGAAATTATGGTTAATTTTTTATCATTGTTTTAGAATGTAAGATGTAAAGTTAACGATTAACGGATTGGATTGGATTGGATTTTGCTAGCAATCCGAACCAATCCATAACATATTTTTAAAATCTCAATCCGATCAAATCCATTAGAATGAAAAATCAAACCAATCAAATCCAATAACTTCAGATTGGATCGGAGTACGAATTTTATTCGATCCATGTGCACCTCTAATCTTCGGCGCATATGTGTTTTGAATTGGATAAATGAGAATAAAGAATCAAGAATTTATACATTTTCACGGAGTTGTGGGTAATTTCGACACAAGCATAATAGTTTTTCAAAAAGACCCTCTAAAAATATTACTTATAACATAATAGTTTGGCCGTGTGAACATGGACATATAGGAAGATCAATCATAATGGAACATTTTGTAGATAGAAGGGATTGCTCTTAGATGGATATGGACAAAGACCTAAAGAGAAATTATGCATACATTGACACGAATATAGTATCAAAATGAGATGGATACATGGAAGAAGGTATGGTAAATGATTAGTGCTTAATTGCAACATCTGTTGAGAGGATTCAAGTTGTTAATTTGATGATATACTAGCAGCAAGTAATAACATAATTGCATCCAATAAGCATGAGTTGTCAATGGATCTAGTGAGTAGAAATCCTCAGATTCACTATAAAGTTCACTATAAAGGTGTATTGCATTAATTAATTCCAACATCGGGTTAAGAGGGCCGGAGTTGCTAATAAACCAAATCCTATATATATATATATATATATATATATATATATAATATATATATATATATATATATATATAAGGTTAATGGGGCTGCCCCCTGGGGGTAGCCAACATGGCTGCCCCCGCGCCATTTTCGACGCTTTTTTTATTTTTTTTTCAAAAAATGTCACCATGTATATTCATCCCTATATCCCTCCTACATGCCATTCGAATTTCGTCGGAAACAGAGACTCCTACGGCCTCCATCCAGACAGTTATTTTTTAACGGTAACAGGATTTTTTAAATCGACACCATCTCGATGGAGGCCGTAGGAGTCTCTGTTTCTGACGAAATTCGAATGTCATGTAGGAGGGATATAGGGATGAATTTACATGGTTTTATTTTTCAAAAAAAATAAAAAAAACGTCGGAAATAGGGGACGGGGCAGCCATGTTGGCTGCCCCCAGGGGGCAGCCCCATTAAATCCTATATATATATATATATATATATATATATATATATATAGAGAGAGAGAGAGAGAGAGAGAGAGAGAGAGAGAGAGAGAGAGAGAGGAAAGGGAAGCTACATCATGATGTAGCTAACCTTAGCTACATCAGGGGCAATTTCGTCCTTCTTTTTTTATTTTTTTTTCAAAATTTCCATGATGGATTTTCATAACTATATCCCTCTAATATTTCATTCAAATTTCGTGCGAAACAGAGACTCCTACGGCCTCCATCCAAAACAGGTAAAATACAGCAAATCTGTGACCGTTAAAAAATGATTGTCTGGATGGAGGCCGTAGGAGTCTCTGTTTCTGACAAAATTTGAATGACATATTAAAGGGATATAGTTATAAAAAATTCATCATGGAAATTTCGAAAAAAATAAAAAGAGAAGGATGAAATTGCCCCTGATGTAGCTAAGGTTAGCTACATATTGTTGTAGCTTCCCTTTCCTCATATATATATATATATGGGGCCTTTCAAATGAGACGTGGTCCTTCCATCCCTATGGAAGGCCAACGATCTGGGCCATCGGATTCAAATCCAACGACACCTTCAATTTTATTGCCCAAAAGAGCATTTTGGTCATCAATTTTTGCATTAATTATGCATGTTAATTAATATTCTGAAATACTAAATCTAGCTTATTTTATTTTTGGTATTTTTCGTAATACCATATTTAAAAAATATCTAGTTTTGTGCTGGGCGATATTATCTGGGCATATGTTTGTATCCTGACGCATTTTTTTGTAGAATTCAAGATTCCTTTTGTAACTACTGTATGTTTTTTTGTAGAATTCTTTGTTTATTCAAGAAGTCATCCGTTATTTGTAAATTTGGTATGGTTCTTTGTAAAATACAATTCATGTTAGTAATTAATGTGTGGTTTTTTGTAACGATTGTATGGTTCTTCGTATAATAATATTTGTATAGTTTTTTGAAAAAATTGGGGTAGTCATTCACGCTTAATTGATGCAAATATACAAACCAAATTTGTATAAAACACATTTAAAATGTACAATGCACATCCAAAATGTGTAATGCACATCAAATACACAAGATATGTAAAAATTTCAATTTTCATTCGCAACCAATTGATTTGTACAAATACATCACAAATATGTATAATATATATCAAAAATATATAATACACATTAATATTGTATAATACACGTCAATATTGTATCAAACTAAGAATCATTCTTCATCCAGGACTGGTTGCAGCACCATGATACACACCCAATCATTGCCACTGCCCGCTATTCCTGAAGATCGATCCATCGCCGCTTGAGGAGAATCGCAACTTCAACCTTGTCGTCGATCACCGGAGTGTGTGTCGCATGCTCTTTGGATGCTGCTGTCATAAATAATATTCAGACGTCAAGATAAAAAAAGAGAAATTTATCAATCGTGTTCGAGACAAATAAATGTTGTAAAGATAAAACAAGAGCACGAAGTATATATTACGTGCCAACTTCGTATCTACATGCGCGCATGAACATGTTTTAGAAACAAAATCAGAGACGTCCAAACTAAAGCAAATACAATCAAAGGAACTTCTCACGAAATATACTAATATGCAGATCTCGTTCGCGCCCCTTCAAATGAGTATAATTGTATACGATCCTTCTCACGAATTATAATTGTATTATAAAAAGAACCACGCATGAGTCCTTCGGTATACAACCTACCAACAAATCAAAACTTAACTAAGTAAAGATAAAATTGCAATCAACGATCTGCAAACCTTTCCAAATAAAATGGACTTTTATACTCAAAACCACCAAATCGATCCAAACCCTAAACAAAACCATGCCAAAAATCGGAAAAACCTGAACATTGAGGAACCTATCCATCTCGGCATTCTCCCATCCATTATCCCTTGACCTCTTGCTGGCTGGCTCCTCCCATCCGTTCCATCCAGCGACGAGACCTGCGAATGCTCCTCCCATTCCCCAATGATATTTTAGGTATGCGTATAGGATTTTTGGAAAGAGTACGAGAGAGATTAATTAGGAGATATTTTGAGATGCTACATACTATATTTAGATAATGCATAATGATCAAAATGGGTTTTTGATAAATTAAATAATAATATTAACATATCTTTAATAACAACCGTTTGATTAATTTTGGACGCACATGATCACTGGCCTTCCTTAGAGACGGAAGGACCATGTCTCATTTGAAAGATATCCTATATATATATAGGATATCTTTCAAATAGGACGTGGTTCTTCCATCCTTAAGGAAGACCAGCGATCCCATCCATTCGTAATTAATCGGATGGTTATTATAAATTGTATGTTAATAATATTATTTAATTAGCTAAAAACCTATTTTGGTTATTATGCATTATCTAAATATAGTATTAACCACCAAAAATATATCCTCATTAATTCCTCTCTCCTAAATTTGTCATTCATGTTGCCTCTCTCTCTCTTAGTTTGTCATTCGTGTTGCCACATTCACTCCATTCCAAAACCCTAACCTCACATGTTCAAAAAATAGGAGGAAGAGGAGGATGCACACGACGAACATCGTTGGCGATTACTCCGATCTTCTCTGCCATTATCAAAAGCTTCGTCAACCTCTTCACCATCTTCATCTCCGCCTTCACCATCGACTGGGCATCCGTACTGGAGTATTGTGGGACGTCAACCTCTTCACCACATCGTAGAGTTGATGACAGAAGTGCGTGAGCGGAGGTGACGAAGGCGATACATGAGCGGAGTTGACGACGTCATGTGCGGCCTTATTGGCAAGTTCTTCATGCAGGCGTCAATGACAACGTGTCGGTCCGATCTGGACGGTGTGAGATCTATCCAAGGACTACGTGATAGTGGTGATGACTATCGAAGAATTTCGTCATGCAAAAGCGGTGACGATAAAAAAGTGTTGCACTCATTCCTGGATGAAGAACAATTCACAGTTTGATACAATATTGATGTATACTATACAATATTGATGCGGATTACACGATTATGATATGTATTATACATATTTGTTATGTATTTTTACATTTCAATTGGTTGCGAATGAAAAATCTATATTTTTATATATCTTATATCTTTGATGTGCATTACACATTTTGGATGTGCATTATATATTTTAGATGTGTATTATACATATTTGATTTATATTTAATCATCAAATAAGCGTGAATGACTACCATATTTTTACAAAGAAGCATACAATTTTTTTGTACAAAAATCATATAATCATTACAAAGAACCACACTTTAATTGCTAATATGAATTGTATTCTACAAAGAACCATGCAAAATTTACAAATAACTGATGACTTTTTTAATGAACTACGGATTATACAAAAAACGTACAATCGTTACAAAAGGAACCGCATATTCTACAAAAAACCACATTATGATACAAACACTGCCCCACGCAATGTTGCCTGGCACAAAACTGGACACTTTTTTAAATATGGTATTGTGAAAAATACCAAAAATAAATCAGTTAAATTTAGTATTTCGGAATATTAATTGGAGTGCATAATTAATGCAAAAGTTGATGACCAAAATGCCCTTTTGGGCAAACAAATTGATCACGCCGTTAGATTTGAATCTAACGGCTACGATCGTTGGCCTTCCTTAAGAATGGAAGGATCAAGTCATATTTGACCCGCCTTATTTTCTCTATTTTTTTGGTGAATATTCATCACTATATCTCTATATTATGTCATAAAAATTTCATGTAAAACAGAGACTCCTGCAGCCTTCATCCAGATAGGCATCTTTAATGGTCACAGGATTTTTTAAATTGACCATATCTGGATGGAGGTCGTAGGAGTCTCTGTTTCTCATGAAATTTGAATGACATAATATGGGGATATAATAATGAATTTCATCAGAATCAGAGACTCCATCCAGACGTCATTTTTTAACGGTCGCAGGATTTTTTAAATCGACCCTGTTCGGATGGAGGTCGTAGGAGTCTCTGTTTCTGACGAAATTCGAATCGCATATAGGAGGGATATAGGGATGAATATGGCAATATTTTTAAAAAAAAAGTATATAATTTTGACGAAAAATGAGGCGGGGCAGCCATGTTGACTGTCCCCGGGAGGCAGCCCCATCAACCCCTTATTAAGTGATACACATACACATATATAGCACCTACAATAATAGGATATCAACCACATAATCCGATTGGAAGGAATTTATCATATTAAATATAAAATAACAAATCAAATTTTATTTCAATGTTTTAATTAGTAATACTAATTAAACTTTTCAATTATTTACATATTTTTCCAATGAAAAAATATCATGGATGGAATTCATTGACCAACAAATTAACATGTGGAATAGATGAATAAGATTGAGGATACAACATCATTTATTTTGATGATAATATTCACATGTTCTCTTTGGTAGGATTATTCTTCAGAGAAACATTGAACATAATCGTCTGGTTTTTATTTTGGACATATATATTGATATCTTACTTTTTACTAGTAAGAAGTTTTTAAATATAGTTTGGTGTATATATTTTCATTTTGTTTGAGCTTGTTTAAAAAACATGATTAATTCGTAGATTTTCTATATGGGTTCGGTTATGTCGTGCATGGACCTGAAAATGATTTCATACCGTGTTCATGATTTCATCAATAATATACACCATTTGTTAGCCTAATATATCTATTTTCCATTTATATATATATATATATATATTTAATTTATCGTTGGTAAAATGAGTAAGTTGAGATTACATTAGACTTGCACGAGCTACAAAAGTTAGGTAATTTATGCATTTCACATTTTTTTGTTGAATGTTATCTTTTATCTTAATGCTTTCACTTTGTCTTAGCTTCTTTTTCATAAAATAGAATCATAACATCTATTCTTTAATTTAAGATATTCTTTTAATAACAATTATATATATGCTTTTATATCATCAACTAACATTTCAAATTCGAAATGAAATGAATCGAATTTGAACCTTTGAAATGTATAATGAATCGAATTTGAAGTTAGATTAGCAAATTTGTTTGAAATTCATTTAAGTTCGGATTTTAAACTTCTATAATGAATTGAATCTTAATCTAGGTGGATTCAAAGGTATTCTATTCGATTACCACCCCTAATGGTAGATATGTTTCATTTATTTTGAGCAGGAATGTATAATACACCATTCGTCAAAATCATTGGCACGACATCTACACAAAGTTCGTACTCCTTGATCTCAATCTTATGACAAATCATTGGCTTATGACCAATACATAGACTAGACGTATCCGTAGGACCATCTACTTTATTGTAAGTAGGCTATATTTTCAAGTCAAAAATGTTCATAACTTAAATCATGGATGCATATATCACTAAACATGATCCATCGATTAAATCGATTTTGCGCACGGATCACAAGCATAAAAAGACATAAGTATAATTTTGTCCAATTACAAAGATTACAAGTAATCACAAATGGACACATGTATTATAATGAGGAAACCCAAATCAGGTAAAAAAATATCGACCATAGTTATCCCGACTCGAGCTTTCATCTAACCAAATTACTCGCTCATGTCCACTATACAAGATGCTTTGAACAAGAGTAGCTCCTCCTCAAATACACATTGCAATATTAGAATCCATTAGTGTCAAACTTCTATCCCAATTCGGAAGAGAGGATACTATAATGTGGGCATCCCCATACAGCAAAATACAATGAAATAATATGCTCACCATATCAAAATATATGATACATAGTATGAGGTAAAACGATCTTATAGTTCAATGTCGCACAAAGTCGACGTGGTGAAGCACAAATACACAGAGTACTTCTTCTTATCTCACAAGAATGAAGAGTGTAGAGAATGGGTGTAGAGCGATGCTAGAAGAATGAATGAAAATAAAAGCTCAGGGTCTTAAATAACTTTTAAGAATCACTATATCTCTTCATGAAAAGAGGCATCTCTTTACAAAAATGACTAACAACTTTCATAAAAAAAATAGTTGCTATAATTAAAAACCAATTAGCTGAAAATCAAGTTAGTCGACTAAAAATAAAGTTAATTGTAGAAAATTAGACAGTACAAAATGAACTATTCTTGAGAAGCAAATTAGTCGGCTCACCAAATTCTTTATGCTAGTTGAACTCAAAATATTCGATTGATCAAATGGATCACTTATATGGTTAGTTGCTAAAAAATAATAAAATATCATTAATCAAGTGATCGTTGAAGTGAATGTTGGTCAAGATAACAGTATGATAATCAAAGCCATTAGTCGGTTGGAGCAAATCAGTCGACTGGAAATCCAATAAGATAGTTGATTTGGTCCGAGCACTTGATGAGGTGGATTTATGTGTTATACATACACACGAGGTTTACAATGTAATCATAAAAATAAGTTAAATTACAAAACCATAATTCTTGATCTTCATTTTTTTAATATACATTTCATTTAAGTCCTCACCACAACTTTGTAGATCCTAAAATCTTCCTATAGTTCATCTTGATAACAACTTGTAACAGCTTAATATGAATTTTATCAAATTGTCTTATATCATCACCGTCTTTGCTAGCTAAAACATGTCTTTTTCATTATGATAATATGTGTGCATGATTGCATGTTACTAAAATTTTCTGTTATTTTGTATGGTAGAAGTATTTTGTGTTGGAGAAGAAAAGAGCCCACCCATGTGTTTAGTACCACATGGGGGAGCGATCACTATTGTGTCTGTCCGTGGGGCTATATAAGGAGCCCCACACCCCCTGTACTCATTGAGAACTCCAATAGAAGAAACGCCCAATTCAGGGGCTTCTCCCGTGGTTTCATCCCGCTCCTTTCGGAGTAGGGTTCCACGTTAAATCATGGTGTTCCCATGTTTATCTTTCTTGTCTATTGCTCTGTTTTATCATTCCGCTTCCGCTTTATATTTTTTTTCTACATTTTGAAGTGCCTAGTAAACAGATAAAAGTGTAGTGCTTGCTAAAAGTT
Source organism: Ottelia alismoides (assembly GCA_037367405.1). NCBI lineage: Eukaryota > Viridiplantae > Streptophyta > Magnoliopsida > Alismatales > Hydrocharitaceae > Ottelia > Ottelia alismoides. The sequence continues at coordinate 1,133,441 of JAZKJV010001537.1, read as the reverse complement.
TTTTTGAAAAACTTCTCTCCATTTTCATTTGGAGAACACTTATGTACACTTCTCTCCATTGTTGTCATTAAAAAAGGTGAAATTATAATGATAAATTTGTTTTCAACTTCCCTCCTTTTCTTTTGCTTAAGAGTTACCTAAGGCTCTCCATAAAAGATACGAATTGAGGAGTCATAACCATTTCCATGCATACACTTATCTAAAAAGCAATAATTAGAATTCACCTAAAATTCTCAGTGGAGGTGAATTTCATAAATAATTGTAGCTCTTTTACGACTGCATCCATCATGTTCCTCGGATTTGATGCTCCCTTTAATGTAGGGAGTTCCATATCTAGACGTGTAATTGAGTGTTCGACCTCCCGCTTATCTTAGCCTTGTGAACCTTCATACCTGCAAACATAGTCACAAGCATCCTTTTGGTGTTTTGGATCTTTAAGGGTTATTTTGAAAATTGTCCTTTGGGATCAAAATGAAAGAAATTTTAGAAGATTTTGAGCTAGTAGACTAAAAGTAATTTTCCTTTTAATAAGAATTGGATTTATCTCTAAGCTCTTGTCTCTTTTCTTAGACAAGAAATCTATTCTTAATCTCAAAAATCCTTTCCTATGATAATTTTTTATTACTTTATTAAAAATATCTTAGGTAATTTGCAAAGAGATAACCTATCAATTTCTTTTTCATACTTCTTTACTTCTATATAGCAATGTGAAATTATTCTAAATATGTTTAGGTTTCTTACGTTCGAAGCACTTGGGCTCTTCTACTAATGACTTAGATTTTGATAATGCCAAAATATAGTTTATATATTTATTTTTGCAACATGACTAACTTTTTTAGTAGCAGAGACTCAATGAAGTATGTATGCAATCTAAGAAAGCGAAGGAGCATATTTCCTAAAGATGAATGTCAAAGCATCATCATCAAAAAAAAATCTTAAGATTTAAAACATGGAGCTTAAAATCACTTATATTGGAGATTTAAGTCATCTAATCTTAAGACTGTTTAATCTATATTTTTAAGCTAATCGATTAAGTGAATTTTCAGGACTTTTAAAGTTGATATTATTCTTACTCCAACAACTCTATTAAGCCCTAGCGTCTATAATCACTCTATATAAGAAAATTTAATACCTTTCATCTAATTTACTGTACACAACCACAAAATATAATTCTATACATTTTAAGTGAAAAAAGAGTGCTTATTTACATGGTTTGCTTAAGTTCTCAAGCTATCTATGATCTCTAAGCTCTCAAACAATCTTCCTCTTTGTCAACTAGATTCCTCACTCAACATTTTGTGAGCTTGTGGTATTAGATGTTATTGTTAACTACTTTATTTTAGCATACTAAGAATAGACACCTGGCTTCTAGGTTCCTTTCTCCATGAAAATAAAATATTAGTTTTGAGTATGTTCTAGGAAGCGTACATATTGTATGTGAGGTTGTAACTACCCTCTATTTTAAGCAGCACGTGATAGTGGAAGCAAGCTTCATCGAGAGAGCGAAGGGAAATTCCTAGAACGAGAAGTTGTGGGTCGTGGTTTTCGCTCGTAAAATCATTATGCACATTCTGATAGTGTTGTAAAAGTCAGCCAACTAACTCGACTAATCAGTCCGACTAATCAAGTCAGTGGAGTGGTTGACAGGCTCTTGATTTATCGGTCAACAATCGATCATCCAACTAGGCCGAATAGTCATCTTGGAGATACTATTTTTTTATTTTTTAAAATCAAACTTAATCTAATATGCTTAATGTTTTATTTAAATTCGATTACTTTTTTATTTCATTATGATAATATCAAAAATAATACAAATCTAGGTAAAAATATAATAACACATGTATATATGAAAAAATATATTTAAAATAATCAAGAAATGTTCAAAATGGACTAATGTCCGATTAAATCTGATTAGTCTCCCGACTGTTGATTAATCCATTGCTCGTGACCCGATCGACCGAGTACCGACTACCGATTTATGCAACCTTGCATTCTGATTTACATATCTCTACGCCTATCTTTTCTGGCATGATTTTTAGTTAACCGGTGTTATTCGAAAAGTTGTATATTGCATAACTCATCCCCTCCTACGCCGAGCACATGTCTTCTTATTCTTTAGTGTTACTCTTATTGGCAATAGGACCTTTTTATTCTTGAGGAACTTTATCGAATTGATTGTTTTTATTGCAATGTCATTATTTTATTTATTATCATAATTATCCTTTGAGTCCTTTGACTTAGTAGCTTTAAGTACCAATGTTATCTTGTTGGGTTCTTCTTCCTCCTTCATGTTATTAAGTTAACTTTCATAAGCAAGATTACCTAGAAAATTGTTGAGATTCATGATCTTGAAATCTGTAGATGCCTTGAGAATCGCTGTTTTATTCTCCCACTCAAGTAATAGTGAGTGCATATATTTTTACAGGTAGTTCTCCAAGTAGAAATACCCTTCACATGTTTTGAAGTTGATTGATTATGGAAATCGACATGATATTCACGTCTTTAACACTTCCTCTTGTTCATTTTAAACATCTCATAATCCCCTATGTGCATAAGGAATCGAGTTTCTTTAACTATGTTCATGCATTCTTGGATGATTTCGAGATATTATCAAATTGAGATGAGATACCCTATCAAATTCTGCTTTTGAGAATGCACTATAAGCCATTGATTACCCTTATATTTAATGTCATTTGTTTTTTCTCCATTGCTACAGTTTTTATCTTTACCCTTGATGAATTAAAAAGGCTTCTTAATCATATACCACACATCACAATCACCTTACCGCGGGATCACAGTCTTTGTCTTCCACTGCGAATAGTTGGTGCCATCGAAATACAATGGTCAGGTGGTAGAACTTCCTTCGATCCTTGATTTGTAGTTGTAGGCCATTGCTCTTGAGTCTACTACAATGTAGGTGCAGTTCAAGTTCTTATACCAAATGAGATCAAATGCAGAAGCATATATCACTAAACATAACCAATCAATTAAGTACCTTTAGGATGTGGTTCACAAAAACAAGCAACCATAAATTGTGTCTCATCATAAAACAAAAAAGCAGTCACAAATAGACACATGTATTTTAACGAGGAAGCCTAAATACTCATGATTTCAACGACTGAATCACTCGGTCCTTTCTACTATACAAGATGCTATAAATAAGGACAAAACTCCTCAATTACATCTTGCAACACTAGAATCCACTAATGTCCATGCTCATATCACTTTTTCTTCTCTCACAAGAATAGAGTTGAACTCAATGAGAGACTCTTCTCTTTAGAACTTAGATTGTGTAGAATTAATGTAGAATTATATTTCAAGAGTGAATGAAAACAAAGGCTTAGGATCATCTAAATAGTCTTTAAGAGTTAAAATGTATGAAAAAAGTCATCTTTGTATATAAATGACTAGCAACTTCCACCAGATTAAGCTACTTAGAATAAAAAATCAATCAACTAAAATTAAATTAGTGGCTGAAAATGAAGTTAGCTGACTTGAAATCGGAGAGTACAAAAAGAACAAAACTGGAGTGACAAATTAGCCATTCAACAAATCCTTTAAGTTGGCTAAACTTAATTGATCACATTGATTAGTCAACTGGTCAGCTACTCAAAATAGATGTTGATCAAATGATAATTGAAGTGATAATTGAGGGAACAGGGAGGTATATCGCTTTGAACCTTCTTCCTCGGAGAGAACGAGATAAGGGGGAGGGAGAGAGAACGGGAGAGGGCTCCCTATGGCGAGGTGGTTCTCGGATGGTCTTCCCCTCCCGGTGGAGGTAGATATATATATAGCGGGGTGAACGTCCCCTCGCCAAGTCCGTCCTCTTCCCACGCCCACAGTTTTGGGTCCTCCGGGAGACTCGGTCTCCGCAACCGTCAGCCGCGCAACCGCCACCGAAGGTTCTTGACCATGCGATCATTGGATCCATTCTTCATCTCCCACTTGACCGCAATGGTCAAGTCAATCACACTTCCACTGTTCGTGCATGTATGGAGATGTCAATATTGAGGTTCATCATTCATGAAGACCTCTTCCTTGACTCATGCATTCCTGAATCCCATTAAACCAATATGTTTAATGTAAGTGCTAGCTACAATTCCCTTGGTTAGGGAATCGGCTAACATATCACTTGCAGGTATATAGGTTACCGTAATTTTCTATTTTGTCACTATATCTTGTATATAGTGATATTGGATTTCGATGTGCTTTCCTTTAGAACTATTAGCCCCACTATTAATCAAGCTTATCATAGCTTGATTATCACAATACATTTCAATTGGCTCTTTAACCAATTCGAAGCTTAGGTTCTCGAGAAAACGCATGATCCACATGACATGAGTGGTGGCCATGCTACATGTTACTCAGCCTCATGTGTATGTCAAGATACACATCCTTGTTTCTTGCTACCCCAAGAAACGACTGCACCACCAAACATGAACAGGTAACCCGATGTGGATTTTCTATTATCCACATCCGTCCCTCCCAAAATCGGCATCGGAGTATCCTACCATTTCAAGAGATTCTTCTTGATACACAAGATTCAGATGTACGATCCCTTTCAGATATCGAAGAATCCTCTTTACAACTTTCCAATGTGCTGGACTGGGATTACTTTGATATCTACTGACTAAGCTTATGGGATAGGCTAAGTCAGGTCGAGTACACATCATGGCATACATTAAACTTCCCACCACTTGTGCATATGGTACATCTAAAGGTTTTTGCCCCTCTCTCGGCTCTCCGGGACACTGATTCTTGATGAGTCTCTTTTCCATCGCAAGTGGTGTTGGAGATTGAGTGCTATTCTGCATTCCAAATCTCCTTATTATAGTATGCAAATATCTTTCCTGACTAAGGCTCAATGTCCTTGAGTCCTTGTCTCTTGTTATTTGAATTCTAAGAACATAGGATGCTTCGTCCATGTCCTTCATCTCAAATTCATTGCTCAATTTCTGTTTGATTTCATCGAGCATTTGTATGTCATTTACTTGCAAGCAGAATGTCATCCACATACAATTCCCTCTTCATGACATACACACAGTTATCCAATTATTCGTAAAAAATCCAAATTGGATAACTTTCTCACGAAATTTGAGATACCATTATCGTGAAGATTGCTTCAAGCCATATAATGACTTTCATAACTTGTAAACCCTTTTCTACCGACCTTCAACCTAAGAGCCATCAGGTTGTCGCATATAAATCTCCTCCTTTTATTCTCCATTAAGGAATGCCATCTTCACATCCATTTGGAACAATTCCAAATCCATATATGCGACTATGGTTAAGATCATCCGAATTGATGCAAACATAGCCACTGAAGAGTGGGTTTCCTAGAAATCTATTCCAGCTTGCTGAGTATAACCCTTGGCAACCAATCTGGCTTTGTATTTATCAACAATACCATTGGCTTAGTACTTCTTCTTGAATACCCACTTACATCCTATGGATTGCCTACCTTCTGGCAAATCACATAATTCTCAAATAACGCTTTGCTCGATTGAGTCCAACTCATCTCTCGTGAAGGCTGACCATGATTCCGACTCAGACGAAGCCATATCTTCATAAAAGGATCTGTATAATCCTAGACATCCTCATCCACGGTATAACACGATGCCTCACATCCATAGAAATGGTAATTTTCCATCCATGTGGCTCATATACCGTGTCTCTTGTTGCTGATTATACTCGTGGGTTGTGTGGGTCTACCCATTTCCTCTAAAGGATAATCATGATCTATATGTTCATTCTCTATATTTGGATGATGGATATCATCTTCAAGTTCTTGTCTAATGCTCAAGTTGTCTTCATTGTCGTGTAGGACAATCAAAGAATCTGATTCCTCTACTTCATGCTCCTTTTCTCGATGAATTTTAAGGAAAATAGCATCACGACTTTCGATCAGACCTTTAGTTTCATGGAAGAACCTATATCCTTTAGAATTATCACTATATCTAATAAACTTGTACTTTAATGTCCTGAAGTCTAGCTTGTCCTTAAGCTGATTCGGTACCAGAACATGTGCAACATATCCCCATTTCCGGAGATGGCCCAACTCAAGCTTTCTACCATTCCATATTTCATATGGCGTTGATTATACGGACTTGGTGGAAATCCTGTTCTGTATATAGTTCGTAATCAATACTGTCTCTCCCCATAATTTCCTGGAGAGTCTTGAGTATGAAAGCATACACCTTGCTGCATTCATTAAAGTTCGATTCTTTCTTTCTGCTACACCATTCTGTTGTGGTATATAGGGTATTATACTCTGCCTACGAATTCCTGACTGAATACAGTAATACTCAAACTTCTTTGAGGTATATTCTCCACCTCTATCTGTCCTAAGGGTCTTGATTGGTTTTCCCAATCTTGCCTCCACTTCTGTCTTATATCTCTTAAATATTTCATGTGCTTCCGACTTTCTTCCTAAGAGATAGACATAGGAGAATTTTGAGTAATCATCAATGAATGTTATAAAATATTCCTTATTTTTATATGTGTTGACGCTCAGTTGTCCACATATGTCCGAATGGATCAAACATAATAACTCTATTGATCGAATTCTAGTTGAGAAGGGTCTTCTTGTCATTTTACCGATCAGACAGTGTTCGCAGGGCAATATCCTTACACCCGTGATCTTAGGCAACAGATTTACCTTCATCATTTGATCTATCTTAGAATTTCGTAGATGACACAGTCTCATGTGCCACAAGTCATAGTCAGATAAACAATATAAGGAATACTCAGAAGAGATATTCATTGATTCACTAGAGATTATTATAGGAAGGCAGAATAGGTCATGCTCGGGCACAAACTTTTCTATCGCATGGACCATCTTATTCTTGGCTATAGATACATGCTTATTATAAAATCGGATTTCGAAATCCTTCTTGAACAGCACTATGACAGATATCAGGTTTCGGCGTATCCCTGGGGTATATAGTACATCATTCAGTACCATAACGCTATCCCCCAGGTCAAGTTTGTATGTCCCAACACCTTCCACATCCAGGTAGGTGTTGTTTCCCATGAAGATCATCTGTTCTCCTTTGTTCAGCTCCTTAAAGTCCACCAAGCCATTCTTTGTCTTCGTGATGTGTTTGGTTGCTCCAGAGTCGATCCACCATCCGTCACTGTCCGTGACGACAGAGTTGCATTCCACAACGGCCGCAAATTCTAATTTCTTGCTTTTGTTTTCAGGCAGTTTGAAATTTCCTGGCGTCTTCTTGCCGGGGCAATTGACTTTGAAATGGTCATATTTGTCGCAACCGTAGCAAGAGCCACATGGGTATTCCCCACTTTTTCCTTTGAAATTCACTTTGTGGGGTCCTAGTCTTTTCTTTGTATGTATCACATTAGCTTCTTCTTCCTCCTCCTCAACCTCAAAGATTTTGACTTTCGATCTTTGCTTTGAGAGGTCTTGTTCAATCGTCAGCTGTGCAGGTAGATCCGTCACACTCTTTATGTTGTCGTTCATCCTCAAGGATGTAGCAACCATGTTGAATAACGACGGGAGACTTCCTAAGATGGCTGCTATCTGCATCCTCTTTGGAATTGCACATTCAGCAGTTGCCAGATCTTTGGCCATCACGATCATCTTGTTCACATGCTCGAGGACGCTTTCAGATTCCTTTATTCTATACGAGTTGTACTTGTGTAGAAAAAGCTGGACGATCACTTCCGGTTTGGAGTGATATTTCTCCTTAACTGCAGTCCAGAGCTCATACGCTGATTTACATGTCTCGAAGACCCGAATCAGATTCAACTCCATATGGATCAGTATAAAACTTCTAACCCTATTATCTGTTTTCTCCCACTGTTTGTGGGACCTAATTTCTTCCACAGTTGGATTCTCAGATAATGTATGGTCGGGTTTGTCTATAATGGAGTGTAAGTTATCATGTAGCATGTCAAAGTAGATCTTTCTACTCCACAACTCATAATTAGTACCATTAAGGTACTCAATTTTCCCTACCTTAGTGGCAATAGTCTTGCTTGTCATTTTGATTTTGGATCTAATAAAATAAATACACGACTGTATGAGATGGTGTAATTTATAAGAGTAAACAAAGATATATTTTTATATAAAACTTGATGTGAATATAAAAATTTTATATTTTATTCAGAAAAAAGACTAATTAAAAAAATAGTTTTGATTATGAACTATCAATTTTAGCACATAAGTAATCCTTACAAAGCTTGTATAAAATAATTAATGTTAAGAAAGCTTTGATTATCCACCCTCCAAAAATATTAAAAAAACTTTTTGATTAAAGGAATGAAAAAAAGATATTATATGAAAACTTTAAAAAAGAATTTCTTAAAAAAATTGATTTTTTATTGGACGTTGTATGGAGTGAAAATAAAAAAATACTAATTCAAATAAGAAACAAGCATTCACGTGAAAGGATGTGAATCTATTAAAAAAACTATAAAACTTCACGTGATGTCATAATCTATTAAAAAACTTGATGGTGTTGGAACTATGAAATAAAAAAACGTGACCATGAATATAAACTTGATGGCGTTGGGGAATGTGAATCTTAAAAAAAATTCACATGACCAAGAATATAAACGTGATGGCATTGGGGAATGTGAATCTTAAATAAAAAAGGTTCACGTGGCCAAGAATATAAACTTGATTGCTATAAGCAAATATAAGGAGACCCGCGCTGTGTCAGGGTTTTGAGCATCTTCAACGGAAGAGTGGTTCCCGCCGCCTCGGAGGTGATCGGTGCTCACTACGCACACATGGAGTGGAGGTGCGTCGACGTGTGGATGAACTTGCTCTGATACTAATGAGGGAACATGGAGGTACGTAGCCTTGAACCTTCTTCCTCGGAGAGAATGAGGTAGGAGAGAGAATGGGAGAGGGCTCCCTATGGCGAGGTGGTTCTCGGATGGTCTTCTCCTCCCGGTGGAGATGAATATATATAGGGACGTGAACGTCCCCTCGCCAAGTCCTCCCTCTCCCCATGCCCACGGTTTTGGGTCCTCTGCGAGACCCAGTCTCCGCAACCGTAGACCGTGCAACCGTCGCCGACGGTTCTTGACCATGCGGTCATTGGACCCGTTCTTCAATAGTTGTTAAAGACTTTAGATCAGGGCCATCATTCAGCTGGAGAAAAATCAATCAATTGAAAAATCATGTCAGTCTGTTTATTTGATCCGAGTACTTGAATTGAAGTAGAGTTGTATGCTATATATATATGTATACATGAGGTTTATAATGCACCTTTCTTAATAAATTAAATTAAAGAACTTTGAACACTTGATCTTAGTCTTTTGAATATGTCTTTCATTAAGACCTCTTGTAACACCTCAAACATAGTCGTACATCTAAAACTCACAAAAGTAAGAGTATGTTATAAGAGTGAGGAATTACTACTTGACAACCTAGGCTTATGTATTTGGAGTTGTTATCAACAAATACTACTGGAGATGAACCCTATAAATTGTCAAGGCTACTTTTCCAATATAATGGTCTGGGGATCTAAGCTTTTCTCTGATATTGGAAAGGGCTATTCGATGGGATCTAAGCTTGGAGCATGCAACCACATTATTACTAGGAATAAAAGATGGTCATATCCTTGACGAACAATGAAAATGCCCTTTGCTAATTTATGTGAATTAACGTTGTATTCGTCATAGGCGGGCAATCACAGATTAATCAAAAAGACCACTTAAATTAATATTTCAATTAAAGTGAGCAGTCAGATTTATTTTTTTACTTGGTAAAGATCAAGGTCAAACTCAGGGAGACCACTGTCTCTTAGGTCAATTTTTATATGATGAAGATATTAAATTTTAATCAAATGATGTCCAGTTGTACTCAGGGAGACCAAGGTCGAATATTTTTTCTATATTTTTAATGCAATTACTGATGAAAACACAATTTTGGCTAAGTTTAGGGGTTAAAATGCAATTTCCAGTCAAATGATATCCAAAAATCCTAAAACTTGACCAGAATATTAAAAATGATGAAGTTAAGCTTGATTTTTTTTGGAATTTTGGGATGCAAAATGAATTTACTGTGACTTAAATATACAAACTATGTGATTTTGAGTAATTTAATTTTAATAAATAACAAACTTAATTATTTTTGAGAAATTAAATTATCCTAGATAGGTCAAGGTATACATAACAACTTTTTTCTTAAAATACTAAGTATACAATCAATTAAAAATCAATTACTTCAATCACAAATCATTTATTGGACCTGCAATATGCGTGCAAATGAGATGATTTTTGGACATAATGTAAAGTACAAGAATTCTACCTGATGTGAATTTTTGGGAATTTTTAAAGAAATAATTGAAATACTATGAATTTCTAAAGCAGACATGGAAAAATAAGATAATTTTCTCTAATTCCATTTTTAATAAATCAATCACATTTCACACATATCACAAGATAAAGATTATGTGTTCTATAATATGTAATTTTTAAAATAAAAATTTGATGCAAAATGATTGTTCAAATGAAAATGCAAATGTAGGGTCCTATATGCAATACAAAAATAAATTAAATGAGAAACTGCAATACAATGGTTATTTTGCCATTACCCAACATAAGGGCATGATCTGCAATTTGGCCAAAGAGGTTGTGCTTTACACATGATTGATGTCGGTGAGGGTTTCCTCGCTATTTGCTGGAAATTGGGGTTCTGGATGCAATTTGCCAAAGATGGAGCATGCTCATCACGTGCCTTGTGCTCAACTGGATTAAAGGGATGATTTAGGAGGCTTTTGAGGTTATCCTTGTAGTTAACCCAAAGTGGGGGTATGCCTGGCACATGTGGAGATGCCCCCACCCTTTCCTCTTTCTTGTCGATCTCCAAGATGCGGAGGAGGCTACTGCATGTGATAGCGAGATGCGAATGCGGTGCTCCAACGTGGAGGCGACCGACGAAGAGAGATGCGAACGCGACGGGTGGCTCGGTCGAGCTTCAATGATGTGGCTAAGGCAGGGCAGTGGTCGAGTCGAAGCCAGTGGTTGATGGTGAGGTAGAGGCGATGAGTGGGGGTAGTTGTGGATGGCAATTGTCACTGAAGCGATGATGCAGAGATGGTGCAGTCGTAATCTTTCAACAGTTCCATCCATCGTCCTTGTCTCATATTCAACTCCCGCTGATCAAAGATATAATTGAGACTCTTGTGATCTGTAAAAATTTCAAATGTGACCCCATATAAGTAGTGACGCCATATCTTCAATGCGAAGACTATAGCTGCCAACTCCAAGTCATGTGTAGGGTAGTTCCGTTCATGGTTCTTTAGTTGTCGCGATGCATATGCTACAACATGACCACGTTGCATCAACACTGCTCCTAAACCCTCCTTTGATGCATCAGTATACACCGTAAAGTCTAAGGAGCCTGAAGGAAGAGTGAGAATCGGAGCACTGGTCAGTCTTTCTTTCAACGTACGAAAGCTCAGCTCGCACTTGTCGCTCCAAAAGAAAGGGACATCTTTCTGTGTCAGACGAGTAAGTGGTAGAGCTAGCTGCGAGAAGCCCCTAACAAAACGCCTGTAGTAGCGGGCGAGGCCTAAGAAGTTGTGTATCTCGGTAACTGTCTTGGGCTGCTCCCAGGACATGACTGCCTCTACCTTGGCTGGATCAACCGCCACCCCTGCTCCTGAAATTACATGACCGAGGAAAGCTACTTCAGTAAGCTAAAATTCACACTTGCTGTATTTTGCATACAACTTGTGTTCTCTGAGTGTCTCAAGAATAATATGCATATGTTGCTCATGCTCATGCTCATCACGTGAGTAGATCAAGATATCATCAATGAACACCACCACAAAACGATCTAAGTATGGACGAAAAATTCTGTTCATCATGTCCATGAACGCATCAGGTGCGTTCGTGAGTCCAAACAGCATAACCACAAACTCATAGTGGTCGTATCTGGTGCGAAAAGCAGATTTAAGCACATCCGCGTCCTTAATTCTTAATTGATGATAACCCGATCGTAGCTCAATCTTTGAGAATACCGTTGCACCTTGCAACTGATCGAAAAGATCATCTATTCGTGGAAGTGGGTAATGGTTCTTTATCGTCCTTTTATTCAATTGCCTATAATCGATGCACAAGTGCATAGACCCATCCTTCTTCTTTACGAAGAGGACTGGTGCTCCCCAAGGTGACGTACTGGGAAGTATAAATCCCTTTTCCAATAACTCCTGCAGTTGTACTTTGAGTTCCCTGAGTTCGGCTGGTGCCATTCTGTATGGAGGAATGGAGATCGGTTGTGTGTCGGGTATTAAAGTAATCTCGAACTCGATCTCCCTTTCTGGCGGTAGTCCAGGTAATTCCTCTGGGAATACATCAGGAAAATCTCGTACAATTTTGACGTCTTCAATCATACGATCTCCGACGGGTAACTCCACAACATGGGCGAGAAAACCTATGCAACCCTGATCGAGCTTGTGTTGGGCCTTCAATGCTGATACATATAAGACCTCACTATCTGAGGTACGTCCATCAAACTGAAAGGTAGGTATGCCTGGGAGACGGAACACTATCGGCTTCTCGAAACAATCAAGGCATGCGTGATATTGCTCGAGCCAATCCATACCTAGGATGACATCAAAATCTTCTAACTGAATGAGTAAAAGATATGCGGGCAATATGTGTCCGCCGATCTGCACTGCTACATTCTCTACTGCTTGTCTCACTATGAATAATTGGCCCCCTGGGCCCTTGATGTAGTATGGAGATGGAACACAGACTTGCTCTTTATTTAACTTGGACACTAATCGATGTGCTAGAAAGGAGTGCGTAGCTCCCGAATCAAATAAAGCATGTAAGGATATACCATGTACTGAAATCATACCTCGTACTACAGCTCTTGAGGCACGGGCCTGCTCCTGTGTGATTGCATTCAATTGTCCCTGCGGATGTGATGGGGTGTTGAAACCTGCAGCACTGAAGGTTGGTCGCGGTGGAGGACGTTGAAAGCCTCGACCTCCACGACGAGAAGCTGATCCATGTGACTGTGCGGGTGAGAAAGTTGACCGTACACTTGGCTGATGACTGCCTGAGCTGCCGACAAGTAAAGGACACTTGGCCTTGAAATGGCCCGGCTGTTAGCAGTGGAAACACCTACGGTCTCCTGGCTGAGAAAAGGAGCCTCCCGAGACAAGCTAGCGCCTCCTATCTTGCGACTCTGCGAATGTTCTGAAGAGCGGGAAGAAGTAGTACCACGACTTGCCAAGCCCTGTCCCAAAGTAGGTGTAGGGGTAAATCTGCTAATGGTAGGTGTGGTAGCCACTGGGTGGAAACGACGCTCTCTACGAGCTCTGTAGAAATCTCGACGAGCAGATCTACCGAGCTGAGGTGGTTGGAAATGTGATGAACTCCCCTGAAGCCGACTCTGGGTTGCCTCCATCTTGGTAGCTTTAGCAGCTACCTCCTTGATGGAAGTGAAATCTAATGCAGATAGCTGGTGCTGCACATCATCATGCAGTCCCCGGATAAACTTTTGTAAATTCTCCTCAGGGAAGGCAGTAGTCGCTGGTGAGTGGCGGGTGAGTTCAGTGTAACGAATGAGGTACTCTTGGGCCGTCATTGACCCCTGCTTCAGCTCAGCAAATAACCTCCTCTGATCCTCAATCCAGTGAGATCAGGGTAGAACTGACTACAGAACTCATCAAGAAAAATTTCTCATGTTATGGGATCCTCCAGATGTTCCTTGGTGGCGAACCACCAACGCTCAGCATAACCTGCTAGTGAGAACTCCACAAATGTAAGCCAAGACTCTTCAGGAGCACGAATCATCCTCAACACGTTAGATACGTGATCCAGCCATAGCTCAGCCTCATCTGGTGTGCCGGTGCCAAAGAATTGTGGCACCTTAGATCTCTGATATGCTGCGTAGGTCATCTGATGTTTCTGCAGCGTCTCTAGGTCATCTGATCCTTCCGGGTCCAGAGACACCGAAGGGTGAACACTACCCTCCTCCTCACGAGAGGGCTGGTACGAGGAATCATCCTGCTGGAGGAGCCTTTGCTCCAATACCTTTTGACGTTGTTGTATACCCTGTACGGCTTGAACTAGCAAGGTCAACTGCTGCGCAATATCAGGGTCAACACGAGGCGGCATGATTCCCTGCGAGAATCATTATATTAAAAAATATTTCTATGGTTAGAGAGACAATGGACACTTTAAACATGACTTTAATTATTCTCCTTACTAACGACAAGGTCAGAAGACTCTGTCACTATATTTATATTTCAAATATTGTTAACAATTCTAATATGCAAAAGAGAGAATGGAGTATCGGGCTCTGATACCTTCTGTAACGCCCCGCCCTGTCGGCTACCGAAACCGACAAGATGGGAGCGTCGGACCTACGGTCCAAATACACCCACGATCTATGATACTCAGCAAACCATCTTATGCACATTAGATTAACATTTGAAATATAAATAACAACAGGAGAATAATGTAAAATGGAAAGTAAAATGCACCATCCATTTTCATTGATAACCATAATCATCAAGTCCATGTCCACAAATGAGATACATCATATAATTATAATTTTGTAGAAGAAGCTCTCCACATATCTCGCTACAAAGTCTCTCAAAAATAACATAAAATAATGCGGAAGTAAATAAATTACTCTAAGTAGGACGCACCCTGTCTGATGCAAGTATGACGAAGAAAAGTCCGATCTCCTCCAAAGACCGCTACTGTGACGGCGACTGCTCAGGTACACCTGTTGGGTTCACACGAGGGTAACGTTATGAGCAATTGCCCAGTAACGAAACACTATGATGACTAATATGGGGGTAAGAAAAGAATGTATACTCAACTTTATTCAATGGCATATGCATGTATTGTAGATCGGAGAAAACTATGAAGTTATTCTGATTCACTTTGGATCACATATCAATTGATTTTATTTATTGATTTATTGATCATTTGAGTACTGCTATAGCGGTTTTGATATTTCAATGAGTTGATTAGGGACCACAATGATAATTAATTACAACTACCGGCATCCGATCATTAATCTCAGCATATTATTCTAGCACATGCAAGTACGCAACTCGCAGGCCTCCGCTATGCGGGAACTTGTATTCATCTTGAGTAACTCTCAAGATCACTGTTCAACTAGACTAAGATAAGATATATCCCAATTTCTCCAACTTCAAACCACATCCCGGAACACCTCTCACAATAATATTACTCGAAGTAGAATTTGATATGGCCACATATAATTCTACTCCGAGTACTAATATCGTATATAAGTGCGAAACCGAGAATGCCAACCGCATCACCTGCCTACTCCGTCGAGCGACTCCGGATGCTACCGGGCTGCTAGGTGCAACGCGTCACCCAACTCGTCCGTTGGGGTCGCGACCTTCAAGGCATCTCTCCGGGGCCTAACGATGCATGCCCAATCCCTTGAAACGCCTAACTCCATCTCTACTCAATCGCCATGAAAGCTCTCCTAGGGGATGGTAAATTCCATGATAATGGACTGGCAATCATTACATATTAAAGATGACTCGTAACCCTGTAATGTCTTAGAATGCCTTTACTTATTTTAGCATCGTGTTTAACTTATCAATAAATAAGTAAGGATTATAATTAAGCAATTTATCGCATATTAGTCATACCACCGCAAGTTACTGATTCCAAAATATTATGGTATGCATAATTAATATACCAGATGATTTCTCACATGTTGTTAAAATCATGCAACGGATAACTTTAAGTATAAATATAAACAAAATGAAAAGAGCCCACAGATACTAAATGCAATTCTATTTTTCTATGCAAACATATCATTAAGGACGTTGCTCACAAAAAATATGCACCGATACAGACTGTATAACAATTATGTGATAATCCACGCAAAGTATTAATTAGTATTTAATTTAAATTTAGACTTTGTTACTTAAAAAGTAGGGATATTTACCCAGCGAACCCTGAAATCTTTCAAAATTACCTCTACGGCCTTTGAAACATCGATATTCCTCCCTAGACCCCGTAATCTTGCTAACCATTACCGTGCAGACCCTCTGGTTAACTCCCATCCATTTGTCCGTTAAAACTAACCAGCTTCCGTTATATTTGTTTACATTATACCCAATTTGTTTGTTAAATTTACATTCATTGCCATTTCCCTTTGGATTTGGCCCTCCCCGCCGTCCTCCTCGAAACCTCAACCCCACCGTGCCCTCCAAAGCCCCGGCGTCGCTTCCCCTGCTCCCCCGCCGGCCCTAGCGCGCCTCGGCTGCCAGCCACCGGAGCCGCTACTACAGCCCGCTGGCTCCTGTCGTTGCACTTACTTGGAGGAGAAGGCAAGGCGGCGGCACTCTCCCCCTCTGTCGAAGAATAAACAAGGCCGAAGAACCTAAATCACAGTGGATTCAGCCGGAGACCTGTTCCCCACCGAAGGAATCCTGATGATCGACTACCTTTGCCCTCCCGACACCTCCTGTGGCCTTCCCCCTCCAGTCCACGTACTTGGCGGCACCCATCTCCATCTGCGCGATCCTCACGGCCCCTATGAGCCTCTCCGGCAGATCCTCCTCCTCCTGCGCCTCCACCACGAACCCCATGTCGATCGTCACCGCCGAGACGGCCCCGAGCGCCAGGTGCAGTATCGCGCTGGCGATCGCAGAGCTTCCGATGTCGACGTCGATCTCCAGGTACCCCTCCCCTCCGTGGTGCGTGCAAGTGAGAGCTTTGCCGAGCAGGCAAGCCACGTGGTTCCCAACTGCGGCCCGGACGAGCCATGGCCCCCTGACGATACGGTTCACGAGCTTGAAACGATGGTTACGGAAGGCGTCGTCGTTTGTGTATGCGCATCGGTGGAGAAGGGAGCCGGCAGGGAGGGGGCCGTCGGAGGCGAAGTAGAAAACGACGCTGTGGTGGTCGGAGCGGGAGGGGATCTGGAGGTTGACGGCGAAGAGGAAAGACTTTGGGAGGAGGGGATGAAGGTGGTGGTCGGAGCGAGAGAGGAGGGGGAGAGAAGAAGAAAGGAGGGCCTTTGGATTTGCTAGGGTTAGATTAACTCAACTTAAACCCAAACAAAACTTAAAAAATCTCAAATTAACGGTAGGGTCTATAGGGTAAGACGGAGCAAGATTACGGGGTCTAGGGAGGAATATCGATGTTTCAAAGGTCGTAGAGGTAATTTTAAAAGATTTCAAGGTTCGCTGGGTAAATATCCCTAAAAAGTAAAACGGATGCCTTTTCATTCATCCCAATTACGGTTCATATCTACCCTAATTATAACAGGCAGTTACAAAGATGTGGGGGTATTACTATCTCATTATACGTATCGTAAAAACTCATTAAATTGCACAGCCGGTTTATATGAATGTCTGACTAACATATTACTTATTACCGTAGAATCTAAAAGATGTCTGGTTCTATAATCCAATTTACCAAAGCAACTATTGAAAAGATAGTATACTGAAATTGATAAGATTTCCTTAACCTTATCACGAACTTCGTTATTATTTTAGGGCCATAGATGATATACGTGGATATGAGTTTGAAATTCAAATTTAGTATCTCATTTTAACAATATTTAACCTTAGATAAAATAAACGAATCAAAATCCCATGAACAAGGATATTACAAGATCAACGTGTATCTATGGATAGTTTACAATGTACTTTTTCCCACGGTTGGGCATTATCATCAAAACGGAAATCACTGACATGCTATAGTATGATAACTAGAAGGAAAATTACGTTTCCCATTTTTTTGCTCATAAGATTAACACTCAAAACCGAGCAATCCTACAATAGAATATGAGTAGTTGTATTGCAGAGAAATGATTTAACCTTGAAAGAAAATCTAGAGAGTTACTAGACCCGACTCAATAACAAATAGCGATGACGCTTGACGTATCCTCAATAACCCTTACACTAGAATGGGGTATAAAACAAAAGACATAGTTATCCAACACATACGACATGCCGCAAGCATGATATGGCTATATGGATATCTAAAATAAATGAAATGATAAAATCGCATGAAATCAACAACAAGAAGGGGTATGACTTCGTTACTAGTATGTAAATCACATCATAAGAAAACCAAGGTTCTAAGCGACGTTCAAACGTATGGGAACAAAAGATGTGAAAACCAACAGCAAAAGGGGGGTATTATTGTTACCTCCGAGGATGTTCCATCGGGTTCTCCTCTCACACGGAAATAGTATTTCCGTCGCTCGATCGGAATGTGAATCCACGTACGAAGGTGACATCGAGCTTTCCTACGTGATGGTGGACACGGATCTTCGATCGGAGCTCTTTCTCCGACATCGACGACAGTCCTCCGGCGACCAAATCTGGCCAAGGTGGTGGTGCTCCAATGAGGGGAAGATGGTGGTGGCTAGGGCTTTGAGGGAGTAGCCCACCACCTTCTATTTATAGGAAGAGAGATGAATTTAGATCCAATTTCGGATCCGGTTCGGATCCATATATGGATCTTGACCACCCATCTTAAAACATCATTATCTTGAGCTAGGAATGTCGGAATTTGACGTTCTTAGGCTCGTTGGAAAGATCTCGACGAGATCTACGAAATGACATGATTATTTGAATTTTTTGGATGTCAAAAATACTCCAGATTTTTGGAAAAAAAATACGGGATTTCACAAAAATAGAAGCTAATACAAGAATAACTTTTGTCATCATTAAAATATGCATGCATGAGTGCATGCCATTAACAAACTAGGTGGTGTTGGTCCATCAAAGCAGTTTGATTGACCATCTTAGTATTCATAATTTACAAAATGATCCATAATCTAATCATTATGAGATGCCATTCCCATATCATTTGATGAGTAGTGTGGATCCGATTGACTTGAAGAGCCTAATCTTAAATGATCTTTCCAATTCATCAGTATCACATCAACCCACCAGATCTACGTCAAAGGTCGTGAAACAGAACAAGTAGTAATGAGATAACAACACATCCTCTAGAACCATCTCAAAGGTCTTCAGTTGTTATATGTAAACTAGCCCACGAAATGCCCATGGGAACATGTTTCCTCTCTTTCGTAATAAAATGTTAGGAGAACACAACAACAATATGGATATCTTGAGAATGAGCAAAGAGTAAGAGGATGACGAGGAGAGTTCCCACATTTTTCAAGAAATGGAGGCATAGAAAATCCACATGTACGTATGCACGCACAGAAACATATATATATATATATATATATATATATATATATATATATATATATATATATATATGGGTTTGGGGAGGCTGAGCCGGGTGGTGCAGCCAATTGGCTGCACCCACCCTCCGGACCGTCGGATTGGGGAAAGATCCACGGTTGGATCAAGCACCCGCGGCGCCCATCCTCACCCCCGCAGACCCCACCCCCGCAGCCCCCCACCCGCCCGGCCCCCAACCCTTGCAGCCCGCAGCGCCCCCCACCCCCGCAGCCCCACACCCCCGCAGCCCCCACCACCTCCAATCCCTAACCCCTCTCCAGCAGCCCCCCACCACCTCCAATCCCTAACCCCTCTCGACTGCAACCTGCGCACCACCGCCCCTCTCTAGCTGTTCGCGCCACCTCCCCTCCTCCCTACGCCGCATCCGCGTCTGCTGCTGCTCTGCTCCTCCCAGATCCCCTGCAGGTTCTCTTCTTCTCAGGTTCCCTTCTTCGCTTTTCAGTTCTCTCTTTTTTGTGGCAGTTCCAGAAAGATTGAACAATGACCATCAATACTTAGATGCTATGGTATAATATGGTCCATTTTGATTATAAATAACTTCTGTAAAGATACTCCAATATAAAATAATGTCAGTCCAACAATAAAACTAAGCATGAAAATTGCACGAGGAAGGAAAGTAACAGAATCAAGAACATGACATTGAATTTTTTGGAAAGCTATGCATGGATGGTTCTTACATATGACGAACTTGATGAGATGGATTCGTCTATTTTATTGGATTCATCTATTTATTTATACTAAAACCAGTCTACTGTGGCAGTGAAATTTCAACTGAAAGGCTTGCCGTGCTTATTTATGAACTATGATAAATTATGGAGCCTGTCTTAAAAACAAGGATAGTATGGAAACAGTAATCTGTGTTCCCTGTTTTCTGAAATATAACCTTGCATTCTGAAATATAACATTGCATTACTTGATCTGCTACTGTTTATTTATGTGGGTATATTTATGTTGAATATGAAATTGTATCGCTTGAACATGTGAAATTTTAGGTGAAATGAGTGTTGAAGCCATGCTAGAACAGAATATGCAAGAAATAAGCAATGATGCCAATGATGTACAATGTGAAGCTTTGGATTGTGGTTCTAATGACCATGATAAATGTGTAGAAGAAACAACAAAATCGGTGGATGCTAGTGTTGGAAAACCATCCATTGGCATGAAGTTTGATTCAGATGAAAGCATGGTAGCTTTTTACAATTCATATGCAAGATCACTTGGTTTCTCCATACGTAAAAATAAATTACGTCGATCAGAGCGTACCAATCTCCCCATTGCAAGAAAAATTGTTTGTTCTAAGGAAGGTTTTAAAGATATGAATGATAAAAGAAAAGAGAGACGTGAGGTGAAACGTAGACGTGACATTAGAGAGGGTTGTCAAGCACACATTTACGCATCCGTGGATGGTGAAGGAACTTGGGTGGTTCGATCTTTTCAGGAAGAGCATAACCACATCTTTACTACTCCTTCCAAAGTACAGAAGTTACGATCACATAGAGAGCTTTCATCTTGTACAAAGGGACTGATTGAGAAGTTGCATGGTTTTGGGCTAGGTGCTTCCAAAATCTCAAATGTTTTGAGTGCATCTGGTGAGAAGAATATCACAAGTCATGTTTGTAAAGACCAAATCAAACTCAGTCGAAAGAACAATATTGGTCGCGAGTGTATGACCGTTGTTAGACGTTTTGAAGACAAGATGACCTTAGACAATGATTTCTTTTTCAAAGTTGAAGTTGATGAAAATTTGACCGTGCGAAGTGTCTTTTGGGCCGATGGGCGATCAAGATCTTCTTATTTACATTTTGGCGATGTGGTGGTTTTTGACACTACATATACAACCAACAAATTTTTGATGCCATTTGCACCATTTACCGGCATTAATCATCATATGCAATCAACATTATTTGGACGTGCTTTGCTTGCAGATGAGACTACGGAGACCTTTGTTTGGTTATTCCGTACATGGTTGCAGTGTATGCATGGGAAGTTTCCGATTGCTATAATCACTGATCAAGATCCAGCTATGCGTGAAGCTATTTCTTTGATATTCCCCACAACGACACACAGATTTTGCATCCGGCATATAAGAAAGAATGCACTAATTCATTTGCATCAATTGCGATGCAACAAAGAATTTGAGCATGCATATGATAAGTGGATTTACGGAGGCTGAAGAAGCTCTAGATTTTAAAGCATTATATTCGAAGGCATCTTTGTGGTCAGAGCATCCAATGGAATTACAGGTTTCCACCTTTTACACTCCTGCGAACTTCACAAAATTCCAAGAAGAATTCAAGAAGAGTGTTAATTGTGCATGCCTTAAAGTCGCGAAGGATGATAATGTCGTTACATATGAAGTTTTTCTACATGCGAGTCAAAATCGAAAGTTTTTAGTAGATTTTTACATGAAAGAAAGAAGATCCACATGTTCATACAAGAAGTTTTCTTCCGAAGGTATTCTTTGTTGTCATGTTATTTATATATATGATAAATTTTGCATTTTGTTAGCCTAAAATATCTTTTTTGGTGGAATTATAAGTTCTTTTTATAACAGGTATGAGTTCAATGATGTTCACAGCGACCCCCATCGAAAAGCTTGTCAGTTGGATACGATGTGGTACTAGACATAATCTTTTATCTATTCCCACTACAATGGTTTATTTCATTGTTTACTTACGGATTTCATTGTTTACAATGGACTTTTGCAGGCCACACTGAAGATGATGCAAACAAGTTCAAGTAGTGTTGGAGTCCTATGAAAGTCTTTGAGTCCTATCAAAGTCCTGTATCTGTTTCTTTGTTATTCTTCATGTACCGGTGAACTATTTGTATCGGTGAACTATTTGTCTTGTGAACTATTTTGCAATGGTTAAAACAGTTGGATTCATTTTGGAAGAAGTGCCTTATTCTTTTCACGCAGCTATAATCTCAGGTTCTGAAGCCTCCCCATCTTTTCCATAGGCAAAGTTGGCTCTGATGGTGTCATTGAACAAGATTAGTTCCTGACTCACTAAGCCCATTTTCTGTCTCAACCAGCTGAGCTTTAGAGTATTTATGTCAACACCATCGAGATATATGTGGCCTGAATCTGGGTCGTAAAACCTCTCCAACAATGCTATTACAGTCGACTTGCCGCATCCGCTTTCTCCAACCAAAGCAAGAGTCTAAATGGATATCAAAATGGTCAGTTTTAGAATCCAACAAGGCAGTCAATCAGGATGGAAATTTTGAATCAGTGTTACTTTGGTCATATGATTTGTTTTTTTTCTCCACATCGTTTCACTAAATTATATGATATATTATCCAGTTGCTTGTTTCACTAAATTATGTGACCACTTATCAATGTCCATAAAAAAAGCTATATATGTAGGTGTTGTTCTGAATCAGGAAGACCTCAAGGTCTCACATATAGATACAAAGCAGAAGTTGGAGAGCTAATATACTGTATTCTTTTCTTCAAGGTCTCACATATAGATACAAAACTAAAAGATGTGAGGGAGGGTAACAAGGAGGGCGACCATATTCTTAATGTTATCTGTAACCCTATCGTATCCGCCAGGCTCACGACCTTATGTACAACAATTTCAATCGCACATTAAAACCAACTCAGAAGAAACAACGGCTCCAAAACAATTTGCATGTCACATAATACCTGTAATACTACATAATGGCTCCAAAACTAATAGCACATCCAAGTCACATAATACCAATAATATTACACGTTGATATTAATTGTATAACTTGAAATTCTCATTACAGGAGCATCCATCCCATCTACATAATAAAAATTACAATAATGATACCACAACATTTCCCATATGCGGCTCTCTTGTGTAGACGTATAATTGTTTCTTCATGTTCATATCTCTTGCTTGAGGATCCTTTTGTTCGACCTTCGACGCCAACCTGTAGTTCATCCAAATTCTTTAGCAATCCTCGGATTACTTCTTTACCTCTAGCACATATCGGTGGATCATGCCATTTAAAATAATTGCATCCGCCATCACGAAAGTGTACACAACCATAGAATCTCCGATCGGGATTTTCGTTGGTCCATGATGTTCTCAAATAAGCTTTTTCACCACATTCACAGTATTCAATACTTCGACTTTCCATGGCTGATTTCCTCAACTTTCTTTCATAACATGCGTATGAGGAAGACATCAGTAGCTAAAGCATCGCATATACAAAAATGTTAGGACCTATATGTTGTGCTTTATCTGCTTAAAAAACTCTTGGTTAATTAAGTATTAAGTGATCAATTGCTCATGGTGGGCTGATCATACATGTTGATATCAAATGCGAAGCATGTTGCATGGAGTTTTGAATATTACTTAGAATACCTCATATCATTCCAGACTTAGCTCCATAAATTATAGAACGTTCCTTGTCCATATCCGTGCAAGCAGTATCAAGCTATCAGCACAGTCCATGAAATAAAAGGTTTTATAGCAGAGAGATCTCCAAATCGTACTATATCTCAATATAATCCAAAAAACGAATGTTACTCGAGTGTGAATCCATATAATCTGTCCAACTGTCAAATTCTATTTAATATACAGGAGCGGGGATCCATAGAATATAATCCTACTTACCATCGATTGCATCATAAAATTGGTTTGAAGATCAAGAAAGCGAAGAAGGGAACCTGAGAAGAAGAGAACCTGCAGGGGATCTGGGAGGAGCAGAGCAGCAGCAGCCGCGGATGCGGCGTGGGGAGGAGGGGAGGTGGCGCGAACAGCTAGAGAGGGGCGGTGGTGCGCGGGTTGCAGTTGAGCGAGGAGCGGAGGCTGCGCGGGTGGGGGGGAGAAGAGAGGAGCGGATGATGCGCAGGTGGGGGGCTGCCGGAGAGGGGTTAGGGATTGGAGGTGGTGGGGGGCTGCGCGGGTGGGGGGCTGCGGGGGTGGGGGCGCTGCGGGCTGCGGGGTGGTTGGGGTCTGCGGGGGTGGGGTTAGGGATTGGAGGGTGGGCGCCGCGGGTGCTTGATCCAACCGTGGATCTTTCCCCAATCCGACGGTCCGGAGGGTGGGTGCAGCCAATTGGCTGCACCACCCGGCTCAGCCTCCCCAAACCCTATATATATATATATATATATATATATATATATATATATATATATATATATATATATATATATATATATATATAGGGACCCCTTCAAATGAGGTGGGGTCTCATAGTGATTATAGAGAGCCATCAATAACTACGGTTGGATTAAGATCGGAAGGTCCGGATCAATACCACTATCGTTATATGAAATGGTTTTGACGAAATAACATTTCTATATATAGAGAAAACAAACGTGCGATTTTAATGGGACAGTAGAGAAAAAGCCGGAAGTACAAAATAGGCAAAACTACTTTCTTAATAATAGACGCCAGGACTGCTAATGTATATAACAACTTTCAAAATAGTTCAAAAATATTACTTTTTTGATGTAGTGTATTGAATAATACTTTAACAAGTTGCTATTGTATGAGCTTTTTTTGAAATAAAACCATTATAATTACAAACTTTTGTTAACATTTTGAATTTTAAAAAGGCGTCAGTGAGGGAAAAGGGCGTATCTACAAAATAGGGATAACTAATTTATTAAAAATAGACGCAAGAAGCTCTAATTTATATATTGATTGTCAACAACATTAAAAAAAATATTTTTTTATAGATTGTTATTTGAATAACACTTTAACAAATTGATATTTTACGATACTTTTTTGAAATGAAGCAACTAAATTTAAAAGAAGTTGAGCATATTTTGTTGGACTTAAAAGCAAGCATGAGGTTTAGTTAAATAAAAATTCCAATCCTAATGAAAACGATGTTTTAATACGACGAATTTGATTTTCTTAATAATGAAAATATGTTTTAGATGATAAAATTTATTAACAGAATATTAAAAGGTTGGTTGATAATTTAAAAAACTTGACAATAATTTGAAATTGTTACGTATAATAATACAAAAACTATGATATGAAACGAAATAACATATACTAATTAAATTTAAAATTTAATAGTATTTATTAAAAAGATGATGGCCTCAACAAAGTATGCTATGCTTTTTCAAAATAGTAATAAAAATATAAAATTTTGAATTTAATTTCTTATTAATTATTAAATTCTCATTATTTTTTAATAAATGTCGTTCGAATTTTACGAATATGTGAAGATGTTTTGAAATATCTTATAGATAATTACAAAAATTTCTTACATTGTAAATTACAATTCCTATTACATGTTCCGCCTTTACATATATAAAATTCAAATACATCTAAAAATGGAAAGCATTGGTTAGCTAATTAATATAATGTATCGACGGCTGATTATTATTATAATAAAAACATGGAAAGTAATAAATTACTTCCGTAAAGGGAGCTCTCATTCTGCTCCGACATTTCCGCCCAAAAAAAAGAGACACGGTTGTGGCTGGAGGAGGGCAAACATCGATTAGGTCTGTCGAGCGAATCAGACGAAAGAGGATGAGCAGAAGGAAGGATACGACTGCGGCGGTGAGTCAAGAGGGGAAGGATTCCGCCTCTCGCATTGCTGGTAGGAGGATGATGCGGAGAAGGTAATGATTTAAACTTTGGACAGTACATTAGATTTTTTATTTTTTAGGGTTTCAGTATGATTTCGAAATAAAATAACTGGGGGAAACATGATTTATGAAGGTATTATATAAGTTTACATGGATATCTCATTATAAGGTCATCTATAAGTTGATTTTACCAAAATAATGAGCAAAGTAATATCTTTCTGTTGTCTTTCATTACGTTGAAACAGTAAAAATTTGATAAATTAGAATATCATGATGGAAAAATTTTGATTATTAATTTCTGGGAAGCGTTAAGAATGATTGTTAGAGAATAATGCATGTTAAATGTAAATACATACAACATATAACTTTAGATAAAATTATAAGTAAGTTAAGAATAAAATATTAATCGTTTTGATGCTGGTTTGAGATATCTTCGTCTGAATCCGACTATGAGGATTTTGACATTGGATCAAATGCTGAGTTACCTATATCCACTAGATCACCTGAAGGAAAGAATGTGCATGATCATTCTTTGAAGAAACAGAGAGGTACTTAAAGAACATAAACATTAGATTTATTCGATTTCCCGTTGATCTTTTTTATTTTAAATAATTGAAACTTGTTAGTGTTACAATTAAATTTCAGAGATGAATCACACACGAGATGAATTGAATATGAAAACCACACAAGACTCCGAACAGTGTAGAGAAGAAGAGATGTTTCAGAAATACGGAAGTATGGATTAAATTCTATAATATTTATTTTGAATTTGAATCATATATTTGTTATAATACATATTTGAATATAAACTTTTAATTCAGGCAAAGGCTACGTGCAACATAGATGTTTCATAGAACATTTCGTCCATTACATAGATGGGCACAGACCTACTCCAAAACAACAATCTCTTATATCAAAGACGGCTTTTTCCAGACTTATCAACATAGGGAATATTGATATAGAGCGGAAAAATTTACAATGGCTGGTGGAGAAATACCAAGGAGGGAGGGATTTCCGATTTGGAAATAAGGTTGTGACATTCAGCGACGATGATGTTGGTATCATACTTGGTTTACCAAGTACAGGATTTCCAGTTACATTTAGGGGGAAGCATATGCCTTGGAAAAGTTTGATATCAACTGAGCTATTTGACAATGGCATGGTTTTCAACAGGAGGAAGCTGATTCACGTGTTGATTGAGTACTATGATCGGGATGATGATAACTCTGTGACCATATATGTTGCATGTTTGATTTTGTTCATGTTTGCAACGTTCCTTTTTCCAGATTGTGCCTATTCTTTTCCAAAGGAATTGCTTCACTATGTTGAGTCATTAGAGGACACAAGATACTTCAACTGGTCAGATGCTGTTGCTAGGATGATATTGTCAAATATGGACGATGTCTTTCATAGGATTCAACAGCGAAGAAATGGAGCAGCACGCATAACACTGGGCTATCTTACAGGATGCGTAGCTTGTTTATACGTAAGCTATTTCTTAGATTTACGTTATAAAAGATTTTATTAAATATTATTCTAAGATTGAATTATTTTCAGGTGTGGATGCTTGAATACTGTTGCAAAGAGCTAGTTGTGAGTCGCGATTTGAGACCAAGAATTAGGAAGTGGAGTGGAACAATAAAAGGGCTGTCAAGGAGATTGGTTTCATTAGGCAATGACCAGGTATTTATATTACATAAAATTATTAGGTCCTATCGTAAAGAGATAAATTAAAATTTCTAATAAATGAATTGATATGTAGATACTATGCAATGCTTTAGAATGAATTGTTTAATGAACTGTTAATAAACTGAACTTTATTGATTTAAACCAGATCTTGCCCAACATTCATCCAACAAAGAATGAGATAGTGAAGATAGCACCTGATGAGTATGTCTTCCCTTATGAGAAGTTCCTCTTAAGTGGCTTTTCTGTGAGGAGACCAGAAATAATAATTGAAGAGGTCATCCCAGTTCCATTAGATGGTCCACTGAAGAGAGGACGTTTCAAGAAGGGTGTGTTTCATGCAATAGTGAGTGATGATGGTAAAGAAACTGAGAATGAAAAGAAAATTTCAACAAAAAAATGCTGTCAGTGTGAATCTTTGAAAATAGAAGTAACAGAGTTAAGAAATCTGATTGTGCATCTTAGAGGGGATTCAAAAAACACAGACAATGACGGTATGATTGTTCGGTATGAGACTGAGATCATGAATTTGAAGATGGAAAATAAAGAGCTTAAAGAAGAAATCATGAAGTTGGTGAATCATGTAGAATCAGCACTTAGTGAACCGTTGGTAGAAAATGTTGAAAAGCATGTTTCAAGCATTACAGTTACTGGAAGCATGATTGAGACATGTTATCAACAAGGTAGGGATGATAAGGATACTTTTGAAAAAAACAAAGAGAAAGATATGCTTGAAAAAGAACAAGCTGACATATCTTTTGAAGGAAAAGATGGAGATGAGGAAAAATCTGGAACTAATAAAATGGTTGAGGAAATATTCGAGATGGTTCACGAAGAGTTGCCGAACAATGATGTTGAGAATGCAATGGATATACCTTCATTTGACCTTGAGTTTAATGAAGAAAGGAAAACATCATGTTCACTGATTAGTGAAACACCAACCAAAAGGAAGAGGGAAAAGACACAAGTAAATCCAAGCTCTCTAGCAAAAAGAGTCAAGGAAAGGAGAGAGGCAACGAGAACAAGAATAGAAAATGCAAACAAGGATCAATTTAAGAACAATGATCTAAAGACTAAATCAACAAAGAAGTCATCAAAGAATGCATCAAAGACGTCAGAACTTCATGATCATGCTGACTTGGAATCAGAGGTAAGAAATTAACTAAGAAACTATATAATATATTTATATAACGTTAAAATTTTTTCTGTGCAGTACCTTTGCGACGCTCCGACAGATTTCATAGGATATGAATTCATAACATCTGAAGAGAGGGAAATAATTCAGAGTTTCCTGAGAGATCCAGCTGACAAGTACAATTCTTTTTTTATCTTGCTACTGCTTCAATGATTATTATATGTTAATAAACTATTGGTTAACTATATAATTGCAGGTTAAATGCAACTTATCATTCGCCGTACAAGAGTTACTGCAAAGGGAGAGAAATACATAACTTCTTGTACGAGAAAATGATTGAAGACTCGGTATGTTTATAGCTGTTCTCTATTACAAATAATGATATAATGAACAACTGTAATTATGACTAAGACAAATATTTAAACAAATGTCTGAACCTTTGTAGATAATCGAGATGTATATGGAAATTGTTTGTCATAATCACCGTAAGGACGAAGGCATAATTCCATTCATATTCACTTCGATTTACAAAATGGTAAGTCAGTTAAAAAATTAATATATAAAGGTATAAACAAATATGATGCAAACTAACATATTACATCTAAAAATGCACAGCAATTCTTCATCAACAATGTTGAAGCTGGAACAGAGGAAGAGTTCAACAACTTGGAGAAATTATATGATGATCCTGATGATCTTATTGGCTTATCAAAAGTATTCACGGTCATTCATACAAGGAATCATTGGCACTTGCTTGTTACAGATTTGGAAACAAAGAATTTTTACTCTTACAACTCAATGAAAGGCAACAAATTCCACAAGAAGGATCTTTACAAATGGGTATTGAAAATTTAAATAGATCTTAAATTTATATTATATCATTCTATTATTTTACTTATCTAACTACAATCTTAATTTCAGATGGGATGGATCAAAGAATACTTCAGCACAACACACTTGGGAGATAGCGTTTTCAATTGGGGTCTAATATTTGTTGAAGACTGCCCTCAGCAACCACCACAAAGCTTGGACTGTGGAGTCTATGTCATGAAGATGGTCGAGTACTTATGCGAAGGAAAAGCACTAAACTTCAGTTACGACGACATCCCGCGATTCAGAGCAGAAATTGCTTGCCAGCTGTTGCGAACTAGCAGGGTGGAAAATTCCAGTTTCAAATGATGCAGCACCTTAAATTAGTTTTTTATGATACATTATCTATGTGTTATCAGTAGTTGGACAATGGATAGAAACAATGTTACTCTATATATTTTTGATTCAAAAGTTAGCATGTAGAACTTATTGAATATCTCCAAGAACTAGTTAGTTTTCATTTGTAGCCTTTTTTAATTTGATTATGATGAGCTGTTATGACTAATTTATGGGTGTATTCTGATGAAGTGATGAAGTGGTGGTTCTTCTGACAATGTCTGAGACTGAAGGAAAGCTCATGATATTTAAAATTTTAAATTCACCCCGTTCATTTTTTTTTTCCTATTCCGTGGTCTTGACTTGTTCTGTTTGTCACTACCTCTATGTTCTCTCTTGTATGTGATCGTATAAACCTCCTTTAATTGCTGAGACATAAAACATCCTGTTGATAGTACTTTCATCCAATAAGTTATATATCATTGTGCAATATATAAGTTATATATGAATGTTGAAATGATTCATACAGTAATGTTATATCATTGTGAAATATAACCTTTTTAAAATAACCATAGATCTAAATGTTATTCTTTTTTAAATGTAAATAATTAGAAGGACAAAATAATTTCAGACGAAGAGGTGCTGTTGAATACAAAGTACATGTACAGAATTGGAAAAACAAGCACATGTACAGAATATGATTCGAAATTTGAATACAAAGTACCTTATTAGATTCCTGTCAAAAAACCAATACACTAAACTTTCAGCCATGATATACATTGATTGGAAAAACAAACAGATGAACAGAATATATAGAAAACAGTTGAATGCGAAGAAAACAAACATTAAAAACTAAACACTGTTTTATACAGTAAAAGTTCAAAATTTGAATACATTGTTTTCATTGTAAACATTGTAAATGTCCTATAAAAACAATCTATGTTTGCTCATTGTAGCTGAATATAGCTGCAGTTTGCTGATAACAGTATCTTCATGGAATTTATGAAGCCTCTTGAGAATTTTAAGCAATTCCTGAAAAAAAAACAAAAACAATTCTATTAGAATAACATCAAATCTGACCAAGTATACTTTTGAAAATTTAAATGAAATGATAAAATAATATATAATACAAAGTACCTTATTAGATTCCTTTCAAAAACCAATAGACTACAAATATAATGTTAGGAATCAGTGTCTCCGGAGCTCATTGATGAATCACTGATAAGAATATCATTAAACATATAAATGAGCTTATTAATGAAGATTATATTAACTAAATAATAACTAATTGAAACATATAAATAATCACCTGTTAGAAGTTTGCAACTTGTTTGAAGGACAGTTGCGAGAGTCGTGACCAACATTGAACTTGCCACATGATTTGCATTGCCTCCCTTTGTTTCTCCTGAGTTCATTTGTTGGCCTTTGCCGATTACCACTGCCCTTAGGTCTTCCACCACGACCACTTCCTTTCGTTCTCGCAGTGTTGGGTTCACGTATAATTGGAGCATTGGCACTAGAATTTATCTGGCTAGAGTTGTTATCATTTAAATTATTTGGTTGTGATAAGCTAATATTTTGTAGCTGTGAAATAAGACTTTTAAGTTTCTTTTGAGTAAGTTCAAATGAAGAAGAATCATCAACTGATAAAGCAACAACATTGGAGCATAATCTATTCAACACACCAGCCCTTTCAATTTGAACATTGCGATTGTAGAGTGGATAATTTCCAGATTTCTTAACACTCTTTGTCCATCTTTCTAATATGTATCCACTGTCCAGATTCTCAAAATTTCTTGTCTTAAAAACAGCAAACAAGTGTCGACAAGGTATACCTTCGTATTCCATCTTGCCACAAGAACAAACAAATAGATTTGAG
Organism: Ottelia alismoides; assembly: GCA_037367405.1. Lineage (NCBI taxonomy): Eukaryota > Viridiplantae > Streptophyta > Magnoliopsida > Alismatales > Hydrocharitaceae > Ottelia > Ottelia alismoides. The sequence continues at coordinate 1,101,834 of JAZKJV010001537.1, read as the reverse complement.
TCTGTATAAAATGAAACCTCCCTGCTTTTTTCAGATCGACCAATCTTGTTGACATTATATATTATTCTGCAGCTGGAGCTCTCAGATATTACAACATTCATCTCAATACCTTTCTTTAGCTGCTTACGAACGACATAGAACATAGTCTTTGTATATACCTGCCATAATTGATCTTCCATCTTCCATGTGGTGTCCGTAATTGGTCTCTTCTGATCTGAATCATTATCCAAGTTGTTGTCGCGTTCTCTAAGCCTCTGAAGTGATGTCTGAAATCTGAAGATGAATTCAAGTAGTGAATTTTGCTTAGTTATGTGGCTTTGGAGAAAAGCATTCATACTCTCGCTGCGTTGGGTGCTCCGCATTCCTGCAAAAAATTTATCCCTCATGTATATATCAAGCCACTTATGTCTTATGCTGAACTTTTCGGCCAACCATCCATTCTCTGCTAAACCAAATTGATCAATTGCATCTATCCATCCATTTTCAAAAAGCTCAATAAAATGAGTACGCCAAACAAGGTCAGAAAAAATTTTTAATGCTTTATCTAAATCCTGTATACGACCAAGCTTTGTCTTCAACTTAGACATTATGTGCCAGGCACATAACTTGTGAATAGTATTTGGAAAGGATACTAGAATAGCAGCGTGTATAGCAGGGTCTTCATCAGTAACAATAGATATAGGGTGTTTTCCCATTGCCTCGATGAATTTGTCAAATAACCAAACAAAAGATTCAGTATTTTCTCTATGTAAAAATGCATTTCCAAAAAATATGGTCCTGTTATGATGATTGACACCACAAAAAGATCCGAATACGAGCTTGTATTCGTTAGTCCTGTAGGTGGTGTCAAATGTAATTGCATCGCCAAAAAGTTTGTAGTCAGCAATAGACTCTGAATCAATCCAGATGCAATGAGTAAGCCTATTTTCCTCATCTGTTTTATAGGAATAGAAGAACTCAGGAGTCTTCCTTTGACAATTGCGTAAATGTTCAAGTAGCAGATGAGCATCCAAACCATCTTTGTTTTTCTTTTCAGTTCTATTTAGATTGTATATATCACGAACAATACCACCAGCTTGACTATTAGTGATAAAACCATTGTCGATGAAAGCTGATTGCTTGGATGTAGAAATATTAATATCAGTCATTGATTTCACAAGCAACTTCGTAGCCCTTGAAAACCTTCTATTCGGTCTCAAATAACGTCGTTTAGAGGGTGTTACAAGGTTGTGGTTATGATCTTCACTGAATTTAACAACAATCCAGTCACCTTCTTCACGCCTGTGACGAATAGCAAGCATTGCATTGCATCCAGTTCTAACTAAACCAACTCTACGTTCTTCATGATAAAATTCAATATCATCACTGTAATCGCTATCTACTGAAATACGTACTTTCCGATTGCTCTTAAGAGTCGAGAAACCTTGTTTCCAGCAAACAAATTTCTTAAAAATAACCATCTTTTCCTTTGTTACTCTGTTAACACCGTGACGAGTACTACTCTTTCTAACATTAAATCCAACAATAGTAGCATAAGACTCATATAACTGGTATGCTTGTTCAATAGATCCAAAAGTCATTCCAATGATTGGAGTATATGGATTTTCATATTCAGCGGACCTTTGCGGTGTATGGCAGTCTTCTGTAGATAAAAAATAATTATAGACAATATTATTGACTTTATAACCTTTTCTGAAATTTATATAATTTGATATGATTTATTGTACTTCGAGTTAGATATTACGGCTCAGCTGCAATTGATAACGTACTAAAGTATTGAAGTTGTTCAGTACTTATTAATATAATGATCTAAAATTTAAATATATATGTAAGTTATTAAAATAAAATGTCAAAATTTCAAAATATTAACAATATTCCTAAATTTAACAAAATTTTGAAAAAAAATTACGGAATTATTCTATGAAGATGTCATTTGGGAAAAAGAAAATTGTAACATCTAAAGCGTATAATACGTTAAAATACTGTTAAACATATATAAATTAAATATTAAAATAACTACTGTTTTATTAAACTATTATTTTTTATTTTAAAAAAATATCATTAAATTTTAAAAAATTACTGGTTATTTCAAATTAATTTTTGCCTAAAGTAAATATGTTTAATAATTTGTAAAGATTACCAACAATTTCAAATATATATCGAATATTATTAAAAAAAGAATAATTACTTTAAAAATGGGTTTTAATTTAGTATTATTGAAAAACATTGAAAAAAAATAAATTTATGAATTTCTTAGAACATCTATACAAGAAAAGAAAACATTCTGTACGAACCTTGGAATTCATGATCTCCATTACTTCGATCAGAAGGACCATCCAGTAGAAGGTGCGCCTGTTATGAACATAAAAAATTCAAACAAATTATTTAAAAACAAACATGGAAGAACCTGATACATATTTAAAAAATATAAACCTGATGCTGGGCGAGATTCGGATCATGGTATTCAACTAAAGCATCAGATGAACCGAGAAGAAGAAGATGCTGAAATATGAAGGATATATTACACATCATGTGTTTATAATAATATTGAATAAAGAAATTTGATTACGAAGAAAAAAATAATATGAAATGATGAAATAAGAACCTGGAAACCACCAACGTTTAAGTTTTCTGAAGACATGGATAGAAGAAACAGCTCTAAAACTGGAGACGATATTCGAAAACAATAAAGTTGATGATATTCTAAAGACATGAACAATGAGATAAGCTGGAATGGGAAATAAGACATAATAGGTATGTTTACCTAATTAAATCGAGACAATAAAGTTGATGATATTTAATATTTCCAAATCGAACATAAAAGTCGGAAATGTAGTTAATAAGTTAGTATTTTCCATAAAAAGAGGATGGAAGGCGGTTTTGGTGGTGGTTTTCTTTTGGAAAACCGGATTTAATCATGACCATCAATACATATCAAACGGCTGTCATTTGTGGCTCATCATATTCACAATGAGACCCCGTCTCATTTGAAGTTTCTCCTATATATATATATATATATATATATATGGCTTATCCAGAGAGCCCTGTGCCCTTTGAGTTTGGTGAGCACCAAATGTAGGCTCTCCACGTGTACTTTTATTTTAAAGGTTGCCTATTTCGAAGGAGCACGGTTTTGAAAGGATATTAATATGTTTGAGCCTCTTATATTTCCAATTATATCGAGTCCTTAAACAAAGGAAGGTATTTTTGGAAAGATACATTTAAATCATTAAATTCGTACCGAATAAATAATCATTGTATATTTGAACAGTAATGTAAATAATGTACTCAAGTAATTATGTGTTGCGAGATCAGTAATACTGAATTAATTGTCAGTATTTTACATCCGTAATATTACATTGTACAGAGATAAGTAATTCATTCATGTTACTCAAGTAATACATATTCAGTTCTCAAGTAACTATTGTTGCGAGATTAGTAATTAAGTATTACTAATGTCCATACAATAAGTACTGATTATAAATGTCCATTTTACTGAAGTCATTTTGATTGTTACTAATGTTATAGTTACTTAATACTTCGAGTCTTACTGAAATACTTCTTATTTACTTATATAACATTTTTAATTACTTATAATGTATCGAGTGTTACTGATAGCAATACATAAGTTACTGGTCACGCGATTTTTTATACTTATTCCATTACCTTCTTTTACCTACAATTTATTACATGTTACTGATGCTTCTATATATCTTACTTGTTTTTATTCTTTGTTTTGAATTACTATCGAATCACAACTTCTTTACTTATGTAGCCTATTTAATTACTTGTAATACGTCAAGTGTTACTGAAAGTCACACAAAAATTACTTAATTATTGTTATATGGTGAACATCTAAATTTCAAATATTTTCAGTCCATTTAGATGATGTTGTTTTGCTCTCGCTTCTCGGCATAACATCAGCTTCTTCAAGACACCAAATTGTTGCAGTGTTATGTAAGAAATAATAAGTTAATTGAACATTTTAAAAAAATAAAATATCAAGAAATCGAAAAAGAATATATATTACTTACAAATTTCAAGTAGCGTTTTCGGAAGATACTTGCTTCAGTACTATTTTATATCCGTGAATAGTAAGAATTGTATAGAGAAAAGTAACTCAGCAATATACTCGCTTCAGTCAAAATCATTCAATGACAAGTAACTTGTAATTAATTGTTAGTAACGTTTGTTATATGACAAGTAACTTATAATGAATTGTTAGTAACTCAGCAATATACTCGCTTCAGTAAGAATCATTCAATGACAAGTAACTTGTAATGAATTATTAATAACGTTTGTTATATGACAAGTAACTTGTAATGAATTGTTAGTAACTCAGCAATATACTCGCTTCAGTAAAAACCATTCAATGACAAGTAACTTGTAATGAATTGTTAGTAATGTTTGTTATATGACAAGTAACAATTGTGTTAGCATTAGTAACATAAAATATCTCATATGTAAATTACTTAAATACATCAGTAACTCAATATATTTTCAAAGTAACGCATGAAAAATAACAACTGTATTTACTGTAACTTTTTATTATATGAAATCAAAATACCTTCGATACAAAATCAATTAGGACTACAAATCATGTATCAAAATGAATAAAAATGATATTATGAATACCATTTCTCATATTTCAATCATACTTCTCGAATAAATATTGCTTATGATAAAAAAATATGCAGTATCCGTAATTGCTTCTGAAATATGCCGATCACAATCCATTCGAGAATTAACCATGAATGAAACCTAATGAAAAAATTTTAGCAAAGAAAAAACAACAATTAAAATGTATGATCAATGAAAATATAAAACCAACAATTGAAATACAATACCTATGGCGAGCGAAAATTGTCTGCAACTACAAGATGGTTGGATCGTCTCACGAGATCGATAGTCACGCGTTGCAAATGTCGATATCAATCACCCAACCAAACAATCAAAATGTTATCATAAACGCATATTATTTTTGGAAAGCTTTAAAATTCATTTTTGATTTTTCAACCATTATTGTTACGAGTTCCTAAAATCGGGGGATTAAAATTACAAATCCAATGGCTAAGATGATGGGCTCATATCATCTCTAATGGGCATAGGGCTCTCTGGATAAAAATCCTATATATAGGGTTAAATGGGGCTGCCCTCTGGGTGGAGCTAACTTGGCTCTCCCCTGCGGCATTTCGAATTTTTTTTCGAAAATTTTCCCGTAAATATTTATCATTATATCCCTATATTATGTCATTCAAATTTCGTGTGAAACAGAGACTCCTACGACCTCCATCCAGACATGTATTTTTTAACGGTAACAGAATTGCTTAAAACGACCCTTCTGGATGGAGGTCGTAGGAGTCTTTGTTTCGCGCAAAATTTGAATGACATTATATAGGTATATATTGATGAAAATCCACGAAAGAAATTTTCAAAAAAATAAAAAAGCAGGCGGAATGCCGCGGGGGGAGTCAAGTTAGCTCCCCCCATGGGGGCAGCCCCATTTTACCCATATATAAATAATACCTTTCGAATGAGATTAGGGCTCACCACTTTTGTGATGAGTCAGCAACGAGATCCATTGGATCTCGATCAAACGATGGATTGTTAAAAAGGGTATTTCGGTCATTTTATTTTCATTTAAATTTGAATTCCATTTAATAATATTAATTACCATTTTAGGATCGTTTTAATTTAGAAATTTTCATTTATTTCATTATATGTCAATTTCCAAAAATGTGCTCAACATATGCAATTTAATGTAGGTATTTGTAAAATACGAATCAGATTTTGTAGAATTTAGATTCTATTTTATGAAATTCAAATCATATTTTGTTTTACATTCCCAGTTGTTAGTTTTATTTTTTAAATTTTGTATTGTCCTTTGTAATATGTCATACCTATTTGTAGTTTCTTTTGCGCATGTAACATTGTATTGATCTTTGTAATTCTTTTGAGTTCCTTTTTAAGTTTTCCGTATTCTTTTGTAAAAATATGTGGTCGTTTTATAATACTTGAGTGACGATCTGCAACAAAAGTAAGCTGTTAAAAATTGAGAAAATGTAAAAAAAGATCTGAGATTGAAAATAGTAATCAAGATTTGTAAAAAAATAATATAAGATTTGTAAAAGACAATTTGATATTTGTAGAAAAATGATCCGAGATTCATAAATAATCACACCCCTCCTCTACCTCGGCCACGTACCACTATGACAGGCTTCGCCTTCATCATGTGTCGCCTCGGTCTCCCTTTGCAGGATATTTTTCAATAATTATTTAAATTATTCACAATTAATTAAATAAGCATCAAATTTGAATATTAAAAAAAATAGTTATCGGCAGTTGAGGTGATGATTTGGGAAGTCAATCTCAAATCGGCACCTCTGGTGCCGATTTGGGTTTCACCCATTTGGATAATTTATATTCATTTCCATCTTTTTATTGCCATCCAAATCACCCAAGAATGCTTTTGTTTCCCTAAAAGAGGGGCATGCATGCAAATGGACCAAAAGGGAGCAAACGAAATCGACACCTCAAGTGCCGATTTGTGTTTGCTCCCTTTTAGGTCATTTGCACGCATGCTCTCCTTTTGAGAAACAAAAGCATTATTGGGTGGGATAAGAATAAATGACCCAAAAGAGTGCATTATAATAACTATATTATTATAATATTGGGAATGATAATTATATCATCCATATTTTTCGTATAAATATAAGTAAATGTTTTAAACTTCTTTCGGAATCTAACTTTATGTATCAACTCCAGTATACATAATTTGATATTATATAAGGTCCAAGCCTCACTTCTCATAAAAATATAGAATATATAAAATTATAATATTTTTATAGCAAATAATTTATTACAAATATCATTTTATGATCTATAACTTTTTTGGGAATTACACATTATGTCCATCTTTTCATAAAACACAATTATTTTTAGGGATTTTTACACCTATAATCCTGAGTAATTCTGCAATTACAATCATGATCATGCATAATCGTGAATTACATAACAAACCCCAAGTCACTCTGTCTCACACCCATAAGCCTCCGTTAGTTTTTCTGTTAACCCAACTATATCATTGGGTTAATTTAAATCATGATCTTCCAACTGCTTTCAGAAAAAAATAAAAAATTAATGGCTACAGGTAGGAGCCGAGCGGGAGGGAGAGGCGAGGCCTACGGGGTCGGAAGGGTGGCAGCCTGTAGGGAGGAGGGGTGCTTTCCAGGGAGGGGTGGGGCTAGCAGGCGCGGGGGGTGGGGGTGGGGGGGGGGGGTTCCAGGCAGGAGACGATGCCGTAGGGAGGGGCTCCGTAGAGAGATGGGCGATGTGTCGGGGCCGACCTGGTAACGAGGAGGCGGAGGCGGGCGGGGGTCGGGCTTGGTATCAGGCAGCAGGTTTGACAATGGGGGGAGGGGGGCTTTGTGTGAGGCATGGAGGTCCCCCGGGGGGGGGTGGTTCTACAGGCAGTGGGCTGGAGGTCGGGGGTGTGGGGCTTTGCAGGGGGGTTGGAGGTCGGGGCGGGGCTTTGCAAGCGGTGGGCTGGATGTCTCAGGGGGGCTCTGCGTGAGGCGGCGGGGGTACTGTGCTGGAGCTCGCCGACGGCGGGGGGGGGGGGGGGGGGGGTGGAGATTTGCGTACTGGAGGTCGACGTGGAGAGGGGGCTCGACGGGGTAACCAGTCTGGACTGGAGGAGGTGGGCAGGGGAGCTCATGGGGGTTGCGTTGGTTGGAGGAGGAACGAGAGGAGTCGGCGGAGAGGAGGTGGTAGTCGACGGGGAGGGGGAGTGGTTGGTCACCGATGACGAGGAGGAGATAAGAGGAGTGTACTCATTTGTAAATAATAAAACTTAAAGGTAGAAAATATAAAATATTTGACAGATATCGTTATAGTTAACGAAATATTAGATGGAAGTTAACTCGGGGGTTATGGGTGTAAGAGTTAAGACTATTCAGGGTTTTGTATGTAATTCACGATTATGCAGGGTTATGCTTGTAATTGCAGAATTACTCAGGATTATGGGTGTAAAAATCCCTTAATTTTAATATTTTAGATTCATTCTTTAATTATGTGGATCGATTCCTCACAAAATAAATTATATTGATTTTGAATGTCAATTAAACTAAAAATATAAAATAGTTCTCAATATTTTAGATTTATTTTTTATCTTGGGGATCGATTTCTCATAATATAAATTATACTTATTTTGAATATCAATTAAACTCAATATATAAATAAATTTTAATATTTACCATGTTATTCAAAATAAATATAATTTATATCGTGAGAATTCAATCCACAAGATTAACAGAAATATTTCAATCCACAATATTATATTATAATGCACCCTTTGGATCATTTATTCTTATTCCACATTATATCTTCAAATTTGTGGAGAAAAAGTCACCTATAATGATTTTGTTTCTCCAAAGGAGGGGCATGCATGCAAATGAGCCGAAAATAGAGCAAGCCCAAATCGGCACCTCAAGTGTTGATTTGTGCTTGCTCCATTTTTGGTCCATTTGCATGCATGCCCCTCCTTTGGAGAAACAAAATCATTGTTGGGTGATTTGGATGGAAATAAAAAGAGGGATAGAAATATAAATTATACGAAAGGGAGAAACCCAAATCGGCACCCGAGGTGCTGATTTGAGATTGACTTCCCAAATTGACATCTCAAGTGTCGATTAATAACTATTTTTTAAAATATTCAAACTTGATGCTTATTTAATTAATTATGAATATTTTGATAATCTTTTTTTTTTAAAAAGTCCATTTGCACCCACCTCTTCCGTGCCTCCTTCCTCTGCCCTCATCCACCAACTCCTCCTAGTCATGTGTCCTTGTCGAGAGACAAAGGGGGAGGGAGGGGGCCATGCTCCTCCCCGTCGGACGCCACCGTCAAGAAATTTAAGAAAAACCTCAAATCCACGCGTGAGACCCAAAATCAATAGCCTCAAATCTAAAAAAAATAGATTTGAATAGATCCATGATCTGGATTTGAACGATATAGGGCTCAAATGGAAGATTGCAAAAAAAAGATCGAGAATCAGATCTTCAATCTGAGTCCACCACCATCACCTCCACGTAGATCTAGAGCCACCAGTTGCTTCCTTTTATGGAGTCGCTATCGAAGGGGGGGGGGGGGAGAGAGAAATAAAGCAATTGATATAGAGCAAATGGGTTCCATACTATTTAGTGATGTTGGATTGTCACGGTCTATATTTAGAATGTGACAAAATGACCAAAATAATTTTTCGACAATAAATTAAAATAATTAATATGCAATTAATTTGAATCGCACGATTAAAAATAGAGGGATGAGATTGCAGGCTCACCACGAGGGTGGTGTCCCTCAATCTCATTTGAAGGTTTGAAGGTATTCTGTATTATATTCGTTATTACAAATGTACCTTCTTTTAAAATAATAATATAATTTCTTTATTGAGTTTTATTGAATATTCATACGTCATAATGACCAGTATCAAATACTGAAGGGTATTTATGAGTTCTATTGCATAACCATGAGCGATAAGATTTGGTTAGAAGAAAGTGTATACGTGTATTTCAGATAGGAAGATATCACTCTAGATCATTTAGCTCAATCCGGCTCTCACCATGCATTAAGATTCATTGTGTGCTCCATAATATTAAGTTATCTCTTCAGCAGGAGGTTCTCAATGCATCACTTCGGGATACATATATCACTTTCAAAGATGATGAATGGTGACCTTGTTTTAAAAAAATTAGCAATTATAAAAAAAAATAAAAGATCATCTCCTTTCATAAGTCTTGATGTTTAGAAGAAATAAAGTTTAAAAGATGGATGACTGAATTTATTTATAGCATTACTAAACAGCTATAATGAATGATCACGTTTAATTAATCCATCTCCCTTTCCTTGCACAGAAATTTAAAAAAATTTAGGGGGCAGTTTGTTTGGCGGGTTTTCAACCAAAACCTCGAGTTTTGAAGGAAAACCATCGGGATTTCCATCCATGTTTTCTTACATATCTCCCTTTTACATCGCGGTGGATCCCACAACTATATTTTATTCCCCTTCTTGTGAGGTCCATCGGTAAATCACACTTTATATCTTATTTAATACATCAAAACACTAATTTCTCTTTCATCCATTCCAACTAAAATATGATATAATATATAATCTTATCATTCAAAAGTTATATAAAATACTCAATTTCTATTCATTTTTTAAAACTTTGGTACAATCACATCATAGCAAACTCTCTCATCAACAAACCCCCCATCCACACCCACAAGGATAACTCACTTTTCCACAGGGTACCCACAACCAGAAAATCCTCCAACCAAATGCACACTTAATAACGAGTAAAATTTCCTAAGGAGATTCATGTATTAATTTGGGGTCCCACTTCTAGTTTGATGCTCAAGGTGTTGTTTTGGACATCTCACCCTAATTTGACACCTGAAGTCCGGATTTGGACATCTACGTACCTCAGATTTTGTGGTATACACGTTTTACTTAGAAAACCTTAATATCTATTGAACAAAGTATGTTTATTTTAACAGTTATAACAATGAACTTTGAGATTGGAGATAGGTGAAGGTGCTTTTTCAGCGACAAGTATAGTTTTCTATCCAAAAAATAGGCAAAGAAAGTCGGTCAAGGATGTGGATGACCTGACTTGATCATGGCCAGAGTTTCAACCAACATTGATTGATAATGGTGATCCGTAGAAAAATGGCATCACAACAGATCTCCTATACTCTCTCTCTCTCGGCAAGAAAAGGTGCAGTCAAAACAGATGTGCTCCTATGGGACTTGTACTAATCTAATTGTTGCCATTTTGAATTCCAGTTGTTGAGGAAGTATTTCCTTCATCGTAAGACTGTTGAATTCAATACAATTCTGACATGGATGGTGCAAATCATGTACACTGATCAGTGTGGTTGGGAGTTCTTATTCTTATGTAGCCCCCTATGAGGTGTATTTGATGAGTGTGATCTGGTAATTATTGAGGTGGACTTTTGATCTTTCCCAGACTTGATGAAACATAACCAACCATTTACTCAAAAAATCTAGACTTTACGCATAAAAATAGGGGTAAACATAGATAGGGTTGGATCGGATTTTGGCTTAATCCATGTCCAATCCACACATAATTTTTTGATTTTTCAAGTCCAATCCAATCCATTAAACATGCAAATCCAATCCACCAGATTACGGATTGGATTGGATTGGTTCGGATTTTTAACGCTCACCTAATCTATGATTAAGTTTGTAGTATAGTCGACCTCGAAGTTCGAATCATGGTTCTAAAATTTTGATTATGGATAAATGTAAAGAAAAGAATAATTAATTTTCGGAAAGCAATTTGACTTATTTTTTTGGAAAGCTAATACATATATGCTTGTTATGGATTTATTACAAACAATCATTATATACCTAAACAAAAATAGCATACTTGTAATCCGTAGAAATCATAGAAAAATCGCGTTGACTTTGAATAAAATTGCAAGTTTGTATATATCAAATAAGAACTACAACCAACCTGCAACTAACCTGCTTGGCTATGCGATGCGGGAAGGATGACTGTGTGCGAGGGAGGTTTGAGACAAGTACCGTGGGCGACTGCGTGATGGGGAGGGATGTATTTGAAATTCTTGGCTGCTCGTACGAGAGAGGTTTGGGAGAGCCGAAGACGAGGTTTGGACGCACATGCACGATGGAGGTCTAGCTCTGTGTGCGTATAGTTGGAGACGAGGAGGGCGTATATGATGATGAGACATCCGACTGGGGACGAGATCTGGCTACACGTGCGCAAAGGAGGTCTGTGATAGAAGAGGACGAGGCCTATCTACACGTGCGCAAGGAAGATCTGGCTGTGCATGCTCCAACTAGGACAAGGACGACATCTGGCGGAGATGTGTGCATCTGAGGGTGGAGATGTGTGTGGCGCATGTGAGTGTTTTGTTTGGAATGGGTCCCGAGTGGGTTTAAGTTTATGTATTATTATTTTTAGAAGGGTGTTTCGTTTGAAAAATAGGAAGGACCTGAAGGGCATTGTGGGTAAGTATTACTTTTTTTCTAAAACTAATGGAGAGAGATAAGGGGCTTCCAGCAAGTTGTGTGTGGTAAAACTTGAATTGGAATAGGTTTAAGTTATAAAGAGAGTAGCTTGGATATTTACACATAGCTTTCAAATAAAATTTAATATATAATATACTTTAATGAGAATAAACAAAATTAGTATATATTATTTATTTATTAGCAGATTGGATCGGATTGGATTTTGACAATAATACGATCCAATCCATAGATGAACGGATTTGTAAAATTCTAATCCGATCCGATCCATTAAACTTATAAATACAAACCGATCCAATCCAATGACAACAGATTGGATCGGATTACATATTTTATCCGATCCATATGCACCCTACTTAAAAGGGCTCGGCATATGTTTCAGTCAGTTGACCAAAGCACCAACCAGGAGCACAGCCATCTACAGAAATGCCATGTAGCAAAAGATAACCTAATAGGTGTTCAAGATGAAAGACGTAGACGCACCAATCCATTGCAGCCGACATGGCAAAACAGAATCTCATCCAAAACATTGTAGACAAATTGCCGATTAAATTGCTTTTCTGATGGCCATTGTTTCAAAGTTGAAAAGGGGCGTGTTTTGAACCATGGAACAAATTCAAGCTATCTCTATGACAAAGAAACTAAACCTGTATGAAGTGGGGAGATTATAACATGATGCTTCCATAGGAAAGAACCTGCAGCGAGTTGCATTAGTCTCCATCAGAAGGCGAACGACTCAACCTTGTGCATTTCCACCGGTTGCTGGTCCAGGCAACTGGATCATCGCGCCTGGAGTATTGGAAACGTGAGAAAGAAGCACCCAAAGGAGACTTTCCCATCAAGCATCAGCATAGAAATCCACCAAGGAAAGTTTGCAGGTGTATGTACTTGGCCGCTTTATTTAGTCTTCCACGGTTCTTTAGAGGACGATGTACAAGAAGAAATGAATTCACAGAAGGTTCAGTCAGCGAGCAACCTGACTGAAGGAAAGAAGTAACCTTCAGAGAAGCTAATCTCAGCTGAAAAAGACGAAAACCTGTGTCATAGTGAAGAAACCAGGGTGAAACATAGAACTTGCACATATATAGAAATTGCAGGGAAAAAGGAAAGAAAATGCAAGAATAAAATATCATAGATCCAAAATCTTTTCCTAGAAGAAGGTTGATGTTTTAAAAACTGTTCTTGTGGTATTGATTTATTCTGGAAAGCATGTCATTCCCACTGTGAACCTGCCAACAAGGTTTCCAATTGGCATATTATAACTTGCAGAATTACATGCACAGAGAATCTGCCCTCACACAGGAGGCAGATGTCTTTTAAAAAAATAAACTTTAAAAGATTAACTCAAGCAAACGGGGACCCGAAAAACTAAATAAATTAACTCAAACACAGTCTACAGTAGCCCATAATTCACAAACAGATGCAAGAAATAGCCAACTGTAACCTATCAGATCGACATGATAATCATCACTTTAAAGCTTTAAAAGTCAGTAGTTTATCAGATCAACATTATTATTCATCGCTTTAAAACTTTAAAAGTTACTTACTGTTTATTTGCAGTATGAATTAGATTCCGTTGTCTGATAGGTACACTGTGCACACCAGAATTACATGAATTGTCCGTGTAACAACTTTTTACAAGGACTAAGGTTGTCCTCCATAAGATCTCGACTGGTATAAATACTGTCCATGTTAAAGAACATTCCAGTCGAACCATGTAAGTTGTTGGTCTGGACCGAATTATTGTCATGGTCTGTTGGAGTCCACTCCATGTCAAATTCATACTCCAGACGCTTTTCTAAAGATTTTATTGCTGGCGCAAATCTAGTTTTGGAGGAGTCACAAGAAGAGATAGCAAGCTTTCCAACATTTAAAGCCTCACTGATGTCTGAACCAGCTGCCCTATGGTTTCTTTTTAGATGGCAAGAAGGTCCAAGTTTTAGAGTAGTATCGATATATTCTGGTAGATTACTATAACCGGTAAGTGTTTTGTGTGAGCTCTCTGAATAGACACAGTGATGCCTTCTTTTTCTCACAATTGAAGGAGTGTACTTGAAGTCGATTGCCCTTCTCCTCAATATACTCTGTGGGCTATTACAATCTGCTAAAATGCCTAATGAAAGAGTTGGTGGAGTTGAACAGTTGAACAGGCTGGAGATCTGCTTACAGTAATTCTCTGGTCTGGAACTATCATTCCAAGAAGAGCCATCTGAACTTGACCGCTGCAGAACAGGACAATGCAATTCATTATGAGTTCCAGATACAGAACTTCTCGGCACCAAAGTATCATGGTTATAAGATTCTGCATCATCGGCTGATTCACTCAGAAATGCAAGACCTGCTGATTCCGTAACCAGTAGTATCTTAAGATCATTGTTGAACTGCATGGAATGGAAATGATTTGCTTCATGCGGAAAACTAGCATCATTTCTACTTCCACAATTTTGGCTTTCAGGAATCCGACTACAATTATTTGAGCAAGAGGAGACATAATCATGCCGTTCATAGACTAGATCAAGGTGGTTGCCTTCCGTGACTCTCCCTTCTGATGGTTTACCCCCCTGAATTATCAAACTTGTGTCTATTTCTGAACATTTTATTCCCTTGTGAAGATCTGCCACAAGTCGATCGCCTTGTTCTGTTAAAACAGGTTTTTTTAGGCCATGTCCTTCCAAGTATTCACTTCCATGACTCACGCCCTCACGGGGAAAATCACCAAAGTCTCTTGTTGTAGCAGAAAGGAATGTACCACTTGCAGATTTCCTTCCAACATCAACCTTAGAATTCCCTTTAGTTAGAGGAAAAGAGATTCTGCTTTCAGGTGTTTGCACAAGAAACCCAGAAGATGCACGCATGTCCAATTTCTTCTTAACAGAGCAATTCCAATGATTCTTGATAGCATTATCTGCCCTGGAATAACGCATACAGAGGCAAATAAAAATTATCACAGAAAAGTATAAACTCAAGATTCTTTTTGTCAAATCACATGCTCATAGTTTGCACATAGTCTAGAACTAAAAAAAGGGGTGCCAATCTATGCCTAAACTCTGAATTTCAAAGCAAAAAGCAATTCTCAACTGGCAGAGGAAATTAAACTATGGATGCCAATCAAGAGAACCAACTGCAATTACAAATGTTTAAAAAACAGTTATCAATAGCTGTCTCAGAAAATTGATATTTAGAATTACATCTTTCCAAACACCATTTTCATACGTACAAATGCTTTCCAAAAACATGTCCCCTTTTTCTCTTGAAAATGATATTTAGAAAAATGATATTTGCATCTTTACAAAAAGTTTCTCATTCGATCATTGGAAGTTAGTACCGATCATATGCTTTTTAAAAACATATATCATAGTCATACCTATAAATCATGTCATGCTTCCAAAGCAAGAAGACCATCAATGGAATTTGGTTTGTCCCAATATCTCATGAGTGGCTCATGTCTTCCGGTTCAGTAATGAACATGTATGATCCCTTTGAGAGATTGTATTACTCATATATCATTGTACGCACACCAGCTCGCCGGTGTATAAGCATTGATTATGTCATCAACCTAATAGTTTGTCTAATGTACATACTCAAACATATAGTAATGCATCTCTCCGATCAAAAGAGGTGTGCCTATATCATGATAGCATATGACATATGTCTTAGCTATCTCGATCTCGTTAAGACTACCCTTTTGACCTAAATTACCCGACACCTCCGAATCTCTATTCATATGCAGAAGACCTGCATCAAGAGGTCGATCAGATATCAACCTTTGGAGTAAGAATTGACATCTCTTTCTCAGGCTAGAGATCCTCCCTTGACAATCATTTGACGATGCTAGATGAGTCGTCGATGTAACTTTTTATATACCATCTCAACACCATCCTCTATGATCCGACTATTAGATCAACAACTGTATGAATATCAAGATGGCCATGGTACATAACCCTAATTCTACGAAGGGACCTTATAAGTGAATGCATTTATTAATCTCGATCGGGGAGTGAAAATCAGTAAATTTTATTGATATATAAAGGATTACAATAATATTTATTGTAGAAATAGTTCGCTGAGAGTTCACCTCTCCAACAATCTCCCATTAAGCCTTAGAACCATTCATGTACAATCCTTAAACCCATACTCATTACATGCTAGTCAAAAACCTTCTAAAACAAAGGTTTAGTAAGCAGATCAACAACGTTATCGACAGAGGCCACCTTGGTGATGACGATATCACCACGCTTGTGAATCTCCCAAATGATGTGATATTTCCTCTCCACGTGCTTGCTCTTTTGATATCATCTGGGTTCATTCGTCTGAGTTATGGCTCCAATGTTATCACACAACAATGGGATGAGAGTATATGAGGAAACTACATCTAACTTTAAAATGAACTTGCGCAATCGCACCGCCTCTTTTGCAGCATTTGATATACTCAACTTTTGTAGTCGAATCAGTCGCGGTGTCATGCTTCTTGCTTCAGTAGCTCACCACACCACGTTCAACAAGAATACAAACTCTGAAGTGGACTTGTGGTCATCTATGTCAGATTCGCAGTTTGAATCTATGTATTTTAAGACTTGAAGATTACTATCTCCATAGACCAAGAATCAATCTTGCACCCGTCTTAGTTTCTTGAAGATGTTTTTCGCTGCATTCCAGTGTTGTTCTCCATAGTAGGATTGGTAACAGTTGACCACTCCCATCGCATGATGGATATCTGACATTTTGCACATCATAACATACATTAGGCTTCCCACATCTGACGTGCATGGGCATCCAGCCATGATCTTCTTTTCCTCAACGCTTTAAAAAGCCACCTCTTTAGATAGGTGTATACCGTGTCTTAAGGGAAGAAAGCCTTTTCTCGAAACTTTCCATATGAAAATTTTCTATGATCTTTTTGATGTACACATGTTGGGACGATCCCAAAATCTTTTCCCTATTTCTGAACAGCTTCAGACCCAAGATGTACTGTGCTTCTCCAAGAACTTTTATCTCAAAGGTATGGGACAATCACACCTTAACAATAGCCATCATCCCTTTATCATTCCCATTGATAATGATGTCATCTATGTAAAACACAATGAACACAATGATGCTCCCACTAAGCTTCTTGTATACGCATGGCTCATCAGGATTCTGAACGAAATCACAACTCTTTATGTTTTCATCAAATCTGATGTTCCAGCTACAAGAAGCTTGTTTGGGCTCATAGATGGATTTTTTTAGCTTGCACACTTTGCATTCCTCAACTATGAAGTCTTGGGGTTGGATATCCTCCTCAAGGTATCCATTGAGGAACGTAGTCTTGATGTCCATCTGCCAGATGTCGTAGTCAAGATGTACAGCTATAGCTAGCAATGCCCTAATGGACTTGAATATGACCACGTGAGAGAATGTCTTATCGTAGCCAATGCCTTCTCTCTGTGTGTAGCCCTTGGCTACGAACCGTTCTTTAAAAGTTTCTACCTTCCCAACAGATCCCTTTTCTCTTGAAGATCCAATTACACCCAATGGATTTTATCCCTTCTGGTAGATCCTCTAGGATCCATACACAGTTCTTGTGCATGGAGTCTATTTCAGACTTCATGGCTAGCATCCATCTATCCATATCATGATCCGCAAGTGCTTCATCACATGAAGTCGGATCATTACAAGTCTTGCCTGACACATGAAATCCATATCTTTCAGGTGGCCTTTGAAGATGTATGGGTGTTTCATCTACTTTTATCTCTTCTACATCTGATTCAGGAACCTCAATATCCTCAGAGGATTGACTGAGTTCCTTCACTTCATTCTTGTCTTTTAAGGAAGTCATCCTCTAAGAATTTCACATCCATAGGGACGAATACCTTCATAGCGACGAATACCTTAAGAGGTCTCTTCCTTCCCAACAGATCCCCCTTTTCTCTTCAAGATCTATTTGCACCCAATGGATTTTATCCTTCAGATGGATCCTCTAGGGTCCATACACAGATCTTATGCATGGAGTCTATTTCAAAATTCATGGCTAGCATCCATCTATCCATATCATGATCCGCAAGTGCTTCATCACATGAAGTCAACTCATTATCAATCTCGCCTGACACATGGAATCCATACCTTTCAGGTGGCATGACGACCCTCGAACTCCTTTAAAGATATATGTGTGTTTCATCTTTTATCTCTTTTGTTTCTGGTTCAGGAACCTCAATATCCTTAGAGGATTGAGAGAATTCCTTTACTTCATTCTTGTCTTGACTTTTACGGAAGTCACCCTCTAAGAATTTCACATCCCTAGGGTCAAATACCATTTGAGTCTCAGGATCGTAAAGTTGATATGATGGAAGGAAATATCGGCGATATATCGCCGATATATCGATATCGACATGGGACCGATATGGGCACCGATATGGCGATATATCCCGATTTCCAGGCATTTTCTTCACAAAGGCTCGTCGATAGGGGCGATATTTTGACGATATATCGTCGATATATCGTATCGATACGATATCGAAACGATATCGATATCGATACGGCCTTCCATGGTTGATATCCAATACCATCCTTTACATACCCAATTAAGAAGCACTCTTTGGTGCGAGATTCTAGCTTACTTGCATCCACATTCTTGGCATGTACCAAGCAATCACAAATCCTCAAGTGTCTAACAGAGGATTTAGTTCCAAACCAAAGCTCGTGAAGGGTTTTGGGTACGAACTTGCTAGGAATGTTATTAAAGATATATATTGCAATCTCTAATGCATATACCTAGAAACTAAGAGGTAAATGTGCTTTACTCATCATTGAACAGACCATATTCATGATGGTCTTGTTGCATCTTTCAGCAACACCATTTAGTTGGAGAGTCTCAGGAGGAGTGAGATTAGATATAATCCCTCTCTCTTTAAGGTATTCCTTGAATTCATCTGAGAGGTACTCCTCACCTCGGTCAAATCGAAATCGTTTAATATTCCTATTGATTTTGTTCTCAACCAAAACCATGAACCATTTGAACTTTTCAAAGCTCTTTCGGATTTGTGACGTAATAGGAAGATAAACCCATAGATAAATGACCAAGCCTTTAATATCAAATCATGGTTAAAATGATTATTATCCTCTATGGATTGCTTGAAGTTATTAATATTATTAGTAGTAGTGGATGTAACATTCATGACACATTCATCAATGCACAATTCAAAGAATTCACCGAAAGTTTGAAAATCATATGCAACATGTTTGCCATAATGACTTATGACAACTTTATTGCAAATTGAAATTCATATCCATTTCCAACTAATTTAGATAAATTTAACAAGTTCTTCTAACTTTAGGTACATAGAGACACTTAAAGTAATAAGACACTCCCACTAGCTAAATATAGTCTGCAAGTCCTGACGACGACTGCTGCAACAGTTGTATCAAATCCCATCTGGATGACTATCTATTCATCCTCAAGTTTTCTAGTTTCCTGAAACAGATGCAACACACTGAATACATGAACCGAAGTACCAAAATCAATAACTCCCTTCTCATCCTACAAGATTTAGTTTCAATGACGAAAGTAGATTTCATACCCGTTGGAGCATACTTTTACCCTTTTCCAAGGTTTTCAAGTAGTCTGGACAGTTCCTCTTCCAGTGCCACCGCTTCTTACAGTGATGACAGACATCTGCTTTCTTGGATGACAGGAGAGTGGAAGTCTGAGAGGAGCCAACAACTTGACTCTTCTTCTTATAGACCGGACTCTTCCGGGACCCATGCTTCCGAACCTTATCCTTGACTTGTGCAATCATTGCACTGCATGTAGGGTTCTCTTTCTTCAAGACATCCTCTACGGACTTCAATGAAGCCATGAGCTCAGCATTAGATAAACATATTTCATTCATGTGGTAGGATACCATATAATTATTAAAAGACTTGGGCAAAGACATCAGAATGAAGTCAGTCTGCATGATGCGTCCATCTTTGCACTGAAGGTATCCAATTTAGAGAGGTAACCAAACATTTAGATTACATGATCTCTAACTCATGTCCCTTCCTGCATCTTGCATCAAATCAACTCGTTTATTATGTTATAACGTTTAGTGTGATTTACATCTCCGAACATATCCTTACGATTCAACATTATGTCATGGATGCTCCCAATGTTCATATGTTTCTTCTGAAGCATATTTAATAAGGAGCCCAGAATATAACATCGAGCCAGCAAGTGGTCTTCATCAAATTTTTTAAAATTTGTTTTCTTCCTCTGATTTAGGGTTCATATGTTTGTTCTTGGTCAGCACATAACCGATACGCTCCGTAGTGAGAACACGCTCAAGTTTCCGAGTCAGTATAAATAATTCAGCCTCGTCAGTTGATTGATCTCCAAAAGCTTGTTAAAAGGGTTCATGGACATCATCCAAGATTAAAGATGCACTTTTAGAATATATACAACAAAATTACTTATGTATATAAGCTTCTTTGATTGGGGAATTTTAAATCAAAGTTGCCTTGCTTTATAATACTTTGAAAGTCGATTCCCTTATCCAACTTTCAAAGTAAGAGGTATACTTAGCACTATATCTCTAGCAAGATGATCTTCCTTCCACATGTCACAAACCAATAATATGAGAAAATTCAACTCGGATGAAGGAAGTGGGAACATTTTTCACCTAGCAAGTCCAACTTACGTTTCCCAATTTGGTCTTTAACACATGAGCCCACCACCCCTAAGGTGATGTTGACTCGTTGCTAATTGAACCAACCACCAACAAGATTAGCTCACGCCATGCACAATCCAATATCGTCTCAATTATATGAGGAATAATATTGGGTACACTACGCATATGGCATGTCTCTTATGAGAAGCAAAGAGACCCGATCCATGTATGCTTGTACACTGGAGTTATGACTTCGCATAAGCGTCTCCACATACAATCCATGGCGACAGAATCCTTCGCCTTGACGGAAGACCAAGAATGTCAGCTTATGATCTTCCATATCCCGTTCAAATTTTAATTAATCATTATGAATCACATTCTCATAATTATTCTTTTAAGGGAATTACAGTCCTTTTAATAATAGATTGTTATTTTAATCTTAATTGGATTAAATTAATTTAATCACATTAAATTAATTAACAATCCAATGCAACCAACAAACAATAAGGTTTGCTTGATATTACCGTATAGTATTAGCTCTCACAAGTACGTATTATTCTAATTTTAATAATTAGAGTACAACTTAACTTACTTATATTACTCTTCCTCGAAAATGGATCCAATCAGACGCTCGAGTTATGCTGGGAGGGAGCATTCCCTTGACATGCAATGCGTTAATTAAGGAACCAAGCCGGCATACCTGATCTAGACATCTTCATCGTCTTGATTCAAAACAATTCAATTGGATCAATGTACTTGCAATTTTATCGATCATTCCTTTGATGGCAAACATGATACTATATAGTATACACTAAAAAATTTAGGCATCTTAAAATATTTTAAAGACCCTAAATTTCTATTCATATCAAGCAAACAAGTTTAGTTTTGCTTGTAAAAGTTGTCCTACAATTATTGTAGGATAAACTAGGATTTTCATGTCATGAAGCAATCATTAAGGGTTATTGTTTGTCATGTATTTCTCTAAATAAATGATACAACAATTAACAAGGATAAATTCCAAATTTCCATGATATATCGAATGATAAACACACTAAGAAAGTTTATGAGATGATCTAATCATCTTCTAGCCCATCTCCATAAAATATGGAATATCTGAGGCAAACGGAGTCAAGATCGCGTGAAATAAATTCGAGTGTTGGAATCATTCTCTACTTAAATAATGTGTTTTAACATATTTCATGACATGATAACAATAAGCAAAAATTAATTTGTTACAGATCCGAGTTTACATGCAAAAACAATAATACTGCTGGAACTTTTCAAATATAAAGCAATGCTCGTTCTTTGCCAACTTTTCGAAACATGTCCAGATCATCTAGGCATGCTTTAAATATCCAAAATTTCATTCAAACAAGGCACTAAAAGTAGCTTTTCATATTCACGAAAAATGATTCGAAAAAATACATCCTATGCGTAATAAACAAGTCCCCACACAACCGATATCCAAAGCTTTGTTCGCTAGATTTTAGATCATATCCAAGACCTTAAGCAAATCTCTGATACCACTTTGAAGGCAAGGTATTAGGCCTCGCGCATCACGGAAGTATGAAAATCACATCATATGCGATCAAGATCAACTAGTCGTACTAGTTGGCAAGGCAGCAGAAAAATAAAAAAGTAAGATGAAATCATACCACACGGGAACCTTTCCCATGTCGTTCATCAAGACCACACGAGTTTAAGCTTACCTCTTTACGCGTGGTTGTAATCCTCAAAACTTATAAACGAAGAAGCCTCCTGACTCAAGTCCTCTTTATGTAATCCAAGTAAGCAACCTCCTGATTTCGTCCCATGAAATCACTTGTCTTCTTCACAAACACGATGCACGAAAAATGAAGTTCCTCGAGCAATTGTTCCGATAGTATGACGACAACACAACAATGATTACGATCTCCACCAACCTTGGACAGGGAGACGACATAGGGTTATGGAGAGAGAGAGAGATTGGATGTGTGGAGAGTGAGAATTTAATTTATGCAACAATTGCATATAACTTATGTAAAGAGGGTTATGGTTAACCTATCTTTTATAGCATTTTGGAAGTTCATGGATCTCAATCCATGTGATTTCAATAATCAATAGTTTAGATTGATTTTTTTTAGTTCACAAAAAATATAAAAGAAAACACAAAGAGATAATTTGAAAATAATTTTCAAATTATATCAATTAATCAATAATTAAATCAATTAATCAATAAATGGATTTGAATTAAAAAAGCTCCATCCATTTACTATATTTACGGTGGACGTCCACCGTGATTCAAAACCCATGGACGTCCGTTCTAAATCAAAGTGGAACGCGTCAATTTAGGTTATCCACTTTATTAATTAATTGAATAATTGAATAATTACCAAATAAATCCAAATTATTTGTGATAATTGCAATTATATTATTGATTATTAAGGATTAAATTCTTTCATCCAATATTTAATGTAAATCATATTTACATTAAATTATATAATGTGAATCTAATTAATATTAACATATAAATGGTGAATCTCATTCACAATTAACTCTCTCCATGATATTGTGGATCATATCCACATTATCGATGATTATTGTGGATAGTGTTAACCACATCAATCCTATCTATGATAATTAAACTTAATTTAATTATCATGAATGTCTCTATCCACATTATATGTGATAATTAAATCCTATTTTATTATCCAATTTTCCAATGCTTACGTAAAACTGCCCATGGAACAATTCTCGAACTCTTTCAACAATTGTGTGCCCTCTACTCAGATACTTGAAGATAAGGTCAGAGTGAATGTATATGCCAAGTATAGTGACTTGGATAATGAGATCCAATCTCATATCCAGATCTAAAAGACCGCTTAGAGGTGTCTGATTATGTCAGATATAATATTTTGTCTTATCGTTGCATCTGAATCATATTTGAATCAATGTCCAACTATTGGATCAAGATCGAATATGTAGTCCATCGAGAGGAGACACTAAAATCCAAACTTGTTTCATCACTCCTTCAGAATGGAAGCGCCATGGTATACAATCATTTAAGATCACATTACCTTCGAGTATTCTTAACACCCGTACATCCTACATACTGGAAGACCTAGAATAAACCCAAGTTTTGATCACTTTTGAATTGTCTCCTTAAGGATTTTAGTACAAAGTTTCCCATTCAATCATTGGGAGTTAGTATCGATCATATGCATTCCAAAAGCATATATCATACCTACAAATCATGTCATGCTTACAAAGCAAGACAACCATCGATGGAATTTGGTTTGTCTCAATCTCTCATGAGTGGGCTCATTTTTTTCGATTCAGCAGTGAACATGTATGAACCCTTTGAGAGATCGTGTTACTTATATGTCCATGTAAGCACACCAGCTCGCCGATGTATAAACCTTAATTAGGTCATCAACTTAACGATTTGCCTCATGTACATACTCAAACATATAGTATTGCATCTGTATCCGGTCAAAGGATGTGTTCATATATCGTGACAGCATACGACATAGGTCTTAGCTATTTCGATCTCGTTAAGCAAACCCTTTGACCAAACTTATCTGACACTTCTGAATTTCTACTCATATGCAGAGGACCTGCATCAAGAAGTCGGTCGGATATCAGCCATTGGAGTAAGGATTGTCATCTCCTTCACAAGTTGGAGATCCTCTCTTGGCAATCATTTGACGGTGCTAGATGGGTCATAATCTAAATCTTTAGATATCATCTCAGCACCAACCTCTATGATCCAACCATTGGATCAACAACTATATGATTATCAAGATGGTCATGTTGCATAACCCTAATTGTGCGAAAAGATCTTATAAGTGCATGCATTTATTAATCTTAGACAGGGAGTGAAAATCAACAATTTTTATTGATATATAAAAGAATTACAACATTTATTGCAGAAATTATTCGCCCAAAGCTCACATGTCCAACACTACCATTATTAAATAAAGGTATCAATTGAAATTCAACCAAACATTAAGAATCTTAATACTATCTTACTTTTAAAAATCAAAGAAAAATCAGAAAAATAAAATCAGAAATCGCTTTAAAAAAAAGTCAGCCCAGGCCGGGTAGGCCAGTCAACTGACTAAGCATGTTCAGATTTAAAGTATAAAGTTCATATATTTATATTATATAAAATTATGATTTTCATACAATTGTAACATCGGCCTTCTTCATAATCTCAATATTGTTACCGGGTCAAACAAAATAAATGTGTGTATTTTGTCAGACGTTTCTTAAAAAGGGAAACGGGTGAAGTCCCAGAAATTGGGACTCACCACTAAGTATATATCATTAAAAATATAAAGGAGTACTTATAGACTCCATAAATAACACAATGCTTTGCTATACTCTAGTATATTTTCAGTATCACAAGATTGCCCCCCCACCCAAAATGACCTTGTTCCTTGCACACCAAATTGCCCATAAAGTTGCAAAAGGTCGTGCACTACCCTCATGGCCAACGCCACACAACAAACGGGTGCTCGTCCAAAAATTTTCACCATCTTGACTGCCACACCATGATATGCCGAACATGCTCCAAAATCCGGGCAAAAGACGGATACGCGAAGAATAAGTGGCCGGTGTCCTCTGCCACCAAACTACATCGCTTGCAAACCTCACTTTCCAGACCACGCAACTAGCACCATCGAACTGCGAGAGTATCCGATCTGGACGAAGCAACCAAAGGAACATCTTTATCCGATTTGCACCCTGCTTCTCCAAACCAACCCCAAATCTGCCGCCAATGCGATGCTTGATTCCCCTACGCCCCCATACAGCCCTCCCCCCGCCCACCAAAATATATAAGCCTTTTTCACAGAAAATCTGCCATTTACCCATGCAAAATGATCCAGCCCCGTTGAGGGACCCTCTCTTTCGACCAGAGCGCATGTAGATTCATGAACTCCTCCACCCTCTGGTCCGACAACTAAGATACAAACAGGGGGATCCAAGATACACTGACCCGCGTCTCCTGCATCGAAAATCGTTTTATTAGTCGTGAGCCGGCCTAAGCACGGGTACAACTCATAAAGAGCTCCCTCGCTCGTCCAGTCATCCGTCTAGAAACAGAAAGATGAACCATTCCCTAGAACCGGTCTCAACTCCCCAGCAATATCCAGAACTACCTTCATAATACCTTTCCAAAGAGGCAAAGCGATACGGCACCGCCGTCAATGACATGTGCACGTCGTAAAGATTCCTCAACAATCTGCACACCATATTGTCAGAATCACACTAAATCGGCAGCACCCATTTTGCCATAAAGGCCTTGTTCATCTCTGCCAACCTCAGGATGCCCATACCGCCCCTCTTCTAGGATTACGTCATCTTCTCCCATCCCACCAAATGGATCCCATGCCTGCTCTATCTCCCATTTGACCGGAAGAACCTCCTCATGAGCGCCTCGATCCGTGAACGAACTCCAATAGGAAGTTGCCTCGTGGAACAGGAAAAAAAATCGGTATGGCTGACAACGCATGCTTCAGCAGCACCATCCCCCCGCCCCTTCGAGAGCATCGTCGCCTTCCACTCTGCCATCCTACCCTTACGTCTTTCCATCAGAACCCTCCAGTCCTGGTTCTTTGGCTTCCCTGCAACCAAAGGAAGATCCAAATACGTGATAGGAAGGCGCGATGTGGGACAATTCAAACATGCCGCCGCCTCTACTGTCTCACAGTCGTCCAAGCTGAAAGGAATCATCACGGATTTAGCCATGTTTATTCAAAGTCTAGAAAGGTCACCAAATATGTCCATGATGTCAGATGCCTGCCGAATCTTCTCCCGTTCTGCCCAATGAACACAATAGTATCGTCTGCATACTGCAAAAGCGGAATAGCAATCTCATCTCGCTCGTATCCTACACACCAATCATCACTCATCGCCAATCTCATCATAATTGCCAACGCGCCCGCCACAATGATGAACATGAGAGGTACTAACGGACAACCTTGTCTTATCCCCCTATGCGGCTGAAAGAATCCCCCTTCTGGTCTGCCATTAACGAGGACCGCGTGAGAAGATGTTGTAACACTCCGCTTGATCCACCCAATCCACTGCTTCGAGAAACCCCTCTTCTTCAATGATACCCATAGAAAATGCCAATCAATGCAATCATAAGCCTTCACAAAGTCCATCTTCCATAAAACGCCCTTAGCTTTGTGTCGTTTCCAATCCGTAGCAATCTCAGAAGCCACCACCAGACCATCCTCCATAAGTCACCCAAGTACAAAAGTCATATGCTCAGGAGAAATGATTCTCCCCAGAACCCCCTTCTGACGATTCGCCAGGATCTTAGAAATGATAAGGTA
This sequence comes from Ottelia alismoides, assembly GCA_037367405.1. Taxonomy (NCBI): domain Eukaryota; kingdom Viridiplantae; phylum Streptophyta; class Magnoliopsida; order Alismatales; family Hydrocharitaceae; genus Ottelia; species Ottelia alismoides. The sequence goes on along the minus strand of JAZKJV010001537.1, from coordinate 1,074,814 downwards.
AATAGCATCGGACAAGGCGATCGGCCTGTAGTCCTCAACAAATGAGGGAGATCCCTTCTTAGGAAGCAAGAAAACGAGCGCCCTATTCAACTTCTCAAAACCGTAGTTGGCCACCTTAAATTCATCTAGCACCTCCATCAGATCATTTTTTAACATTTCCCAAAATTCCTACTAGAATGAGACTGGGAAAACAACGTCAGGTCCAGGAGCCCCATCGACGTTCAGATGAAAACAAGCCCGTCTGACCTCCTCCACCGAAAACTCCACCTCTAGCAATGTTGCATCGGCCCCGAAGATGCAAGAGACCCCTCTTCCCCACCATCCCCACTCTGCCTTGGTGGTCCTCCTACCAAAAGCCTAAAAATGGGAACGGAAAGCCGACCCAATTACTCGATCCCCTTCCACTGATTCTCCACCCATGAATATCGAGTGGATGTAATTTCCTCGTCTTCGGTCACTTGCCACCGCATGGAAAAATTTAGTGTGGGTGTCGCCCTCCCTGTCCTGTTTCTGCCCCGACCTTTGCATCCACGCAACCTCCTCCTTTCTATCTTCAATCAACAGCTCCTCAAGGCATGCACCTCTCGCAGTTGATTCTGCTGCCGTGAGTTCTCTAACATCCTCTAACTCATCCATCTTATGTATCTCCTGATGCGCCCTCAAATGCCTGGTCTTTCGTTGCAAGCGATGCTCCTTGTGAATTTCATGAGAGAAGATCTCAAAGCCAACAACTTACTCCCAAAACGAGTCGTCGCCGTCCCAACTGGATGAAACCCGACCCAAAAATCCAAAACTGCCTCACGAAAACCTTCCTCCAACAACCATGCCTTCTCGAACCAGAAGAAAGATCGAGGTCGCATCCCTTCTCTCGAGCACCACAAAATAGGCGTGTGATCCGAGCTGGATCTGGGAAAGGCTCGAACCATACCCAACAGAAAGGCCTCCAGAGCCTCGGTGGACATAAGGAAATGATCCAGCCGAGACCTAAATCGAGAGTTGCGCCAAGTGTACCTACTGCCGGTTGCATCAACGATCTGTAGACTCATACTCTGAATAGCCTCAAGCAGTTCCTGCGAACCTTTGTCCCCTTCACCCTGACCCCTAGGACGGTCTTCTGCCTGTAGCGTCACATTAAAATCTCCCCTAATGAGCCAAGCTCCATTCTGCATATCCATCCTACACAACCATAACTCATCCACCAGTCTGTCAATGCCAATTCCATTGCACGAACCATACACTTTGGTTAGTCGTAGTTGTCTACCATCAGATTTGCGCTTCAGAGATGACAACATTGAATATTCCGCATTCCTCCCATCCCTGCCAAAAGAAACTTCTCACTATCCCAACCGATCGTCATGATGCCTGCAACTCCCACAAAATCCACTGCTATAAACTCCCCCAAAAGTGAACCACCATTCTCCTTCCATAGTCCATCCATACCTCCAGTAATCTTGGTTTCCTGCAACAACACCACATCTGCACCATGGTTAGAGAAGAAGTTCTTAACAACCATTCTTTTATCCGCCTATCCCGAGCCCCCAACGATCCAAGATACGATCTTCAATGGGAAACGATGGGAAACACACTCGATCTCAATAACTGTTAGAGTATTTGGAGCATGCGTCACCTATGTAATAGGTGGGTAAATGGATCCCTCCAAGATCCATTTACCACACCACTGAGTTTAGTCCCATACCGCCTAGTGGTGGGACTTGGAGGCCCTGTAGAAGCTATATAAAGAACCCCAGGCCTCCTGTAACAGATGAGAAAGTCAATAGACAAACACGCCCAGTTAAGGGGCTTCTCCCGTGGTTTCATCCCGCTCCTCACGGAGTAGGGTTCCACGTAAAATCCCGCGTTCTTATTTTGTTCTTATCATTTTTCCATGTTCGCTTCCGCATGTTTATTTTCTAACATGGTATCAGAGCGGGTCGATCTTGAGGATTTCAAGTTTTTTTTATTTGTTCAAGATTCGATTAGTGTTTGTTCCTTTAGATCTTCTTTATAAAGATCATGATTGTGATTTTATCAAGTTCTGTCAAATTCTAGGGTTTCGATTGAAACCCTAATTTCTGGAGTATCTATTTGCCGTCCCTTGCTGTAGTATTTCTGTTCCAGATCCGTGGCGGCACAGGGCGACCCCCAGATCCAAGGTTCTTCATCAAGGCCCCAGGCCCCAGGCAACGCTCTTCATCCAGGCGACCTGCGCCAAGCCCCGCCAACTCGACTCCAGGCCACACAAGGTCTGGAAATCTCTCCTCGTTCCCAGGCGCGCACCCACGAAGCAAATCCCCAGGCGAATCGATTCATCGGCGCAAGCTCGTGGGCGAAGCCGCATCTCTCCAGGCGCGCGTAGCCCCGGCGATGAAGCCGCGATCTCCATCTTCTCCAGGTCGCGCAGCCCCTCTAGGGCTCTGCTCTCCATCTGCCGTCACCGACGAGAAGCCACCTCGCGACATGCAACCCCACCGATCCCGTGTTCCTCAAGTGGAGCATCCCCAGGTAGCTGCTTCGATCTCGATCGGAACACCCCTACAGCCGCACCTTCTCATGTCTTGGCGGAGCCCCGCACACAGGACCCCTGCGCTCCTCCTGGCGGCATCGCCTCCTTCGCTGCTTCGGGTAGTGACTTCCGCGCGCACCAACGACCTGCAAGAATGATCTCCACGCAACATCGCAAGCTCTTCCAGGGTCGCCCCCTCCAGAACTCCATGGCGGTGCCTCCCTCCACGCGCGCAAAGTCTCCAGAGCCCACCGCGCGCTCGACGTCGATACTGATGCCACATCCCCCATGCTGCTGCTCCCATTCGTGTGAAGATCGCCAGGCGGAGGCTGCTCCTACAGGCGGCGGGCTCCTCGCCATATCAATATTAGGCGGCGGCGGGTCCAATCGGGGAACCCATAGGGTTTTAGCCCCAAGGGAGGCGTCAATAAAGGGATTCCGATTCTGCCCTTAAAAAAAATCTATGTTGCAGTTGGGCCAAGTTTTGGCCGTATGTTTTCTTTCAAAAAAAAAAGGCCGTGTACAAAAAAAAAAGGCCGTACGCGAATTTTTTTTTAAAAAAAAAATCGAAAAAAGGCGCGTACAATAGAAAAAAGCCGTACGCATATATAAAAAAAAAATTTGTGATCCTTAAAAAAAATGATGAAAACGGCATAAAAAAAGTTAAAAAAAATGAAGAAAAGCCGCAAGAGAAATTTTTTGAGAATATTCATTTTTTTCCCATATTTATGTATTAACTTATCTTCTCCCAACGTGGTCACCAATGTCATTCCGACCAGTATGGGAGAAAAGGGGGGTATATATAAAGAGTCACAGGTCTTGTTCCAAGATTCAGATATCAGATTTTCCAGACCGGTCAGATGTTCAGACTTTATTTCAGATTCAGACTCGACGATGACGCATGCCAATCATTTGTCATTCTTGTTGATCGGCCAGAGCTTTCATGTGAGCCATAGGGACTCCAGAGCAGAGGACTATTCCCTATGCCATTAAGGGCAAGGGTTTTCATGTGGTATCATAGGGACTCCACAGTAGAGTTCCATTCTCTGAGCCAGATAGACACTCCAGCCCCGTTCGTCCTCCTCACGTGCACGCCATGAGAAGCAACGTCCTCGACTGCAGCAGTTGTGCGCGTTGGGTTGATATTGTCTGTAGTGTCATGTATTGTGAGTTGAGTTTCTTTCTGTTTGTCCAAGCTGAGCATTGCATGCTCCAGCTTGAGGGGGAGTGTTAGAGTATTTGGAGCATGCGTCACCTATGTAATAGGTGGGTAAATGGATCCCTCCAAGATCCATTTACCACACCACTGAGTTTAGTCCCATACCGCCTAGTGGTGGGACTTGGAGGCCCTGTTGAAGCTATATAAAGAACCCCAGGCCTCCTGTAACAGATGAGAAAGTCAATAGACAAACACGCCCAGTTAAGGGGCTTCTCCCGTGGTTTCATCCCGCTCCTCACGGAGTAGGGTTCCACGTAAAATCCCGCGTTCTTATTTTGTTCTTATCATTTTTCCATGTTCGCTTCCGCATGTTTATTTTCTAACAATAACCCCAAACAATCTGCTACCTCTGCTTCTAAAGCCACCCCCGGGTTCCAACATCCTCCCCCTACCTCCTCATCCCCAAACTCCTCCTTCCTAAAGTCCTCAACCCATCCCTCAACCCTGCCCAGCTCACCTGCCCTCTCCTGGGCCTCCACCTGCTCCCCCAGCAGACTTCCCCTCAAAAGATCCTCGGCTCCTGCATATCGCCCCCTCCATCAAACCGTAGGCCCCCGCCCGCCAACTCCACCGCCTTTAACTAAGCCGGCGACGGAGATACGTGTTACCAAACCTCGAACGCTCTATCACGTTGTGCAGCTCTGATCGCTCCACCAAGCTATGCAACTCCGATCGTGTCAGGTCCACCGGATCTCTGCTAGCATCCCTCGAGGTAATGACCACTGCCATGACCCCCAGAGAACAATCCATCCAGGACCACTCGCCAGACGCCAAGAGGGGGTCCGCCGAAAGATGTTGTTCGCCTCCTCCCATGTCCCTGTCAACTAGGGGATACAAAGACCCCCCACTGTTCCAATCGCTCCACGCGTGCTCATACCTCAAGTCGAGCCCCAAGCTCCGACGCCTGAGAGACCACCCCCATCACCCAACACAGCCCATTGCCTGAGGAAGTCCTTCGCTCTAGAGGTCAGTGACCACGAGGTTCGATCGCACATGTGGAAGCACGCGCCCCTGCACCTGAAAGAACATCGCTCGGACTCCCGATGCCAACAGAAAGCACTAGCAGCTTTGCCCGACCTCTCGAGTCGCGGAGCAATTGTTCCAAAACCATGACTAGAGGGGGCGACAACACGCTCCAAAGACATGGCTCTAATAGTTGGGGTCGAGACTCCGAAAACCTGCTCCGAAAGCTCGGAATCGCGGGTTCGACCTGCATCCCCACCAACCCGCCCGCTAGTCCCAGAATCGGATCTGGAGATCCGAGCACCGCCTACGCGTAAGTAGCCCGAGCTTTGATGCCACCTGCGCCCTTGAAACCGGCTCCATCACTGAAACCACACTTCTCCCCAGGGGTTTCCCCATTAGGCTTTCGATTTTGAAAATCGTCCGAAAGTGATTGTTCCCCTTCCCAAGAACGAATCGCCTTCCATCCATCCGTTAGCAAAGCAGCTCACCATCGGCCTCGCTCTCCCAAGGCTCATCGCGAACCTCCAAGCTGAACTCAATAGTTGGGTTCGAGACTCCGAAAACCCGCTCAGAAAGCTCGGAATCGTGGGTTTAACCCGCGTCCCTACCAACCCGCCCGCTAGTCCCAGAATCTGATCCGAATATCTGAGCACCGCCTACGCGTAAGTAGCCCGAGCTTCGATGCCATCTACGTCCTTGAACCTGGCTCCATCACTGAAACCACACTTCTCCCCAGGGGTTTCCCCATTAGGCTTTCGATTTTGAAAATAATCCGAAAGCGATTGTTCCCCTTCCCTGGAACGAATCGCCCGCCATCCATATGTTAGCCAAAGCAGCTCATTGGCAACCTCCCAAGGCTCGTCGCGAACCTCCAAGCTGAAGTCACATCCCTGGAAGGACGCTGAAACAACCATAGGAAGAACACATCTGGCGTCGCTTCCCTCCGCAACAACCTAAGGTGGTCTCCCACGGTGCAGACCATCTGATCAAATCATATGTACGCTCAAGACCGATGTTAGCAGCTGATGAACCACCTCCAGCCTGCGATCAATGATCGGGAGCCCATGAATCACAATGGTTCGACTCTGCTGCCGCATGTTGCACCAGCCATCCCGCAGCAGTGGCTCCTCCAGTGAACCCGACTCTTTGCCTTCTACGTGAAACCAAGCAGACTTCGAACCTCCGCTGTCGACACACCTCGCGCAAAAACCATAGTTCCCTCCAGCTTGACGATGTCTCCCCCGAAACCGGTTCCTACTGCGAGGCCAACGTCCTCCATCGCATCTGTGAGGCAACGATCCGAGCTCCGACACACCCCAACGAGCAAAATCTTGCCTCTTCCCTTGACGTCATAGCCCGAGCAGACGACCTCCGACCAGCCTTCGAAGGGCAAGAGAAATTTCAATGTCCGTTCCTGCCACAGGTGAAACAACGGACAAGTTCCCTGCAGCTCGTCGCACGATGGCCACCACCGCCGCATCGCAGACATAGTCCCATGAGGTTAGTGACACGATCAAATCCTCTAGATCGAGCCGCCCGAACCGACGGCCACTCTAGCCGACTGCTGGCGACCCGCGTCCAACCCCGCGTCGTGTCCCTCATAGTTCCTCAAGATCCAAAAGTCTAGGACAAGATTAGGAAGGGATGCACCTTGTCAGACTTTAAGCGTACAACACTGAAATTATGCTTTATAGCAGAAATCAATTTAGTTCCTGGACACCAGCAAACACATTTATCAAACTTCCATGGAACAATCTCTCAACATGCATAGAATAATGCATACTTGTCTTTTTGTGTTGAAGGGTCCAGTAAGACTCTTCTCCGAGTTTTTTTTCCTGAAAAGCCCCGTCCAAGTGCCATGATAAATTAACACCAACTCTACTTGTAGCCTTTTCTTCAGAAAATACTTGTAGCCTTTTAAAGAATATATGGACATTTCATCATGCTATAGGAAGCGATTCTTTCAAGTTCACAAAAAAAGGTTAAGGCAGGTCAAAAGAAACCCTTACAAGCAAGTGTAATGCCAAGCACTTGTTTTTCAATAATAAATTTTAGAATGACGTGGTCTATTAAAAGTTCACTTACTTTTTACATCAAGATGTTGAAGTTATGCATGCAGGAATTGATGCAAAGGCTGAAGACTATTTCCTTTCAGGGGCAAGGCTTATAACCTATCTTTAAATCTATTTTAGAAACCAATCTCAATAACAATGCTGAATATCAACAATGGAAAAATTTGACATAATGTAGGCTAACACAAAGCAGGCTAAGAATATTGAACAACATGAAGTTATCTGCAGCATGTATAATTAAACGAATGACGGATCCTTTTGAAACAGGCCAACAAAAAAAGGCAAAGTCTTCTCCCACTTTAAGTACGGACGGCTATATGGATTCTTACTCAAATCCATGTAGAAAGATACGAGTACTTTTTACGCTGACCATCGACACCTAATGCAACCCCCACAATGGGGGAATTGAACCCTGAACTTTTGGGTGGTAGGCACTCTGCAGTACCACCATACCATTAATATATTGAAACAGGCCAACAAACACCAAGAAAATTACCTTCCTGGTAAAAGCATGGCGATTTCAGCCCACTTATTCCCATACATTTCATGGGCATGAATAAGAATAACCTCTTCCTCCATTGTCCATGCTTCTCTTTTAATAGCAGGGTTTAAATGATTGTGCCACCTATAAGCAAGCAAAAACAATTGAAATAAGTGTAAAGCAACATTGCAATAACGATCCATAGAAATATCGAACACTTCCAGATTTGTGTATATGAACTCTCTCTTTCTATAAAAGAAATAGGGCCCCACATTCAACTACCTAACCCAATAATATGCAAAAGACAGATGGAGACAAAGAAGAGCTTGTGTTATAGGAGCACTTTCAAAAATTATGGTGCTCCATTTTAGGTTATGTCCAGTCACTGTTTATCAAATTCTCATTTTGAGAGATAACAGACATCTTCAACTGAAATGAATGCCAGCTAGATTTATTGAATATGTCTTAACGGGGCGGGCATTTCAGTCAACACTTCCCTCAACATCCAAAAATTCAATCAAAAAAAATGAAACCAACGTATTGATCAACTTTAACTAGAAAATTGATGGAGATAGTGGATACGATGGAAAGAAGGAAGATTCGTATACTATGTCTTCAAAAGACTAAATGGATTTGAGAGAAAACAAGGGAGATCGAGAAGACGTGCTTTAAACTTTGGTATTCAGATAAAGATAAGGGCAGAAACGGTGTCAGAGTGATTGTTCATAAGGATTTGAAGGATTGTGTGGTTGAAGTGTAAAGATTCGGGGATCGGATTATTTTGTTAAAATTGGTGCTTGAAGAAGAAATTCCGAATATCATCTCAATTTATGCAGCACAAATTGGTTTAGATGAAAGGACTAAACAAGCTTTTTGGGAGGATCTGGATAAGATTTTACAAGGAATCCCACAAAGAGAGATGATTTGCATAGGTGGATATCTTAATGGACATGTGGGAAAAGATGCTACAGGGTATGCTAGTGTTCATGGAGGACATGGTTTTGGGAATAGAAATGAAGAGGGAAAAGTCATTCTGGATTTTGTAACAGCATATGATCTTTTCATAGCAAACACTCCCTTCAAGAAGAGGGAGGAGCAATTAATTACTTATAAGAGTGGCCCAACTAGAACACAGATAGATTACTTTGCAACGAGGAGAAGAGATTGGTTGTGTTGTAAAGACTGCATAGTAATCTCAGGAGAGAGTTTGACAACCCAACATCGCTTGTTAATCTTGGATGTACAAATAAAATGGATGGTAAAGAAAAAGAGGGTTCCTAAGATCACTAGAACTAGATGGTGGAATCTTCCACTGAAGCAATCGAGCTTCAGGGAGAAGGTTTTAGAAGACTTATCTTGGGATTGTAGCGGAAGTGCAAACGAGATGTGAGAGGCAATAGCATCTTGTATCCGAAAGGTAGCCAAAGAGATGGTAGGCAAGTCAAAGGGAGGAGCTCCAGGTCAAAAGGAGGCTTGGTGGTGGATTGAAGGGGTGCAAGAGAAGCTAAAAATTAAAAGAGCATGCTTTAAATCAATGTCTAAGGATAGAATAGAGGAAACTGCCACAAACTACAAAATAGCGAAGAAGGAAGCAAAGAAGGCTGTAAGCAAAGCTAAGTCAAAATCTTATGAAGTTTTGTATAAAAATCTCGACTCTAAGGAGAGCCAGAAGAATATATTCAGGTCAGCCATAGCAAGAGAAAGAAAGACCAAAGACCTTTCTCAAGTGAGATGCATTGAGGATGAGGAAGGTCATGTGCTTGTTACTCAGAAGGTTATAGAGACTAGATGGGAGCCGTACTTCAATAAACTTTTCACTGACGAAGGAAATAGAGAGATCACTTTGGGTGATCTAGCTAGTAGTGAAAGTTACTTGAATCGTGCAAGCTACAGACGAATACACAGAAAGGAAGTAGAGGAGGCTTTGAAGGTTATGAGACATGGGAAAGGTGTAGGACCGGATGACATCCTTGTAGAAGTATGGAGAGTTTTAGGCGAGCGTGGTTTGACTTGGCTTATAAATCTATTCAATGTTATTTGGCGAAGCAAGAAAATGCCTGAAGATTGAAGGAAGAGTATCGTAGTGCCTCTTTATAAGAATAAAGGAGACATTCAAAATTGTTCAAATTACAGAGGTATCAAGCTGATGAGTCGCACTATGAAAATTTGGGAACGTGTGATCGAAAGAAGGTTGAGGCAAGTTTTCAAAGTAAAAGAAAACCAATTCGGATTCATGCCAGGTCGCTCAACTGTTGAAGCCATCCATTTGCTGAGAACAATGAAGATTTATAGAGCTAAAAGGAAGAACCTCCATATGATCTTTATTGATTTGGAGTAGGCTTATGACTCTGTCCTGCGAGGGATATTGTGGAGAATTTTGGAGAAGATACAAGTACATGTCCTATACATTAACCTCATAAAGGATATGTATGATAGGGCTTTATCTTGTGTAAGGACCCCGTCTGGCAAGACTGACTATTTTAACATCAACATTGGTTTACATCAAGTTTCAGCTTTGAGTCTATTTCTTTTTACTTTGATTATGAACGAATTGATAAGTCACATTCAGGATGAGTTACCTTGGTGTATGTTATTTGTTGATGATAATGTGTTGATTGACGAGACTAGAGATGGAGTAAATGAGAAGCTTGAGGTCTGGAGACATACATTGGAGACTAAAGAATTTCGTAGAAGTAGGGCTAAGACGGAATATGTGGAGTGCACCTTTGATGGAAGCAATGGTGAAGGAATCGAGGTGAAGATTGGTGACGATATCATTCAGAAGGGAGATTCTTTTAAATATCTGGGTTCTATTTTGCAACATGATGGGGAAATTAATGGAGATGTTATTAATATAATAAATGCAGGCTGGCTAAAGTGGAGAGGGCCTCTGTTATTCTCTGTGATAAGAAAATTCCTTTAAAAATTAAAGGAAAGTTTTACAAAGCAGCTGTGAGACCTGCTATGCTCTATGGATCTGAATGCAGGCCTGTGAACCATAGACATGTGCAGAGAGTGGTTGTAGCAGAAATGAAAATGCTAAGGTAGATGTGTGGACACACATGTAAAGATCGGATCCGGAATGATGCAATCAGAAAGAAAGTTGGTGTAGCTCCGATCGAGGATAAGATGCGAGAAAACTGCTTAAGATGGTTCAGCCATTTGCAAAGATCAGCTGATACACCAATTAGGAGATGCGAGTGTTGGGATGTTGAGCCGGCTAAGAGAGGGCGAGGATGGCCCAAGAAGTGTCGGAAAGAGACTATACGAAGGGATCTTAGTTTTTTGGATATAAGCCCGAGATTGACCCAAGATAGATATGAATGGAGGCGAAGAATCCATGTAGCCGACCCTACTTAATTGTGGGAAAAGGCCGTGTTGTTGTTGTTGTTGTTGAACATATTGATCGACTTGATTGATGATACACGTTCAATCATGATTGCAGGCCTAACATTCAGCCAACAACTTGCCCACATCAGCCCACAAGAGCAAAAGCCAGGATTCAGGCAATCACATTGAATAACAAATGCATGCATCATTATTGTACTTTATCCAATAAATTACTTACTAGGCCATGACACCGTACCTCCCTTGCACCAAAGCAACACAAGAACAAGTGAACGAGGTCTTCATCATCCTCTCCACAGACAGAACACAAACAATTGAGTCAGGGCTTATGACAAGTCAAGGCTTATGAAGGCTCTTGTCATAAGCCTTCGTCCATAGGTGTCCGGCTCTTTAGAATGTGTCTATGGTCTCTTTTTATTTTTTGAGTAAGTGTCTATGGTCTCCTGCCATCCTCGGATCTTCCACATCCAAATGTGAGATCAAAACCTTGTCTTATGATCATTTAACCATGAACTCCTCGTGTCAGGACCAATGATCCCAGACAATTCGTATGGCTTTCAATATGCTCAAGCTCTGCCATCAATTGCCCAGACTCCACCACACATCAACCCATACATCATTTGGTAAGCCTGGGACCCAGGTATAGAATAACCTATCAAGGCTCTTGTCATAAGCCTTCGTCCATAGGTGCCCGACTCTTTAGAATGTGTCTATAGTCTCTTGCCATCCTCGGATCTCCCACATCCAAACGTGAGATCAAAGCCTTATGATCATTTAACCATGAACTCCACGTGTCAGGGTCAATGATCCCAGACAATTGTATGGCCCTCAATATGATCAAGCTCCGCCATCAATTATCCAAACTCCACCGCACATCGACAAATACGTCGTTTGGTTAGCCTGGGACCCAAACACCTCTACCAATCCTATAAGAAGACTAACAAGGGAATTTCTACCAATCAACCTTGTTCGAAGACAAAGCAAACAATCTCGGAGTCTGTCACAAGGCAGGCGCACATAGGCCACTGTATTCTCAAAATAAATTAAATAATCTCTCTCCTCCCAAAAAAACAAGGGCATTTCTTTCCAGCCAAATAGCCCAAAGGACAGCCATGGGCATCTCTCTCGACCCGTGAATGCTGCGCATGGGTTCTGGACTCCTGAAACTGCTCAGCATTGCCGGGTTTCATCCAATCAATCAAGGTTCTCTTCCTGAACTCTCTCGAACCATAACAACAAAAGAACAAGTGGTCGAGGCCTACATCCTCCTTTCCGCAGGACAAAAGATGATCAAGTCAGGGATGAAACAAGATTCGAAGGTTCTCGTTATAAGCCTTCGTCCCCTAAAGACCCAATAAAAATCTCCACCTCCGGAGGTGTCCAACTTTTCTAAATGAGTCTATAGTCGTTATCGATCCTTGGATCTCCCAGAGCCAAACAGGAGATCAAAGCCTTATGTTATGATCATTTTACTGTGAACCCCTCGTGTCAGGTCCATCAATCCCGTCCATTTGTAGGTTCCTCAATATACTCAAACCCAATCATCAATTCCACAAAATCCCAGTGTTGACCCAAGAAGTTGTCCAATAAGCATGGGACCCAAACACCTCTGCCAGTCTTGAGGAGGACCAACGATCCACCACCAATGTCTCCCTGTTTGAAGACAAGCATCCTATTCCATCCAACCACTGTGCCAGAAGCGTAAACCTTCACTGTTCCCCATCTTCGATCTCACGGGGGGAGCAACATCTACCATAACCTGGCAGATGCCCTTCTAGAAGTTTGAGGAAGACCTCATCATAACCCGTCCCACATCATCATCAACAAACATACAAGCTCCTCCTTATCCCCCCCCCCATATGTGCACCACCCTTTTGTGGAAGAGGTTTGTTGCACAAGATCCCAAACCATCCTCCTCAAGAAAACACTCCAAATTACAATACATCCCAGGACACCAACGCCATCCTCCAAACTTTCTTTCCCAGACAATGTCCCGAAGAAACAGAAGAAACATTTCATCAGACTCTCTAAATATGAATGAACCGTTCACCGTAAGCTTATATAAGGACATGTAGAAAATCACAATAGCCACCAATACAGATTTGAGAAGAGAACCAAACGGCCACCCTTCGATAAGCATCTACACACATATTTAAGAAGCACCAAGCGGCTTCCCCTCAATAAGCATGCCTTCCAATCAGGTTTCCAACCCAGACACTCCAACATTCTCCTCTTTTCGAAGGTTGCCCGCTGTCAGAAGAAGCTCCATGCACAACATTGGTAATGTAGAAACAAGAGATCCTGAGATTTCTCCACACTTTGTTGTCATCTCTTTATTTTTTAAGAGAGTGTCAAGCCATAAAGACAGACCCAAAAAACTTGATTGTCACCTCTTTCGGAAGCCTAAAGGTGACAAAACATGACTTGCTTTATTTAGACAACCTCTCCGCCACTTCTATGTCTCCCCCAATGAAAAACAAAGTGTCATCTACATACCGCGGCGCTAGGATGGACACAAAGTAAATTGCGTAATCTTTGAGGTGACCCCTACCAATTGCCTGAATCGACACCACTTCTAGAGCATCTGCCACCAACATAAACAAGAGAACAAAAAGGTGGTGATACACCTCTATCCAAGAGGACAACCATGCCTGACACCTTGTTGCGACTGAAAGAAGCTCCACATTGGCTAATTATTAATCAACATAGAGAACAAAAAGGTGGTGATACACCTCTATCCAAGAAATCCAAACGTTCGGAGAAACCCTATTGTCCAATGAACTCCAAATAAACATCAAATCAAAACATCACATGATTCTGAAATGCCATAACTATAGCACCTGACATCAATCTCCCATGTCTGCAAGGAATTGATGATAGTCCATGACTCCATGTCACCTCCTACCCTGTTGGTCAAGACCTTTGCCATTTGTTGAGACCTTTGCCATTTGTTGAGTTATTATTAGTCTTATGGGTAAATGAATCATGGGTGAGGAACCATTTACCCACATGGGTTTTACTTATGTAACTCACCCTATCTTGGCTTTGGAATATATTTTTTGAGAGAACGGTGGGACGGACCTCCTTTAGAGATCCATCCAAAAAATATGAATATATAAGATAATAAAGATTTTTTCATCCGCCAAGATTCGTATAGGGCCTTGGCATGACCAAGTACATTTTCAGAGTTAAACCTCCCCCCTTAAAAATGACATCGTTTCTAGCTAGCCACAAAGCCCAAACGATTGCACAAGCCTTCGTTCCCTCTTCCTTAGAGCCCGACCAACTTCTATCGATTGAGTTCCAGAAGGACGACTTCTCGGTCCAAGTTAAACCGGACAATCTACATTTTGCCACACATCAACAGAACCAGGACACGTGAAAAACAGATGATCTATGTCTTCCATGGGTGATCCACAACGTCTGCAACCCGTCTCAACACCTGGGAAAATTCTGGCTCTCCTCGCCGTTGTTAGAATTCGCTCTCTCCTAAGCAGCCAAAGAAAAATCTTCACCCTTGTCAGGATCCTCCAAGTCCAGATTCTCGGACAGAGCCTGCTTAGTTCCATATCTGAGGCCGACTGCTGACCTGCAAGCACCTTATATGTTGTCTTGACCGAGAAGAATCCATCCCTTCAGCACCAAGAGTCCCTCCCTTCAGTTGGTGCATCAACTCTACCTAAAATGATAAAGAGGCACAATAACTCATCGACCCTTTACTCGGACAAGATTGCACCAAAAGTCAATGTCCATGAACCTTCCGACCATACTTCCGCCACAGATGTCTCCTTGTTTGAGGCCAAAGCGAAAAGCCTTGGATAGATCACACAACGCTCCAAGCTCCGTCCAGTCATCTATCCAAAAGCAGATTCCCCGTCCACTTCCCATCAACGAGCGAAGAGATCCCACCAGATCAGGCACGACCGAACAAATTCCTCTCCAAAACGTCATAGGCGACAACACAATCAGCCCGAACCATCATGTCTGACGAAACACTATAGATAGATCTAATCAACTTGGATAGAAGGTCGCTCCTGGGGCCCCAAATCTTCATCACCTACTTTGCCAGCAAGGCCATGTTCATATCTGCAAGACGTAGCACTCCAAGACCTCCTCCTTGACTGGAGTAGACACCGTAGTCCACTCAACTAAAGCAAGACCCTTGTCCTGCGCTGATGACGACCAAAAGAAACGACGCATCGAGGCCTCAAGCTTTTCCCGCACACCAACTGACAAAACTCGGGTTGAGATGAAGATAACAGGGATGGCAGATAGCACAGCCTTAACCAAGACCAACTTCCCCCCTTAGATAAAAAAGATGTTTTCCATCCTGCCAGTTTCCTCTCCATTTTCTCTAGAGGCGGCAACCGATCTAATTGTCTCAATCTCCCATTCAACGCTATAGATAAATCGAATCGACTTGGATAGAAGGTCGCTCCCGGTGCCCCATATCTTCATCACCAATTTTGCCAGCAAGGCCCTGTTCATATTTGCAAGATGTAGCACTCCAAGTCCCCCCTCCTTGACTGGAGTGGACACCGTAGTCCACTCAACTAAAGCAAGACACTTGTCATGCGTTGATGACAACCAAAAGAGACGATGCATTGAGGCGTCAAGCTTTTCCCGCACACCAACCAACAGAACTCGGGTTGAGATGAAGTAACATGGATGGCAGATAGCACAACCTTAACCAAGACCAACTTCCCCCCTTAGAAAAGATGTTTTCCATCCCGCCAGTTTCCTCTCCATTTTCTCTAGAAGCAGCAACCAATCTAACTGTCTAAATCTCCCATTCAACGGAGGCAAGCCTAGATAGTTGATAGGTAAGGACTTCTGCTCTGTTTCCAGGATCTCCGCAATTGTCTCCGTGACATCCGAAGGCAAATTAAAAGGTACAAAAGCCAACTTTCCTCTGTTTACCTGCAAACCAGACAGATAGCACAGCCTTAACCAAGACCAACTTCCCCCCTTAGATAAAAAAGATGTTTTCCATCCTGCCAGTTTCCTCTCCATTTTCTCTAGAGGCGGCAACCGATCTAATTGTCTCAATCTCCCATTCAACGCTATAGATAAATCGAATCGACTTGGATAGAAGGTCGCTCCCGGTGCCCCATATCTTCATCACCAATTTTGCCAGCAAGGCCCTGTTCATATTTGCAAGATGTAGCACTCCAAGTCCCCCCTCCTTGACTGGAGTGGACACCGTAGTCCACTCAACTAAAGCAAGACACTTGTCATGCGTTGATGACAACCAAAAGAGACGATGCATTGAGGCGTCAAGCTTTTCCCGCACACCAACCAACAGAACTCGGGTTGAGATGAAGTAACATGGATGGCAGATAGCACAACCTTAACCAAGACCAACTTCCCCCCTTAGAAAAGATGTTTTCCATCCCGCCAGTTTCCTCTCCATTTTCTCTAGAAGCAGCAACCAATCTAACTGTCTAAATCTCCCATTCAACGGAGGCAAGCCTAGATAGTTGATAGGTAAGGACTTCTGCTCTGTTTCCAGGATCTCCGCAATTGTCTCCGTGACATCCGAAGGCAAATTAAAAGGTACAAAAGCCAACTTTCCTCTGTTTACCTGCAAACCAGACAGGTTCCCAAAAATATCAAGCATCGCTTTCACCGCTCTGCATTCATCAGCCCCTCCTTCAACAAAGAACAAAGTGCCATCCGCGTATTGCAGCACCACAACAACAACAACAAAGCCTTTTCCCACAATTAAGTAGGGTCGGCTACATGGATTTTTCGCCTCCATTCAGATCTATCTTGGGTCAATCTCGGACTTATATCCAAAAAACAAAGATCCCCTCTATCACGTATTGGAGCACCGATACCGAGAAATCTCCACAAGCGTATCCCTTGAAAAAGCCACCTTCCTCAGCCAGGGCTAACATCGTAGCCAAGCCGTCAACTGCCAAGACAAAAAGAAGGGGTGCTAAAGGGTTGATGTGGCTGAAAAAAAACCCTCTTACTGCTTACCATCTACCAGAACCGACAGAGAGGCGGTTGTGATGCACCTCTTCATCCAATCTACCCAAATCTCCGAGAAGCCCCTCTTTACCATCGATGCCAGAGAAATCTCCAACTCAGACTGTCGTAGGCCTTAGATAAATCTACCTTCCACAAAAAAACCAAAGGAGCCCCTCCGCTTCCAGTCAGCAACAATTTCTGCAGCAATAACCACGCCCTCCAACAATTGTCGGTCCAGAATAAAAACCATCTGTGACTGCAAGCTGAGCTCATCCATAACTCCACGCAGACGGTTCACTAGCACCTTTGTGATAATAAGGAAAATCGCATTCGACAAAGCAATTGGCCGGAACTCCTCAACACGCACCACACCCTCCTTCTTAGGGAGTAAGAACAACAAAGACTTATTAAGCTTCTCCAAACCCATGTCCAACAAATTCATGACGTCCAGCTCCATCACCTCCCAAAATTCCCTGAAAAACCACTGAGAATCCATCTGAACCAGGCAACCATCTGCTTTGAGCACAAAAACAGCTCCACGGACCTCCTCCCTCGTAAAAGCCAAGATAAGTCTCTCATGTCTACTCTCCTCCAGTCTTCTGAGTCCCCTCCCTGACCACCTCGCACCTGAGCCGGGTTGCCTTCTGCAGAAATTGCGGAAATGCTCAACAAGTGCCCTCCCAATCTCCCTGTCTCCATGAATGCTAACCTCTTCCACATTAAGCTCAAAAATCTAGTTCCTCCTCCTACCACCGGCCATAGCATGAAAAATTTTGGTATTCACATATCCTTCCTTCACCCATTTCTGCCTTGGCCTTTTCCGCCACTCCACCTCCCTTTGTCTATCATCGTCCACCACCACATGTTGTTGCACTCCCCTAGCAAAAATATCTTCACCGCTCAAGGGCCTCAAATCTTCGATGTCATGTAATCTCAAAATCTCCGCTCGCGCTTTTCAACTCTACTTCGGGTCACTTGTTTCTTATGCTCCATCGACCGCACTGCAACAATTTTAGTTTCTGCACCAACCTTTGTGCCACAGAGCCTTCTACTTGCAATGAGCCCCAGAAGCCACTTACCATCTCTCTAAACCCCTCACCAAGCAGCCATGATTTTTCAAACCTCAACATTGATCTCGAAAGCAGACCCTCTCCCGAGTCCCAAATAATGGGCATGTGATCTGATTGCAACCTCAGAAGAGCACGAGTCGTAGACAAAGGGAACATCTCCAGCATTACCACCGAGACCAAAAACGGTCAAGACGGGACCGCGAAGATGCGTTGCACCAGGTATACATTCTGTTACCAACATCCATGACCTCCAGCTCCATCTCACGCACAAACTCATGGAAGCCACCAGAGCATGCGTCCCTACCACCTCTATTGTTAGGACGATCTGCCGCATATAGCGTCACATTGAAATCACCCCCAACCAGCCAGGGATGCCCGGGTATAAGCCTCTGACCGCCTTCATCTCCTCCCACAGAACCAAATCATGACCCTCGCCAGCCTCCACATCAACATACATAAGCATCCTCTTGCCCTTCCCCTGCTTGCAGACCAACACCACTGATACAGATCTAGTCGCGGCGTTATCGGCAGCAGAATTAAAAAGGACAGCAACCCACACCAGAATCATACCCCCAGAACTTCCCCTTGAAGGGACTGCTCTGAAATCGAACAATTTAGAGCAACCCAACGAGCTCCAAAGCATCGAGTTCCAAGATTCAATCTTCGACTCCTGCAGAAGTACAACATCCGCATGCCATGAACCAAGCAGTCTCCCCACCGACCTTGTCTTCTCTCTATCCCCCAACCCTCTGACGTTCCAAGAAACAATCTTCATTTGGATCCACTTGGAGGGTTTGAAGAGGGGATGATCACCCCAAGACATTCCGCAACCCGCACATGAATGCCCTCCACATCATGATTCGAGGAAACACCATGTACGTTCTTGAGAAGTTGAGGAGCTCCTACTACCTTCAAAATTGTGCCATTCCCTCCCACACCATTCACCTTGTCCTCCAGCTCCCGCTCCAACCACGACCGTGCCTTCGGCTTCCTTCCTTTGTGAGAGAAGGAGAGGAGCGGGTCCACCTTCGACCTCCAATCCCCCTCACCCATTGCCAATCCATGATCCCTCCACGCTCTTTCAGCTGCCAAAATGCTCCTGGCCATTTTCCAACCGTGGGCCATTGATGCAGCCAAGCAGCCATCATCAACACCAAACTGAACTGGAGCCTCCAACGGACTCCCTCCCTCCACATCTTCCGTACGCATCATTGCCGGACCCCGAGCAACCGTGTCCGTCTGCACACCGCCTTTGTTCGCTTACTGAGAGAATCCCAGTACAGCACCTCCACGAGCATGGACTCCCCCCCGACCAGCAGGGATGAACTCGATTCCCCCCCCCAACGATGCCATCCCTCCGAAAACTGGCGAGAGCGCACATCGCCCATCAATGACCTCATGAGAGGACCCCCCGAAGCGGTTTCCACAAGACAGGTTGCGCCGCAAGCCACCTCTGTCCGATCTCATGAGATTGTCGCAGATTCCAACAAGGTCTGATGCCCAGCGGTGTCCAACTCCACAACAGTCGAGTACGAAACACCCAGCACCGATCCAGAACCCGGCAAGGCTCCAACCGGGTCCGGATTATCCCCTCCCCCCCACACACACAACAGATCAGCGAGCTCCAATTTCCCACGATCGCTTCAGCGGCACTTCAAAAAGTCAAGGGACCGTTCGTCTCCACCAGCAAGGCACGCCCACCACTTCAACTATTTCCAAAGATCCCGAGATCGATCAGAGCCTTCAGCCGATTCGCATGGCTCGAACTCCCGGCCATCGAAGACGAAGTTGGAGGACAGGGAGCCACCTCCCCCTGAACCATCGACGGCGGATAACCACCAGGAGCCAAGTCGCAAGCCGAAAGACAGTGATCCGAGGCCTCTACACTCCTCAAGCACAAACGGAAAGCCACCCTTCCGACCATGAACCAAATCTCCGGAGGAATCGACCTCCATTCTCTCGTCAAGGATACGAGGACACTCCAATCTTCACCGGGACAAAGGTCGGATCGCACCACACGATTGACTTCTCCCACGTTACACATCATCTCCTTGAGCGTCGACAGCTTCCAACATCGAATTGAAAGGCCCACGACCTCCAACAGCCGATGCGACTGGACCCGAGTCACACCATCTCGTAGTCGGGGCCGCCGCTAGCGAACCGACGACGGGAACATCCCACTTCCATTGGAAAGGAAGGCATCAACCTCCGCAGCATCAACACCACGAATGCACAACTCCATTTCCAACATCCAAACCACATCCTCCACACAGCCAGCCGATCAACCCAGCGCCAGAACCTTTGCCACCCTCCTTAAATCTTCAGAGGGACCCTCCGCAATGAGTACACCATCAACGGGGTCAATAGCGGCCCCACCTTCCTCCTAAGACCCACGATCAGCCCCCACGTCGACATCCATCTTGGAGGAGAAGCCAGGACAGTCTTTCCACACATGACCCTCCATTCGACAGCGATAACAGACCTTGTCTTTCACCCCGCACCAACACACGATGTGACCCAAACCACCGCATCTGAAAACGAGATGACCACCCTCCGCCGCGGCCACCTTCCCCGATGTTGCCCCAGTTGAAGCACCAGCCAAAGCCGGACGCAAAACACCTTTCCTCCAACTTTCCCCCGCGCTCCGTTCTTGGCCAACCCCGAGGGGGGGGGTTCCCCCGCGCTCCGTTCTCTGGCATCATATATGAAAAGAAGGTTCTTTTTGCTGTGAGCAACAAGGATCGGTTTCACTGTGGTTTTTCCCTCCCAATTAAGAGGGTTTCTACATAAATCTCGTGTTGAGTGTCTTGGTGCTTGTTTTGTTCCTTTTTCTAAATGGTATCAGAGCCACGTGCTCCACCTCATGCACCCAGTGTCACCTTCTTCACTTGAGAGATCACTTCTCTCGAGGTTGTTAATGTTGCTGCGATTCTCACAGTTGGGTTGCTCCTGCAGTGTTGTGCGCTACTTCTACCTGCGATGGTGCTGCACAAGGGTATGCGGATGGTTGCATCAAAAAGTCTACTTGTCGACGGTGGAGAAGATGGAGAGGGGATTTTGAGGTGGTGAGCATATTTCCTGGCGCAGGGTAGGTACTTTGCCCTCCTTAAGGTAATTTTGTCTAGTTGTCGACTTTTCCAATTTTCTTTTTGTCATCAAGCCTACTTCATGTAGAAGTTCAAGGTTACCACGAGTCTTTGACGTAGAGGTTTTTTTGGAAGAGTTTGAGGGACTTGTAGAAAATACATTTGATGAGCTAAATGACGGTAATACTCTAAATGGAGGACGATGGTTTAGGTATGCTCGTCGTGAAAGAGAAACAAAATGTTGCTTGCCAAGTGGTTGTCTAGCATTTGGGGTGGTGGTTCAGACCTACTATGTTCGATGCAACAAGGGATTTACAAGATTACTCTAGATATTTCATTGCAGTATGGGGCGGTGCTTCGTCAGCCTTCTACAGGGGGATTTCTCTAATATACCTGAGATCTCACCCTTGATGAAACATGTCTTAGGGGATAAGTTGTATTTCGATTTTGGTTAGATTACATGACTAGTCGTGCGGTGCTTCATCATCGATCCCCCCACTCTTCTCTATGATAACAGACGAGGAGATGTGTGTTGGCAAGGACCGGGATAATGGGGTATTGACCCCTCGATTCTGTTTGAACCTTTTACATCATCGAGGGTGAAGTTTTTAGTATTAGTGGAGTCCCTCTCCCCTATTTGGAGTCCCTTAGATGGACCTAATCGCTGGACATGGACAGAAGGTCCCTTTTCAATGAAGAAGGCGTACAAGACATTATATGCTTCTAACACGTTCACCCTAAGGGCTCGTCTGGTAACTAGGTTGGGTTGGGTTGGGTTGGAGTAACCTCCTGTGAACAACAGATGTTTGGATGGTTAGGTGGTTTGAAGAGGGTTGGAATGAGAAATGTGATGTGATGTCACATTGATTATGAGATGGGATTCCAACCCATGAATGCGGAGGGGTAAACTAGGTTACCCAAGGGTAACCTAGTAACCAAAGAGCCTAAGGATCCCATCGATGAAGGACAAGCAGATCTAGGAGTAGAAGATCCCTCTAAGGATCAAGATTTTCCTTTTGTCAGTGAGATGTGATTGTATGATGACTAACACTTGGAAGAGTCAAAAGGGTTGTCAACAATGTGCCAAAGTATTGAGGATGTTAATCACATTTTATCTGTATCTGGAACTTCTAAAGATGTACGGGCAACAATAAGCCTAGATGGGGTGGTGGCTAGGACTTAAGAATGTTGACATTCTCGAAATCTATCAAGCCTTCTTTGGTCAAGAGGGAGTTCGAGAAGATCTTGGTTGCAACTATTCTATGAGTTGTCTAGGTTGTAAGAAATGGAGTGATTTTTCAAATTGAAAGATTTTATGTAGATAACGTCTTAGAGCATGTCTTGATTCTTCAAAATTCTTGGATTTTGTAATGTTAATACTTTAACTTGTTCATAAGATTGCACAAGTCAGTAGTCTGTATTCAAGGTCACTGACTGAGAATTAATCGACACTCAGGTAAATAATTAGATATAGTTGGACTTTACTCAATTTTGTATTTTTTTAAGCCAGAAAGTGGGGGATACACTCTTAGGTGTTCGCCCCTTGTATTAAGAAAAAAGCTAAAAGCGGGAAGAAAAGTACAAGAAGGAAAAAAAAGGCACTCTAAGCAAGCCACGAGCGCACCAGAGACGACGCACGAATACAAACATTCTCCTTGTAAAACATGTGGCTAGAAAAACAACAGATCGTTCCTAGCCAACGAAATAGACCACACAAAAGCCAGAGGTCGCCTCCCCCCTCGGGCGATGCCTAGCCGAGAAAAGCGTACTGCAGAAGTCATCGACCCCCGTCCTGCCGACCCACCCCAGACCCAGGTCTTCCCAAAGAGGCAACATAGTCGGGCATGAGAAGAAAAGATGATCCGGGGTCTCGACCCCCCCCCACAAAGCAAGCATATGTTAGAGACGAACCCGAGCAGCCTGGCGCAACAGTCCCGCGTCATTAGCCTCTCCCTCCTGAGCAGCCAAAAAAAGAAGGCAATCTTCGTCGGAAGGCCGAATCCCCAGAAGAAAGCGCAGTCCCTCACGAGTGCCGGCGAAAGGGGGGGGTCTGCATATCGCCGAGTAAGCCCTCCGCACCGAGAAAGGACCGCTCCGCCATGCCCAGTGGCCACGACCCAAGGAGGGCCCCGTCACCTCCCAGAGCGCGTCCAGCAGCAGAAGGAACTCGTGAAGGCGCTGGCCGGAGAAGCTCGAACGAAACGACGGCATCCAGTTCCCATAGAACGAAACGACGAACAATTTTCTATTTTTTTAATTGTTTTAAATATATATTATTTTTTATACATATATTTTTATATATTTACATAAATTAAGATATTTTCAATATTATCATAATGAAATATCAGAAGCAATTAAATTCCAATCAAACACTAAGCACCTTAGATTTATTTTACTCTTTAAAAAAAATAAGTGTAAGAACTTGTACTTGAGCTTGATAAAAAAAGTCCCTCCATGCAGTCTTTGAAGCCTACCTGTAGCAGACTTCCCATCTATTTCTAGCATATTTTTTATTGATATGCACATTTATCCATCAATTTATGCACCCTTCAATGTATGCACTTCCTTGAGCAATTTGCCAATTTTTGCTTACAGTACTTTCTATTCAGCACCATTTAAGAATCTCTAGCCAAATCATCCATCTCCAATTGCAAATGGAAATCTTTTTAAAACCATAAACTTGTGTACCCTTTAATTTATGCACTATCTTGAGACATTTGCCAATTTTAGTTTACACTACTTCTAGTTTAGCAACATTTGAGAATCTCTAAGCAAATCCTCCATCTCCCATTGCAAATGGAAATTCTTTTGAAATCAGCATGTATAGATTAGTAGTCTTTTTTGGTGTGAAATCTGCAACAATTTGACTTCTCCTTCTGCAGTCTTAACTATTTTATTTATAACAATGCAACGGCAAAATGATGTATCATACAGATACAATGGTTGATAAGGGACAGCCGGAATTTTTTTTGACCGGCTACAATTACTTCGATAAACAAAATCATAGACATAGTTTACTTCTAAAAAATTTAAAAAAAAAAGTCTGCTTAACTAGTCGGTTGGCCAACCATTGACCGACCGGTCTCTATTCAGTCGGCCACCCCACTAACCCGATTATCGGACCAACTAGTAGGCTTAGCCGATCGATATTTCGCACATTTGCTTGTGAATACATATGTTATGGGGCGCTCGCCTTAGGGAAAGGCACCTTTTTTCCTTTCAAAACTAGTTCCTTAGCTAGGCATCACGTAGTTGTTTCCCCACCATCTTCTCTAGCTATCGGCCACCTAATCTCTAAATGTTGGTCCCGAAAATCTAGATCTCTCAAATTTAAAGTAAAATGATAAGCGATGTCCTTAACCTGACTCACAAATGGCTAGAGTATGACTTAATCGGCTTCTAGGCATCCCCTTCACCTTGGCTAATTGAAATGATCATATAAGCTAAGAAGACATCATAAATTCGTCACATCTAGAATGAGAGGAACTTCTCTAAGTAGACTTCCTATTTGCATCATCCAAAACCTCGAGTTCAAGTTCCTTAATGAGCATCCAAAGCTAAGGAGACCTCAAATCTTATGTATCAAATACAGTTGTAGATTTATTTATAATAATATGTAATAGAATCTTATGCCTTCTGTCCCAACAATTTATACATTTAGTATTCTTTTATGTGTGAAAACATCATATACATGTGTAATTAGACTAATCTATAAAGTATTTTACGTGATTATTTTTTTCGATCCATTTTTACATCTATATTATGTGATTATTTATTCGATCCATTTTTTACATCTATAACTATATTAATGATATGATACCATATTTTTACAACCATCAATATTTGTATCCACATCTGCGATCATATCTAAAAATGAATAAAAATATGGTAAAACCAATATCAGAATATGTATGTGATTATCCATATATATGCCGCGAGTACGGTTCAACTGAAATCACTAGTCATCCAATTGTCAATTAATACTTACTCAGTGACCCGACCAACTGAATAACAACTATCGACTTTTGCAACCTTGACCTCAATAAGGCATCCCTGGAAAGAAACTACAACCCAAATTTGACAACCTCGGGGAACCAATGTTGTGCCAAATTTTGACATAACAAGACTCCAACTTAGTTCCATGCAATATAGCGATATCCAATCCCCATTCAGATAAGTAGCATGACACCACCGCACTTTCCTACTGATCTCAAAAACCACAAACATTCCACGAAAGATCTTATAACAAAGAACGAAAGCATCCCCTCCAAGATACACTAACTGTACAAATTACCTCTTTTGAGACTACCACCACATGATTCATAGCCAAACATTCTCGATGAGTCGTTGTTGCCCCTCCAAAGCTACTTCTCGTTTTTCAGGAGCACAATACACCCTGGGTGAGAGGGCGGTTGTCACTCTCTTATGCATAAATAGAAACTAGACATCCCCAACAAAACAACCCAACTCATGTGGCATCTTATAGAAATCGGTCCTTCAACTGATTTCCCATTTGATGGAATCATGATGCTCATTTGGACCAATTACGATCAATGCATGACAAGACAAAGCTCTGTGTGAATGCATATAGCGTTGTGCTCGATCGAACGAGAAGATGGATTAATTAAAAAATAAAGATTTAATTAAAATCATCATTATCTTGTATAAGGGGAGCCCCTAGCACCCCTCGCTATACCATCAGTCAATGAACCCATAATAGGATAAGAAGATGCTCCCAAATACTCCCCATGTCAAGCACAGAAACCCATAATATCAGTCGGTATCCTTCTAGGTCAAACCATCCAAAATGAAAGGGTTGAATACTATGGAATCCATTGACAAAACATTATCATGAGTCTTTCTTATATCCCCATTAAATGGGTCTCCCTTCACAAACCCCACTATGCTAGCTACTACCATTGTTGAATTGTATACCATCGAAGCAAAGGAAGCATTAAAAAAGGCGTCAAGGGTATGCTACTTAAAAGCCATGGGGAGAGGGCCTTCAGGGCTACATAACATACAACAATAACAAAGTCTTTTCCCACATTAAGTAGGGTCGGCTAATAAATGGTGAAGCCTTCTCCAACTATAAGTAGGATCGGCTACATGAATTCTTGCTCAGATCCATGTTGAAAGATTCGATTATTTTTTAAGTTGGTTGTCGACTCGAAATCCCCACAAGGAGGGATTTGAACACTGGTCTTTTAGGTGGTAGGCACACTGCACTACCACCAGACCATTTAAGTGGGTACATAACACACAGCTTGATGAAAATATGCAAAGGGGATTTCTATTTATGTGCCTATAATCCTACCTATTGGGGGTTTGACAATGCACCCACTAATGCATATACCCCTTGAGCCTTAATGTTTTAGGACTCGTCCCCCTCCAAACCATCACCCTCGAAGACCTAGCTAGAGATCTTGGATGCTTAGCAAGTTCTACCAACGCATCACCATCGAAATCCCAACAAGGAGGGATTTGAACCCTGGTCTTTTAGGTGGTAGGCACATTGCACTACCACCAGACCATTTAAGTGGGTACATAACACACAGCTTGATGAAAATATGCAAAGGGTATTTCTATTTATGTGCCTATAATCCTACCTATCGCGGGTTTGACAATGCACCCACTAATGCATATACCCCTCTAGCCTTAATGTTTTAGGACTCGTCCCCCTCCCAACCATCGCCCTCGAAGACCTAGCTAGAGATCTTGGATGCTTAGCAAGTTCTAGCAATGCAGCACCAGATGATCACTTCTCCATCGCCATTGATTTTAAGGTTCTTATTCAAGAGCTCTAGGAAGCAAGTGCTCGTAACAAAAGCAATATGAAAGCAGGAACATGTAGCTCCAGACAACATCCCAACTCTACCAACATCGAAGTTAGGCTCCTAAGTTCAAGGCTGAAGTTCACAGCCCTAGTGACTGAACAAATAAATTTAAGAGCCATGTCAGAGGTTGTAAGGTACAGACATCTCTACTAGCTAATGATGACTCTCCACAAGGCAACCATAATAGAGACAATAACACCCCCATCTTAACAGAATAGAAGGCGAGCATCTTTCGAAGTGAGGGATGCGATGTACTCCATCCTCCAAAACCATTTTACATGTAAATGCAACGCCGCCTCCCCCCAAACAATACAGTATCTTGTAAAGAAGGTGCCTAAATCCATTTTGGCCAGATCAAGAAGCATGCGATGCACCCTCAAATGGAACAATCCATGTGAAGAAGGCTTGTATCCTTCACGGACAGTTCAAGAAGCATTGCAATATCCCCATCCCCAATCACGCCAACTCTACAATCATTACTCTATCCATAGGAATCTTTTCCTCCAATCACATAAGTGTTAAGTTGAGACCCTTCATCTTCATCACCCAAAACATCTCCCTTGACTTGCACTCTTCGACTCCAACAACACATCGACCAATCTCCATTCAAACTCTTTCCTGGCTAACAGTTCTATACGAACACCAATTTATCACTATTTGACCATCATTTACATGCATGAGTGATCATATATTACTCCATCTACCGAATCGTGTATACGAGTTCCTATAATTTCCACACCTTTACTCGAAAACATGAGAAGGGTGCTATGGTTACAGACTGTCACATACCCAAAATCTCCATAATGTTCTGTGCAATTCTTTTGGCCACAGACCAACCAAAGAATGTCCTTCTGATGGACTTGGTAGCACTGCATCATTACTACCTGCTTGTAGGCACCCCCAACCTTCCGAAATACCTTGCACATCTCCAAATACTCCACGTCTTCAATGTACATGAGACGGACCTGCCTTGACATCGATTGCCTCCATTACCACGCCATAATCATCAATCCTTCCGTGAAAGAAACTCCCATCGCCCGCCATCTTTTCCTTCCACTGAATTTTGCTTTCCCTTTACTCCCTCTCATTCTATGTTATCTCCCTTTCTTTCCTCTCCACTCTCACATTGATGACATCCAATCTTAGTGAAAAAATGGCCATGAATGGAAAAGAATGGAAATTAAAATGTCTTCTTGATCTTCTTCAACCAAAAGGCAGACAGAATTAACTTATATAGAGACATTAATAAAAAAATCCAGTGGACTAATCGATGAGCTTAAATTGGATGGCAAATATTGCATTTTAAAATACATCAGTCCAAGCAATAATCAATCATACCACATTGGAAACAATTGGATCTATCTTTCTTTCTATACTATAAATAAGTGTATGCACCTCTATTGGAGGGAGAGAGAGATAGGGAGAGAGCCAAAACATTCATACACATAAACAGGAATAGGAGAACCAAAAACCCAAATATTCTCAAAACGGTTAGGATTTTTACCTTTCACGGCATTGCTTTCCAATACGGCCAGGCAATGACTGTGCAATTAGAGACCACTTCTTGTGGCCATGCCTCTCCACTAGCTTGATAATGAGATCATCTTCCTAAAATCACGTGAACAGAGAAAATACAATTAGCAGTAGTTCCAGTATCCTTGGTATTTGGGGTAATTTGATATACTAGAATCACCTCCTTTGTCCATGTTCCTTTGACAAGATCGGGGTTGAGAACCTTTTGCCATCTATGGAGGCATTGGACATCTTTTTTCCCAGGAAAAAGCTGAGCTGAGAATGAGAAAACAAACATGCAATGAATGGAATCTAAAAAGCCAAGCTCCAAAATTGCATCTAATTGATTTTAGCCAGCTACAAATAGTGGTGCTCACAGAAAAATCAGGGAGCTAATATAACAATTACATTATCAAGCATATAATCCTATTTATTCAGCAACAATAAGAGAAAACAACAGAAAATACAATAGTCAAAGCTCGACATGAAAAGAGAAGCAAAATATTGTAGAGTTCTTTCCCGGATTGAATGCTATTATTATGATATATAAGTCAATATCATAAAACAGTAATTGAAAGGCTGCCCACGTGAAAGACATATAAAGTATTAGTAATATGGCACTGCTAAATAGTATGTCTCTTGTTTGATGCATATGATAGCATTTAGCAGGTCAACCTGTTAGAATGAGAAAACAAACATGCAATGAATGGAATCTAAAAGGCCAAGCTCCAGAACTGCATCTAATTGACTTTAGCCAGCTACAAATAATGGTGCTCACAGAAAAATTAGGGAACTAATATAACAATTACATTACCAAGCATATAATCATATTTATTCAGCAATAATAAGAAGAAACAACAGAAAATACAATAGCCAAAGCTCGACATGAAAGGAGAAGCAAAATATTGTAGATTTCTTTCCCCGATTGAATGCTATTATTATGATACATAAGGCAATACCATAAAACAGTAATTGAAAGGCTGCCCATGTGAAAGATGAAAAAAAAAAGATTTGGCGGGTTTAACATTCCAGATATATATAGTATTAGTAATATGACACTGCTAAATAGTATGTCACTTTTTTAATGCATATGACAGCATTCAGCAGGTCAACATGTTAGAAATTTCACACAAATCAGTTCAGAAAAGTTAGAGCAAAAACCCATAGAATTTTCACACAATTGCCATGTTCGAAAAGAAAAGGTTCAGAAATCATGTATGTGTTCCTGTGTGCGCAAAGTCAATCTCCCCTTCAATCACCTATCCAAGCAACTGCATGTGTGTGTTCTGCATGCATGAAAGTCCATCTCCCCTTTAACCCCCTATCCGAAGCAACTCCCAAGCCATATAAAAAGGTTAATGCCAATGAGAGCTGAATAACCAATGCATAGAGCAAGCAAGGCAAAGAAGAATTTGCCAAGCTGGTAGCCTAGTACTACCCCTAAAATTTGCCAAGTTAGTACTAACCAATGCATGAAAGTCCATCTCCCCTTCATTTGCATTTCCCATTAATTGTTTAACACAATCTGTCAGAAGTTGAATGCATGGTACAACACATAGGACGGATGAGTGCATGCTAGCAAATTCAATGTGACGAACTAAGGAGCTAACTGTCAAAGAGGAATGGACGTATATATATGGGGCCCTTCAAATGAGGTGGTGTATTTTTAGAAATAAAGAAAGTACATAATAAAGATCATTAGATCTCAATCATATGGTTTCATCCATTTCCCTTATTCAAAAGGGTATTTCAATCAACTACTTTTATTTTGAGCTTCATTTAATTGTTTCAACTTACTGTTGGAGCATAAGTTGTAAGCGCCTATTGAGTTGTAGCAGGGTAAATGGATCCTGGAGGAGATCCATTTACCCCATCCAGTGTTTAGTCCCACGTCGTCCAGTGGTGGGACTTGGAGGCTCTGGAGAGGCTATATAAGGAGCCCCAGACCTCCTGTATCCATTGAGAAATAGCAATGAAGCATATGCCCCTTTGAGGGCTTCTCCCGTGGTTTCATCCCGCTCCTCACGGAGTAGGGTTCCACGTAAAAATCCCGCTTGTTCTTATTCTTTTATTTATCTTTTCCATGTTATGCTTCCGCTTCCGATTTTCTAACATGGTATCAGAGCGGGTTCGATTCTCGAGGTTTTCATGTTTATTTTTTGAGATTCGATGTTGATGAATTTTTGTACTGTTCAAGTTCTATGTTCGAGAGGTTTTTGAGGTTCTTTTGGAACCCTAGATCTGGTTTCCAGGGTGCAAGTTTTTCTGGTGTCTCCTCCTCAATGCCGCATCTCTTCTACGAATCAGGACCTCCTCAATCGCACACATCTCAGTCCAGCAGACGCAAGTCCATCTGGGTGGTTTAGCACCCAGGTCATTCTCCATCGGCAGCCCTGGCGCCCAGCATCTGAAGCACGAGTCACAGACCCCTCCGTGCGCACCTCCAGGCTATAGCGACAGCAAGTTCTCGTTGGCGGGCCCTCGCACACAGACAACGCGCGGAGGCGGCGACCTTCATCTTCGATTTGCACTCCTGGCGGAGGTTCCATTCAGATCGCCTCTTCTCCGCGTGCGCGAAGGAACCCACTCGCGCGACTCTAGTCCAGCGGCATCCCCCTTCTCCTTCGGCGGCGATACCCTCGCGCGCAGAACTCCCAGGGTGGCGCGCGAAGAAGCAGAGTGCTCCCCGAAGAAGCAGAAGCGGCGTGCACCTTCCCTTTCGCGCACCACGCGCACTTCCTCCACACTGGCAGCGAGCCCTGCCTCATACATCTCCCACAGCCGCAGGCGATGCGGCTCTTCCGATGAAGTTATTCCCGTTGGCGACGGCGTTCTCTCTTTGCCAGCCAGTAAGGGTTCCCACGATGGGAACCCTAGGACTCGTGGGGTCCTGTTTAAAAAAAATGGCTATTTGCATAAGAGCCCAGGTGGAAAAGAATGTTGCTATGTAAGCCCAGAGGGCCGTAAGTCCGTTAAAAAAATGAGAGACAGAGGGGAGCCTGATAAGAAAAAAAGGGGGGGCTGAGAGGTTAAAAAAATCATGAAAAGCCGCAAGTTTCATGTTTTATTTTCCCCATCATTATTGTCTTCTCCCAACTTGGTCGACGTCCATGTTTTCCGACAAGTATGGGAGAAAGGGGGAGTATATGTAGAGTCACAGGTCTAGATCTAGTATCCAGATTCAGATATCAGTCTCCAGACCAGCCAGATGATCAGACTCTACAAGTTCGGTTTCAGACTCGACGTCAGAAGGTTCCGAGTCCAGTTTCAGACACGCACAAGTGTGCGGTCATTGTCAGATGAGCATAAGTTGCCATCATTGTCAGAGATCCCCATTATTCTTGTAGTTGTCAGGCCAGAGTTTTCATGTGAGCCATAGGGACTCCAGAGCAGAGGACCATTTCCTTGAGGGCAAGGATTTTCATGTGGTATCATAAGTACACCAGAGCAGTGCACCATTCTCTGAGCCAGATGGGAGAGACCCAGTTCTCCGACGAGGAGACTTCAGGCGCAGTTTCAGACTCGATGGTCAGACGAGTCTTCTGTTGACTCACACTCCATCCTGTTCGTCCTCCTCACCTGCACGGCATGAGAAGCAACGTCCTCGACTGCAGCAATGTGCGCGTTGGGTTGATATTGTCCGTAGTGTCTTGTAGCGTTGAGTTGAGTTTCTGTCTGTTTGTCCAAGCTGAGCATTGCATGCTCCAGCTTGAGGGGGAGTGTTGGAGCATAAGTTGTAAGCGCCTATTGAGTTGTAGCAGGGTAAATGGATCCTGG
Source organism: Ottelia alismoides (assembly GCA_037367405.1). Taxonomy (NCBI): domain Eukaryota; kingdom Viridiplantae; phylum Streptophyta; class Magnoliopsida; order Alismatales; family Hydrocharitaceae; genus Ottelia; species Ottelia alismoides. The sequence continues at coordinate 1,042,967 of JAZKJV010001537.1, read as the reverse complement.
AGGAGATCCATTTACCCCATCCAGTGTTTAGTCCCACGTCGTCCAGTGGTGGGACTTGGAGGCTCTGGAGAGGCTATATAAGGAGCCCCAGACCTCCTGTATCCATTGAGAAAGAGCAATGAAGCATATGCCCCTTTGAGGGCTTCTCCCGTGGTTTCATCCCGCTCCTCACGGAGTAGGGTTCCACGTAAAAATCCCGCTTGTTCTTATTCTTTTATTTATCTTTTCCATGTTATGCTTCCGCTTCCGATTTTCTAACACTTACTATGTTCAACTCATCTAAATTTGGTATTTTTTGTTGATATCTTACTTCATCATAACTCAGCCATGGCTAGTCCCAAGCCCAGGTAAATTGAGGACGGTTGCGTGTTAGGTAGCCGACATCCAAGTGCAAGAGAGACAAATTCCTAAATAGTATTCTTTTAAGAACACTATTTAGGAATTTGTCTCAAATTAGTTTGGATCTTTTCATCGTGGATTCGAGCAAATATTTAGATTTCATTGGAGCGTTCCCTACTAACAACGTGTTGCATAGCTCGAATGCAATGAGAAGTTGGCAAGCCTCTACATCGTTGCCTGGACGTAGTTCAAAATTTGCAAGGGTTTTCGCATGAGGAGCGGATGCAAGTAAATAAGCTAGTTCCGTTGCATCGTTGCCCAGATGCAGTCCAATATTTGTAAGGATTCTCGCAGATGGACGAATGCGAGTAAAGAAGTTAGTCCAAAAGAGGTTGCAAAAGAAGCTGTGGATAGGTAGTTAGAATATTGGCACTTTGACTAACAAATCGATGAAGATAGTAGATATGATGGAAAAAGTGAAGATCCAGATACTATATCTCTAAGAGACAAAATGGGTTGGAGAGAAAGCAAGGGAGAATGAGAAGACGGGCTTTAAAATTTCGTATTCGGGTAAAGATAAGGGCAGAAATGGTGTTGGAGTGGTTGTTCATAAGTATTTAAAGAATTGTGTGGTTGAGGTGCAAAGATGCGGGGATCGGATTATTTTGCTAAAATTGGTGCTCGAAGAAGAAATTCCGAATAGCATCTCAGTTTATGCACCGCAAATTGGTTTAGATGAAAGGATTTAAATAAGTTTTTTGGGAGGATTTGGATAAGATTATGCAAGGAATCCCACAAAGAGAGATGGTTTGCCTATGTAGAGATCTTAATGAACATGTGGGAAAGGATGCTTCAGGGTATGCTAGTGTTCATGGAAGCCATGGCTTCGAGGATAGAAATGAAGAGGAAAAAGTCATTCTGGATTTTGTAATTGCTTATGATCTTTTCATAGCAAACACTCTTTTCAAGCAGAGGGAGGAGCATTTAATTACTTATAAAAGTGACCCGATTAGAACACAGATAGATACTTTACGTTGAGGAGAAGAGATTTGTAAGGATTGCAAAGTAATCCCAGAAGAGAGTTTGATAACCCAACATCACTTGTTAGTCATGGATGTGCAAATAAAAGGTACGATAAAGAAAAGGAGAATTCCCAAGATCACTCGAACTAGATGGTGGAATCTTCAATCAAAGCAATCAACTTTAGGGAGAAGGTTTTAGGAGAATTATCGTGGGATTGTAACGGACGTGTAAATGAGGTGTGGGAGGCGGTAGCATCATGTATCCGAATGGTAACCAAAAAGATGCTAGGAGAGTCAAAGGGAGGAGCTCCAGGACATAAGGAGGCTTGGTGGTGGAGTGGAGGGGTGCAAGAGAAGCTCGATATTAAAAGAGCATGCTTTAAAGCATGTCTAAGGATAGAACAGAGGAAACTATATAACAAACTACAGCGAAGAAGGTAGCAAAGAAGGATGTGAGCGAAGCGAGGTCAAGAGCTTACGACGTTTTGGACAAAATTCTCGACTCTAAGAAGGGCCAGAAGGATATATTCAGGTAGGTCAAAGCACGAGAAAGAAAGATCAAAGACTTTTCTCAAGTGAGATGCATTAAAGTTGAGGAAAGCCATGTACGTGTTACTCAGAAGGATATAGAGACTATATGAAAGAAGTATTTCCATAAAGCTTTTCATTGGTTAAGGAAGTAGAGAGATCACTTTGGGAGATCTAGCTAGTAGTGAAAGTTACTTGAATCATGCAAGCTATAAACTAATACAAATGAAGGAAGTAGAGGAGGCATTGAAGGTTATGAAACATGAGAAAGGTGTAGGACCTGATGGCATTCCTATAAAAGTATGGAGAGTTTTAGGTGGGCGTGGTTTGACTTGGATTGCAAATTTATTCAATGTCATTTGGCAAAGCAAGAAAATGCCGAAGATTGGAGGAGAAGCATCGTGGTGCCTTTTTATAAGAACAAAGGAGACATTCAAAATTGTTCAAATTACAGAGGTATCAAGTTGATGAGTCACACTATGAAAATTTGGGAACGTGTGAACGAAAGAAGGTTGAAGCAAGTTTTCAAAGTAGAAGAAAACCAATTTGGAATCATACCAGATCACTCAACTATCAAAGTCATCCACTTATTGATGAGAACAATGGAGATTTATAGAGTTAAAAGGAAGAACCTCCATATGATTTTTATTGATTTGAAGAAGGCTTATAATTCTGCCCCACGGGAGAAATTGTGGTGAGTTTTGGAGAAGAGACAAGTACATGTCCTATACATTAACCTCATAAAGGATATGTATGATAGGACTTCATCTTGCGTAAGGATCCAGTGTGAGAAGACTGACTATGTTAACATCAACATTCTGCATCAAGGTTCAGCTTTGAGTCAATTCCTTTTTGCTGAGATATTTGTATCTCTTTATATTTATTTCTTATTTCTATTTTCTTCATGAAACTCTTGTGTAATTAACTCAGGGATTTTCTCCTATATAAGAGCGCCCTAGGGTCTCTTTAATGATAAACCATTCTATTTTTCTTCAACATGATATCGGAGCAACGATCCCAGATTGTGTTTCTCACACCAAAAACCCTAACCCTACATCCCCCCCCAGATCGACAGTCGTCCATCTCCATTGCCTGTCATCGCTTGCGGCAACCTCCCCCCCCCCCAACCGGCCCTCTCCCTTCCTGTAGGCCGCATGTCACTGACTGCCCCCTCCTCGCGGTCATGTCGCTCGTTGCCGCCATGTGGGTCGTCTCACACTCTGCAGGCTGGAGTTTAACCGCTTATGAAGGCCTATTGGTCTAATTTTGCTCAAATTCCGTGATTTCAGACATATAAATCATGTTTTCCGATCCTAGACTACAACAAGGAATGAAGAGGATGATTGTATGAGTCTACACGTACAACCACTCCTCCATATGATTGCGTAGACTTGCTCATACTAGTCTACTCGTTTTTGTTCCAGATTTTCGGCATATCAGAGAACAAGGGTGACGTTTTTTCGTCGTCCGATGCCTTCAAGGGATGGGACCAACTACGAGTTGTGGTCCATGCAATTTGGCACCCTTATGCAGTGCCAACAAGGAGCACATTTTGACGGATTCCGAGCCGATGGGCAAGACTTGGGCTAATGCTTCTTGAAAGCAAGATGATGCATATGCACGGATTTGGATCTCCGGGATACTCACCAAGGAGATTGCCAACGACATCGTCAATCAACCCACAACTAAGGCTATGAGGGACTTCTTAGCAGACACATATTGACAAGCCAAGAATGAGAGCAAGATCCTACAGTAGCAGTATGATATTTTTTCTACCAAGCAGAATGGTCGGCCTCTTCATGCACACTTCTCGCATCTTTGAGGCATGTTTGAGCGCCTCCATAACTTTATGAACATTACCACCAGCACTGAGCAGCAGCAGACATACAAGAATGCCACCATGACTAGAGCCATTATGTCCTCCCTTGACTCTGAGTACAATGCAGCACGTAATCAACTGCTTAACGGAGAGACGATACCACCGATGGAGGTCTACAAGAGGCTAAGCAAGAACACTACTTCGTCTACTACCGTGGCCCAAACTCCCTCTGTGATGGTAGCTACTTGTGGCGGAGGGGAGTTTACAGTTTCGCAGGCAACGATCCTGTGGTCGAGGAGGAGGACGTCAATGTGGCCCATGCTCACACTGCCAACGTGCAGGACATTCGGAGGAGACATGCTATCTGAAGCATGGATATCATGTGTCTGTCATGTAGCTGAGCAGACAGAGACTACTCTGGCTCCTTCTCACGATGTGAGGCTTAACAATATTATCTCTGGACAGAGAGAAATGATGACTACACATCCCACACAAGCAGCAGGATCTTCAGATGTTGCAGTTGCTCCCAGAGTTTCTACGAGTTTGTCAGGTATTGCTTATGCACTTACCAGTTGTAGCAATTCAGATTTGACTGATTGGATCATGGACTCCAGAGCTTCTCATCATATATGTGGAGATCGAGCTTAGTTTACTTCTTACAAATCTATCCCTACTGGTAAATCAATGGTGATAGCTAATGCGGTTCATCTACCCATTGTTGGTCAGGGGGAGATTGTCCTATCCCCTTGAAGTACCTGCAGAATGTCTTACATGCTCCATCATTTCAGATGAATATTTTGTCTATTAATCAGAGCACAAAAGATTTACATCGTCGTGTCATATTTGACCCATCTTCTCTTGTGTTTCATGATATACTCACGGGCAGGGTGATTGGATGTGGCCGTGAGCATACAGACTGGTCCAGCCTCCGTGTGTTGGTGCTGCTACCATTCCTTATGGCTTTGTTTCTCCTTTCATGTGGCATCTTCGCCTTGGACACCTTCTTCTGCAAAAGTTGTGTCATGTTCTCCCTCAGATCTCTACTCGTACTACCTTGGAGTGTGAGGTATGTCAGCTTGGGAAGCACCATCGTTCTTCTTTTCCAAGTCGTCAGAGTCGTCACAGTAGCCAGTCGTTCGAGTTGTTTCATTTTGATATCTAGGGTCCTAATCGTGTTCCCGATCATCAGGGACATCGGTTCTATATGATTGTTGTGGATGATTTTTCTAGATTATTTTGGGTTTTCTTGTTAAAGAATAAGTTTAAAGTGGGGCATATCATTAAATCATTTTTATTGAAATTAGGAGTACTTTTTCTGCTATGTGAAGTTTCTTCGCACTAACAATGTCTTGGAGTATTCTACAGCTATCTGACTTTCTCATATCTCTTGGTATTGTTCATCAGACCTCGTGTGCTTACACTTCACAATAGAATGGTGTTGCTGAACGCAAACACCGTCATCTTTTAGATGTCACGAGGACTCTTTTGATTCAGAGTCGGGCTTCTCATTTGTTTTGGGGTGACGCAGTTCTCATTGCATGCTACTTGGTCAATCGCATGCCCTCCACTGTCCTTAGAGAAAAGGTTCCTTTATGGATTATGTTTCCCGAGAAGGACATAATCCCCCTTACTCCCAAGGTCTTTGGGTTTGTGGCATTTGTCCACAATTTTACTCATGATCGTGACAAGCTCTCTCCAAGAGTTGTCGAATATGTGTTTGTTGGTTATTCTCGTACCTAAAAAAGGTATTGATGTTTTGATCCTATAGGGAGAAAGTATTATGTGATTGATAATGTTACATTTTTTGAATCTATTATGTATTTTTCTCCTACCAGTGACAAGTTGTCTAACTCTGACTCTGGAGATGATGTCTTTGTTCCACCACATCCACTATCTCCACCAACAACACCCCATATTGAGTCACAGTCATCTCATCTATACCTCCACCACCTCCACCTCCATCTACCCCGACACAATTCTTGTCATGGTTTTACATTTCTATGTCCTCTACTTGCCCCTCTGCTCATGCGCATTCCACGTCATCCAGCACGCCTCAGGTATGTACTGAACATATTATTTCTACAGACAGCATTTGTGATATACCTATATCACAGGATATTGTACAGGAGGAGCTGATACCAGAGAACAAAGAGGTTGATGACCTTGATGCTCCTATTACCATGAGGAAGTCGCGTCGTACATGTGTCACTTATCCTCTAGTTGCTCATGTTTCCTTGGATCATCTTTCAGAGGAGTACATGAGGTTTGTCGTGGAATTCTTTGTTGTTACTATCCTACGAACATACCAGGAGGCCGCACATGATAGTAGCTAGTGACAATGTTCAAAAAGATGCTATGTGATATTCAGTCGGAGGGGTCACTACATAGAGAGTATGCGGTATGCGGGAGAGTATGCGGTTTTATACGGTTTGGTATTTTTATTATTAAAAATATAAATAAATATTTAATAATATGTTAATATCCTTAGTCGGGAGAGTATGCGGGGAGTATGCGATTTTATGCGGGAGAGTATTCGATTTTATGCAGGAGTATGCGGTTTTATGTTATTATGTGGGTCAGGATGTTTAAATTTAAGTTAAGTAAAAAAAGTATTATTAGAAAAAGCAGTCGAGTAGGCGGCCGCATAAGGGGTATACTCGGCTGAGTATGTGGATCAACCCGCATACATGGATGTTTCATCGTATTCAGAGCAGCAAGGCTACCGAGTACGTGTATGCAGTTGAGTATGCAGTTTACTCGATCGCTTTCTTGAACACTGGTTGGTGACTTACCATGGAGGAGGAGATGGCCGCTTTACAGTCTTGTGGTACCTGAAGTGTTGTTTCTACTCCTCTAGGCATCTCTGTCGCGGGGTGCAAATGGATCTTTACAGTCAAGCAACAGGCATATGGTAGTGTTAGTCGCTACAAGGCAAGGCTTATAGCACGTGGATTCACCTAAACTTATGGGGTGGACTATCAGGATACCTTCTCACAAGTGGCCAGACGTTCGACATTGCACATTCTTATATCTGTTGTTGTGACTCAAGACTGTCCTTTTTTACCAACTTGATGTCAAGAATGTGTTTCTATATGGAGATATACATGAAGAGGTATATATGCAGTAGCCACCAGGGTTTGTTGTTGAGGGAAAGTCTCAGAAGGTGTGTAGGCTCTACAAAGCGATTTACGGCCTGAAGTAGAATCCTTGGGCTTGGTACCGTAAGCTATCAGAGTTGATACAACATCAAGGGTTTGCACGGTCCATTACAGATCATTCACTTTTTGTTCAGAGGACACGGAGAGAGTTGCCATTCTGGTTTATGTTGATGATATTATTGTCACATGTGATGATGAACAGGGTATTCTGGCTACTAAGGAGTTCCTAGGTCAGCAGTTTGTGACTAAGGATCTTGGTAATCTTCATTACTTCCTTGGACTAGAGTTCGTCAGGAACCATAATGGCCATGTGATGACCCAGAGGAAGTTTGTGACTGATATTCTACTAGAGACAGGGAGGACAGGGTGCAAGCCTGCTACTACCCATATGGATCCAACCATGAGATTATATGATGATGACACTGAGGAGGTAGATAAGAGGAGATACATGGAGCTTGTTGGGAAGCTCCTCTATACTACTATCACTAGGCCAAACATATATCATTTGTTGTAAGCAATGTGAAATGGTTTATGGAGCCGTCCATGAAGGTTCATATGGATGATGCTTATATGATTCTGAGGTATTTGAAGACTTCACCAGGTATTGGTCTTCTATTCAGCAGAGGTACATCTCTTGAGATGACAGCTTGTGCAGATGCAGATTAGGTAGGATGCTCTAGAGACTGGAAGTCTACTTCTGGCTTTGCTATTTTTGTTGGGAGCTCACTCGTGTCATGGAAAAACAAGAAGTAGGTCGTGGCTACTAGATCCGGTGCAAAGTCTGAGTACAGAGCCATGGTTTACGGGACCACGGAAATGATGTGGGTTAGATCCGTCTTGATTGATCTTATTGTTGAGGTACCTCTTCCCATGCAGTTTTTATGCGACAATCAAACATCTCTATTTATTGCTAATAATTCTACATTCCATGAACGGATCAAGCATATAGAGGTGGATTGCCACTATACCAAAGACATGATTTAGAAGGGTCTCATATCCACCTCCCATGTTTCTACTGGAGATCAGACTGTTGATATATTCACCAAAGCCCTTGCTAGAAATATATGTCAGAGATGTTGTCCAATGATAAGCCATTCTATTTTTCTTCAACACTTTTTACTTTGGTTATGGACGAGTTGACAAGTCACACTTAGGATGAGATACCTTGGTGTATGTTATTCGTTGATGATATTGTGTTGATAGGTGAGACTAGAGATGGAGTAAATGAGAAGTTTGAGGTCTAGAGACATGCATTGGAGACTAAAGAATTTCCTATAAGTAGGGCTAAGACTGAATATATGGAGTGCACTTTTGATGGAAGCAACGATGAAGTAATCAGGGTGAAGATTGGTGACGACAACGTTCAGAAAAGGATTCGTTTAGATACTTGGGATCTATTTTACAACATAATGAAAAAATTGACAAAGACGTTACTAATAGAATAAATGTAGGTTGGCTAAAGTAGAGAGGGACCTCTAATGTTCTCTGTGATAAGAAAATTCCTTTGAAAATCAAAGAAAAGTTATACAAAGCAGCCGTGAGACCTGCTATACTCTATGGATCTGAATATTGGCATGTGAACCATAGATATATGTAGAGAATGCAATAGCAGAAATGAAAATGCTAAGGTAGATGTGTGGACATGCACGTAAATATCAAATTAGAAATGATGCAATAAGAAGGAAAGCTGGTGTAGCTCCGATCGAGGATAAGATGCGAGAAACCCACTTAAGGTGGTTTGGATATGTGCAAAGGAGGTCAGCTAATGCACCAGTTAGGAGATGTGAGTTTCGGGATGTTGAACCAGCTAAGAAAGGCCGAGGAAGGTCAAAGAAGTGTTGAAATGAGACTATACAAAGGAATCTTATTTTTTGGACCTAAGACCGGGATTGACCCAAGATAGATCTGAATGGAGGCAAAAAAATCCATGTAGCTGACCCTACTTAATGTGAGAAAAGGCTATGTTGTTGTATCGTATATCATCAATATACGGTTCTATTTTCAACCAATATTGTTCGAGGTAAATAGTTTATGATTTTATGTAAAATGTGTATACTAATTGTAAATTGTGAACGTTGTTCGGCAAAATGAATAGTAAATTAGCAATATATCGATTATTATTTCATTTTCAGCCAATATTGTTTAGCTTTGACAATATCATGTGTGAACTCAAATAGTTTTGTATACATTGATTTCACTTTTTGAATTTTGTACAATAATATGCAAATATCATTTATATCCAAACCTGTTAAATAAAATATACATTCCTAGAATCAACCACTAAATATGTAAAACACTAATAAAGTATGTGTTGGAATATATGTGTCACTTGTATAGATGGATAACTGGATCCCTTCAGGGTCCAATTATCACATCCGGTGGTTTAGTCTTGTTAGAGATTACCGTATATTGTTGTTTCTTTATTTGTCTCTGTTTCCTTATGCATTGTTTCCTTATATATCACTGTTTCCTTCTTATTGTTTCCCTATGTAACCCCACAGGGGTATTTATGTAAGTTCTTCTCTGAGCACCTAGGGTTTAGTCCTATATAAGGACCCCTAGACCTCACAGATAAACACACAATATTCTTCTCTTCTTTTCTCCACATGGTATTAGAGCGGCGGTCCTAGATCGGTGTTCTGATCTAATATTCTTCCGCCACCGCCCGTCCCTTCTCCCTCCCTCCCCTCCCCTCCACGACGCCCAGCAAGAGCCCCCCGCTAGGCGTGCGCCCCCGCGTCCCGGGCCCCTCGCCCTAGGCCCCCTGCGCTCCTCTGTGCCCCTCGCGCCCCCTGCGCGCCCCTCGCGTCCCTCACGTCCCTCCGCCCCCTGCGATCTGTCGTAACCTTCATGTGGCCCTAGGCTTCTGCTGCTGCCGCCCTAGGCCCCTTGTTCGTCTTCAGTTTAGGGTGTTGAGCCTTCACAACTCTCCAAAAATGTGCAACTAAGGCGGTTCTACGGATCAACTACAACTTCATCTAGGTCACTTTTTCTTGACCTAGAGACGTTATCATGACGTCCATCGAGACCAAGCCTATGTATCCTCCTTCTTCTTTGATGGTACAAGGCACATCTATCAAGTTGAAAGGCTCCGAAAACTATGTTCTATGGTCTCGATCCTTCAAGATATTTATTGGTGGCCAACGAAAGAGTGCCATCCTCACGAAGACTCCTCCTGCTACCACTGATGAAGATTATGAAGCCTGGTTTGTCGACAATTGTCAGGTAACTTGGATGACAAATAGTGTAGATCCAAATATTGCTGCAAATCTCTTATATAAAGATACTGCTAAAGCCATGTGGGAAAATCTTGAGCACACATATTCCCAGAAAACAACCAAGTCTCGTCTTTCTGATATATACACAAGAATCTGGTCTACTAATCAAGAAGAGACCAGTCTAACGGAATACTACCGGACACTTACAAGCTTGTTTGAAGAACTTCTTATCTTTCAACCTGCATGATGTGATAAACAAATAGGCGAACGTGCTGCTGAGTAGCAGGTCTACAGGTTCCTCTCAGAGCTTCACCCGAAGTACAAAAGTGCAAAAGATAATTAATTATGGCAGATAAATTGCCTACGATCGAAACCATATTCGGTCGACTACAGGAACTGGAGGCTCCAGTTCAAAATTCTCTGGTTCATTCTTCTACAGAGACAACAGTCCACTATTCATCTGGGTACAGAGGACGACAGCCTTATCCTGGAGGTCGAGGTCGTGGTCGCGGACGTGACTCAGGTCGTGGATGTGACCTTGGACGAGGTCGTGGTCGTGATTCCTCTACTGGTCGTTATCCTGCATGCGTACACTGTGGTCGCATGAATCATCCTTCTGAGCAGTGATGGGCAACATTTGGCAAGCAACCAAGTGCTCATAACACTTATGACGACGAATCACATGATACGAACAATGATACAACTACTCAAAGTACAGATGGACAACAGACTCCATTCACTGCTTCTGAATATATTCGTCTGCGGCAACTTCTCAATGATTCGGCTCCCTCAACCAAAGACACGACCGCATCTGCTGTTACTGCTAGCCTTGCCACTACCTCAGGTACAGTGGCCAACTCAGAATTTGTTACCAAACATGCTTGGATTGTTGATTCGGGTGCTTCCACTCATCTAACAGGAGATGCAAGTCTACTCACCTCATCTCAACCCTCTACTACTGTAAAGAGCGTTCGTGTTGCCAATGGGGATCATTCTCCCATTACTACTGTTGGAACTATTGACTTCTCCAACAAACTTCGACTGACAGATGTGCATTGTGCTCTTGATTTCCCACTCAGTCTTTTATCTGTTCAGAAGCTATGTCGTGAGCTACATTGTCGTGTTATTTTTGATGAATTCTGTTGCTATTTTCATGACATCCGGACGAGGCAGATTTTTGGTGGGGGACATGAGAGAAATGGCCTATATTACCTCAACAGCCCGTCTACTTCCATCTTTGCGAGCGCTACCTCCATCTCTCAAGATCCCCTTCTATGACATCTTCGTCTGGGACATCCTTCTGCCAAAGCTCTCTCTATGATGTTCCCTGAACTATCTATGCTAAAACCCTTTGGGTGTGAAGCATGTCAGTTCGGAAAACATCATAGAGTTTCCTTTCCTGCCAGAACTGAGCCTCGTCGCACTACTCCTTTCTTCCTAATTCATTGTGATATTTAGGGACCCTGTCCGATCCGAACTATTAGTGGTCATAAATACTTTGCTGTTTTTGTGGATGACTATAGTCGCTTATCTTGGATTTTCTTGTTAAAAGAACGTTCAGAAGTTAATATCGTTGTCAAGAACTTTCATTATGTCAAAAAAAATTTCTCCACTGCTATTGAAATCTTTCGTTCTGATAATGCTCTGGAATTTACTCAGAATGACTTGACAACCTTTTTTGCCTCCCAGGGTACCATACATCAAACTTCTTGCCCATATACATCCCAACAAAATGGAGTTGCTGAAAGAAAACTAAGACACCTTCTTGATATTGCTCGATCCTTACTCACCCATATGAATGTTCCCAAGATATATTGGGCAATGCTATTCTTACTGTTGTTCATCTTATAAACAGGGTCCCCTCTGCTTCTCTACATGGCTCCACTCCTTTTAACTTGCTATATCCCAAGGAGAAACCTTTCCCTCTGCCCCTACGAATTTTTAGATGCACAGCCTTTGTCCATAATTTCCATACCATTGACAAATTATCTGCTCGCGCTATCAAATGTGTTTTCTAGGGTATTCTCAAACTCAAAAAGGATACATATGTTATGATCCTACAGGACATCGTTATTACGCTTCTCTTGATGTCACCTTGTTTGAACAAAATAGCTTCTTTACTCAGACAATGTCCGATATTCCTCTTCAGTTTCCTCCTCCACCAATTGTGTATAAAAAAAGAGCTGTGTCTAATCTTGTTCAAGTTCCTTTACTTGTTCCACTGTTGTAGGAAACTGTGCCATCCTCGAGTGCTCCCACCAATACTACCCCGGATAGTCCTCAGGAGCTGCCGATCGCTCTACGCAGAACAAAGAGGCAATGTACACTTCATCCAATATCTCATTTCACCTCTACTAATGGGTTATCTTGATCTGACAAAAGATATGCAGATGCTATAATGGCTATTTCTGTTCCCAAAGATCATCATAGTGCACTACGAGATGAGGGATGGAGAATGGCAATGAATGAAGAAGTGGAAGCATTACAGTCTAGAAAAACATGGGACCTTGTTAAATGCCCTCCTGGATGTAAACCAGTTACATGTCGCTGGATCTTCACTACAAAGCAGTCCCCTGACGATTCTATTGATCGTTTAAAGGCAAGACTTGTAGCAAAAGGCTTTACTCAAACATACGGAGTAGACTACTTCAAAACATTCTCCCCTATGGCTAGAATGGGATCCATACGAACTATCATCTCTGTGGCTGTGAACAAAGGGTGGCCTATGTTTCAGTTAGATGTCAAGAATGCATTTCTATATGGAGAGCTTGACGAAGAAGTCTACATGATACAACCCCCAGGTTACGAAGTCGAGGGGGAGTATGTATGCCGACTTCACAAAGCCATCTACGGACTAAAGCAAAGTCCAAGAGCTTGGTTTGATAGACTGAGTACAGAAATTGGCACCATGGGCTTCCAGAGGACTATGTCTGACTATTCGGTTTTTGTCAGGAGACGGCAGACTGGTATTGTAATTCTTGATGTATATGTAGATGATATGATTATTACTGGAGATGATAACCAAGGGATACTAAAAACCAAGGCTTTCTTGCAAAAAGTATTCGTCACTAAGGATCTTGGACAACTTCACTATTTTCTAGGCATAAAAGCTCTACATACTAAGAAAGGCTTACATATGTCGCAGAGGAAATATTGCCTTGATATACTAACTGAGGCAGGGACTACTTGGGTGCAAACCCTCAGGAATTCCAGCAGAGCCTAGAAAACACTCTGCATTCAATGATCCTCTCTTTGAAGACACTGCACGATATAGGAGCCTGGTTGGCAAACTTCTATATCTTACAGTTACTAGACCTGATAATCCTATGCTGTAAGCAGAGCCAGCCAATATATGAAGAAACCATGCTACAAGCCATTGGCAAGATGTTCTTTAAATCCTTCGCTACCTAAAAGGCTCGCCAGGACGAGGAATCTTCTATGGGGCAAATGGTCACACAAATCTCACTGCATGCTGACCGCCGATTATGCAAGCTATCCTGAAGACCGTTGATCTACAACTGGATATGCCATGATGGTAGGAGGAAACCCGGTTAGTTGGAGGAGCAAGAAACAAGCAATTGTTTCAAGATCTAGTGCTGAAGCCTGAATATAGAGCAATGGCTCAGGCTACATGTGAGATCACGTGGCTGCTCATTTTTCTACAAGAACATAAATGTTGCTACATCCACTCCTATTCCCTTGTACTGTGACAACAAATCGGCTACCTACATTGCTACCAATCCTGTGTTCCATGAGAGAACAAAACATAATTGAGATTGATTGTCACTTTATCAGAGATGTTGTACGAGGAGGGAAGATAACCACGCCACACATTCCAACAGAATCTTCCAACTTGCTGATATTTTTACCAAGACAATGACTAAGAAGCGGCTTTCCCTGGATAACTTCCAAGTTGGGCATGATTGATGAATATGCTCCAACTTGAGGGGGAGTGTTAGAGACTACCGTATATGTTAGAGATTATCGTATATTGTTGTTTCTTTATTTGTCTCTGTTTCCTTATGCATTGTTTCCTTATGTATCACAGTTTCCTTATGTATTGTTTCCCTATGTAACCCCACAGGGGTATTTATGTAAGTTTTCCTCTTGAGCACCCTAGGGTTTAGTCATATATAAGGACCCCTAGACCTCACAGAATAAACACACAATATTCTTCTCTTCTTTTCTCCACAAGTCTCATGTCTACTATTTGTGGGACTTGGATACTCAGTGGAGGATTTATAAGAAGCCCTACACCCCTTGTATCAGTTGAGAGAAAAGTAAATGAAAGCATTATCCCTTTGAGACGTCCTCTCATGGTTTCATCCTGCTCCTTAGGAGTAAGGTTCCACGTAAAAACCATGGTGTTGTTCCATTTTCTTATTCTTTATCTCTAATATTTACGCTTCTGCATTCTCATTTCTAACATGGTATCAGAGCAAATAAAAACAATTTTTTGTATAGTAACATTGATAGATGGGGGAGTGGTGATAATAGAACATGGGGGAAAGTGGAGCGACAACAAATTGGCGGAGGCGATGGAGATGGTGTACACAGTAGGTTGGTGACGAAGTAGGTTGGTGATGGTGATTATGATGGTGTTGGTGTTGGAGATGGCGACGACGATGAAGACAGTTCCAATGGCAGTGCACTAGGTTGGTGATGGCGGCAAGGTTAGTAATGAAAAAGATGTGGATCCATCAATGGTGTCCTCATGTTGGTGATTGATGAACTTGGTAAAGGAGATGTAGGGAAGTCAATTTGAGTCTACCCAATGGATATCCGACCCGAACTTGCCTCATTCAAGGATATAAAACCCATCATATTTACTTTTGGATGGGTTGGGATTTATATTTATTGCCATGCATGTATGGATATGTTTTGGGATTGCCATGTGGGTATCTGAACCTGAACACGTCCCGAACCCGAATAAAAAATAATATAATTATAAATATGTCTTGCATTTTAGTCAAACTAGTCAAATCCATGTCGTATCTAATAGGTATCGATATAGATATATAAAAATCCAACTCCATTTCTCCTCTCTATCTATTTATTATATCTTCAATAATTAAAAAATATCAACCCAAAAGAGCTAAACATCTAATATGTATAAACCTTTAATGTTCCCTACACATTGTACATCTTTATATACGAGCATATTACATGATCTTCCTCTGTTTAATTTATGTGTGAAAATCCCATGTACACTATCCCACGAATAGCTTAAGATTTTACTATATCGAATATATGGGTATCCATCGGGTGCACGGGTATCCGTCGGGTATATAGGTACCCACTAGAAATTACACATTTAATATATGGATGGGTTATGAGTAGTGATTTAATAAATGAGTACGGGTTTAGGAATATTGATACATGTCCCAAATCCGACCTTCTGACATCTCTAGGAAGATGGTGATGGAGGTTGCATTGCATCAAGATGATCGAGGAAGATGGTGTCTTTGACATGTGATAGAAGATGGTGTCCTCAACGTGGAGTTCACGATGCTGATTGGAAGAGGGTGCTCTCAGTCGGGAGAAGAAATCAAGCTCCGTAGATAGAGAGAAGGTAATGTATTGGGGGAAAATTAGAATTGCTGGACTATAAGTATCAAAATGACAGAAATGGGTTTCTATCCAAAAAAAGAAATACCAACATGCCTTTTATTTCATCAGATTGAACTTAAATGCATGTGATGGATGGCTTTCTGAAAATATGAAAATAAACCACCTAAATTCTAAACTAGTTAGCACCACCCCACTCCACTTGCCATTTATGCAACCCAGATCTCATCGCCGTCCTATACCATCTCGTGCAATCAATCTTTTTTAGCATCAATGTAGATCAACACTCACAACATCATTATGAATGTATACAGGTATATGTGCATGTTTAATGTAAGTGTGGGTATAATGCATTTGTGCATATAAGAATGTGCATTTGTAAGCATATGTGTGTTAATAGTAATATGTGCATATGTAAGCATATACATGCTAATACCACTTAGAGCTGATACGTAACCTACTTGGAATCAATAAATAGAGAACAGAGCATTAAAAACTTGGTGAAAGGTCCCATTTTTGCTTCATGTGACTGCCCTGAGCAACTAGCAGCCGACAACTTGGATGTGGCACTCATTTAGTGTCGGAGACTTGCCTCGCGCAAACATCTAGGCGAGTTTCACAAGATTGGTTAAGGTCAGAACTCCGAATAGATGAGACTAAGGCCGTATTTGTTTGGTTGGATGGAATTACAATAGAATGGAATCAAGACAACAATGGAATTAATAGTGGGAAATGAAAAGAAATAACTAAGCTTTTCCATTCCATTGTTTGGTTCATAATAGGAAATCGAAAGATTTATTATGAGACATATTCCTTTCTTATGTTTGGAAAGGGATAATAATATAAAGAAAATAATCTTCTTTTCGATATATTTTCGTTAAGTAGAAAAAATAATCGGCATCCTCCTTGTTATTTTGTTCATATAATTAATATGTTTAATATAAGGAATCAATAGTCAAATTTAAATGGAGACTACTTTGATTTTTTTCATACAATTGATATATTTCATATATCCACGTCCATATCTGCTAGACTATTTTATTACCATATCCGTACCCATATGCTAAAAAAGTTGAAAATGTGATGGGTATCTGTATCCATAAAAAATAAAAACACATATCCATGTCTGTATGCATATACGCTAAAATGTAACACGTATCCATATCCTAAAAAAACTAAAGATGTATGCGTATCCATATCTATATTTGCAAAAAAAAATAAGAATTCATCTCCATGTTCATATCCATATCCGCAAAAAACCCTCATCCATGTCCATATCTGTATCCGCAAAAAAAAATAAAAATCAATATCAATATCCGTATATGTTATCCGCTAGAATATAATCATTATCCATTTTTTACAAAAAAATAAAAAATTGCATACGTATCTATATCCTATTAAAAAAACCCATATCTCTATCCATATCTATATCAAAAAAAACCTATTCGTGTTCATATTCGCAAAAAAAATCATACTTGATATATTTATCCATATAATATATATTTAATAAATATGTACTCGTATCCACTAGAATATCTTGTAACCATATTTGTATCTGTATCCTAAAAAATGAAAAGTTCCTATATCAGTATCCCCAAAAAATATCCCCATCCATGTCAATATCCATATATGCATATAATTGCAAATTATCCGACCTTTTGCATCCATATATTTCTATCCATGGCGGTGTCCATATATCCATATCCAAAAAGAACAATATCCATCTTGATATCCAAAAATATCCAAAAAATAAAAATACATATCCATGCTGGTCACCATATATTTGTAACAATGATCTATTATAAAAAAATTGAAGAAGAATACATTCATTAGCATTTGTAAGGAATGGAATCCCAATTTCTATGGGGGTACTTAGGAATGACTATCCTCACGTATGAGGGGAATCTGGTTTCCATTGTAATATTATTCCTACCTTAATAAGATCTAACAAACACAGGAATGGAATTGAAAGAGGAATGGTGATCCATTCTCTCCTCTATTCCAACATAACAAACGGTGCCTAAGGTGATATGTAACCAAATCCAATAAAATACATTGCATATGTTTGGAGCATGATGCCGAAATTTACTTATGGCTTGCAGGACTCTTTTTCTTTTTTTCTGTCTAACAGTCTGAAAAACAGTTGCAAACCAGAATAAGAAAGGGAGGAAGGATGAAACAGCAATGCAATGCAATAAGCTGACAACGGCTACCTTCAACACTAGGAAAAAATAGTTTCCAGAAAGGCACCATTTAAAAATATTTGAAGAAATGGAATGAAGAAAATAAAGAGAATTCCATATAGGAGGAAGAGGAATCATGGTACAAAGTAGGAATTGGGATATTTAGGTGTATGTTTATTATTATGTAATGTACGGGTATGTTTGTAATAGTTTCAATAAATCCTAAACTCCCCTTCTATGTAAGGGATTCTCATTTATTGAGAAAAGAACAAGTGAACATTTCCATTATTCTAATTCTCGAGATGGTATCAGAGCCTTGAGAGAGGAATCCTCTCTCTTGGGATTCTCATGCCCTAACTCACAAAGCACCATCGTCGCGCCACCATCGCCTTCACCCACACCATCGCCGTTATCACCGCCATCACTGCACCATTGCATGCGCTCTTTGAAGCACCCTCGTCGTCGAGCTCTCTCTACCTAGACCTCTATCACCTCTACCTATGAAGTTCCCTCGCTTGCGCTCCATCGCCAACCCGAAGCTTCACCTCCGAAGCTGTTGCTACTGGACATCTCGTTGAAATTGATACCTTCGCACCTCCAGGAAGATGTTGCTGCTCGAAGCTGTTGCTACCCGAAGCTTTGCTTCTGAAGCTGCTGTTGCATCTGAGCTATTGTCGTCACCTTGCTAGACTTCTCTAACACACCGTGCCGCCGCCATCGTACCTCCAAAAGCAATCCAGCAACTTAACTGTGGTACTGCGCAATTTTATTTCTTGTTGAGATTGGTTTTCATATATGCTATTGAAAAAGAAGTTCATCATGCTTCAGGGTGCATGATCTGGCTTGTTTAGTTACAACTTATCATTGTTGCTATTGTTGTAAGAGTTGGGTTTGTTGGTTCTAAGTATTGTGAATCATGTCTGCAGTAGTAGACTCTTCTACTCATGAAGGGGGGATGAAGAATCTCTTTTTTGGTACCATCACCACGTTGGATGGTGGGAACTATGTGCTATGGTCTCAATCCCTTCTGAATATAATAGAAGGGCATAACAAGGAGCACAATCATTACCAAGGAGGAGCCAACGGAGAAAACTAGCACGAACGTAACATGGAAGAAGGATAATGATATATACAAGGTGTGGATCATGAGTAGTTGTATCTCACGCATTGCGGATGATATTGTGCACTACAAGACAGCTAAATGCATGTGGGACAGTCTCCACAAGACATACTCTGAAGAAAAGAATTATACCAAAATCCTTCAGACATGTGGATGTCTCAAATCAAGCAAAATGATCGCCTCCTTGCTCAATTCTACTCAACATAGAACTCAGATTCCATAGGTTGAATTCCTATATGTACATATGCACGTGTCCAACGCAGATTTCCTTCAGAAACCAATTGATAATTGGACTCTTCCTTGGAGGATTGGACCCTACATATGAAGCCGCTTGAGCACAGATGATCGCAGCCTCTGAGATTCCATCTATGGAAGAAGCCTTCATCAAGCTTAGCAGGTTGTCTATATATCCATTCTAGCAAAGACTTGGGTTGAAACCACATCAGCTATGGTCGTACCCTTAGGCAGAGGCCGAGGGACCTTCTTTCGAGGTAGGGGACATGGTCGTGAGTTCGGACGAAGAAAGCCCTCAAATTCCTTTTGTGGTCACATGGGCCACACTGAAGATCGTTGTTGGAGGAAGCATGGTAGACCATGATGGTTCATCAGGCCATCCCAATGCATGATGACAACTCGTCGGGAATATATCGAGCAAAATATGAGTATCTAATGCAACGATTGAGCCAGCATGTCGTCAGGGGAGGAGCTACTACCACAGGCACTACTACTACTGATACAGCAGCCTACATTGATCCCCTTAGATATAATTACTTTATGCTATACTTATAGGAATGTATCTACTTCTTCTGATTAGTTGGTAGATTCAGGTGCATCACGACACATTGGTGACAACAAAAGTCAGTTCATTGCAATCTGTGAGGTTGCACCAGATAACACTATTATCGTAACAGATGGCATATTATCCCCTATTACTGGACATGGAGAGGTCCAAGTGGCTCCAAATATTCAGCTGAACAATGTTCTACTTGCTCCTGAATTTTCTTTAAGTCTTTTATATGTATCCAAAATTACTAAGGAACTTAATTGTCGAGCCATTTTCGATACATTGTCTCTTGTCTTTCAGGATATGCTGACGGACCAGGTGATTGGTTGTGGCCGTGAAGAAGGGGGCGTGTACCACTTGACACAGTCTCCGTTTGCAGGTCATGTCTCTACATCTATTGGGGAGTCTGCCTATACTTGGTACTTACGTCTTGGCCATATGCCTCTACCAAAATTGAGATGGATCCTACCTCAATTTCATGTATCGACATCCTTACAATGAGCTTGACAACTTGGGAAACACCATAGAAGCTCTTTCCCAAGTCGTCCTTCTCAAGTCAGCAAGTATGTTTCTGATTTATTTGATTTTGATGTGTGGGGGCTAAGTCGGGTCCCAAATCATTCAGGTCATAGTTCTATCCGGTGGTTGTGGATGATTTTACCCATCTTTCTTGGTATTTCTTTTGAAGTCTAAATCTAATGTAAATGCTATTATGAAATTTTCCTTGATGGAAATGAAAAATACGTTTGATTTTCATGTCAAGACTATTCGTACGGATAATGCTCTTGATTTTTGCAATCAATATCTTTATTTTTTTAGTGAGCATGGGATCGTCTACCAAACATCGTGCCCATATACATCCCAGCAAAATGGCATTGCTAGAAGTAAGCACCACCATATTCTTGATGTTGCTCGCACTTTACTACTTCAAAGTGCTACCCCTCACTTTTTGGGGTGATGCGGTTCTCACAGCCACATATCTAATTAAGTGTATGCCGTCCACCATTTTGGAAGAACATACACCATATTCTTCACTCTTCCCAAACAAAAAGCTATTACATGTTCCACCTAAAATCTTTGGGGCCATGATAAACTCTCCTTGGGTTGTGAATTATGTCTTTGCTGGCTACTCCAAAATCCAGAAGGGTATCGGTATTATGATCATGTACATCATCGTTATCATGTTAGTGCAGATGTAACCTTCTTTGAGACTATGCCTTACTACTCCACCTCAGGTTCTCGGGTTGTGCATCTTGATGACACTGAGATTGATAATCTTCCTATGTCATCTCCTCAAAACAGGTCCTCGACTCAGGACACTCTGGTCGATGACCGCCAACGTTTTCAGTTAGTGTATAGTCGTCAACTGTCATCCCCTTTGGTCACACCAGCTCATTATCCCAAGGTATGTCACAATAAATACACTAATGAAATAATGTTTGAAGATGTTACATATACTAGCGAGCATGTTGCTGAGAAGGATATTCCAGCCTCTTTACATCATTCTGATCTGCCCATAGAGCTTCGAAAAGGGAAACGTACGTGTACACAACATCCTATCTCCAACTAAGTATCCATATGGAGACTGTCTGCGTAGTACAAGACCTTCATAGTTGGCCTTCAGATGTTACTGTTCCTTCCATGTATCAGCATGCATTATTAGTTCCTGAATGGAACGCCACTATGAAGGAAGAAATAGAGAATCTTCGGTCCAGGGGTATGTGGCAACTAATTGATCCCCCGAAGGATGTAACTGTGGTTGGCAGCAAGTGGGTTTTTACCACCAAACATATCCCAGAAGGGTCCGTGGAATGTTACAAGGCATGATTGGTAGCAAAAGGGTACACCCAAACCTATGGATTGGATTACCATGACACTTTTTCACCAGTAGCTCGCCTCCCTACGATGCAGATTCTCATTTCTATTGCAGTCCAGCTCTCTTGGCCACTCTACCAACTAGATGTAAAAATGTGTTTCTGTATGGCGATCTGAATGAAAAAGTGTATATGCAACAATCTCCTGGTTTTGAGACTAAAGGGGAGTATCACAAGGTCTGCAGACTCTACAAAGCAATATATGGTCTCACACAAAGCCCTAGAGCTTGCTTTCAAAAATTGGTTGACATTATGTCCAAGGTTGGGTCCATTCGTTCTACGTCAGATCATTCCTTATTTGTCAAGAAAACAAAGGAAGGGATTGTTGTTATGTTGGTATATGTTGATGACATAATCCTAAAAGGGGGTGACATTAGTGGCATAACATATACTAAAAGGTATCTAATGACACACTTTGTCGCTAAAGACTTAAGATGGCTTAGTTATTTCTTGGGCATCGAAGTCGCAAGAAAATACAGGTGGTCTAATTCTCTCATAGAGGAGATATGTTATGGATCTTCTACAAGAGACGGGAATGTCAAGAGCTAAGCCAGCTTCAATTCCTATGGATCACAGTGCATAAATGTATGAAAACTTGCATGTGTATGATGATGCAAAACAATACATGTGCCTAGTAGGAAAAGTTCTTTATGTTACCATTGCTAGGTTGATATCTCCTTTGTTGTTAATCGGGCAAGCCGATTCATGGTCAAACCATGCCAAGTACACTGCGAAGCACTCCTAATGATATTGAGATACTTGAAATCCACTCTAAGGAAAGGATTGTTATTTACTTGTAGAAAGGTGATTGACATTATGGCCTATTCTGATGATGACTATGCAGGGAGCCCTGATAGCAGAAAGTCTACTAATGGTTACTGCATCTATCTTGGTGATAACCTAGTCACATGGAGGTGCAAGAAGCAAGCAGTAGTTGCCAAGTCCAATATAGAATCTGAATATATAGCAATGGCACAAGCAACCACGAAACTAATGTGGATCAAGTCAATTCTCAAGGATTTACACTTACCATATCCTAGTCCTATGATAATACAATGTGATAATGGTGCTGCAATGTTCATTGCAAACAACCCTACCTTCCATGAGCACCGAACATGTGGAGGTAGATTGCCATTATACAAGGGATATGATTCAAAAAGGAAACATCAAGACAGAATCAGTTACTTCAGAGGAACAAACTGCTAAAGTTTTCACCAAACCATTCACTCGATCTCTATTCACAAGAAGTGTGTCCAACCTGAGCATGATGGACATATATGCTCCAGCTTAAGGGGGGTATTGAGATATTTAGGTGTACGTTTATTATTGTGCAATGTAAGGGTATGCTTGTAATAGTTTATGTAAACCCTAGACTCTCCTTCTATATAAGGGAGCCTCATTTAATGAGAAAAAAAAGTGAATATTTCCATTTATTCTAATGCCTCAAGAGTAGGGAAGATAAATGTTATCTACAAAATTCATTAGACTTTTGGGATATCAAAATATTGAACTATCCCAGGCCCTATACAGTAATATAGCATAAATAGAAGTAGGTAATGAAATATACATGTATGCATATAATTTCTTTAATTTTATTTATATTCAATTGACTATGATTGAAGGGTTACAAGCTGGAGAATATGAGATTGAGAAGAAAAAGACCATATACTAATTCAAAACCAAATTTATTGAAATGTGAAACTTGAAATTTTCCAAGTGTTTCAAGAGCTGTCATCAAAATTCAAACAATATCTTTTTGCAAACTAACAGAACAAATGTCAAATGCTAGGGATGGGAATGTCGTCAACGCATAATTGAAAAGTATGCAAGGTGCGGAGGTAATCAGTACCTATTTTCTTCCAGTTTTTACCACTGTTCAGCTTCACAGCATGTGCCAGGAGAGCATCCTGGGATGAAGTTGACAAAGATAGTGAGAGATTTTAATATATGCTGTCAAAATCACAAGGAATAATAGCTGACAAAAGAATATTCGAAGCAAAAAACCTTAGAACAATTAATCATCAAATGCAATCGTATGAATATTGACCTATATATATATATATAGGTTAATAATATGAAACAAGCCCCAACACACGGGTAAGGATCCCCTGCTACATAAATAGATAAATAAATGGGGGCCACTGCATTCAGTTTGAGCAAATAAAAAAAAAGCACAAGCAGACTACTACCTCCTCTTCGGTCCATCCCCCCTTAGTTGATCTCCTGATTGGACCGCTTCTTGTTCTAAGAAAAATGTGGAAGATTACTTGACATAATAAGCTTAAAAAGCACTGTAAATGCAACAACGAGAAACTTAAAGAACAACATTAATGCAAAATCATTAGAGTATAGCTTGCAGTTAAAATAATAACATAGCCAATCAAAATAAATAACATAAGAGACCAGTGATATGAATGGCTGGAATTCCATTCATGTGTACATAACAAATCATCCAAACTGCAATTGTTCACAAAACAAATCATCCAAACTAATGAACACTTATAATCGTGGTATTGCCTTCCCAGTCCTATACATTTTCCTAAAAACCAACAACTACAGGAGAATCAGAGTGGAAAAATGGTGCGGCTAGTTCTCTATAAAAAAATCCATCTTTCCAATTGTGTCAGCCGTGTATTACAGAACTCAGAGAAAGAGCATTACCAAAAAAACCACTCTATTTCCTAAATTAGTGAGCTATCCAATCCAAGCAACTCCAAAAGCAATCCCACAAAGTGCTACCAGTTGCCCATCATTCATCACTAATCAGACTTCTACAGAGACCCGATTTGACCTCTCCGTAGATGTTACTGATGTGGAAGATACGTAAACAACAAGCATGACAACAATATAAGCTCGCAAATAACGACTCGAAAAACCTCAACTTTACTCAAATCAAATCAAAATTCACACAAAATGCAATTACATCTGCCAAACTGCAAAAAATCCTTTTGCATCAGGCAAAAAAAAACGCTCGCATTCCCGAAACTACAAAAAGGGCGCCAAGTCTTACCCGGGGAGAGCCATGCGCTTCGCAGCGTCGCCTCCACACCCCTCCAGCACAGCACAATCCAGACCCGATCCCACTTCCCTAACCCCTCTCCCGCCCTCTCCGACCTCCCCCTTCCCCACGCCATCCGCCACTCTGATCACCATCTCTTCGAAAACACAGCCAAGAGCCCTAAAACCAAGCAAGAAGTCGCATTTAGGGCTCCGGGAACACCGAACAACATCACCACTGGGGATCCGGAGGGGGATCGATGGATTAAGAGGGAGGGAGATTCCAACGCGAGGATCGAGAGGGATCGATCGGGGGCGGAAGAAGAAGAGATTAGGGCTTCGAGTTGAGATCGAGAGAAGTGGCGAAGGTGGAGGTGAAGTCGCGGGAAAACTGTGGAGGAAGAGAGAGAGGAGACGAGAGGAGTCCAAACGGCACGGTGGCTGTTACGTGTGCTTTCAGATTTATATACGTGGGAGGGGGACCGCTATTTAAATTTGCGTTTCTACTGGGGGCGTTTATTTAGGGGCCTCCTTTTTAACACAAAATAAGGAAAGGGAAAAAGAAAAAAATATGAATTTTTGCATGTAACACCCTATTAAAGTCGTATTGCTGGTTAAAACTCCATGAACTCTAGGTCGAACTCGTAAGTTCGTGGCCGATGGGCAGGATGACTCAGATTGTGTGGTGTTCGATCATACTCCAAGTATGTAATGTGCAAACTTCACCGAGTATAATATCCCAATGACAGAAAAATTATAGGTATCCATGCGCAATTGGACGTGCATGTAGATATGATTTCAGTCGGCACGCATTCGTTAATCTGAGAAACTGCAGGGGCATATCTACAAGAGGCCCGCCCACGACGCAGGAGACTGTACTGCACCCGCGGCAGGAGTGGGGGCGTGAGGGACCGTTACGTAAATTCGAACTTTGTTGGGGGTGTTTTGGAGAATTCAACTCTCTTTTGAATGCGGGGAACGTTGGGCGGGCGAAGTGCAAACGGGCGGTGATTAATCGCTTGCCATGTACTGCTTCGTTTCCTGTTCATAAATGGTGACGCGAGCGATGCCAATTATGGAGTTCGAGGAAACAGCTCTCCTCCTTTTAAGTCGGGGGTGCCGTGAGTTTCGGTGAGGATAAGGTAGAAGACTTAGCTTGACGAGAACGTTAGAGAGGGGATTTTGCGGGCACCGGAAAACGAGATTGCGGGCACCGGAAAACGAGGAGAATATCCACAATTTTCTCTTCTACGTCAAAGGAGTTTCACCGTTGGATATTGGGACTTTTACACCATGACTCCTAAACTCTTGTCAAATTACACCACAACCTTTATAATCTTTGATATTACGCCACAATTTCCATAATTTTACTCTAATGAATACATATGAAATTATTCAAGGGTTGTCGTGCAACGGTTATTAATATTAAATGTGTCATGGTGTATTTAAAAAGATTGGGGGTGT
The DNA here is from genome assembly GCA_037367405.1 of Ottelia alismoides. NCBI lineage: Eukaryota > Viridiplantae > Streptophyta > Magnoliopsida > Alismatales > Hydrocharitaceae > Ottelia > Ottelia alismoides. Next base: position 1,016,893 of record JAZKJV010001537.1, on the reverse strand, counting down.
GTTGCAATCAAACATCATTTAGGATCACCAGTGTGAAAAAATAATTTGATATCTTGTTGAAATTATCTCCTCAAAATACATCGTCTTCCTATTGATACAATATATGAAAACTAGTTCATACCTTGCGGAGGTGCCTAGATAAGATCAGTGATCAATTTCCATGTTTTGTCCTCGATCAGGTTAAGTCACCTCCAATGATGTAAGTCAATAGCTATTTCACTGAAAGATGGGACATTTTCAGTTTTATCTACACCTAAAAGTTTTCTAAGAACAACTATTGAACTGAATGACCAGTGTTTAGTACGCAGATAAAAACTAATGTTCATACTATGTGTGCAAACCAGGTCGCCAATTAATTCTTTCCAATATTGTCTAAGAATTTTGAATTCAATCATTCATAAATTTGGCCAATCGACCAAGAGCATGCCTGCATAGCTCGCTCAGGGGTCAGCTTGAGCTAAGAAATATCATGAATCGTGGGCAGTGGGTCGAGGGCCTGCCACCCCATCCCGCTCACAAGTTGAGCTAGGGCTAAGAAATTTCATGAATGGTGGCCAGTGTACCGAGGGCCCGCTCATGGGTTGAGCTTGGGCTAAGAAATTTTATGAACAGGCCAACCCGACCTACTTTTTGACCACTTGTCGACTAGGTGAACCATGGGCATGTGCCACAAAGCCAGCATTGACATGCAAAAATGAAGATGTGTAATTTAAAATATCAGATTTCACATAAATTTAATATAATATACTTCAGGGTTTCCTTTTATATTGTTAATTTTACATTGTATTTAATAATTGACGTGTCAAGTAACAGTGTAATGGTTACTTAGATTGAAAAACTTTGAATGATGCTCAAAAACTTTATTTACCTCTGCAAGCTATAAAAAATGAAGAAAAGAACTTTAAATTTGGTCCGTGACCCAGCCCGAACCTAGTTCAGGCTTGGGCCTTGAAGTATGATCCATGAAATGACCGGTCTAACCCGCAATTTAGCCAAGTCTAATCCCTAATTATCAAAATGAAGACATTGCAATATAAATAAATGATGAGTGCCACAATGAAAAACCTTGATTTTTATCATTAAATTTTCTTGTAACCACATACATAAAGTTTGCTAATAAAAAAACTAAGAGTAGAACTTCGCACCTCAATTTAAAAGACCTCACTTTAAACTTTCATTTATCTTGTAGAGATAAATAATTAATGGGAAGAGAAATTTAAATACAAAGAAAATATGAAATTCTAACTTAGAAATCTAGTTGTTCTCTTCTCATGAAGCCTTAGCAAATTAATTGTTAACCATTTGTTAGTAGCCAAGAACTATGGGTTTTGACCCCAAATCTCAGATAATTTAATGGTGGTCAACTAGATGCATGCCACTTAATAAATAATATAAATATAACTTTGATATCATTCAAGTATATAATAGCTTATTATATATGCATTGTGGTCATGAATCCAATGCATTCCAAGTTTCTTGAATCAGACATTGAGGTAGATGTTGTGTCGATTTAAACCGAGATAGGTCATCTCTCAAAAGGGAGTAGGTAACTTTGAGCATATTCCTTCCTATGATCCATATTCATGAACACTATTTGACATCCCTTAATCTTCTATTTTTAAGTTTTTTAGAAGAAAGTCGGATGGTCGTTGGAATTCATTAGAGTTGGTCAATCATTTACGAGTTGTTAGGAGAGCTTCCCACAAGCGAGAGGAAGCTCAACCTCCAGCTTATATGGTGGGATAATGTAAAGCCCTGAAAATTGATTTCCTCATGTGCTACTTTGAATATTTTCCTTGAATCTGACCTGAGAAGAGAATCTAATAAACTTATTTTATGTTAATCAAAGGTTGTTACAATTGTTATAAAATTTTGCAACGAAGATTGACATCAGTTAAGTTGTCATTAACTCTTAATTACCATCGTGAGCACTAAATCAATCATGATTAAAGAGTAAATTTTGATTAAATATATTGATCATGATTAGTTAACAGTAATCATATATAACAGATGTCAGTTGCAATTAAGAATAATAATAGTGATTAGAGTTAATTAATCACGGTTAGTGCTAATTAAGCATCATTAGCGAAACCAAAAGCTTCGAGATAGACGCGGGCAAAATCACGGGCTAGATAGCCCATGGTTTTGGAGATGACATGGACAACTGACTAGGACCATCATGCAGAGCAAGCAAATGGTGATTCATTGGTCACACTGATTAGGTATTGACTAGTATGACACGTGTGTAGGGTGGAGCCCTATAAATACACCCCCTTCTTATTACCTGTGATTCCATTTCCATACACCATCCTCTAGTAGAGATAAAAACAAATACAAATATGTGTACGTGTATGCGTGTGTTCGTCAATATACCCTTTTGTCATATCAAGGATATGGACGTCATTTCCTTATATGTGGCAAATACGAATACATAAATTCTACATTCAGAGAATATGAATATGAATTTGATATCACTGATTTTGACAAATATGAATATTTATGTTTTAGAAGATGTGCATATGACCATTCATTTTTTGAAGGATATGAAGACATATACAAATACAAATATAAATATGAGTACGAACATTCAAAAATTTGGAGGATATGATGCACATGCAAGTAAGCATGGTAAGCTTTCTTTTATTATTTAGTTATTTTATAAGATTTCTTCCTTTAATTCATTATATTTAGATCCATATTCATTAAAAAGGTATTTAATTTACTTTTTATATGGGAAATTTTTGTGAACCTAAAATGTTTATAGCTTCTACGTACGAATTGTCAATATCTAATTTGCACTTGTATGTATTTTGGGGATATGAATATCAATTTTACATATTCGTGTGATATTCGTATTCAGATAAAAAAATGATAATTATATGATCACACCTACAATCGAATATGTATCTGATTGTTTTCATCCCTACCCCCTCGGGACTAGGGTTGAGAGGCTGAGGGATCAGGAGATGGAGAGGTGGGGAAGAAGCGCTAGTGAAGAGCTGACAGAAAGAAGAGGAGAAGGAAGACAATACACTCCTATCCTCGACAGCTTCGAGTGGGAGGTAAGTAGATCCAACTTGAACTAGGTTTCAAATTCCTTTCTATATTTGTATTAGTATTAGCATATAAAGGAGATGCATAGCCCTGCTTGGGTGTGGATGGTTGTACCATTAGTGAAAATGCTTCACTCACTCATGTCATGAGACTGGCTGATTCTTCGTTGTATGGTAATAGTATTGTTATATGATATTAAAACATGATTAACATCCTACTTGGATGCGGGCGGTTGAACTGTCAATGAACATATCTTCACTCATCCATGATACGAGGTGTACTTATTCTTCACCATTTCTTCCTTTTGATTCATATTTTGAAGTCTCATTCTTGTTTTGCTTCAAGTATCATTTTATAAGAGGAAATGCTATCACATTGGAATATCATCTCATATAAGGAGAAATCCTGCTGAAATTTCCTTGAAATATCACCCAATATAAGGGGAAACTCTATCAAATTTTTGAAGGATGATACTCTTTGTGTTCTTCATGTTCTTAACTTATTCTTCGTGTTCTTGTTTCGAAAATGGATTTCAAGCATTTCAGGAGTTGTTAATCACCTTATTTGAACATGAACCGAAGTAAGGTGTGATATACACAAAAGCTAATATGTTAGATGAGAAATCATGGCTTTGATGTTGGGTTTTCATATTAAATCAAATCAATTTCTTGATTTCGTGTTGTTCATTACGAAGAAATCTAACATGCTTATTTTGAGAATTTAGGGATAATTGATTCGTATTTCACGCTAAAACATTTGATAAAATTGAATTGGTGAGGTGATGCATATATATAGGGGGCCCTTCCAATAAGGTGGGTCTTTCCTAAAATTAAAAAAGCCACTGCCAAATTTCTAAATTATGTAATACTTTTGTAACATATAAAGAAGATGTTGTAAAAACAATTATGATCATACTGTTTTGTAAAATACAACACGAATATTGTAATTAACATTTTTGTCCAATATAATAATATTTTCATAAATTTTTCTTGATATGCATATTATTCTAATTTTTATTATTAAATTTATGGAGTTATAAAATATAAAATAAATAGAAAAAAATACTTAATTGGTGTGGCTTTCCATGCATTCAGGAAAGTCAAACCTCATTAAAAGTTTCCCCTATATATATAGGACCCTTCCAATGAGGTGCACCTTTCCTGCATCGACGGAAAGTCTATTACGAGATCCGTTAGATCTCAATCTAATGGTTCATCGTCCAAAAGAGTATTTTCATCCATATGTTTTCATTTTGAATTTGAATTTCAATTTGAATATCAATTTCATTTAATCTATTTATTTTTCCATTTTTAGCTCGTCTGATTTGGTATTTCTTGGTTGTTATTTATTCAACGAGCTTTCGCCAATGTGGTAGCATTTCTGCATTATGCGGAATGTTTAAAATCTTTGTAAAATTCTTGTTGACATTGTAAAACTGTATCCTGCAATGTAAAATAAAATCACGGTTAGTAATATTTTTCTTGGCGTAATTGCAATTTTGATAATAGTTTTGTAAAAAGACAATACGAAAGTGTAAGAAACAACTTAAGATTTGTAAAAAATGATCCGAGATTGTAAAAACAATCTGGATTTGTAAAAAACTGATTTGGGATTATTAAAAAGCTATACATGTAAAAAAATTACATGTTGTAGAAATCATTTGAGATTTGAAAAAAATTATCTGATTTTGTAAAAAAATATTCAAGATTATAAAAAGTTTGATATTGCTAGATAATAAATAAAAGAAATCAGTGAATGGATTTGAAATAAAAACACGAATCAAAAACGCATATAAAAACACAAATCAAAAATAAAACAAAAAACACAAATCAAAATGTAAATAAAAAACACAAATAAAAATCGTAAATAAAAAATGCAAATCGAAATGCAAATAAAAAACACAAATCAAAAATACAAATAAAAAACGCAAATAAAATCACAAATAAAAAAACATAAATAAAAAATGCAAATAAAAAACACACAAAAAACACAAAAAAACGCAAATAAATTATCCACTTGGATGTCAAGGCCAACAGTGTCTACCACGACTCCGCATTCGAGCCCTGGTCATCATCGACGAGCAGCAGCATCCTCTCCTCATGCCGCCATTGAGATAGCGAGAGATAGAGGGAGAGGAACCTCGTGTGTCCGAGAGAGAGAGAGAGATAATTATGGAGATATTTGTTGCATTCTAAAAATAGAATATGCTAAAATGACCATAATGGATTTTTCAACAATAAAAATATATAAATAGCGAGTTATTAATGACAACCATCAGATTGATTACGATGGTTAGGATGGTGGGCTTTCCTTGCACCCAGGAAAGGTGCACCTTATTGGATATATTTCATACATATATATGGGAAAAATGGGGTTTCTCCCTGGGAGTAGCCAACGTGGCTACTCCCACCCCTATTTTTCCCTCATTTTCTTATTTTTTTAAAAAATACAAATTTGTATATTCATCACTATATCCCTCTAACATTCTATTAAAATTTCGTCAGAAACAGAGACTCCTAGGTCCTCCATCCAGACATCATTTTTTGAACGGTAACATGATTTTTTAAATCGACCCTGATTGGATGGAGGCCATAGGAGTCTCTTTTCTGACGAAATTTTAATAGAATGTTAGAGGGATATAATGATGAATTTACAAATTTTTATTTTTCAAAAAAAAATAAAAAAAAATTGGGGGAAAATGGGGGTGGGAGCAGCCCGTTGGCTACTCCCAGGGAGCAGCCCCATTTTCCCTATATATATATATATATGCGCTCCATGCAAGTATGGAAAGTTAGGCCTTTTATAGATGTATTATATAAAAGTATGTATGAATATTTATACATGTATATATACACTCAACTATAGACAGAGAAAAAAAGCTAAAGATTTATAAACAAAATCACATCATGTGAAATTTATATAATTTAAATTGGATCCAATGATGTATTGTATCCTATGATAAGGATGACTTTGAGCAGATAAGATGTGGAGTAGTGACTGATTGAAATAAAGTTTATGAATCAAAATTTTTGAAATCGAACCAAATGATGAATCGTAAATCCCAGCAAAAGGTTGGATCGAGTTGGACGGTAGAATCAAACCAGTTCAATTGGATGGTAAGTCCATTATTTTTTAAAACTGGATTAAACCAAACCGGTAAAGGAAAATGGTTGAATCGGGTAATTAAACCATAATGGATTACAACATGTACTAAATACACACTCAAATACACATGAAATAATTATATAATAAACAAACAATTAAAATATATTACTTCATACATAAAATATTTTATTAATATGCAACATTAAATGTTATACATATAGATATAAATAGTATATGAACTAAATTGTTGCGACCTCCTCCCGAGGACCTTAGGTTACCCGTCAAACACGTCATTCGACTACTTAGAGTTAATCCATTGTTAGGAAAACCAGGGGAAATTTTCCGCTTTTTAAACATGACATTCACAAGATTTATTTAAGTTAAACAAGCAATCACAAGAAAACTAAAAGCGGAAGTAAGTAGTACACCAGAACTGAACAACAAGGATATACAATCATTTTTATTTCATTCATATAACATGCTGAGGTTCCACAACATTCAATATACATACACATATATATATATCCCAAAATGAGGCTACAGAGGAGAACACAACATACAACTGTACAATGAACTCCAAAAGGTATACCTGCTCTGAAAGTGTATCCTCCAAAAGAAACGACTACAACCCAAACTACGCCGGCTACTCGGTCGTCGGACCCTTGCCTGCCACAAGTAGAAAAGGGACAAGCAGGTATCTGTCACAAAATTGTCAAGTACAAATTCTACACAGTTCTACTAAGGAAAGTAGTAAGAAACAGACTAGAACAACTAGAAAAACGGTAAGGTAACTGTAGTGGACAAAAGAGAAACTAGCAAGTAAAAGTGGTTTAATTGATTCTTTTTAAGTTATTTACTTGCTTTCGGAAAACTCACCAGAAGAAACACTCTCGCTCACTACCACACCGTGTCTCCCTCGATCAATGGAACTAACCAAACAACAACTCAAGCCTAGAAGTAAGTCTGTGGTCTTGGTCCGGTTAGGACCTCGATATCCGGATAGGACTTCAAAGTCCAGGTTGAACCTCACACTATGATTCTGAGGTATGGTGTACGCCTCGGGGTTGGGGTGCCTCCGTAGGCATGCGATGGTGTCTTGCATCCTAACTAAGTTCCCAATGTTGGACATGCGAGCCCATGACGAGCCATTATGCAATAAATGTTATTACGAATATCATTCACTGATCTGAAATGAAGAATAAATAATTTGCATAATAGGTCCCTTAGTACAATTAGGGTTATATACCATGCCCATCTTGATGATCATAAAGCTATTGATTCAAATATTGAATCATAGAGGCTGGTGCTTGGGTGAATATCTAAAGAGTTAGATTGAGGACTCATCGAGCACCGTCAAATGATTATTAAGAGATGATCTCCAGCCTGAGAAGGAGATGGCAATCCTTTCTCTAAAGGCTTATATCTAACCGACCTCTTGATGCATGTCATCTGTATAGGAATAGAGATTCAGAGGTGTTAGATAAGTTAGGTTAAAGAGTTGACTTAACGAGATCGAGATAATCAAAGTCCTGTGTCGTATGCTGTCATTATATAGGCACGCGTCCTCTGACCGGAGACAGATGAGTTATTATATGTCTGAATATGTACATTTGGCAGACCAATAGGTTGATGACCTAACCGAGGTCTATACACCGGCGCGCTAGTGTACATATAAGGGTATATGAGTAATACAATCTCTCAAAGGGATCATACAGGTTCACTACTAAACCGGAAGACATGAGCTCACTCATGAGATATTGGGAAGAATCCAATTCCATGCGCACAGTCGTCTCGCTTTGGAAGCTTGACTGAATTTGTAGGTTTAATATATACTTTTGGAAAGTATATGATCAAGAACTAGGTATAATATATGCTTTTGAAAAGTATATGATCGATACCAACTCCCAATGATCAAAATGAGAAACTTACTGATAAATTCCTAAAGTACACAGTATAAAGTTGATCTAATACTTCTGGTTTATTCTAAGTCTTCCAGTATGCATGATGTACAAGTATTGGGAATACCTGAGGGTGATGTGATCATAAACGATTGTATAACCATGACGCTTCCATTCCTAGGGAGTGATGAAACGGGTCTGGATTTTAGTGACTCCTCTCAGTAAAGAAGTAATCTGATCTAGATCCAAATGTTGGATATTGATCTGAATGTGATTCAGATGCAATGAGAAGATTAGATTTGTGGTCTTGATTTAATCAAACATCTATGGAAGGCCCGAGACCTAGATTTGAGATGTAATCTCGATATCCAAGTCACTATACGTGGAACAATACAATCGCCATGTCCTTATCTCCAAGTATTCGCGGATAAAGCGCATTATCCTTGAAAGAGTTCATGGATAATTCTATTGTTGATATATGTATCCGAGCATTGAGAAAATGGATAATTAAATGTGATTTAATTATCATGAATAATATGAATTTGATTCATATTACGAGGAGAAATATCTTAGATAATTAAATGTGATTTGATTATCAAAGATGTGAATAATGTGAATGTGATTCATATTATTTGGGCATATGAGAATGGAGATCCAAGATGATTAAATGTGATTTAATTATTATGGATAAGAATAATGTGGATAGTAATATCCAATTTTTCATAATATATTATAAATGTGATTTACTAATGTATTAGAAAAAGCTAATTATAATTTATATTTGTTGATTAATTATTAATATGTATTGGGTACACATTGATTAATTAATTGAAAATGTAAATTATATTTTGTTTTGGATTGTGAATGTGATTCACAATTTTCCAATGTCAAGATTGCAATATTCCCCAAATTAATTGTGAATTATTTTTGGTGAATAAATCCCAACAAAAGTTGTTAGAAATAAATAATGAGAGATTTCCATGGAGATATGCAATCTCATGAAATCTCATGAGATTGCCTCCATATGGAATAGAGTGGGCGGCACCCAATTCCTAATTGGAATGGGTGGCCGTCCACCTTGAATGTACATGGAGATGTAATCTCCATGTATATTCTCTCCTTATTTGTTGATGTAATTTAGGATTGATTTATATTTGATTTTGTCAAATATATTTTAATCTAAATTAAATCACAAGTTGTTGGCTTTTACCAACAACAATCTTGACCATTGGATTGATCATAAATCAATCTCAGCCATTGATTTTATGAGTCCCATGGATTGAGATCCATGGATCCCAAAACTCTATAAATAGAGAGGCATACCATGCTCTCTCTTTACACACCCATGTTCTTGTAGCACATCTCTCTCTCTCTTTCTCTCTACACGTCTACTCTCTCTCTCCCTCTCATGGCCGTCCACCATGGATGCCCTAGAGAGAGTCTCTATCGCCGCAGCGTCGTTGTTATGCTGTCCGATTGTCTGCTCGTGGATCTCCGTCTCCTTCGGTGCGCCTCGCTCGTGAAGAATATGTCGGATCTCGTGTGTCGAGATCAGGAGATCCACTGCTTGGATCATCAACATGGATTGCGAGAAGTATGCGATTCATCCCCGCGCTAGCAAGCGTATCCTCCGTCGGATCGGACTTGAGACAGGAGGTCTCTTCGTTTAGAGACTCGATCGCAACCATGCTTCAAGAGGTAATCCTATTACTTGTTTGTGGTTTAGACGAAACGATCCGAGAAGTGTTCTTGGATCATGTGGTTTCGTCGCATGAAAAATTTTAAATTCCGTTGCATCGAGCAACTAGTGCGACTAGTCGCTACTCGTCGTATTCGATACGATGCTCACGCTTCCGTGATGCACTTGAGGATTATACCATATCCTTCAAGTGGTATCAGAGCCTTAGGTCGAAGGTTTTGGATACGATCCATGAAACCGAAGGCGACTTGGGTTTGTTAGGGTTGCGAAAGTTTTATCGCATTTCATTTTCGCATCTCTGTTTAGTGTAATTTTTCGGCCCTGTTTAAATTGTTTAAAGACGAAAATAGCACTTGGTTTTTGTTCCCCATTAAACAAGGAAACCATAGGATCTGAGTTTACGTAATTTGGATTCTGTTTGCTCGAGACATGGTTGTTTTAATGAACATGTATTCACTGTTACGGGAACTGCGAATCTTAACGTAATTAAGGGGTTAATTACTGTTTAGAAATACCTTGAAATGCGTGCAAATCACATAGGTTCTGTTGTATATCAAATTAGCAAACTTTGGAAATTTACTTTGCTTAATTTGGATTTAAATTGATTGAGATATGCTAATTTTAGTAAGTAGGGGTCACTGCTGAAATTACTTTCCTAATCAAGAACCATGTGATTGTCAATTAGTGAAATTAATTATTAATTTCATTAAATAATTATGGAAAATATTTAAAAAATATTGGATGATGATTATTTCTTTAATTTACTTGGCCTCAACTAATAAATTGATTAGATTTGATCTAGATCAAAATTGGAAACACAATCATCAAACTCCTTCCTTGAATAGGATTGGAAATTTGTCTAGCAAATTTCCTTATAACCAAAAATTATTTTGATTATTACTATATGGTATAATTTCGGTTGAAGAACCGATGATCATCTCATATAAAAAGTGATTGACTCGGTATTATTTTTTCCCGAGGCGGATATGGTGTCTAGTCGGGGATCGCTGGGGTAGCGGGTTGCAACGTATGCGGTCCGTCTCACTCCCGCTGGTACTGGCCATGACAGCGGGTAGGGAACGAATGATGCCTGAGAGATCATGATGTATTTTTCTAATTATCAAAAATTGAATTAATACATATTGTGAGATAATACCATATATTCAAGTAGAATCAAGTTTGTTGATTGAATTGGATTGAAAATTAATTTAATATGATTAAGTTAATTATATCCAATTAAAAACACTCTATTATGAATATATATGTGTTATTTCCCTTGGAAGAATTAATTATGTGTATATGATTCATGATAATTAATTAGAATTTGAATATGATATGAAGGATCACATAAGTGACATCCATGGTCTCCCGTCAAGGCGAAGGGTTCCGTTGCCAGGGATTGTATGTAGGAGACACCTGTCCGAAGTGACAGCTCTTATATGCAAGCGCATCTGGATCGGGCTCTTTGCTTCTCGAAAGAGTAAGGTCGTATGTGTAGTGACCCCAATATCGGATCCTCATATTATTGGGGTGATATTGGATTGCGCATAGCGAGTTCTATTCCTATTGACGGTTGGTTCAATTAATGATGGGTCAACATCACCTTAGGGGTGGTGGGCCCGGGTATTAAAGACCGAATTGGGAGATGCAAGTTAGACTTGCAAGGCGGAATGTGTTCCCGCTTCTTTTTATCGGAGTTGCAGATTCTCATATTATTGGGATGTAACAAAGATAAGGAAGGAGATCCCAGATCTTACTGAGATATAATGGTAAGTATATCTCTTACGTTGAAAGTGATTAAGGGAATGAACTTTCAGTGTTGACAAGGCAAGACAACTTTGATATAAAAAATTCCTAAATCAAAGTAAATTATATATTTATATATGTTTGTGCAAATTTCTTATTTTAGATAATCCTTCTTTAATCCCACTCAATGTTATACTCAATAATAACCAGTGTAATATCATGGATTGGACCCATAATCCATATATTGTACTTACGATTGGACACATAATGTATGTGGTTGCAATATGCAAGTTTCCTCATAATAATGAGGAGTGATAATTAAATAGACAATAGGACTAAAACCCTAGGGTTTATATGTCTCTATAAGTCTTGATCTCATCGAATGTACTTTTGAAGTGACATGTCGATAATGATCGTAATTATCAAATAATCATTATAAAATTCTAATAAGATGTTCTGGCATACATATGTGCTCTCAACATATAATCATGAATGGCATGGTTCTCTGCATTATGCAGAATGGTGGCTCTATAGGAGATGATGTATTCAAATTGTTTGAATACCTACCTGAACCAATGTTTTAGAAGTTTAAATGGATGTAGATACGATGAGTGTCATCATTCTACTATCTATACTCTAGTCATTCCTGAAGCTTCATAATATTCATATTGTATGAATTGAATGGAGCATGTATAAATGTTGAAATACTCTTGTATTGAAATTTTTTATTTTAACATAAGAGATCCTTTGTCTTGAGCAATGGTTGCTTATAGATAAAGGGAGCACAGTGGAAGCATGGGTTGGACCCAAGTAAGAAGTATAGTCAAAAGAGTTGATTGTACTTCTGTGACTTCCATGTGACATCCAAAGAGTTGGATGAATGCCAATACTGCAATAAGTTGATGTGTTGATAGTATAACTATCAAATCTATCTAGAGTCCTTAGAGAAGGAATCGGATAGTACATCAGAATAATCTAAAAGTAATCATTGAAATTGACTTACTTATTTGATAAGATAAAGTTTAATAATTGTATCTCAATCTTCTAATGACACTTGCAATTGGTTGCATCTGTATTAGAATATTAGAAATTTGATCTTAAGGTTTAATGGTCATCCATGTTGGAAGTGATGCAATTGTTGCAATAATTTCCATTGGATCAATAGACTTCATATTTTCAGCGGGAGCCCTTAGTCTTAGAGAATGTCTCTGTGACCTGGATATTAGAATACACTCATAGTTTATTTCTAAATGTTGGGAATAATCATGAATTCTGAAATGATGGGGATATTTCAAATAGTAATCTAACATCTAGTGGACTCCACTAAAGTAGAAAATTAATGAATGGTTCATTAAGATTTCTAATATTGAAAATTAAACCTTTAAAGATCAATAGGAGGATAAAGATCATTTGACAATGATCTGGCATAATGTTTTGGACATATGTCTATTGATGAGATCAATGGACAAGTAAGATATGAAACTTTAGAATGTCTAAAATTTCAAAACTTACATACTTATGAATATTATATTCAAAGTAAAAATGTCCAATGCACCTTTCTTTTGGAATAGTGTAAGATGTTAAGGTATTCAAGATCTCATACATATTATTGTATGTGAATCATCTATATCAGAATAAACATTATGGATATGTGATATCTATTAATGATTATTTGTGATATGAAATTTCTTCTCTTCACTTAGAAAACTTTGAAATGTTCAAAGATTTCATAATTTTGGTTTAGAACCAAAGTTTGAAGGAAGATGGAATGAATTTGATCTAACCAAGGTAGCTTGTACCTATTAGATGAATTCAAGGAATACCTTATGGAGATGTGAATATCATTCCTATCTCAATCCTCCTAATAACCCTTAACTCAATAGAGTCGTAGGGAGATACAATTGATCATGTGTGACATGATTTGATCAATGATTAATCTTAGCATAATTATCTCTTAGTTTCCATATATATATATGTGGTAGAGACTACATTATATATCTTAATAAGGTTCCAAGCAAGTAAGCTGGAATTTAGCACTTGAGGGTGCTACTTCATTAGGAAAATAAGGGATGGTATTGGATACCTACTTTATGACCTTGAGATTCTTAAAGGATCCCATATCTGAGAATGTGATTCTTAGAGGATGACTCTCTTGAGAATCAAGATGAAAATGAAGTAAAGGAACTCATTTAATCTTGAGAAGATAATGAGGCTCCTGTTTTTCGGAAACTAAATAGACAATTAAGATGAAACATCAATACCTCTTCAAATAAGTTTGAGGATGGATTCCATGTGATGAAACTCCTGAGGATAATGACATGGAAAGATGGATGTTAGCAATAAAAGTCTAACGTAGACTTCATATACAAGTGTTGTATATGGACCCTCGAGGATCCACCTATATGGGTAAGACCCATTAAGGTGTAAATGGATCTTCAAGAGAAAGAGGGAACCTGATGAGAAGGTAGAGACCTTCAAAGCACGGTTCGTAGCCATGAGCTACACACCGAAGAGAAGACATCACTTGCGATGAGACTTGCTCTTCAGTGACCTTGCTTTAACCCATCAGAATATTGCTTACTATAGCTACACAACTTGATTATGACATCTTTATGATGTGAGTCAAGATTGCATTCCTCTATGAATACCTCTATGAGGATATTCATATAAAGTAGCCCCAGGGCTTCATGGTTGAGGAAGGCAAGGTGTGTTAGCTAAAGAACTCCATCTTTGGACTCCAATATGTTTCTTGTAGTTGGAACATAAGATTTGATGAAATTATAAATGTTATGATTTCAGATGAAATCTTGATGAACCATGTGAAGCTTAGTGGGAGTGCCATTGTGTTCATCGTGCTAAATGTAGATACTATCCTAATCATTTGAAATGATATAAGGATAATAATAAGTGTTTTATAATTTGGTTGTTCCATACCTTGAGATATGATCTCAAGGATACCTCTTAGATCTTAGTTCTGAAGTCGTTCAGAAGCAAAGGGAAGAGGGTATTGGGACCGTCACATTAGTAGTACACCTTGGACTTATTCCATTTTCTGGAAAATTCCAAGAAAGGCTTCCTTCCCTTAAGATATGGTAGTAACCTATCTAAAGGGATAGCACCTCACAGAATTGAGGAAGTGAGTGCTAGATCTGCTTGCACGTGTGCATCAGTTATGAGAAGCCGAGTGTATGCTAGATGTGTACAAAAACCAGATGTCTACCATGCAGTGGGAGTAGTAAACTATTACTAATCCTACTATGGTGATAAAACACTTGATTGCAGTAATAACAATATCTTCAAAGATGATGAAACTTAGAGATAGTGATCTCAAAGTCTTATCTTCAAAAATTTTAAGACCTTGTAGATAGTGATCTATAAGGGTCTTAACTATAGATACCTTAGGAGATAGAGATCTCTAGGAATTCTGATAAGGATTATGGACATACTGGTTATAATAATTATCAAGCTATAGTGTCAAGAACACTATAACAAAATTGAGTATTGGTTGCATAAGATGCAACATTCGCATTGGATGTGAGCACTGTTACTAGGGAATGTGCAAGTGCCGTAAAAGGACTTGGCGTAGTCTCTTGGGAACAGAGTGACTGATCAGCTTACCTAGCTATTCTATAAATAGCCTATGATTGTCACATGAGTGTGGGTTTAAATGATTAGCCCATTAATGGCTCTTTGGGCTAGTGGGAGATTGTTGGACATGCGAACCCACGGCGAGCTATTATGCAATAAATGTTATTGCGGATATCATTCCCTGATCTGAAATGAAGAATAAATAATTTGCATAATAGGTCCCTTAGTACAATTAGGGTTATATACCATGGCCATCTTGATGATCATATAGCTGTTGATTCAAATATTGAATCATAGAGGCTGGTGCTTGGGTGAATGTCTAAAGAGTTAGATTGAGGACTCATCGAGCACCGTTAAATGATTATTAAGAGATGATCTCCAGCCTGAGAAGGAGATGACAATCCTTTCTCTAAAGGCTTATGTCTAACTAACCTCTTGATGCAGGTCCTCTGCACTGGAATAGCGATTCAGAGGTGTTAGATAAGTTAGGTCAAAGAGTTGACTTAACGAGATCGAGATAACCAAAGTCCTATGTTGTATGCTGTCATGATATAGGCACGCATCCTCTGACCGGAGACAGATGAGTTACTATATGTCTGAATATGTACATTTGGCAGACCAATAGGTTAATGACCTAACCAAGGTCTATACACCGGTGCGCTGGTGTGCATATAAGGACATATGAGTAATACGATCTCTCAAAGGGATCATACATGTTCACTACTAAACCAGGAGACATGAGCTCACTCATGAGATATTGGGAAGAATCAAATTCCATGCGCACAGTCGTCTCGCTTGGAAGCTTGACTGAATTTGTAGGTTTGATATATACTTTTGGAAAGTATATGATCAAGACCTAGGTATAATATATGCTTTTGGAAATTATATGATCGATACCAACTCCCAACGATCAAAATGAGAAACTTACTGATAAAATCCTGAAGTATACAATATAAAGTTGATCTAATACTTCTGGTTTATTCTGAGTCTTCCAGTATGCAGGATGTACAAGTATTGGGAATACCTGAGGGTGATGTGATCATAAACGATTGTATAACCATGACGCTTCCATTCCTAGGGAGTGATGAAATGGGTCTGGATTTTAGTGACTCCTCTCAGTAAAGAAGTAATTTGATCTTGATCCAAATGTTGGACATTGATCTGAATGTGATTCAGATGCAATGAGAAGATTAGATTTGTGGTCTTGATTTAATCAAGCATCTATGGGAGGCCCGAGATCTGGATTTGAGATGTAATCTCAATATCCAAGCCACTATACGTGGAACAATATAATCGCCATGTCCTTATCTCCAAGTATTCGCGGAGAAAGCGCATTATCCTTGAAAGAGTTCATGGATAATTCTATTGTTGATATATAAATCCGAGCATTGAGAAAATGGATAATTAAATGTGATTTAATTATCATGAATAATATGAATTTGATTCATATTATAAGGAGAATTATCTTAGATAATTAAATGTGATTTGATTATCAAAGATGTGAATAATGTGAATGTGATTCATATTATCTGGGCACGTGAGAATGGAGATCCAAGATGATTAAATGTGATTTAATTATTATGGATAAGAATAATGTGGATAGTAATATCCAATTATTCATAATATATTATAAATGTGATTTATAATGTATTAGAGAGAGCTAATTATAATTTATATTTGTTGATTAATTATTAATGTGTATTGGGTACACATTGATTAATTAATTGAAAATGTAAATTGTATTTTGTTTTGGGTTGTGAACGTGATTCACAATTTTCCAATGTCAAGATTGCAATATTCCCAAAATTAATTGTGAATTATTTTTGGTGAATAAATCCCAACAAAAGTTGTTGGAAATAAATAATGAGAGATTTCCATGGAGATATGCAATCTCATGAAATCTCATGAGATTGCCTTCATATGGAATAGAGTGGGCGACACCCAATTCCTAATTGGAATGGGTGGCCGTCCACCTTGAATGTACATGGAGATGTAATCTCCCTACCTTTATATTTCTTAATACCATCATGGTGGTGTCCGAGTAGGCATGTCGGTCTACTCATGAACTGACGGAACTTTCCCACTGCTAAGGAAATATAATGCATGGCAACAATAAGGTAGAGAAGCTTCCTACTAGTCAGTGATATTACCCCTCATCAACCAGCTTGTCCCTCTTACATAGTGAAACCTTTAGATCTATAAGAATTTGAGGTGGTTTAGCACCTAGCATGCTTACCTCGTGCAATAAATCAGCTCCGTGCTTCTAAGACAAGTCATCTCCAGCCGGGCCACCTCCAGTCTTGAGAAGCACCTAAATGGCCCTAAATTTTTGCTTATGAAATAGTCAGCTAGTAGCTTCTTCTATAGGATCACATGCTCATCATTACTTGTTAGAACAATGTTGTAAATGTAGACCAAAATGCCTATTGCGCCCTTCCTTGTCCTTTTGTTAAAAAGAGTAATCTCACGATGCTCAGGCAAAGTCCTTTCTTTGCAGCACCTTTAAACACTTCTGAAATCAGGCTCGGGAACTCTGCATAAGATCGTAGACTCTTTCAGCAAAAAGATCTGATGTCCCCCTCTAACACTCAAAATCAGTGGGTTGTTGTATATATATCATTTCATGTATATCATATTCTTTACATCCAGCTGATGTAAAAGACCAATTCCTGTATGTATATTCTCTCCTTATTTGTTGATGTAATTTAGGATTGATTTATATTTGATTTTGTCAAATATATTTTAATCTAAATTAAATCACAAGTTGTTGGCTTTTACCAACAACAATCTTGACCATTGGATTGATCATAAATCATCTCAACCATTGATTTTATGAGTCCCATGGATTGAGATCCATGGATCTCAAAACCCTATAAATAGAGAGGCATGCCATGCTCTCTCTTTACACACATGCTATTGTAGCACATCTCTCTCTCTCTTTCTCTCTACACGTCTACTCTCTCTCCCTCTCATGGTCTTCCACCATGGATGCCCTAGAGAGAGTCTCCATCGCCGCAGCATCATCGTTATGCTGCCCGATCATCTACTCGTGGATCTCTGTCTCCTTCGGTGTGTCTCGCTCGTGAAGAAGACGTCAGATCTCGTGTGTCGAGATCAGGAGATCCGCCGCTTGGATCATCAACATGGATTGCGAGAAGTACGCGATTCATCCCTGCGCTCGCAAGCGTCTCCTCCGTCGGATCGGAGTTGAGACAGGAGGTCTCTTCGTTTAGAGACTCGATCGCAACCACGCTTCAAGAGGTAATCCTATTACTTGTTTGTAGTTTATACGAAATGATCTGAGAAGTGTTCTTGGATCATGTGGTTTCGTCGCATGAAAAATTTTAAATTCCGCTGCATTGAGCAACTAGTGCGACTAGTCGCTCCTCGCCGTATTCGATACGACGCTCACGCTTCCGTAATGTGCTTGAGGATTATACCATATCCTTCACCCAACACTCCTTCTAGCTTGTTCTCTCAACTCTCATTGATCCTCGGTCGACACGTGTGATTGCTCGCTCACGAAGGTGTACAAGAGGAAACGTACTCACAACTCTCTGAACACCCAACCCTCGTTAGTCTCTACTATGGGTACTTATCGTCACTAGTCTCCTATGGGAAAAGTCATTTGTCTTTTACCCCATCACGAGGTCACAAGCCTGGTGGAAAGGTAAATAGATCCTCAGTGTCTACTAACCATTACCCCATCACCAGGGCACCAGCCTGGCGGAAAGGTAATTAAATCCTCAGTGTTTTATTACCCCATCACCAGGACACCAGCCTGACGGAAAGGTAATTAAATCCTCAGTGTTTAATAGCCATTACCCCATCACCAGGACACCAGCCTGGCGGAAAGGTAATTAAATCCTCAGTGTTTAATAGCCATTACCCCATCACCAGGACACCAGCCTGGCGGAAAGGTAATTAAATCCTCAATGTTTAATAGCCATTACCCCATCACCAGGACACCAGCCTGGAAGAAAGGTAATTAAATCCTCAGTATTTAATAGCGAACTTTACTGGGTAATTAGTGAACTGTCACATGTCTATCGATCACTACCCCATCACCAAGTCACAACCTGGCGGAAAGGTAATAATTTCAGCGGTGAGGAAACCCCCAAAGGGATTTGTCTGTCTCGCCAATCCCAGTGGAAGCATGATCCAAGGGAAAGGCAGTGGTAGTACGACTACTATGCCAATAGAGACAGGAAAGAGAAGAGGTAAGCATGTCGGACCCAACTTCCTCTCTCGTTGCTCAACTCCCGAAGGAGAAGAGCTAAGTAAAAACCAGACGAGCTCATAACTAACTGCGGAGAGCCCCAAACCTAGGCTCTCAAGGAAAAACAAACGGGTCAACGGAATGGTCTAGACAACTCGTGGATCCCAACGAAGCGTAAAAAACCGAGCTGGCTCGAAGAAAACACGTGAAAAAGACTGGGATCCTAGACCCATGCTCTCAGTGTCCGCTACCCAAGCCTGAGCGACCTCATCTCCTACTCAAGTGAGGGTCACCGCGCCCTCGCACAGTCGGAGTAGAAATCTCCATGACTGGCCAAATGTGACATCACCATTTTTGTTATTTTCATATTTCACCCTAAGTGTCTAAGGTTTCTTTGATTTATTTCCCATCCACAAGCTGTCAATCCCAGACCCGAACTTGTTCTATAAGAAACTCAATTGATCCTAGGTCAAGGATACTGACATGTTACGATAGTCTCTCTCTAAATTCCTACTGATGAACATCAATTTTATGATCTTGGCTATCTTATTGGAAAACATCTTTCTTTCCTACGTCCCAAAAGATTCACAAACACCTACAAGGATCGGGCTACTCCTTAGAGGAAGACTTGCTTCATGGCAAGTTCATATAGTCTTGTTTTCCTGTATAGTACTACACACACATATATATATATATGTATCCTTAATATCATCCCCAAATATCTAAATTTTATAGTAGGTGTTTCAAGCCCACCTTTATAAGCAACAATTATCCTAAGACATGCTCTAAAATGGTTACTAATAGAGGTCTACCCTATCCAATTTTAATCACCCCAAAACATTGACATGGTGTGTGTATACTTCATAATAATCCAAGGCATCTAGCCCTTTTAAGTTCACACCCAACTTCATGACTTTAAAGACACCATTTAGGTGTTTAATTTACCTTAAGGTCTAACATTTAAAGTGGTCTTTTAGAGGGTATCACATGCTCTAATCATGCATCTATTCCACAGATAGACCTATGTGTACAACAAGTATATGGCTGCAACCTTAAGGCAATTTATCCTCTCTTAATCTCTCTCCTTAATGGGATTAAACCATTATTTTATTCCCTATTTCAATACAGGGAAAACATGGAGACTTGGGGTTTTTAAAACTTATTAAAGGATGCCTAAAATTTGCTTAGACATGCAATCAAAAATGGAATTTGGCCACAGCTTTGTTCATGGACAACAACCAAATTTGTCTCAATATACTCATCAAAACCAATCCCAATGCATGGATTTCATGTGTATTACATTCCCCATATATCCATGATTAATTCCACCAAAGGTTGTTTAAAGATTTTTTTTAAAATCATGTATATCCTTAGTTCTAATGCAATCATCTCAAATCTGAACATTCAGTGACAAGTATGATATAGATAGTCAATAATTCCCCAAAACTCCTCATTTTTCTAAAACAACCCCATGTACTGAAGGTTAATATCAAAGAGTATATATCAACAAGTAATTTCACTCAAGGAGACATGAAGAAACTCTCCAAATGCATCTTAAAACTCTAATTTAAAGTGCATAGACAAATCTGGACACATGCAGATACTTGTATATTACAATATCCAAATCATTTGTAAATCCCCTAAATTTCCAAATTAAAAACCAAGTATTATAGGCCAATTTAGCGGGGTCATAATTAGTAAGCAATCTTCTCAGGTGAACTCAAAGAAGATCCCTAAACCATGCAAATTATTAACCAACATTCAACAACAAAATCTGAGAATTTCAGTATGGCCGTCCATATATGTTCTCTTTAAGATGTTATTAACACATGCAATTTCGTATCCAAATTCATGGATTTAAGGTTAACTTGATGGAGTATTAATCAACATGTAATTCTACCCAAGAGAACTCAAGAAAGATCAAGAAATGCATGTCTAACTTGGATTAAAAAGAAGACAACCAGATCTGGACACCATGTAAAACCGTCCACTCTAAGTCCCATTTTCCCAAATTTTTACAACTAAAATCCCCCAAAACAAACACTTGATCTTAGATCTGGAATATAAGCGGTAAAAACTCTACAAATGGCAGCAAGAGGAAGGCTAAATTTGTACCTCAAATCAATCTTCAAAAAGTTTGAAGAAGAACTTCCCAAGAACAAGGTTGGGCTGACCACTCCTTGAGCTTCAATCGAGGATTCCTCTTCTTCTTTGGCCCTTGATCTTACATGCAATGTAAGATCCAAGATCCTCTCCTTCCCAGCTTTGTTTTAAGCTATTGAAACTCAAATTTGGGTGAGAAACGGGAAGGGGATCAAAGAGAGAGGGTAAAGGGAGAAGGGTGGTCGGCCATGGCTAAGGGAAGAAGAAGATGAAGCAGATGGTAAGTGGGGGTTAGGGGTGGCGCCAAGGGTGCTTATACCCTTGGGAATTTTGCATCATAAACCCCACCAACTCCTCTTATTTATACCTAAGGCCCATATATGAATAGTATTCTTACACTAATTACACTTAGCCACTTAATCACATCTTAGCTACAAATCCTCAATTTGCCACTAATGGCATCTCAATTTCCCATACTTAATCACAATTAACTCCTCAACTTTCAAAGCATAATCAAGCTCCCTAATAATTCCTCATCTTGGACTCAATTGGTCATTAAAACTTAGGGTTGTTATGTAAATACTCTAGCATAATGATAGCTTAAGTATGTTTATTATCCAGCCCTTTAAAAATTGATTTGGACTAGTTGGTTATTTATTTTCTAATGGGTTACAAGAGGTCATGAGTTCAATACTTACCAATAGCTATTATTATTTTAATATAGATTCAAATGTGAATTGTAGTTGAGTGGTTCAATTTCGATTGAACCGAGATAAATCAGATTACAAATAAATGTTCGGATAGGTGGTTGAACCAAAATTATACCAATTTGAATTGAACCGTCAAAATCGATTAATCAGACCGGTCCAGGCTCGGTTCACTAGCCAAATTGAAGTTTTACGATATAAAAAGTTTTGAAAATGACATTACTTGTTTACTTTTCTTTTCTTCTTTATCGGGTTCTTGCTCATCCCTATCCTATGTTTTCTAAAAATCCAACATGCATCCTTCATTATTGCATGTTTGCTCATCCCTATTTTATGTTTTCTGAAAACCCAACATGCATCCTTCATTACTGCATGTTTGCTCATCAATATTCTATGTTTTCTGAAAACCTAACGTGCATCTATGAGTAATCACCAGGGCATTAGTCGGAGAGTCAGCCAATCAATAGCAGTTACTCCAGTCTCAGGTAGTTAGTAGTGCTTTTGTGTCCTTTTTCTACAACTTGATGTACATGTATGCAAACCTTTAGAGTGTAGATGGAAATGGGTGGGTGCTCTATAATATTTTTAGTGCAATCTATTTCTAAATTCTCAACAATAGATATTGTTATTTTAATATAAATTTAAATTTGAATTGTGGTTGAGTGGCTTAATTTCAATTGAACCGGGATAAATCAGGTTACAAATAATCAATCAGATCGGTGGTTGAACCAAAATCGTGCCAATTTAAACCAAACTGTGAAAGCCGATTAACTGGATCTCTCCATGCTCGGTTCACTAGTACAACTAAAGTTTTTTGGTATAACAAGTTTTGCAAATGACGTTACTTGTTTACTTTTCTTTTCTTCATTACTGGGTGCTTGGTTATCCTTATTCTATGTTTTCTGAAAACCCAACATGCATCTATGAGTGATCGCTACGACATCAGCCAGCTAGTCAATCAACCAACAGTAGTTGCACCAGGTAGTTAGTAGTTCATTTGTGTCATTTTTCTCCAGCTTGATGTACATGTATGTAAACCTTTATTTTGTAGATGAAAATGGTTAGATGCTCTATAATATTTTTATTGCAGTCTGTTTCTGAATGTTAGCCATTTGCATGGGATAAAACTATTGATAAGTAATCAGGTCTGGTAAACGAGAGAATCTGACGACCTAGAAATCGGGGATACTATAGATAATTTCATTCTTCCTCTCGTCTCCTTGTTCATTTGTGGTTGGGATGTAACGATGTGTTCCTTTAATTATAAAGGTTTTAGCATGTTAGAGGACATAAAGATCAATCATAGGAATTTAAATTTACATAAAGAATTGTCCATATGAGGTAGGATCCATCCCCTTCCTTGACTCCATCTATTTTATACGAGTATGATTTTGACAAGGTTAATCTCATTGCATTTTCTCATGAATCGGCATTGCCTTACTTCCTGGATGACTTTTCTACGTTATGTAGTGTATGTTTTATTGTTCATGTTCCATCCAATATGCCCTCCATCTAGAACATGTAATTTTAACGGTCTAAAGATTATTGTAATCGATCTGTTCTAGATGGAGGGCATATGAGTCTATGTACTCCTGTTAAGCTAGCCAGATTATACATTCAGTTTGTCATATGCTTACACAGGATACCAAAGGAGATGGTATCTGATAGAGATTCACGGCTTACTTTTGATGAATATGTGATTCATCAATTTAAAAGCTAAAATTAGAGCTTTGTTATCGAGTAATTAATTACATATAGGAATTAATATTTCATATTTATCATCCATGCATGTGTAACAAATATTCATATTTTATCATAATTGCATCAATAAGAAGCTAGAAAATTGTGTGTAAATAATCACATGTAATTAACATAACTTCACGTGTTTTTCATTATTTTTACTGACTCCAAATCAAATAAAATCAACTCCATTGCATACATATTACTGACATTAATAAATGAAAATTACCAGATGAATAATAACTCATATATTTGTCGAATAAAACCAAACATTAGTTTTGAGACAAAAATTCGTAGAGTCAAATATCTCTCTCACGTACAGTCTTCTATGAGCCTCTATTTATTTTTGAATTAATAGGCATTCAATTACCTACAAATCAAGACCAAATTCAAAAGAATCGAAGTTCATATGTGAAACTTGTGTTTTGGTTCCACATTATGTCGTGTATATATTGACTAACTTGACCTCATTTTTTATATACAAAATTGACTCTTTTTAATTTGTTTCCTTTTCATTTACTTTCTTTGATTTATGTTTTAATAAAGTGGGCAAAATCCCAAATTTAAAATGAATTAACAATAAAAGAAAGGAATCATTGTGAATTTGTAAATATGGTATGTACATAAGTTCTATTTCCTTCATTTCTTTACTTTCTTAATTATTAAAAATACCAAAATTAGATTAATTTGCAACTATTTTTATAACTCATTTTATTTATTTTGAATTTTTCTTAATTAAAAATCACAAAAAATGTAAAACATTAAAATACAATATTTTATGTACATGGAATACCACCAAAAATTCACTTTGTATAGATGACATCTTTTTGATTTTGGTCACTGATGAATCCACGTTTCATCATCTTTATTCTATCATTTTGGCCTTAAAAACCCTAGTAAATGCGTGTAAATAAGCTTAATATAGGCATTTTAGCATTCATGCATATGTGTGTAAATATTGTATAAAATGCGGATTTTAGTGCCAAAATTATAGAATAAAGAAAAGAAAAGAAAAAGAATAAAATATTGTAAATATTTTATGACCCGAAACCCCGAGACCTAGGCATCTTGATGAATAGGTCGACAAGGAATAAAGTAGGGGGAGATAAGGGCCAAAATACAGATAAAATACCTATAGTTTCTATTCATTCTTTATTCATTTTGGGACCTATTTTTGGTTCCACTTTTTATGCATCAAATAAAGAAACTTTGTACATGAAAGTTGTAGATAATTTAATAAAGAAAAATACAAAAGTGATTTCACTGAAAAATAATGTACAGATAAAAAGTTATGATTTGAATAAAATTCCAGAATCCCAACTTCCCAGACCCGTATCTCACAAATGAAAACTCCAAATGCAGCATACTCACCTTTAATTGTATATAGAAGAAAATAAGCTATCCTATGGCGGTGGTTTCGCATTTGGCGGAGCTACGGTTTGAAAGTTGAGTTTTGGGCCCTCATTGTATACTTGTACATATTAAAATATTCAATTTATTATTTAT
Source organism: Ottelia alismoides (assembly GCA_037367405.1). Taxonomy (NCBI): domain Eukaryota; kingdom Viridiplantae; phylum Streptophyta; class Magnoliopsida; order Alismatales; family Hydrocharitaceae; genus Ottelia; species Ottelia alismoides. The sequence continues at coordinate 991,528 of JAZKJV010001537.1, read as the reverse complement.
TTATTATTTTTATAATTTTATATTTCTATAATGTTGTAAATAATAGTTATAATAATAATGTACATTGAAATAAGAATGAAAACCTAAATAAAACAAAAACAAAATACTTAAAAATAAAATACATAGATACACCACCTGTACATATACCTATACAAAACATATTTGTATCTTATTAAATATACAAAACATATCAGAAAAAAAAATAAAAAATATATTTAGGTATATAAAAGTATTTTATCATTTTATAAAATCATAAATAAAAATAATCACATTAAAAAGACTTAAATAAAAATGAAATACTAAAATATATAGATAATATACCTATATAGGGGTATAAAGGCAACTTGTAAAAATATAACTCATAAAAATAATTAAAAATCATCATAAAATACTGCATAAAATTTCAAGCATTTTTCATTTTATAACTATTAATTAATTCGACCTCATTCTATTTTTTATTGATTTTATAAAAAATTTTTTAGGGTTTTGCCTGGTTGGTCCACGTGGACCAACCAGGAGGGGTCAACAGTTGACCTCGGTCAACTGGACGCCCTACCCCCTGCGCCTGTCAGAAGTTGGTTTTTGAGCCATCTTCTTGGCTTTTTCGTGGCTATTCCTTGCATCATTTCGTGATGGTTCCTCTTGCGAATCTATGCCTCGATCTATGGGCATGCCCGCCCTCTTGTTATCTTGGACGATGGACCACTGTAGCCACCGCTGGACCCTCATCTTCCACGCCGTTCGTCAACCCTACAAAAAGAGCCCCCGACTTTGATTCAAATTTTAATCCTTCTTCCGCCATTTTCACCCTCAAACCCCGTGTCCTTCGTGCTCCTGGTGACAGCAGGCGTCGAATAGAGCCTGGGTTCAAGGCATTTGGTGTAGAATCGAAGTGATTCGACCCTCGCCGGAGTTCCGCCGTGCTTCATCGCCCGACGTCTCTGGTGAGTCCCCTCCTCATTTCTCTTCATTTTCTTGTAGCTGTAGCGTAGGTTAGTGTAGGTCTATAGCAGTTTTTAGTTTCGTTCACCCAATCGCCGAGAATCCTAGATCGAAGCCACGGCGGAGCTGAGCTCCGCCCGACGTTTCCGGCCACTCCAGTGATCCATCGCCGTCCAAAACACCTTCATCCTTCTCCCCTTCACTCCGTCACTCCGCACCACCCATCATCCCCCCTCGATCTCGCTCAGATCGAGCCGACCGAGCTCCCCTCTTCGCCGCTCGCCGGACCTCTTCGCCCGTACCACCTTGCGCCTCATCTGAACCATCGGACTCCACCATTTTGTTCGCCTGGATTTTGTGCGCCTAACCTTGCAGGTCTGAGCCAAAGAGAAGGCTCAATCGACCTTCGACGACCCCAGGACCATCCGCCAGGTCACCTCCGCCGTCCGAGCACCTCGCGCCGTCCCTGCCCCGCCTGAGACCACCTGCTGACACGGAAGGGCCCCAGGATCGTTTTGCCCTTGATCCGGGGGCCGGAGCGGCCGTGTGTCGGCCGCAATCGCAGCTCGAAGTTCGCCAGGGAGGTGTTCCTCGTGAACCCCTCCCTGCCGTTGGATCGACTACCTCCGCCAGACCCGACGCCAGCCGTTCGATCGCCTTCGCCCCCAATCGTCCGATCAAGCCTTGAAGATCTAATCTCAGCCGTCCGCGACGAAGGGGTACGCACCGTCAGATGCGCGCCACATGGACAAGTGGGTCGCCATCGACCGCTGGATCGCGCCCCGTGGGTATTTTGCATTTTTAACCCACGCTTTTTGTATTTACGTTTTAGTCCAGTAACTTTTAGTTGTAGTTTAAAAAGTTTTGTAATATTTGCAAGCAGACCCTCACGTTTTCACTATTTGCACTTCAGTCCACGCCACGTCACCTCACGTGACGGTGGCGTGTGACTTTTGGGTATTTTGCAAGTTAGGCCCAGAACTTTGGTGTATTTGTAATTTCGTCCCTGTGCGTAGAATATATAATATGTTTTTGGAAGTTTTGCATGTATGCCCGGCCGGTTTTCTTTAATTACAATTATGCCCCTGTGAATGGTGTTTCACGTGAGCTGCGCGTTTTTTTTGGTGGAAATTGCATCTGAGCCCCTGGATGTCTTCATAATTGCATTTATGCCCCTGCCAGGCTTAGGATTTTTGTATGCTTAGCTTATTTATTTAATACCTCTTTTAATTGCGAAAAATTCTTAAAAAATAGGGTTAAGCTCCTGTGTGCTTCTATTTTCACGTTATATTTTTAGTTTTGGATTTTATCTTATTTTCATATTTATTAAAAATCAAAAACATGCTTTTTCTCTACTGTCTAGCTTAGAAAATGCCAAAAAAATATCAAAAGTCTCGAAAAATTCCAAAAAAATTCCATAGTGTCTATTTTACTATATTTTAGTTGCAGACCAAAATCCACTAAAAATCTCAAAAGAAAAACCTTAAAAATTTAAAAAGACTCTAAAACTTCAAAAAAATTATAAAATCAAAGAAAACTCTAAAAAATACAAACTCAGTTCCTGTTTGCCCTTTATTTTGCTCTCTTTATTTGAAGAAATAGTGTGAAAAGTTTTGATTGCTGTTTGCTATTTTTAAAATTCATTTTGTTTCCAGCCAGCCCATTTTCCACTGTTTTCTATTATTTTAGTATCTAAAAATACCAAAAACACCTAGAAAAATCCCCAAAAATCACAAAAACAGTAAAAAATCATAAAAATACTAAAAACATTTAATTTCTGAATTTTTAGTTATTTTTGTGCATTTTTATAAATAGTTGACCTTGTCTTTTATTCCTTTGTTTTTATTTTCCAATGTTGAAAAGAAATAGAAAAATATAAAATATAAGATTATAAAAATTAGAAAATTAAAAATCAAAACACAAAAATTAAAAATTAAAAATTAAATAAAAAAATTAAATATTAAAAACCCACAAACATTCTAGATTGGCTAAGTTGCTTATTAGACCTAGGTTTGGATTTTTACCTATGCTCTACGCCTTTGCTTCTTGAGTTCGACCCCTACTTGCTTGCCATTGTACATCTTTAGTAGGGTATAATAAATTTTAATCCTTGCTGTTCATTCTCTGATTGATTGTGTGGGTTAATTGTTGGAGATCGAGGAGACTTGAGTAGTCGCATCAGCGACAGTGAGTCTGATTTGTCAGACCGCTATTTAGCGGCTCCCGTTTTCTCGCTTTTCAAATGGCGCCGTTGCCGGGGAGCATCGGCTTGTAGAGTACCTTTGGGTCTTTTTAGTTACTTAGCCATTTTTGCTTACTTGTCTCTTGTGTATTATTTATTTTGAACTGTCTGACATCTCTTTTGTTTTCTTGCGAGGGACCGCCGACCGAGGAGGATCGCCTAGGGGATCCTGAGCAGCCTTGGGAGGAGGAGCCGGCTATTCTACCCTAGCCGGCAGGAGAGAGCAGGAGAACTAGAGAGAGAAAGAGAGTTGCTTTTATTTTTGTGAGAGAGAGTATTTGATTAATTTGTAATAATACAGGACTTGGACACTTGAACACTTCGGGCCTAATTTCCGGGTGTTTGTTCACCCGGGGGCTCACCGCGGCTTTTTCGTGTTTTCTCGACCGTCATTTTCCGGTTTTGTTTTCTTTTTCGTTTCTTCTGTGGATTGAGCTCTTAGAATTAGGTCCTGCTTGATTCGAGTAACCTAGGTCCAAACACCCTAATAACTCTTGCATGCTCCTATAGTTCGTATTTGGACTTAGATTAATTAAGTAGGTTAATCATTGGCTCTCGATCCGCGTGCCGCGAGCTCACTCCACACAAGCGCTTTCTCCTAACTCAAATGTGTTGAGCAGAGGAGGAGTGAGCCTAGACCGGACACTAGGATTGGGAGTTAGCGGTTAACTCGTGGTTCTTCACGCTAGTAGTTGCCTGTTCTAGGACGATTTCTGCATTGCATAACCGGCATGTAGATTAGGTTTATAAATTTCTGCCTTGCATCCCGCATGGAGAGAGCTGGGATTCACTGTAAGTCTTCTCACTTTGCATTCAACATATAGGCACAAAGGTGAGATTTCCATCTTGGTGCCGACTGCATTGGCTTTTCCCGACTCTTTTCTCCCTCTGATTTTGGATACATTAGGATAAAGAAAATACAAAATCGTTAGGCGCTTGTTTGAATCTACTCAAAAGAAGCGATAACACAAAAAAATTAAAAAAGGGACTGCTAAGAAAACTTTGACCTAAATAAAAATTGGTAATTGGACTCATTGATTGGGGAGAGTAACACCCTCACTTGTTTTCAGGTTGCATGGGAAGGTATCCTTCCAAGTGAGGTGAGCGTTCGTAAGGATTAGAGCCCAAAACCCAACTTGTGGCTGCCTTGTGTATCGCCTGGATTTCCGAAATATTGGCGCTACTATCGTACGTAGTCGAGTAGGGCTTGGTCGCCAGTGGTGACTCACTATTGTGTGAGCATCGACCTTGTCCGAAGTACCGAGCATAGGCCACGCCTTCACGGGGGTGTCTGTCTCACCGGCTGCGTCCGAGTAGGATCTTGCACGCTCACGGGTGATTCCGTTGCGAGCGAGGTCCGAAGTATCAGTTTCGCCTATCGGCTTCCTCCCTCTATTTATTTGGCTGAGTAGGGATCCAGGAAGGGTTACAAGGACCTTAAAAAGCGCAAGTTACAGGTTATACATGAGGAGGACAAGTACGGGAATACTTTTCCGGCAGTACTCTCGCTCCTATAGGCGTAGCGCTCTAAGGACTCGTTGAAAGATAAATCCCTGAAATCAAGATAAAAATTACAAAGATAAAAGCCGAACCTTCACGGCTTCACGCGTTGAGTTGGTGAACTCCCTTGTCTTGTGTTTGATTGCTAATCACATTTAGGTCAAGATCAAAAATATCGCGCCGTTGCGCAATTTTGTGTTCCCCCTGTTGACCCTCGCTCATTGTGATCCTTCTACTGTTTTACATTCCATTTGTTTCTTGTTGACCCCCGTATCTTTCATCCACATCGATCTTCCTCTTGATCTTCAAGATGGCGGCGAATGGACAGTTTAGTCGAGGCTCTGTCGGCACCCACATCAGTTCCACGTTCGCCATCTCCAATAATTCAGGGCGATTCCCGAGACACCGGTTCAAACTCTATGAACCGACCTCCAGACTCCCTGCCTTCTTCAATAAACCAGGACCACTCTCGTCCTGAACTCTGTCCGTTTTGGATGGCCATTGATTTCACTCCTTACACATCGCCATCCTTAACAAAATTCTGTGTCGACCTTGACACATACCGCATCTCTCTATCTGGTGCTGCAATTCAGACTGATCGGGGCATTCTACCATGTGCAGACTTAGACTCGAGTCAGTCAACCAAGTAGAGACAGAAATGGCAGGAGGAAGGGGAAAAGGACCACAACCCCAGCAGGAGCCTGAAGACAACGCAGCAGAAGGGCAATACACTACGCAGGGTGAGGTCAACAGTCAACTGCTGGCTTCCATTCAAGCCATTCAACAACAGTTGACTAATCAGGCCTTGGCCCAGACAGCCTTTCAGGACATGCTGAATTATCTGAGGAGAAGGGCCGATGTGAGAGACGGCCGACGGGAGGATGATCCGAACTACGATCCCAATGACCATGAAATCAATGATGAGTTTTCAGTGGGACCCGAATATGAAGCAGCAGAAGAAGATCCACCACAGCCCAAGCCCACACTCAAGCAGACATACAACCCAGGAGCAGGGCGCATCACTGAGTGGATCCAAATTCCGCGTATGCACGCCCACTTCGAGCTGAAGCCGCAGTTTCTGTCATTGCTTCCCACCTTTCATGGGAACACCACTGAAGAGCCATATATTTTTCTCAAGAAGTTTAACCGCATCTGCTCCACTGCTCACTACCCCGGAGTCCCCCTGGATGTGATCAAGATGACCGCGTTCTCTTTCAGCCTTCAAGACAAGGCCCTTTACTGGGTCGACCATCTCGGGAAGGTCGTCACCACCTGGGAGGAGTTGAAATCTGCCTTTCTCCATAAATTTTATCCCCTGGGGAGATTAAATCAGATGCGTGCCCGGATCTCCAGTTTCTGCCAGCAGCCCCACGAGACTATCCATGAAGCGTGGGAACGATTCAAAGATCTCCAAGAAAAGTGCCCCCACCATGAAATACCAAAAACCAGTCTCGTACAGCATTTCTTCGGGGGGCTATCATTTGAGAGCCAAAAGCTCGTGGATGCAGCTTGCGACGGTTCACATTTTAACAAGGACGAGAATGTAGTATGGAACGTCTTCGAAGAAATGGCTGAGGGAGAAGCAACCCAATCCTCGTCTAGAGTTTACATGAAGACACCAACCGCCATCAGCAAGCCAGTTAACATGGCTTCTCACACCGAGGACAAAGATGAGAGCTCCAACTTGAGCATCATTGGGAGCCACTTGTCCAAAGTGGATATCATCGAGAAGAGGTCGCAGGACCTCGAAAAGCTGGCAGTCATAGAGAAGAGGACCCAAGGTCTGGAGAAGCTCGACCAGATCTCCCAGCAGCTGGAGCAGCTCGTCCGAGCATTGAATGCAAACATGTGCAATGCTGTGTCTACCTCTGCCGAGCCGAACGCTGAGAAGAAGGAGCCTACAGTGCAGCAAAACCCTCAGCCGACTCCACCGCAGCCCCAGCCTGTCCAGCACGTGTACTACGTGCAGGTTCCGGAGCAGCCACCGCAGCCTCAGACGCAGATGGTTGTATACCAGCCAGAGCACCAGCCCGCATACTCTGAGCAGTTCTCTCCACCCCCGCCGCTGATCCAGGAGATCAATGGTGTTTGGAACAATGAAGCGCAGCTGACCCGTCCTCAGGGACACTCTCAGGGTCAGAACATGGGCAACAGGCCCTTCCATCAGCAACAGCAGGGTGGGAGACCCTTCCAGCAGCCTTACCAGTATCAGCCTCCCTCACACAGGAACACTTGGAGGCAGAATTACCAACATGGTCCTCAACAGTCCGGATATTGAGGACAGGGCTACCACCAACAGCCGGCTGCCCAATTCAATCAGCACAACTCACAGTACTCCTCAAACCCCCCTCCTCAACAATTTGCACAAGGATACCAGTCGCAATCTCAGCCGCAATACCAGCATTCTAGACCCCAGCAAGGGGAATCTTCTGAGATTGTACCTGCCAATCCGGCCCTGGCTTGTTTAGAGCAGTTAATGAAGAACATGGCTAAGATGAACCAAAAGATCGACGACCTGACAGCAGCCAAAACCGTCATACCAGCCCAAGTCGAAGCTAACCCTAACAATTTCCGACGCAAGGAGCAGGTAGCCGGCAGTGTCCAACCCGAATCAGGTGAAATTAATTGTTTTTTATTTAACGCTGTTACTCTCAGGAGCGGTAGGACACTCCAGCCATCGGCGACGGCGAAAGGAAAGCACATCGCATCTGACGGGGAATCGTCAGTCCAGCCAACACCAGGGCCAGACAGTATTTTGGGAGCAGCACCAGTATCCAGAAAACCACAAAAAAATGAAGAAAACAGAAAAACACAAAAAGATAGCAGCAACCTCGGTGGAGATCAGCCAGCATTGGAGACGCCTGCACCTGCCTTACAGCCAACTCCTGACAGGAGGAGCACCGCACCTGCAGCGAGTCCAGCGCCAGCACCTGAAGCCGAGCCTGTCATTTTTGGTCCGCAAATTGTAGATGAATCCATTCCTTTTTGTCATCTACCTGTAAACAACAATACGGGCACTATTTTGAATGATATTGGTGAAGAGTTTGTAAATATTCCTTTTCTTGAAGCAATGAAAAAACACAAAAAAAATGAAAAATTTGAAAAGTGCTTTGTCCGATCCTGCTATTATAGAAATCATTCAAAATTTGGTCTTGAACATGCCGTTGATGAAGGCTCTTGAGTACATGCCAGCAGTGAAGAAAGGTCTTAAAGAGGCATGTACAACCAAGCGCAGGCCAACTCCCCATAATTCCAGAAGCAAAGGTGGCAAGTCTGAAAAACACATCCTCACTATGGCCACCGTCAACGCCATCAGCAACCTCCCGGATAAAAAGCCAGATATGGGAGCACCTCTTGTACGTTGTCAGATGTTCGAGCAAGAATTCGAGCGAACACTTCTCGACAGTGGGTCATCTGTCAATCTGATGCCAGCCTCACTACTCACGGAGTGCAAGTTAGGATCGTTCAAGCCTACAAAGATGATTCTGCAGTTTGCGGACAAATCAGTCAAGCGGCCTAGGGGCCTGTTGGAGGACGTGATCGTCACGGTTCAGGGAAAGTCATTCCCGGCCGATTTTGTGGTCTTAGATATGGACGTCCCAGCTCCGTTGTTCCTTACCCCGATCATACTCGGAAGGCCATTTCTGCGGACATCAAACGCAGTGGTGAATTATGGGACGGGAGAAATCACTTTCGGAGCTGGAAATGAAATTATCCGAGTAGAGACCCTGTCTGAGGGAACGCCAGCTGAACCGACATCTGCGTCGTGTGCAAGGGTAATCGAGCACGATGAAGACTGTGATTTTCTAGCAGAAATTCAATATACCAACCTATTCCTGGATGATAATGAGATCCACGAACTCCTCTGTCCCGAGGAGGAAGTGGAGGCCGCAGTCGAATTCCCTTGTATCAATCAAGATGAGGAACTTGCTGATGTGCTACAAGATTCTACCATGGGGGTGATGTGTCTTCAGAACCAAGAGCCGAAATGTGAAACAGTTTATGATGAAGATGACATTATCAGAGAGTTTTGTCAGAATTTGAGAGAGGAACCAGATCAGAACATGGTGGACACTGAACAGTTGAACGAATCACCACCTGCACTGATAGCTGAGGTCACCACCGAAGCAGCTCAGACCCCGCCAGAGCTAAAACCTTTGCCCTCCAATATGAAGTATGCCTTCCTTGCGGGAGAACCGAACATGTACCCGGTCATCATTAATGCCCATTTGACCGAAGACCAAGAATCTCGTCTGATGGAGGTTCTTGAACGCAATCGCAAGGCGATAGGCTGGCGAACGTCCGATCTCCATGGGATCAATCCGTCACTCTGCTCGCACCGCATCTTTCTGGAAGACGACTGCAGACCTTCTCGCGAACTGCAAAGAAGATTAAATCCGAACCTGCGAGAGGTGGTTATGAAAGAAATCCAGAAATGGTATGACGCGGGATTCATTTATCCCATCTCCGACAGCAAATGGGTGAGCCCTCTGCATGTTGTGCCCAAGAAATCAGGGATCACCATTGTGAAAAATGATAAGGGAGAGGAGATCGCAACCAGAGTACCGACTTCTTGGCGAGTGTGCGTAGACTACAGAAGACTCAATCTCGCCACCAAGAAGGATCATTTTCCGCTACCCTTCATCGACCAGATCTTGGAGAGATTGGCCGCGAAGGAATATTTCTGTTTCTTGGATGGCTACTCTGGATATAATCAAGTTGCTATTGCTCCCGAAGATCAAGAGAAGACCACGTTCACCTATCCTTTTGGCACATATGCCTTCAGACGGATGTCGTTCGGGCTTTGCAACGCCCCAGCCACATTTCAGAGGTGTATGCTTGCAGTTTTTGCCGATATGGTGGGTAGCTTTCTCGAGGTCTTTATGGACGATTTTTCGGTCTATGGGGATTCATTTGATCAATGTCTGGACTATCTAGACCGAGTCTTACGGAGGTGCTGCGAAGTGAATCTTGTGCTCTCCTGGGAGAAGAGCAATTTCATGGTGACCGAAGGAATCGTGCTGGGTCACGTTGTTTCTAAACGTGGCATGGAGGTTGACCCAGCCAAGGTGGATGTAATTTCTAAGCTGGAGCCACCGACAAATATCAAGCAAGTCCGGTCATTCTTGGGCCATGTCGGTTTTTACCGACGGTTCATCAAAGACTTCAGCAAACTGGCCCGACCGTTGACTGAACTGCTCGGCAAGGACAACGAGTTCATTGTAGACGACCGTGTGCTCCTTGCCTTTAATCAGTTGAAAGAGCTCATCACGCAGGCCCCTGTCCTACAGCCACCGATTTGGACTCAGCCTTTCGAGATTATGACCGACGCATCAGATTATGCCATCGGAGCTGTACTGGGACAGAGGAAAGACAATGTACCATTTGCGATTCACTACGCTAGTCGAACGCTCGATGAAGCCCAGAGAAACTACACTGTCACAGAAAAGGAGCTGCTAGCGGTAGTCTTTGCTTTGGAAAAGTTCAGATCTTACCTTCTTGGGTCCAAAGTTATCATTTACACTGATCATTTGGCCATTCGGTATTTACAGCAGAAGAAGGACGCCAAACCACGTCTCATTCGGTGGGTCCTTCTCCTCCAGGAGTTTGATTTGGAAATCAGAGACAAACCTGGAGTCAAGAATGTAGTGGCCGATCATCTGTCAAGACTTCCTGAACCAGAGTCTCCTGAGCCTAACTTGCAGCCTATCATAGAGACCTTTCCAGATGAATCTATTCTGTCTGTCGCCTCACTTCCTTGGTATGCGGACATTGTGAATTATCTAGTTGCCAAGAAAATCCCGCAGGACTGGCCTAAGTTGAAAATAGACAGATTTTTGTCTAAAATCCATTTTTACCAGTGGGAAGACCCATATCTGTTTCGTGAGGGAGCAGATTGCATCTGGCGAAGGTGTATTCCTCAGGAGGAAGTTCCAAGTGTCTTCGCTCTATGTCATGATCAAGATTCTGGAGGACACCATTCAGGCAAACGAACGGCATCAATAGTTCTTCAAAGTGGCCTATGGTGGCTTTCATTATTCAAGGATGCAGATGAGTATGTCAAATGTTGCACTGATTGTCAGAAGATGGGTGGAACCATAGGAATGAGAGACACAATGCCTCTGAAATACATTCAGATCTCAGACGTCTTTGACGCATGGGGCATCGACTTTATGGGCCCGTTTCCTAACAGTCAGGGTTATGAGTATATTCTGCTTGCTGTCGATTATGTCAGTAGATGGGTGGAGGCCATCCCCGCCCGAGCCGCCGACAGTAGGACTGTCTGTCGATTCTTACGAGATCACATCATAGCACGGTTCGGGATTCCCAAAATTCTCATATCTGACGGGGGTAGTCATTTCATAAATAAAGAGGTGAAGAAGCTGACTCAAGAATTCTGCATCGAGCATCGTGTTGCTTCACCCTACCACCCACAGTCTAATGGCTTAGCTGAATGTTCCAACAGGGAGATCAAGACGATTCTACAGAAACTTGTGCGTCCGGATCGCAAGAACTGGTCTCAGCTGCTTGATTCCGTTCTTTGGGCTTACAGAACAACGTACAAGTCACCCTTGGGAATGTCTCCCTACCGCCTGGTGTATGGCAAGCCATGTCATTTGCCCGTGGAACTTATTCACAAATCTCTATGGGCTATTAATATCTGTAATTTGGACTCCAAGCGAGCAGGAAAGAACAGAAAATTAGATCTGAACAGCTTACTGGAATTCAGAGATTATGCATATGACAACAGCCTGATGTACAAAGAGAAGGTCAAAACATGGCATGACAAGCACATCCGCCACAAGTCCTTTGATCCAGGTCAGAAGGTATGGTTGTTCGATGCGAAATTAAAGATCTTTCCGGGCAAATTGAAGAGCAAATGGACTGGGCCGTTTGTGGTTAGGCAGGTGCGTGACAACGGAAGTGTACTGATATCTAATCTGTCAGCTGACGCACAGCCTTTTGTAGTCAATGGACAGCTTCTAAAGCCATACCTGGAACATGATACATTCATGGCCGTCGTTGACTCCATTCAAGTAATCTATGAGAATGAGCTGAACATCTCGAAAGAGGCAGAGGAAGGCGAAGCACATCAAAACATTTTTGAATGATTTTCCTTTTCATCTTTTCTTCTTTTCTTCTTTTCAATTTCTTTTATCTTGTTCTACCGAATTGATGCCATCCCTTTCATCACTGCTACACTTAGGATGTACTTTATCCTAAGTATATGGGGGATGTGTATCCCGAGATTGTTCATATCCAATCTCATCTCTTTTCTTCTTCTCTTCTTTTCTTCTTTTCCTATTCTAGCTTCTTTATCTATCAAAAAGGTGCCGCCCTTGTAGACAGTTCTCCATACTTAGGACGTACTTTGTCCTAAGTATAGGGGGGTTGGTATCCCAAGTTTCTCTATCCGTTTCGATCCTCTCCATTGTCTCCTCTTCTTGTCTATACTTAGGGATATTTTACCCTAAGTATAGGGGGGAGACAATCTGAGTACGATCTGTTTATTCCCACCCTTGACCCTCTCTGCGTTGTGTACAATCTACTATACTTAGGATTAGTTGATCCTAAGTATAGGGGGGACGGTCAACTTCTCATTCATTGATCCACGCATTTGTTTCTTTATTCTTTAGACTTGTCTATACTTAGTACGAGTTATGTCTTCTCTTTTCTCTCCGATCTATGAGGACATAGCTCAAGCTAAGTATAGGGGGGTCGTATATACTGTGTATATACTTTAGCCATAACTCATACTTTCGTATTTTCTTAATAATATATCTACTAATTCTTTAAAATTCATTAAAAATCCTTAATAAAAAGATGTGGTTATTCCTCAAATTCTTTTTGTATTTACTGATTAATAAATCAGGTGAAAATGTTTTTTGCAAAATGTTTGAAAAATAGTTTGAAAATCTTTGTGAACATTTATTGAAAACTATTTTGAAAATATTTTGTTACATGTTTTCAACCTGTGTAAAAATGTGTGGTTTGTAAAATTTCTTTTCTTTATGTGAAATAAAATGTTTGAAAAATGATTTGCAAATGGTTTGAAAAATGGTTGCAAAAATATTTGAAAAACCTATTTATACTGTTTGAAAAACCTTTGCAAAATGATTTTCAAATGTGTGTACATGTTTGCAAAAATGTTTGTAAAAACTATTTTGGACTATAGTTTTCAAAAAAATTTTGTGTAAATTGTTTTCAAATAAGTTTGAGGAATATTCACATCACACAAAAATCCACTATATGTATAAAATTGATCACTTACCCTGTAAATTCTTAAAATCCACTTCTTGTTTATATAAGAAGCACTCCCGTGTACATATTTTTAACCTAGCTTTTAGCCAAAATCTTTTTGTTTTCAAAATTCCCAAAAACATTTGCAAAATTAAAATCCAAAAACATTTGAAAAATCTTTGAAAAACACAAAAAATGCATCTGCATATGCATCATCATCATATTTTCAAAAATCCATAAAAAGTTCAAAATCTTGAAAATTGCATCACAAAAATATTTTCTGCATTGCATTGCATAGCATTCACATTTTTCGGATTGAGTTTGATAATTGAACGAGTCTAAGTAAAATCCGAAGAGTGGAGCTTGATTGGACCTTATAATCTACCTAATAACAGGAACCTTATAGGAACTGGGTTTGAGGTACTTCAGGTCTAGTTGACTTAATTCTTTGAGGATCACGGGACTTGGTTCAATGGATTCTTGACTGCCTAAGTAGAGTATTTCGGAGCACACGCACGACTCTTGTTGATAATAACCTAACTTGGACACCTGCACCTTTCACATGGCTCAACTCAATTGGAGTGGTGAGGGGATTGGATTTGCCGGTATGAGACGCACACAAGTGGAAACACTTGTCCTCCTCTAGGGAGGGAAGTGCACCCCAACCCGTCCAGTGATTAGGAAGTCTAAAGACAGGAGGCTGTGGGTTGCGATAAAGCTTCAAAAGAGGGATAGTCTACTGGCTCAAGAGGAAAAACTCCTTATGTAAATGCTGTTGTGAATAGTATTTCAAAAAAAAAAAGAGAGAGAAGTCAGGCATGTACAAAAATAAAAAGCCTGCAAAGTATGTACATATGTTGTAAAGTCAATAAGCAAGCTTGAGTTCCAAAGTCATATCATGTGAGCCTGCAGCTGGATGACTTGACTACACTGGTCTTGCATCCAAGGATAGGTAGCTACACTGGCTCCCGTCCATTCTTCTCTCCACCCCCTCCTCTTGAGCTGGTTGCCACTTGAATTTAGAAGGGAATACCCCGCTCCTCGAGGATGGAGTTATTGGATTGGGGAATCATTGGGTTGTCATGCTGGAGAAGTCAGTTTCTTTGTCATTTTAGCTGGGGAGAGCCACCATCACTTACACTATACGAGTCAGATTCATAGTCATAAGGGTTTGCGTATGAGTTGAAGTATTTCTGACCTGGCTATTGAGAAGACTTGGATAGAGTTTTGGGATTCTCAAGGACTGTTGGATTTCAAACACGGTTCTCACTAAGGTTCCGCCCGCACTAAATTTCCCAAGGTCCGACTTAAGCTCCAAACTTTGATTTTGTGAAGACAAGTTTGATGATCAAATAAAATCCATCTTTCTTCTTTTTCTTTTCTTTATTTTTCTGCACTTATTGCATAAGTATTTGCTAGGGACTAGCAAAGGCAAGTATAGGTGGATGATGAATCCACGTTTCATCATCTTTATTCTATCATTTTGGCCTTAAAAACCCTAGTAAATGCGTGTAAATAAGCTTAATATAGGCATTTTAGCATTCATGCATATGTGTGTAAATATTGTATAAAATGCGGATTTTAGTGCCAAAATTTATAGAATAAAGAAAAGAAAAGAAAAAGAATAAAATATTGTAAATATTTTATGACCCGAAACCCCGAGACCTAGGCATCTTGATGAATAGGTCGACAAGGAATAAAGTAGGGGGAGATAAGGGCCAAAATACAGATAAAATACCTATAGTTTATATTCATTCTTTATTCATTTTGGGACCTATTTTTGGTTCCACTTTTTATGCATCAAATAAAGAAACTTTGTACATGAAAGTTGTAGATAATTTAATAAAGAAAAATACAAAAGTGATTTCACTGAAAAATAATGTACAGATAAAAAGTTATGGTCTGAATAAAATTCCAGAATCCCAACTTCCCAGACCCGTATCTCACAAATGAAAACTCCAAATGCAGCATACTCACCTTTAATTGTATATAGAAGAAAATAAGCTATCCTATGGCGGTGGTTTCGCATTTGGCGGAGCTACGGTTTGAAAGTTGAGTTTTGGGCCCTCATTGTATACTTGTACATATTAAAATATTCAATTTATTATTTATTTATTATTTTTATAATTTTATATTTCTATAATGTTGTAAATAATAGTTATAATAATAATGTACATTGAAATAAGAATGAAAACCTAAATAAAAACAAAAACAAAATACTTAAAAATAAAATACATAGATACACCACCTGTACATATACCTATACAAAACATATTTGTATCTTATTAAATATACAAAACATATCAGAAAAATAAAATAAAAAATATATTTAGGTATATAAAAGTATTTTATCATTTTATAAAATCATAAATAAAAATAATCACATTAAAAAGACTTAAATAAAAATGAAATACTAAAATATATAGATAATATACCTATATAGGGGTATAAAGGCAACTTGTAAAAATATAACTCATAAAAATAATTAAAAATCATCATAAAATACTGCATAAAATTTCAAGCATTTTTCATTTTATAACTATTAATTAATTCGACCTCATTCTGTTTTTTATTGATTTTATAAATAATTTTTCAGGGTTTTGCCTGGTTGGTCCACGTGGACCAACCAGGAGGGGTCAACAGTTGACCTCGGTCAACTGGACGCCCTACCCCCTGCGCCTGTCAGAAGTTGGTTTTTGAGCCATCTTCTTGGCTTTTTCGTGGCTATTCCTTGCATCATTTCGTGATGGTTCCTCTTGCGAATCTATGCCTCGATCTATGGGCATGCCCGCCCTCGCGTTATCTTGGACGATGGACCACTGTAGCCACCGCTGGACCCTCGTCTTCCACGCCGTTTGTCAACCCTACAAAAAGAGCCCCCGACTTCGATTCAAATTTTAATCCTTCTTCCACCATTTTCACCCTCAAACCCCGTGTCCTTCGTGCTCCTGGTGACAGCAGGCGTCGAATAGAGCCTGGGTTCAAGGCATTTGGTGTAGAATCGAAGTGATTCGACCCTCGTCGGAGTTCCGCCGTGCTTCATCGCCCGACGTCTCTGGTGAGTCCCCTCCTCATTTCTCTTCGTTTTCTTGTAGCTGTAGCATAGGTTAGTGTAGGTCTATAGCAGTTTTTAGTTTCGTTCACCCAATCGCCGAGAATCCTAGATCGAAGCCACGACGGAGCTGAGCTCCGCCCGACGTTTCCGGCCACTTCAGTGATCCATCGCCGTCCAAAACACCTTCATCCTTCTCCCCTTCACTCCGTCACTCCGCACCACCCATCATCGCCCCTCGATCTCGCTCAGATCGAGCCGACCGGGCTCCCCTCTCCGCCGCTCACCGGAGCTCTTCGCCCGTACCACCTTGCGCCTCATCTGAACCATCGGACTCCACCATTTTGTTCGCCTGGATTTTGTGCGCCTAACCTTGCAGGTCTGAGCCAAAGAGAAGGCTCAATCGACCTTCGACGACCCCAGGACCATCCGCCAGGTCACCTCCGCCATCCGAGCACCTCGCGCCGTCCCTGCCCCGCCTGAGACCACCTGCTGACGCGGAAGGGCCCCAGGATCATTTTGCCCTTGATCCGGGGGCCGGAGCGGCCGTGTGTCGGCCGCAATCGCAGCTCGAAGTTCGCCGGGGAGGTGTTCTTCGTGAACCCCTCCCTGCCGTTGGATCGACCACCTCCGCCAGACCCGACGCCAGCCGTTCGATCGCCTTCGCCCCCAATTGTCCGATCAAGCCTTGAAGATCTAATCTCAGCCGTCCGTGACGAAGGGGTACGCACCGTCAGATGCGCGCCACGTGGACAAGTGGGTCGCTATCGACCGCTGGATCGCGCCCCGTGGGTATTTTGCATTTTTAACGCATGCTTTTTGTATTTACGTTTTAGTCCAGTAACTTTTAGTTGTAGT
The DNA here is from genome assembly GCA_037367405.1 of Ottelia alismoides. NCBI lineage: Eukaryota > Viridiplantae > Streptophyta > Magnoliopsida > Alismatales > Hydrocharitaceae > Ottelia > Ottelia alismoides. Next base: position 974,693 of record JAZKJV010001537.1, on the reverse strand, counting down.
TTAAAAAGTTTTGTAATATTTGCAAGCAGACCCTCACGTTTTCACTATTTGCACTTCAGTCCACGCTACGTCACCTCACGTGACGGTGGCATGTGACTTTTGGGTATTTTGCAAGTTAGGCCCAGAACTTTGGTGTATTTGCAATTTCATCCCTGTGCGTAGAATATATAATATGTTTTTGGAAGTTTTGCATGTATGCCCAGCCGGTTTTCTTTAATTACAATTATGCCCCTGTGAATGGTGTTTCACGTGAGCTGCGCGTGTCTTTTTGGTGGAAATTGCATCTGAGCCCCTGGATGTCTTCATAATTGCATTTATGCCCCTGCCAGGCTTAGGATTTTTGTATGCTTAGCTTATTTATTTAATACCTCTTTTAATTGCGAAAAATTCTTAAAAAATAGGGTTAAGCTCCTGTGTGCTTCTATTTTCACTTATATTTTTAGTTTTGGATTTTATCTTATTTTCATATTTATTAAAAATCAAAAACATGCTTTTTCTCTACTGTCTAGCTTAGAAAATGCCAAAAAAATATTAAAAAGTCTCGAAAAATTCCAAAAAAATTCCATAGTGTCTATTTTACTATATTTTAGTTGCAGACCAAAATCCACTAAAAATCTCAAAAGAAAAACCTTAAAAATTTAAAAAGACTCTAAAACTTCAAAAAAATTTATAAAATCAAAGAAAACTCTAAAAAATACAAACTCAGTTCCTGTTTGCCCTTTATTTTGCTCTCTTTATTTGAAAAAATAGTGTGAAAAGTTTTGATTGCTGTTTGCTATTTTTAAAATTCATTTTGTTTCCAGCCAGCCCATTTTCCACTGTTTTCTATTATTTTAGTATCTAAAAATACCAAAAACACCTAGAAAAATCTCCAAAAATCACAAAAATAGTAAAAAATCATAAAAATACTAAAAACATTTAATTTCTGAATTTTTAATTATTTTTGTGCATTTTTTATATATAGTTGACCTTGTCTTTTATTCCTTTGTTTTTATTTTCCAATGTTGAAAAAGAAATAGAAAAATATAAAATATAAGATTATAAAAATTAGAAAATTAAAAATCAAAACACAAAAATTAAAAATTAAAAATTAAATAAAAAAATTAAATATTAAAAACCCACAAACATTCTAGATTGGCTAAGTTGCTTATTAGACCTAGGTTTGGATTTTTACCTATGCTCTACGCCTTTGCTTCTTGAGTTCGACCCCTACTTGCTTGCCATTGTACATCTTTAGTAGGGTATAATAAATTTTAATCCTTGCTGTTCATTCTCTGATTGATTGTGTGGGTTAATTGTTGGAGATCGAGGAGACTTGAGTAGTCGCATCAGCGACAGTGAGTCTGATTTGTTAGACCGCTATTTAGCGGCTCCCGTTTTCTCGCTTTTCAGTCACTTCACGAAAGTTGTAGATCTCATCAAGAGGAACAACTTTCATGAATTGTACTTATTGATTTGACATCATTTTATATTTTATTTTGATTTTTTCTTTGACTTGTTTTTATGATTTTTGTAGGGACGACATGTGACAACTACTGGAGCCGCCACACATCCCCCACTTAAGTTCACTGAGCCACCCCTTTTCTAGACCGTTGGATGAAAGGTGCTTTATCCGACAATCCAACTTATTTTTTGTTTCTTTTTATTTAATTCTTTTCTTTTGTTTTATTTTTTATTTTTTATTTTTTCCACATGGCACCATCTCGACCGATCGATCTTCCTCGATTTGATCCACCCCTAGTAGTTCATGCCTCCTCCACCTCTGGACCCAGTGGCCGAGCTCCCTCGCATACTACATCCTCTCTCCTATGCACATCCTCCAGGGCCTCCACATCGCCTCTTCTCCGACTCCTATGTGTAACCCTAATAGATCCTCCATAAAACCATCGCTTGGTCTCTCCTCAAACTCATCTGCCCTTCGAGCAAGAGAGAGCCACCAGCTCCTCCTTGTTACCAATGATAGTAGCCGATTGGAAGTCATACGAGCGATGACGGTGCACAACTCCTGCCTAAGGAGTGGTCCAAAGCTCCTTCTCGAGCTTTGCTGCAGATCTCAACCGAGCACTTGTCGAGCTTCGACCCTATTCAGCTAGGACCTAGAGGCGACGACGGAGGCAGAGCCTTCTTCCACCTTTTCCAAGCGAACGATCAAACCCATTCCAGGTACAATCCTTTACTTTCTTTTTCTTTTCTTCTTTATTTTTTGCTTCTTCTTTATCCTGCTATCTACTACCTTTTCTCCCAAATAACCTATTGTTCTTAGATCTGAAATCAATTACAACAACATAGAACATCCACAACAATTTTCTTCCCTTTTCATTTTATTTTCTTTCTCACACAACTCCCTTACCTCCGACATGCGTCAAGCAGAGCATTAGCTCCACTTCGTCGCTTCAACAAGGAGCTACTTGTTCCTCTGTTTCCCTTCGCCCGCTACAACCCACCATCTCATTCATCACCCCCTTTCAATTCGATTAACGTAGAGCAGATTCAAGTTAGCATCTAGATCCATCTTCTCATGCAGGTGCTAGACCAAGAAAAGTTGGAACCTCCAAGCTCTTTGATCTCCGGCCATACAAACCAAAAATTAGAAGTAGAGCCACACCTCCTTAATGGTTGTAACTTCATCATCACCAGTAGACACGCTGCATCACCTTATCTATCCAAGCATCACCAACCGCAGTGAAATCTTCCAAGTAGCCAAAATCACAGGGGCCATGTCCTCGAACTGTAGAACCATTGTCATGAGCCAGGGACTCGTCCAACACTTAGTCCTTCATCGCATAAGCAAACATATGGATAAGAAATAGTCTCGAACCTTGCCATATAACAGCTGGGCTCCACATCTAAGCCTCGCATCGGAGCAGAAAAGAAGAGGAGGAGGGGGATATCTCTCCCCCTTTCCTCTGATCTGAAACCCTTTACGCATCATCAGACCACCACCGAGCCTTACTGTGAGCTCCTCATCTGTATCTCTACCACTAGTTGCCGCATGAGATACCAACAGCTTATCTTTGTAGCTCATCACATGATTTCAACCTCAAGGTCCGTCGCAATCACCACCACCGACCACTCCATCTCCTGGCCTTCGAGCAGTAGCTTCATCATCTAAGCACCATAGCAACTATTTCTTTCTTATTGATGGGATTCAGTGGCTCTGAGTCGAGCACGTGCACCGCACCCCCTCTTCCAACCTCGACCCGAGCTTGAGATCCAAACCACGAGCGTCAGCTCGGCCACATCTTCACATGAATCTATAGTCGTGCACCATGTGGAGGTGTGGAACCAACCCGTCACCCGAATCTCCTGACACACACGCTTCTCATGTGCAACGCAGGTCATTTACGCACCGACCCCCTGTGACTTTTCAGATTCGCACTTCAACCTTGCCTCATGCACACAACACATCCCCGCCTGAGTAATTGCGTGAATAACCATCGAGTATAGGTAATTACGTTGCAATTCCCATTCCACCTCAAATCTGATGAATTCGTTGATAGTTAGAAGAAATTCGGTCGGCTGATACATTTTCAAATAGTTTGATGCATTATAGTATATGAATGCATTTGTTCATGTTAGTTTGTTTCTGTAATTTGCATTAATACCCTTGTCTTTGGGTATTAGTTTGAACCTGTGTCATATTTTATATAAAAATTACGTTGTAATGAACAATTAATTATCTATTATGTGGTTAAATAGTTGTAATTTTCTTAGCATGAATCGATTTATTAATATTAAATTGGTTTGAAATTGCATATTTTACCTAAATTCTGCTATGTAAATGCTAGGAAATTATTCATTGCTCTAAAAATCCTACAAAATCAATTGGATAGGACTAAGTGTTCTCTGACACATGCCCAAAATTCATCATAGTTGCATGCATACTTTTCTTTGAACAAATAAATTGATGAATTGGGTAATTTAAATTTAGTTACCTGTAAAATCAATATTTTTTTAGGATTTAAAACTTATCGTGGGTATCTCTTAATTAGATACATCAAGTATAATTTATTTCTAGAAAATATGAAGTTTTCTTATTTATTAAAATTGATTTACTCTAAATCACCAATTGTGCACTGTTTATTTCATTAAAAAATCATTTTACGTCAAAAAATACCAAAATTTCGTAGTAATCTAATTTTGCATTAATTCACATTCTAGTCAAGTTTCATGATTTTTTGAATGGATTTAACTGAAATTTTATGAAAATAACCTTGAACTTGATTGCATTTGCTTATATTTTATTTATGGCATTTAAAACACCAAAGAAACCTCTCTAAAAACCTAATCGTTTTGTTTGACCTTGGGCTTACCCAAGTAAAAAAATCTGACCGCTTTTTCTTTAATTATTAACATTAAAATTAAGTGATCTTTTTGAATAATCCTTAACTACCAACGACAACAAATCGACATTATTAATCATGGCACTTAATCAGCTTTTCAACTTCACATTACTTGGGAGAATTCACGATAGACTTGAGGATCAAACTACATCTGAGTCCAGTTTACCATCCACATATAGAAGGGCAGCCTGGTAAGACCATTCAGACTTCGGAGGATTTGTTATAGGCTTGTTTTGCTGACTGGAAGGGATCCTGAAAGGATCACCTTCCACTAGCTGAGTTCACATACAACAACATCCATCACGCCAACATTTGCATGATGCCTTTCGAGGCCTTGCATGTGAAGAGATATACCACTCCCTTGTGTTGGTAGCAGGTGGGTGAAAATACCTTCTTCACCCTGCATATCATAAAGGATACATCTAGATTTGTGAAGACTGCCAGGAAGAGTGCTCTGCACGAAGCCGTCAGAAGAGTTACACTGACCAACAGCATCGAGACCTTGAGTTTCAGGTATAGTATCTTACATACATACCTTAAAGCTATTATTATTAACCAACCTTATGAGTCTAAAGTATTCCTCATAATCACAGGTTGGGGACTTTGTGTTCTTACGAGTATCCCCGATGAGGGGTCTGTAGTGGTTCGACGTTAAAGGTAAATTTGCACCACACTTTTGTGGGTATGTTTTAGATCTTAGCGTAAGTTGGGAAGGTGGCTCACAAAGTGTCCCTTCCCCCATACATTGAGGGCATTCATGATGTGTTCTATATGTAGAATCTCCAGAAGTACATCCGAGACCGTAGACATGTGATCATCTATGAGGAATCGACGATGGGGCCAAGCCTCTCCTTCCTTGAGGAGCCTATTTAGATACTAAACCATGCAGTCAAGAGCCCGAGGAGAGAGGAGATTCCTTTAGTCAAGGTCTTGTGGCGGAGTCAAGACGTAGAGGAAGCAATGTGGGAGCCTGAGGCTAATATGAGGGAGATATAAATTCATCTTTTCACAGGTAACATTCGAAACCCTAGTTCAGTTCTTTTGAGATTTTTATGGGTTTCGCCTTCTCTGAGATTTTTATGGGTTCAGTCAGACGAGTTTGAGACACATGGGGATCATATTCTGGTTAGAGGATACACGTAAGTCTTAGGGACAACACTTCCTTTGGGATTTTTATAATGTAAGACCTCAAGTCTAGGAAATCCACTAATTGTAAGTTTTAGAACTGATCTGGTGTTCAAATGAGTCAAATGAGCACTCTACTTTGTACTATTTTGAGATACATGAGATGTACAATGTATATATGGACACACATTTTGATGCTTACCTGATACATTGTGGAATCTTGTGGACATGTGATATGTAATGAAAGATTGATATTATGTGGATGCAAAGAAATGTTAAATTCTAGTCTTTTATGCTATTTTCACCTGCTTATATTACTTTGAGTGTTTCGAATGTGGAATGTACGTGTGTGGAACTGGTTTGCCGAGTACCCGGATCCTAGGGGGTCGGACGTCACAAGTACCCCTTTTTAGCCACAGTTTCTCCCTCGTCGGAGCTTGGCACTACATTCCTTTACCATACTCCAGCAAAACCTCCTCACACCATTAGAGGTTCATCTTGACAAGCATACCTTCTTCCATCAGTAGGCCATTGGTGGAGGAGGAGGAGGTTAGCGAAGTGGGGCAGGGAAGGAGGATATGCAGGTAGAGGAGGTCATGGTTTCTAGTTTTACTCCTCTTGCCTACACCATGGATTGAATAACCATAGTTTAGTTAAACTCATTGACAACCAAACTAACAGAAATGCAAAACTGATAACGGAGTAGTTGCACAATATTCCAAAAAAGGAATGGGTATAACTTACACAACAACATCTAAAAGGACACAAGTGATAAAAACCTTCTACTTTTTTATATTTTTTTACCTTTATATTTTTATTTGCATTTTATATAAATGTTAAAAAGTATATAATAAAAATTAAAAATTAAAATAAGGATAAAATACAAAGAATAAAATAAGAGGACTTAATATGCAAATTGTACAGATACCCATGGTACCCTAAAAACTAAACTTTCACATCTTAACTCCGATTTTAGTGACTAATTTCACTTTAAAGAGGATTTTATCCAAAGAATAACAAATGTATGTTTCGTTTAATATGAGTTCATGCAAGATATGAAGGTTTAAAAATAAACTTTATGTCTTCTTTAGCTTGTTGTACCATGTTATGTACATTAAGTATATTGTAGGATATATGTTTAGTATTTAGTGTACAATAACATCTACTAGTTTCATTAATAAATAAGTTAATTTGGAATGAAATTGATAATTAGTAAAATAGTACGGAATGTGTTTACTGGATAATATGATACATATGTACACAATGATAAGCAATTTTGGAATTTTCACACGTCATGGACCCTATCTCCCCCTACTTTATTCCAACTCAACCATGTCAATATTGACCTAGTCTTTGGGTCAGGGCCAGTCTATGCATACGGTACATATATACAACTTTTCTTATTTCTTTTTTCTTACCTTATTTTTTTATTTTGACATAAATAGATGTTAATTCTACATTATTGACAAATGATGTTAGGGATTCATCACACCAGTATATATTCAAAAACTCTATATTTTATATACATATTCAATTGGTTTTCTTTCAAATTTTATTGCTTTTGTTTCTTTAAAATTTATAATATATCTAACTATAAAAAATCAAAATTTTAAAATAATAATAAAATCATTGAAAAATCATAAAAACAAGCATTTATATATAGTTGCATTCACCTATAAATTCCACCCTTTTCCATTTTATTAAATACTATTATTAAGTACTAAAAACATAAATAAATAAATAAATATAACGTGTACTTAATATAGTAGTATTTTATAAAAAATATAATCAAGAAAAAAATAAAGATGCGAAAAACACATATATTATACCTATAAAGTACTTTCAAAAATTGTTATCCATGTATAATTTACATTTTGGCTTTTCTTCATGGAGTTTTCATTTGGATCAATTTTTATTTTGAGTTTTTCCTTTTGTTTATTTTGAATGTTATCTTATTTTTCTCTCTCTTGAACATTCTCAAGCCGCCATGTAGCAGTTCTACGAACTAGCTAACAATCCACATGTTGCTTCATCATTCATTGATGCTTGCATCTTTCATCCACCCAAGCGCTTTCTAGTTAACCTTGGTCACTTGAGCCCTTGATCAGTGCACGCGCTTGTGTGGTGGTTTTCTATTGGCTGAGCCAATTCATGTTCATTGTCTTCAACCTATCGCACGCACCATATCCCGCTCGGCCAACCCACATCACCTGCAACACTAACTACTGCTTTACCCTGCTCGTCCTTCACATACCACCACCCAATGTCTCACAAAGACTTGTTCTCGCCAATTCAAAACCCTAAAACCAGGAGATATTTAAAATTATTGGGTTTTTTATTGATGACCCATCTGCCATATTTGGAGCTAAAACGCTCCTCCTCATCCAGTTCCTTCATCTCCTTCAATGATAGCTTTAGAATCGAGGTCGAATTAAGATGGAGGTGGTATGATCGGTAGAGTCCCTTCTCCACGTAACGGAGCATTTAGCGACATTGAAGTTTCTTAGCCATCACCACCGATCGAAGCAAGCAACTCGTAGTACACCGAGCATCATTTTCTCTAAGTAAGACCTCCATCCATTCTAAGCACATATTTTCCTCATTCTCTTTTTCATTTTCCTCTTCGTTCTTCTTCTTCATCATCATGCATTCTATTCTTTCCCCTATTCCTCTCTATCTCCTTCTCCATTCTCTACTTTATGTATCATATTTGACTTGTCGATACCATCTTCATCATCTCCTTCTTCCTCATACAACCCCGCAACCTTTAATTACATATAGTGAGCAGAGTATTTGCTCCTCCTCTTTTACACATATAACATGAGTACCATTCCTCTTCTGACACCTTTTGCGTGAGATTCCTATGGAATAACCCTCTGGTCGAGCCTTAGGTTTGAGTTATAGCTTCATTGCATGTCTGAGTTGGATCCCATAGCCATTGTCACTAGAGCTTGGGGAGCAAAAATAGAGACAGAGATTTGAAGTCCCTCCTCTCCTTTAGAGCGTACATAACAGATAAGACCGAGGATGGAGACTTATAGCTACTCTCGATGTCTCCATCCTAAGATGATCGCAACCGTCAAAGGAATCGTATATTGACCTGAATGTGGTCAATCTCTGTTTGCGAATGGAGCTTCATGTGGTGTGCTCTGATCATCCTGCCAAGTCATCTCAGCCATACATCATGACTAAAGGCTCACATGCTTTGCACACAGGAGATAAAAATTACGCGGAGGCCCTCAAAATTTCTTGGAATCTCTTCGAGACCCTGCACCTGGGATCTCACATGAGAGGCACGAGGGGCAGGTCATTTTGCATGGAGCCCCTACCTATCATGTGGATAAGTTTTCTTATATGCTTTGAATCTTTTTCCTTTTCAGTTGCAAATACCCCCAAGAATTAGAGCTAAATATCTCATCAACCCCTAATCATTTTGGATGAGATTTTTTGTGGATTCCTGGATTAATGCTCTATTTAATCTAGCAGTTTGGGAATATTTTTATATCAATCAGATTTACAGTGAACACTGAATGAAAGTGCATGCTTTGTGTTATTAAATCCATATTAAACTAACTGTATACATTTCTAAGATGAAGCTTTCTGTGTTCGTTGCGTGAGAAATTTTGTTTGAAGAATATTGAAGTTTGTGATATGTGGAAATTATTTGGTGTTTGACTTGTTATATTTATTTTGAGCTCTCATTACAATATTTCTCAAAAGTAGAATATATATTAAAAAATCAAATACTCATTTTCTTTGTCCTCTCTTTATTCATTTTTAATTACTTACCTATTTTGCCAATCTAAAATAATTAGGGTAGACATATTCATATTGTAGTATATGCCATATTAACTTGATAAATAATCATTACATCTACACCATAAAATCCAAAGTACTACCATCCTAAAAATTGAATTATTTCATAAATATCAAAAAACAAGTGTTTTGGAAAACAGATTTTATGTATATTACACGAAAAATATTTTTATGTTTTAGGACCACTTTGTGCACAAAAAAATTATTTTCCAAAATTTTGCCTATTTTCCTTTTTGAAACTTTTGAAACTTTATTTTGTTTTCCTTTGTTTTACTTTTTATTTAGATTGAATCCTACCTAAAAATACTTAAAAATATACAAGATCTAAACAGATTTATCTGTATATTTTCTCACGTTATTATATACTAAAAGACTTTCTCTTTCTCATTATATATTTAAAACAAATTACTTCAATTTTCTTTTATTATATTATCCATAAATTAAAATTTTAAAATTAAAAGAAATAAAAAACAAAAATGGTAATACCCATATTGATCACTATTATGTATTTAAAAATCCAAAAACAATAGAAAACCAAAATTAGATATAAAAGCAAAAGCATATTAAAAAACTAAGAAAATATATAAACTACACGCACACAAGTAGTTCATTCGACATAGGATCGAGTGGACTTAAGTTGAGTTAGTATGTTTTACCTCCCTGAGTTCGACCCAAGTCTTGTCTAGTTAAGAACAAAATAAATTTCTGAGTAATTAGGGTTGAATAAGGGATGCAATTAATTTACATATATTAGATTCATCCTTATATAGTTTATCGATGTTATTCCAAATTATATGCAATACGATACTTGTACTCTACAAGTTTTAGTGTTGTTATTCACATCATGGGTGCATCATTACATATATTTATTCATATTATTAATTGTGTATATGTTAACTTACATCCAAACATAATATTCAAGGCATTTGCCATAATTTAATTATTGAGTTAAAAATCACACGACAACAAACTCAACAATCGAACTCCATACACTGGATGAATTGAGCCCAAGCAAACAATTCCGACTTCAATTTCAATCTATTCCCCCCATCTTACTCATTGTAAGGAGAATACCCATAGATGAGTACACCACCATTAGATTGCACCATACTAGATACACACTTATGACTAAGTATATGTCTTTAAATGAGTGTCGTGCTATCTCTGAAATCTATAAAGCAACTCAAAAAAGTATCGACAACATCATGTCGTCATCCTCGGTGACCTCCGAGAGATTCTGTACTTGGAGATATGGCTCCATGCATGTCTTAATAGAGTTGGTTGAACTAACAATGTCCACTATTTGGAATAAATGATCTTCTTCTCGAGCTTCATCGAAGAAAATTGATCCCTGACCAAATCAACTTCACAGTCCGAAACTGTACGTGGGTAGAACCTCTCCTTAGAAGATATCAAAGAACAACTCAAAATGCGAACAGAAAACTCCCTTTACTAACTTTGAAAGGGCATGACTATCTCTTTTGGAGGACTGATATGATTATATTTATATGGTGGATGGACATGATTTTCCTAACAAGGCCTTCCCTGGAGGAAGGACAAGGCTCCAATACCACTTATAGAATACCTGACTCAAATAAAGATGATGTATTGCATATTGCTACTTCAAAATGCAATAAATATGCACTACTTTGTACAACAATCACTCAACTCTCTAACAAGACTAGCACTCACTTGACACAACAATAATAACACCCAATCTTCTCTCTTGCTCACTTTTTGGTGGCTATTTTCACTTTATCTCACTTTGATTTGCTTGCTTCCTTGCATAATGCCTCCACACAATGGAACCAAGGCCTATATACTGTAGGTGAAATAATAGTATATAAATATATATGTATAAAAATATAAGGAGGGTTAGATAATACCGGATTTGATGAGACAAACCAACTTGCCGAGGCGTGCGAAATGCACTGACCTTAAGAATAGATTCGTACCCCCACGAAGATTCTGATGGTGCAATCGGTATTGGTACGACTATTCTCCAGGATACAACGACGAGACCTCAATAGGTATGCACGTACCAACATCGAGATCTATTGAGCAACAATAGATCATTCCTTCAAGAATAGACTCACTCAAAAGATTAGAAGGGATAGAATAATTGTGTGTTGAAATTGTCTCATTCTCAACAAATAGAACCTCTATTTATACACAACGAATATCAAAATCCGTTACTAAAATACACTCAAGTTTTAGTAATGTAAATAAAAACTTAAAGACGATACTTGAAGGAATTCGCAAATGTAATGCATAAGACTTGGTGTCTTATCGACTATGGACCAAGACATAGAGAATATGAATATAATTTCTAAAGGTTGGTGGAATAATAATTCCTATGAACCGATCCTTTATTTGTGAAACCATTGACTCATATCTCACATTACATTTTTTATCTTTGTTGCTCATGCGGGTTGAGACGTTTAGGCCATGCGTCTAGCTGGATTTTCATGAGCGCTCTAGAGATTTTACCCAAAAATCTCATAGGAAGCGGCCTCACCTCCACACCCATATAGGTGGATCATCATCAAGTGTATACTTCTTTTATACACCACCCAATTAGGACTATGATGTCCATTAAGAATGTGTATGTTCAACCTCACCGCTTATGATAATATCATATCGTACACCATAGGAATAGGGAATAACTGATAGTATCCTCTTAGTCGTCTAGTGATTTGTTTATCCCATATGAACCTCCTTCCCGGGATCTCCGTTCATGAAGGTTGGGTTTCCATCACTTCGACTATTGATTTGGGCATAATCCCATTCCCCTCGATGTACTCTCCACAAGCTTTCCGCTTTGTGGTTTAGTCAGAAGATCAGCTAAATTCCACTCTGACTTCACACAATCCATGGATATGATGCCATGAGATGTTTCACAATATTGTCTCTAAGGAGAATATGCCTGGAGAATTTGCATGCTTCTCCCATTATAAAACATTTTTAGCTCTTGCTATATTAACATGGCTAGCACAATGGATGAATAGTGGTAGCATTGACTTCATTAAAATGGGAAGATCCGCTGAGATGTTTATCAACCACATCCTCAGAATATGCCTTCTCTAGCGCAATAAACTTGGATTCATTGTAGATCAAGCAATGTATGTCCACACGGTTGTTTTCCAAAAAACATAGCTCCTCTTACAGAAGAAAGAACATATCTAATAGTAATTTTCGATTCATCTGAATAATGGATAGAATTTGCATCATAATATCCTTCAAGAATTGGAGGATCTCCACAAAGAATTGATAGCGCATTGCTTCTTTAAGATATGAAAGTATTCTAGCGAGAGCATCAAATACTTTCTTCTGAATTTAGAGTGTACCTGCATAACTTTCAACAAAATATGCAACATCTTGTCTAATGCATAAGACAGATAATAATTTGTGCATATTTATTTTGAAGTATACTACCACTTTTACTATTTTTAAAACGAGTTTGCAGTAAAAGGAGTACTTTCCGACTTGCATTCAAAAGAATAAAATCTTTTGTTAATCTTCCAATATAATATCCACGTGAGAGAAAATTAATAATTAAAATTTATCACAAGTATTTGTTTCTACCATGTTTTTGACACCAAACGAGCAGGTAAAATTTTTTTTTTTACACGAGATCCACATGTAATAATATAATGAATGCCATGGATATTATGAAGATGGATTACCTCTTTTTTTATATATAAATACCATCCTAATAAAAGGAAAATCGTGTGGTTGTAAAAAAAATGTGCTGAAATAGATCTTTTGATGCGGAGAGAGATTTTCACAAAACCTTTTATATATATTACAATCTCTCCATCCATGTTACATATAAAACCTCAACGCATGTAACATTTATAAAATTTTATTCGTTGCCATTTGAAATCAATATTGTATCAAAAGATCTATTTCAGCACATTTTTTTACAACCACACGATGTTCCTTTTATTAGGATGGTATTTATATATAAAAAAAAAGAGGTATTCCATCTTCATAATATCCATGTCATTCATTATATTATTACATGTGGATCTCGTGTAAAAAAATTTTTTTTACCTGCTCGTTTGGTGTCAAAAACATGGGAGAAACAAATACTTGTGATAAATTTTAATTATTAATTTTCTCTCACGTGGATATTATATTGGAAGATTAACAAAAGATTTTATTCTTTTGAATGCAAGTCGGAAAGTACTCCTTTTACTGCAAACTCGTTTTAAAAATAGTAAAAGTGGTAGTATACTTCAAAATAAATATGCACAAATTATTATCTGTCTTATGCATTAGACAAGATGTTGCATATTTTGTTGAAAGTTATGCAGGTACACTCTAAATTCAGAAGAAAGTATTTGATGCTCTCGCTAGAATACTTTCATATCTTAAAGAAGCAATGTGCTATCAATTCTTTGTGGAGATCCTCCAATTCTTGAAGGATATTATGATGCAAATTCTATCCATTATTCAGACGAATCGAAAATTACTATTAGATATGTTCTTTCTTCTGTAAGAGGAGCTATGTTTTTTGTAAAACAACCGTGCGGACATACATTGCTTGATCTACAATGAATCCAAGTTTATTGCGCTAGAGAAGGCATATTCTGAGGATGTGGTTGATAAACATCTCAGCGGATCTTCCCATTTTAATGAAGTCAATGCTACCACTATTCATCCATTGTGCTAGCCATGTTAATATAGCAAGAGCTAAAAATGTTTTATAATGGGAGAAGCATGCAAATTCTCCAGGCATATTCTCCTTAGAGACAATATTGTGAAACATTTCATGGCATCATATCCATGGATTATGTGAAGTCATAGTGGAATTTGGCTGATCTTCTGACTAAACCACAAAGCGGAAAGCTTGTGGAGAGTACATCGAGGGGAATGGGATTATGCCCAAATCAATAGTCGAAGTGATGGAAACCCAACCTTCATGAACGGAGATCCCGGGAAGGAGGTTCATATGGGATAAACAAATCACTAGACGACTAAGAGGATACTATTAGTTATTCCCTATTCCTATGGTGTACGATATGATAGTATCATAAGCGGTGAGGTTGAACATACACGTTCTTAATGGACATCATAGCCCTAATTGGGTGGTGTATTAAAGAAGTATACACTTGATGATGATCCACCTATATGGGTGTGGAGGTGAGGCCGCTTCCTATGAGATTTTTGGGCAAAATCTCTAGAGCACTCATGAAAATCCAGGTAGACGCATGACCGAAACGTGTCAACCCGCATGAGCAACAAAGATAAAAAATGTAATGTGAGATATGAGTCAATGGTTTCACAAATAAAGGACCGATTCATAGGAATTATTATTCCACCAACCTTTAGAAATTATATTCATATTCTCTATGTCTTGGTCCATAGTCGATAAGACACCAAGTCTTATGCATTACATTTGCGAATTCCTTCAAGTATCATCTTTAAGTTTTTTATTTACACTACTAAAACTTGAGTGTATTTTAGTAACGGATTTTGATATTCGTTGTGTATAAATAGAGGTTCTATTTGTTGAGAATGAGACAATTTCAACACACAATTATTCTATCCCTTCTAATCTTTTGAGTGAGTCTATTCTTGAAGGAATGATCTATTGTTGCTCAATAGATCTCGATGTTGGTACGTGCATACCTATTGAGGTCTCGCCGTTGTATCCTGGAGAATAGTCGTACCAATACCGATTGCACCATCGGAATCTCCGTGGGGGTACGAATCTATTCTTAAGGTCAGTGCATTTCGCACGCCTCGGCAAGTTGGTTTGTCTCATCAAATCCGGTATTATCTAACCCTCCTTATATTTTTATACATTTATATTTATATACTATTCGTTGGCCGGTCCCAAGCCCGAGTAAATGAGGAGGGTTGCGTGTTAGGTAGCCGACAGCCAGCGCAGGAGAGATAAATTCGTAAATAGTGTTCTTAAAGTTCTTCTAAGAACACTATTTATGAATTTATCTCGAAACCGTTCGGATCTTTTAAACATGGATTTAAGCAAACATACAGATTTCGTTGGGGCGTTCCCTACTTGCGACGCGTTGCATCGCTCGAATGCAATGAAAAATTGGCAAGGGTCGCTACATCGCAGCCTAGATGTAGTTCAAAATTTGCAAGGGTTCTCGCATGAGGAACGCATGCGGGTAAATAATCCAGCTCCGCTGCATCACCGCCCGAATGCAGTCCAAAATTTGCAAGGGTTCTCGTATAGTGGACGCATGCGAGTAAAGAAGTTAGTCCAAAAGAGATTGCAAAGGAAGTTACGGATTAGTAGTTGGAATATCGGTACTTTAACTGGAAAATTGATGGAGATAGTGGATACAATGGAAAGAAGGAAGATTCATATATTATGTCTTCAAGAGACTAAATGGGTTGGAGAGAAAGCAAGGGAGATCGAGAAGACATGCTTTAAACTTTGGTATTCAGGCAAAGATAAGGGCAGAAACGGTGTTGGAGTGGTTGTTCATAAAGATTTGAAGGATTGTGTGGTTGAGGTGCAAAGATTTGGGGATCGGATTATTTTGCTAAAGTTGGTGCTTGAAGAAGAAATTTTGAATATCATCTCAGTTTATGCACCGCAAATTGGTTTAGATGAAAGGACTAAACAAGCTTTCTGGGAGGATCTGGATAAGATTTTACAAGTAATCCCACAAAGAGAGATGGTTTGCATAGGTGGAGATCTTAATGGACATGTGGGAAAAGATGTTTCAGGGTATGCAAGTTTGCATGGAGGACATGGTTTTGGGGATAGAAACGAAGAGGGAAAAGCCATTCTGGATTTTGTAACTGCATATGATCTTTTCATAGCAAACACTCTTTTCAAGAAGAGGGAGGAGCATTTAATTACTTATAAGAGTGGCTCAACTAGAACACAGATCGATTACTTTGCGTTGAGGAGAAGAGATCGGTTGTGTTGCAAAGATTGCAAAGTAATCCCTGGAGAGAGTTTGACAATCCAACATCGCTTGTTAGTCTTGGATTTACAAATAAAAGGGCTGGTGAAGAAAAGGAAGGTTCCTAAGATCACTAGAACTAGGTGGTGGAATCTTCCGCTGAAGCAATCAAGCTTCAGGGAGAAGGTTTTAGAAGACTTATCTTGGGATTGTAGCGGTAGTGCAAACGAGATGTGGGAGGCAGTAGCATCTTGTATCCGAAAGGTAGCCAAAGAGATGCTAGGCGAATCAAAAGGAGGAGCTCCGGGTCAAAAGGAGGCTTGGTGGTGGAGTGAAGGGGTGCAAGAGAAGCTAAAAATTAAAAGAGCTTGCTTTAAAGCTATGTCTAAGGATAGAACAGAGGAAACTGTCACAGACTATAAAATAGCGAAGAAGGAAGCGAAGAAGGCTGTAAGCGAAGCTAAGTCAAAAGCTTATGAGGTTTTGTATAAAAATCTCAACTCTAAGGAGGGCCAGAAAGATATATTCAGGTTGGCCAAAGCAAGAGAAAGAAAGACCAAAGACCTTTCTCAAGTGAGATGCATTAAGGACGAGGAAGGTCACGTGCTTGTTAATCAGAAGGATATAGAAACTAGATGGGAGCAATACTTCCATAAACTTTTCATTGGAGAAGGAAATAGAGAGATCACTTTGGGTGATCTAGCTAGTAGTGAAAGTTACTTGAATCGTGCATGCTATAGACGAATACAAAGAAAAGAAGTAGAGGAGGCTTTGAAGGTTATGAGACCTGGGAAAGGTGTTGGACCGGATGACATCCCTGTAGAAGTTTGGAAAGTTTTAGGTGAGCGTGGTTTGACTTGGCTTACGAATCTATTCAATGTTATTTGGCGAAGCAAGAAAATGCCTGAAGATTGGAGGAGGAGTATCGTGGTGCCTCTTTATAAGAACAAAGGAGACATTCAAAATTGTTCAAATTACAGAGGTATCAAGCTGATGAGTCACACTATGAAAATTTGAGAACGTGTGATCGAAAGAAGGTTGAGGCAAGTTTCCCAAATAAAAGAAAATCAATTCGGATTCATGCCAGGTCGTTCAACTATTGAAGCCATCCATTTGCTGAGGAGAACAATGGAGATTTATAGAGCTAAAAGGAAGAATCTCCATATGATCTTTATTGATATGGAGAAGGCTTATGATTCCGTCCCACGAGAGATACTGTGGAGAGTTTTGGAGAAGAGACAAGTACATGTCCTATACATTAATCTCATAAAGGATATGTATGATAGGGCTTTATCTTGTGTAAGGACCCCGACGGGGAAGACTGACTATTTCGATGTCAACATTGGTTTACATCAAGGTTCAGCTTTGAGTCCATTTCTTTTTACTTTGATTATGGACGAGTTGACAAGTCACATTCAGGATGAGTTACCTTGGTGTATGTTATTTGCTGATGATATTGTGTTGATTGACGAGACTATAGATGGAGTAAATGAGAAGCTTGAGGTTTGGAGACATGCATTGGAGACTAAAGGTTTTCGTATAAGTAGGGCTAAGACGGAATATATGGAATGCACCTTTGATGGAAGCAATGGTGAAGGAATCGAGGTGAAGATTGGTGACGATAACATCCAGAAGAGAGATTCTTTTAGATATCTGGGATCTATTTTGCAACATGATGGAGAAATTGATGGAGATGTTACTAATAGAATAAATGCAGGCTGGCTAAAGTGGAGAGGAGCCTCCGCTGTTCTCTGTGATAAGAAAATGCCTTTAAAAATTAAAGGAAAGTTTTACAAAGAAGCCGTGAGACCTGCTATGCTTTATGGTTCTGAATGTTGGCCTGTGAACCATAGACATGTGCAGAGAATGGTTGTAGCAGAAATGAAAATGCTAAGATGGATGTGTGGACATACACGTAAAGATCGGATTCGGAATGATGCAATCAGAAAGAAAGTTGGTGTAGCTCCAATCGAGGATAAGATGCGAGAAAACCGCTTAAGATGGTTTGGTCATTTGCAAAGAAGGTCAACTGATGCACCGGTTAGGAGATGCGAGTGTTGGGATGTTGAGCCGGCTAAGAGAGGGCAAGGACGGCCCAAGAAGTGTTGGAAAGAGACTATACGAAGGGATCTTAGTTTGCTGGATATAAGTCCGAGATTGACCCAAGATAGATCTGAATGGAGGCGAAGAATCCATGTAGCCGACCCTACTTAATTGTGGGAAAAGGCTTTGTTGTTGTTGTTGTTGATATTTATATACTATTATTTCACCTACATATACAACTGTCTTCTAACGGCCTTGAAAAGTATGGAATACTCCACAAAGTTTACATTGATGCACCAAAGAAAACTCTAGAAATCTAAATTCTCTTCCATATAATAAAACTTTAGAAAATGAGAGGCTTATCTTCTCAAGAAAAAAATTAAAAAATTAGAGTAATTGCTTACTCAAGAAATTTCTAGAACCAAGAGAAGTCAGTGGTGCCTTTTATTTCAACAATTTAGATAGCTCAGTAACGACAAACCAAACTCAAAGTTAAAAGGAGCACATTAGGTCGAACAAGTTGAGTAATAACAAAGTGAACTCGTACTGAGTTCCACTCGATTACATCCCCCCAAGCTACAAGATGACTCATGCCAGCAGTCAAATTATCTTTCCAGAGTACACAAGTGCTACAGGTTCCTTTACTTTCTCAGAAGTAGAATTCATATAATAGAGAACTAAGGAAGCAAAATCACACAAGGAAAACAAGGGCTTTCGATCACTCTACATGGCAACCAGTTGACGATCCCCTTCAAAGTACATGGAGCTCGATTGACAGGATGCCTCAGTTCTCAGTACGACTGCTTCCATCCGCCATAACTCCCTTCATACTGGTCATGGCCCCCCACCTGATCAGAAAGAAAATAATTCAGTACCTTGAAGTAAGCTCAAATTTTCTTCTTAAAATTTCACTGGACATGTAACTCTTTCTATCAATGTATCAAAACTAAAGTAGCTGTTGATACTTGAAAAAAAAGTTGACTTTCAGATGCAAAAGCAGAAGACAAAGAGCAGATTTCAGAGAGCATGTCTTCAGTTGTACATACAGATGAGAAATTCAGCAGGCAGTTCCACTTCAAAAATTAATAAAGATACTTACTTTCAGCTTCTAACACCATTCTAACCAGTACCTTGAAGTTCTAAATCCGTAGTAGGTTGCCCACTAAGTTTTATGTGTTCACCCAGTCTAATATTTCAACTCATATTTATATTCTTTAATATTTTGTTTCATTTCCCTTTTTTTCCTTTTGAGGTAGCATGAATGGAAACACAAGCTAATAAGTTATCACGTCTACAAGCCGGTGAAATCAGAAGGGTTGCAAAATCAATCAGCAGGATGAATGAATACCACGAAATAATTCAAACCAGTTAAAAAAATCCATAGAATCTTGAAAAGGCCATCTTGAATTTACCAAGTATAGAGATGGTTTACTTAGATGCTGCATTCTTTGGTGCAAAATCAGGGGCATGCACATCTATAAAAATATTTACATCAACCTTTTATAGTGTTCATCTGGATATTTTGAGTTACCTCCGGGGTGAAAGTCAAGCCGACTTTAATTTCTCCATGATATGCCTGGTCCTTGACCACATTGTACACAGTTGGGGGAAGGCATCCTTCGTTAAATACTGGCTCTAGATGAATACTGAAAGTAAAGTGCCCGATCAGTTAAACGAAATCTGATATATGTAATGTTGACTTTAAAAGTCTAAAATTACATTAAGAATCATTGCCCAAGCAGCCAATGTATAAGAGATTGGAATAAAGGACTCTAACTTTTATAACTTGAACGATCATGATTTTTGGCTTTGAACTCCATCATATTCTACCGCTTATAAAAGCCTGTGCATTTTTCTCTTGAAAAAAAAACAGTTTTGGCTTGATATTACAGAAGAATCAGAAATACCCACGTAGTTTCTCCTACGAAGTCGTCGGCCGAGAAACTATCACTGTCCATAAGCCTGATGGTTAACTCTGATACGCCCTCAGAAACGGAGAAGATAAAGGTTTCATTCCATTGCGGTACTGTTCCTTGTCCTGTTTCCACCAGAATTTATATATCATTAGATATAACCAAATGAATACTCCTAGAACACACATCAAAATGATGGCGTCCACTTAACCATGAATGAAACATTTGAAATGTTTCAGCCTATAAGCAATCAGATTCCCTCTAAAAATTATGCTTTGATCTCCATAATGCCCACTTAACTCGAATATGCATTATCATGACGGTGAGGAAACAAGATGTATGTAGTGACATGAATATACATACAAATCTCATGGTCTGATCAGTTCTTGATAATCTTGAAGTAGCACAAACTTTAGAATTACTCAAACTTTGATAATCACTGTCTCAGGAATGAGATCATTTCTTATTATCTGTTTAAACTACAAGATCAAATGTGTTGAAGCCTTGAAGGCATATGTTTCGTGAAGATGCACTGTCCAATCTTGAGCACCGATACTTTTCCATCCATTTTTTACCCATACCAACAAATTAGCTTCCCCATCATAACTGGATGGTCTAGAGCTACATGTGTAATTTTGAAAAACTGTACACCATTATTAACTAGTAAATTCATTTAAGATCTTAATGACATTCCAGTCCAACAAAACAGGGTTCTGATCCTTAGACATACCTGAAGCAATGCTGCTTCTTTGCTCCTGCGTACGGCATCTGAGGACGGCATAGGGGTCCATCTTCGCTGCATGGTAAAACAAGAAAAAGAAGCATCATAATCACCGAACGCCATCCTGAAGCTATACATCTTCATCTATTTCCATAAGGAGAGATCAGGTGGCAGAAGATACATTACTTTGATGATCAGTAATCGCCATCCTTATGCTCATTTAAATTGCAAAAAAAATGCATACTACCAAACATTTGCCTAAAGCACACGATTTCACAAAATGGCTGTCGTTAAAATCGTGAAGAACACTGTCAGCGTATGCCTATGAATAAATGGTAAACTGGGTAACCTTGAAAGATTCAGTCATGTTATTAACATAATAAAAATTTCAAATTTGATACAAATCTCAACGAAAGGAACACAAGTTTGGACCAACATTAAATAAATTACTTCACCAACGAGAACAATCCATGAAAATCTGCAAGATGGCTTCCCCCGAAAGATCCACCAATTCTGAAAAACTTTTATATGAAAACCATCAGTATAAATGATCTCGTGGTTGAACAGTGTGCCTATGGTCAAAATAACAAAGGTTGAAACCTTACAGTACCATTTCCTTGGAAAAAAAACACCCGCGGATTTAAAAGAACTGATAACAGTAATTCGAATTAGAAGAACCAAAGAAAACCAGATCTGAAGCAGACAATCAAGGGGAACACAAGGGGGAAAATCAAATAAAATTAAATGGATAAAAAAAGACGGAGAATGGTCGAGAAGTTACAGAGGAAGTCCGTGTCTTCGAGGCCCTTT
Organism: Ottelia alismoides; assembly: GCA_037367405.1. Classification (NCBI taxonomy): domain Eukaryota; kingdom Viridiplantae; phylum Streptophyta; class Magnoliopsida; order Alismatales; family Hydrocharitaceae; genus Ottelia; species Ottelia alismoides. Next base: position 953,029 of record JAZKJV010001537.1, on the reverse strand, counting down.
GCGCCGACGAGCAGCACCTCGAGCCTTCCTCTCGGCATGATGCTGCTGCGGTTCTAACGCCTAAGGGAAGACCCGATCTGTGATATGAAATGGAGGAGGTCGTGGTCTGCTTGGTGTGAGAGGGGTTACGTTACGTACTGCACTACTTGCTCACCAACAATCGCCTTCTACACACATTTGTCGAGGACAGACCATGTTTCCTTTTTTTTTTGGATTTTTACATCCATAACCTGAGTAATTCCACTGTTACATTCATAACCCTGTGAAATCATTAATTACATGAAGAGCCCTGAGTAATGGTCAACTCTTACACAATATGACCCGTGTTCACCTCCGTCCATTCTCTCCGTTGTCTTTAAGGGAACACGTCGAAATTTGACCATTTTACCCCTTAAACTAAATTATATTTACAAAATATGCCACTAATTGCAATGTAAGTTTAACAACAAATAATGGAGTCAAGAATCAAGGATCTGCAGCTTCCTCATGGCCATCCACAACCTCCACCGCCCCATGCAACGCTCCACTCTATCTGAGAGCTCCTTCCTCCACAAACACATCATCATGGAGACCACCATGAAACGCCTCAAGAAGGAGCCGACAGAGGTGGACGTCATCTCGCACGTCACCTCTGTGTCCCCACCATCCATGATCATGTCATCGTCGAGGAGACCTACAAGCTCTGACGGCTTGTCGTCGTCGAGGAGATCCTTTCCCATATGGGATTGGAGCACCTGAGCCCCTCTCACATGTAGAAGCTCAACTAGGATTATGCTGTCTTCGACTTGGAGCATCTGGGCTTGCCGCGACGCATGATTTCTTTGATCAGGTCTTATGGAGAAGGAGGGCGGCACAAGGGGGGAGGAAGGTGGCACAGGGGGACGTGCTGGAGGAGGAGGGCAGTGAGGGAGGGGCGCTGGAGAAAGAGAGCACTGCAGGGGGCGTGTTGGAGGAGGAGGGCGGTGAGGGAGGGGCATTGGAGAAAGAGGGCGGTGCAGGGGGCGTGCTGGAGGAGGAGGGCGGCAGGGAGGCACGCTGGAGGAGGAGGGTAGCGCAGGGAGGTTCTTAAGGAGGAAAGGGAGGAGCTTCGACAGCGGAGAGGGCGTGCTGGAGGTGGAAGGGCAGTGGGGCAGGGGCTTCGACGGGTAAGGGGGTGCGTTAAAGGTAGAAGGGCGGCAGGGGAGGGACGTGTTGGGGGAGGAAGGGCAACAAGGGGGTGTGATGGAGGAGGAGGGTGGCGTAGGCGAAGGGGTGGCACATGGGCGAAGGGGTGGCGCAGGTGAAGGGGTGGCACATGGGCGGAGGGGTGGCGCAGGCAGAGGGGTGGTGCAGGGTCAGAGGGGTGGCGCAGGGGCAAAGTGGGTGGCGCAGGCGGAGGGAGGGAGGGGGAAGGAGTGTGGGTCGACTATGCTGCAGATGACGAGGAAGAAATTTTTTAAATTTGTTTTGAAATTTTTAATAGCTATTGGATAGACTGAGGGTTGGATTAACCCAATGATATAGTTGGGTTAAGGAGAAAATTAACGGAGGGTCATGAGTGTGAGACGGAGTGAGTATTCGGGTTTTCTCGTGTAATTCGCTATTATGTAGGGTTATGATTGTAATTGTAGAGTTACTCAGGGTTATGGGTATAAAAATCCCTTCTTTTTTTATGATGATTAATTTTTAGTCATCCAGTCCCAAGGTAGGATTGGTAGTTTGGTACTATATAATATATAGGGTAAATTGGGGTTGTCACTTGGGAAAGCTAACTTGGTTCTTCGATTCCATTTTTATCATTTTTTATTTTTTATTTAAATAAATTTGTGAAAATTCATCGCTATATTCTTATATTATGTCATTCAAGTTTTGTGCGAAACAGAGAGTCCTATGGCTTCCATCTAGACAATCATTTTTTAATGGTCGCGGAGTTGTTGAAATCGACCCCGTATGGATGGAGGCCATAGGAGTCTTTGAACTTGAATGGCATAATATAAGTATATATTTATAAAACATCCACAGAAGTATTTTTCAAAAAAATAAAAAAGGGGAAAATAGGGTGGGGGAGTCAAGTTAGCTCCCCCAAGGAGGCAACCCCATTTTACCCATATAGATTACGTCCAGATCCCTATTGCATATAATTTTACCCTAGGGATGCTGTCCAATATTAACGTTGGATCAGGGACGACGCCCTTGCAACTATCCATGCATTATATGTCTAGTTTTATTTACCACAAGAAATAAATGGAGTGTAAAACAGCAGAAGGCTCACACTGAGCAAGGGTCAAAGAGAAGTCAAACAAGAGAAAATGAAAAACGGTACAAGTGTGCAGGACTGATTGAAGGAAGTAAATAAGAATATTTACTATGCATCATGGAAAACACTGAATATTTAGCAAACAATTTGCCAAAACAATGTTAGTTAATCGTATGAATTAGAAAATATAGCACAAAGATTTGTGCATCTAGAAATCAAAAAAATAAGGAAAAGATTTCCTTTATGATTTCTAATTTTCATGATGAATACAAGAGGGAAATCTGGGTTAGCTTTGATGCATGAGTTTCTACGAAAAAACTTCCCGAACTGAAGTCTGATCTGCAAACTTTTCTTCCGCGTGCACAGAGATGTATCGCGTTGCTTCCTATGAACCCGGACATCGACTAGGGGCAACAAGAAGAGAGTTAAGAGATTGTTGACTATCAAGACTCTCTCCCTCTCAAGGGGATACGAAATTTAGAGGGGAACTTGATCTTCGAATTGTGTTGTAAAAGAGCTGGCATATCCTTCCTTTTATACTTGTTGTATACGTCCAACATGTACCATAATAGCCCCTGGGTTTTAAATCAAGAGCTAAGAACAAGCCTTAGTTCAATAAGGACTATCTCCATATTATCTCCAACATCTATTAATTAATTAAAAATTAAAGAAGAAACAACCTTAGAATCTTAATTCAATTAGAACTCAACAACAGTATAACCATGTATGCATGGTATACACACCCATAATATATATTAAATATATATTGTTGTTGCAAATTTTATTTACTAATTAATTCATTTGGTAATCATATTATCAATATTGAAGAAATTATAGAATTAATCCTCAAAGCTTATGAATCATATCTATGAGTTCAAAATTAAATGTAAATCCAATTTACATTTACAAAAACAATGTGAATCAAATTCACACAATCCCATGCCTTGGAAAAATTATGTAAATCATATTTACATAATGAATTTATATGAATCATATCCATATACATATTAATTATTGCAAATCACTATTCACATTAGTTAATGAGTTATACTTGTGAATTATATTCACAAAATTACCCTTATCAATAATATGTAATAGTTATAATTATTACAATATTACCATCAACAGGTATGAGTCCTATTATAATTAGGACTCTTGAGATATGAATGCATATGCTTGGAAATAATGTCGGTGAGATCATACTATCCATGTATAGTGACTTGAAATTTGATATGAATCCAATGTCAGGGTTTAGTCGTTTTTGCTAAAATCTGTCACATATGAATGTCGAGCTTGAGTTGTAGCAATTTATACTCTTAGTGAGCTCAAAGAAATGCATCACACTTTCCATGAACTGGAAAAAGTGTCACTGAGTTGCATCCAGCTTCCTTGACCATTTCTAATCATACTCCAAACCATTTAGAGCTTATAAATGAGCTCAAGGAGCATGTACACTTCCATTTCCATGACCATTTCTATTTATAATATTTGGACATTAAAATTGAAATTAGAATAGAAAATTAGATTCAAATGAATTGTGATATTATCCAATTAAATAACAAATCATGTAGCTAAATGGAGCCACTAAAATCCATTTTGTTTCATCACTTCTTCGGTATGGAAGTGTCATGGTAGATGATCCATTACAATAACAAAAGTAACCCCGAATATTCCCAATACTCATCCATCTTCACACTAGAAGACTTTGATAAATCCGAAGTTCAAACCCTAGTTTGACTATCTTCTTCGGAATATATTAATAAATATTTCATTTGATAATTGGGTGACAATATTAATCATATACTTTCCAAAAGCATATATTAATATCTCGAATTTGTGTCTTATTTCATAAACAAGACGACCGTGCATGGAATTCATCTTCTCCCTAAAATATCTCATTAGTGAGCTCTGTCTCCCGGTTCATCAAATATGAACATGTATGATTCCTTTGATAGATCATACATCTCATACGACTTCATATGCACACCAACGTGTCGGTATATGGACTTTGGCTAGGTCACCAATCTATTGGTCTGTCAAATGTGCATACTCAGTCATATAGATGTATATCTGTCTCACACCAAAGGATGTGTGCCTGACCGTGACAGTTACGACTCAGGTTTTTATTTATCTCAGCCCCATCAAGTCAACTCTTTGACTTGATTATTCCAACACTTCTAAATATTCATTCTTATGCAGAGGACTTGTATCAAGAAGTTAGTTGGAAATCGATCTTTAGAGAAAGATTGCCATCTCTTTCTCAGACAGTAGATCTTTAATGAATATCACATGTTTGGATCCAACTGTGTCCTCCCAGCTGCATGGTATTCAATATGGACATGGTACATAACTCTAATTGTACGAAGGGACCTTAATAGTAAAGTGCATTCATTGAATCATTCATTTCATTTCAGATGGACATGATAAAATAATAACTTTTATTACATTAATGAGTCGTTGAGGTCTTATAAGTCCAACAGTCTCCCACTAGCCGCTAGAGCCATTAATGTACAACTCTCAACCACGTATTCATTACAAACTGGTCGAAGACCTTTTGGGTTTTTGCTAGCGCATCATGAATGTTGTCGGCAGAGACAACCTTGGTGATCGTGATATCACCACGCTTTTGGATCTCTCGGATGATGTGATATTTCCTCTCCACGTGTTTGCTTCTTTAATGCCACTTGAGTTCCTTCGCTTGCGCTATGGAACCTGTGTTATCGCAGAGCAATGGGATGGGAGATTCCGATGAGGAAACTACGACAAGCTCCTGAATGAACTTGCGCAACCACACAACCTCATTAGCAACATCCGATGCAATTATTTATTTTGTTTCAGTTGTTGAATCAGTCGTGGTATCCTGCTTCTTGCTTCTCCAGCTCATAGCACCACCGTTCAACATGAATTAGAACCATGAGGTAGACTTCCCATCATCAACATTTAATTAGAAGTCCAAATCAGAGTACCCTCATTATCTCCATAAACCAAGACGTAGCCTTGAGTTGCTCTTAGGTACTTGAAGATGCTTTTCACTGCAGTCCAGTGTTTCTCTCCATAGTAGGATTGGTAACAACCTACCACTCCCACTACATGGCAGATGTCTGGCCTAGTACATATCATGGCATACAACAGGCTTCCCATAGCCGATGCGTAAGGGCATCATGCCATGGCTTTCTTTTCCTCAACAGTTTGAGTAGTCATCCTTTTAGGAGACCGTAGGAGTCTCTGTTTCACACAAAATTTGAATGGCATAATATAAGGATATAGTGATGAATATTCACGGAAGAAAGTAAAAAGAACAAAAAAATGAGACTGGGGAGCTAAGTTAGCTCCCCATAGGGGCAACCTCATTTTCCCATATATATACATATATATACATATGGGGATGTCCCCTAGGGGGAGCTAACTTAGCCCCCCCCTCATTTTCTCCATTTTTTTGAAAATTTCCTCCATGAATATTCATTAGTATATCCTTGTATTATGCCATTTAATTTTCGTGTGAAACAGAGACTCCTACAGCCTCCATCCAGACAATCATTTTTAACGGTATCAGGATTTTTTAAATCGACCATGTCTGGATGGAGGTCATAGGAGTCTCTATTTCGCATGAAATTTGAATGACATAATATAGGGATATAATAATGAATTTACACGATTTTTATTTTCAAAAAAATTAAAAAAACATGTGAAAAGAGAAGCTACACCGGAGGGTGCAGCCAACTACCTACACCCTGCCATTTTTCTTATTGATTTTTGATTTTTTTGAAGGAAACCTATGGGGATCTACTTAGTTTATTGAGTGTAATATGTGTTTCAAATTTTATGCAAAACAAACATTCCTAATATGTCCATCTAGACAGGGTCAATTTCAGTAATTCTGAGACCGTTAAAATGTGATAGTCTTGATGGAGATGATAGAAGTGTCGAATTTAGTTGAATTTAGCATGATACCATGGTGATATACGATGATTTAAATCCCCGTAGATTTCATTTAAAAAACACAAAAAAATCAATGAAAAAATGGCCGGGTGCATCTAGTTAGCTCCACCCCACGTGCAGCTTCCCCAGCTACGATGATGAGCTAAGTTTGTAAGCTTCCCCAGCTAGTTAGATACTTTATATGTGTGTGTGTGTGTTTGTGTGTGTGTGTACGTGCGTGTGTGTGTGTGTGTTTGTGTGTGTTTGTGTGTGTGTGTGAGGAAAGGGATCCTACTCCATGGAGTAGGAATCTTACATACTCCATTTTCATTTTCTCTACTTATTTTATTTTTTTTGAAAAATGTTTATATGGATTTTCATAACTATATCCCTCTAATATGCCATTCAAATTTCATCAGAAACAAAGACACCTATGGACTCCATCAAGAACAAATAAAATACTGCAAATCTATGACCGCTAAAAAATGACTGTCGGGATGGAAGCCGTAGGAGTCCCTGTTTCTGACGAAATTTGAATGACATATTAGAGAGATATAGTTATGAAAATCCGTGGAAGCATTTTTCAAAAAAAATAAAAAGAAATTTGAAAAAAATGAAAGTGGAGTAGGATCCTTTCTCTCTCTCTATATATAGAGAGAGAGGGGGGGGGGGAGAGAGTAAAATAAGGTTGCTCCATGGGAGGAGCCAACGGGGTGCTCCCACCCCTATTTCCCCCATTTTTTATTTTTTTAGAAAATAAAAATTTGTATATTCATCACTATATCCCTCTAACATTCTATTAAAATTTCACCAGAAACAGAGACTTATAGGCCCTCCATCCACTTCTCTTCACTGATATTGTAGACCACCCGCATGCTTATGATCGCAGATGCCAAAGTTAGGAGTCTGTTGAGGTCAAGGAATAGTGATAGGCTAACATGGATCGGCGCTGAGCAGTTGTACACACTGTTCAACTGGGGACATAGGAGGGGGAAAGGAGGCGGAGGCTAGGGTGGAGGAGGAGGAGGAGGTAGGGGCAGAGGTTGAGGAGCTAGGGGAGAAGGGAGAGGGTGATGGGGGAGGAAAGACCTTTCAACCATTCTTTTTTAATTTAATTCCTTGTGTCCTTAAAGTTAACGTCCGTTTGTGTTGAGGATGGGCGACAACCAATCCGAGGGGCACAAGTGATATACTAGTAAGAAGTTAGGTGCATAAATATTATTCTAAAAAAGAGAGGGTATAACTAATATTACAATATCTCGGAGGGGTACAATTGATAAAAATCCTAACAACTACCGTTTGACTTTTTCAAGAATTTATCTTTTAGATTAAGCTAAAAATATTAGCATACATTTTAATGGAAAGTTGATGAATATTTATTGTTATACGAACCTCTTCTGTCCAAAAGTGGTGAGAGACTATCTCATTTGAAGTTTCTCCTATATATATAAGTAGCTAAGATGATGAGCTACGTTTATAAGGACCCCTATCGTATCACTATTCATTGAAAGTATTTCTTTTTGACATAAGAAAACATTAGCTGGAAATTAAAAGTTTCTAAAAAAACTAAGATAATATATTCCTTCAAAAAGTATTGTTAAATTGGTCGAACAATTTCATGTACATTTAACAAGTAAATATTTTTTAATTGAACATAATAGCCTTACCTCACAATCTCTCTTCGATTGAATCTATCTCATAATGCTATCAATAACATTTATTTGCTTGCAAATTAAGATAAAATTTATTCTCAAGACATGTCAACTTTCCATGCCAATGGTTAGTTATTAAATATATAATAACAATATTATTCATTGTAAAATAAATTTTTATACTTAACGATGGTCCATATTATAATGTTTGTTATTTTTCAAAATTATAACTAATAATTGATAGTTTTTATAATAACAATATTATTCATTGTAAAATAAATTTTTATACTTAACGATGGTCCATATTATAATGTTTGTTATTTTTCAAAATTATAACTAATAATTGATAGTTTTTAAATTAAAAAATGCGTAGTTAAAAATATCTAATTTAGAATATAGTCGACTACCTTACTCCAATTCATAGACAAACGTTCCACGACAAGGTTTATGTTTTTTTTGCTAATAATACGCTAAACGTAAGTTAGGAAGTTTGCAACGTTTTTGTTCCATTGCATTTAGTATCTGCATGTCATAGCATTAAAGTGCATGCCCCGGAGTTTTTTTTATAACATGTGAAAACTATTGTATAGAAGATAACAAATTATTAACAATGATAATTATATCACTTATATCTTATAATATAAGTATCGTGTCGAATACATCTCAAACTCAAGAAAATATGTTTAAATATATAGTGAAGAGCATTCCTCTAGGTTGCCGACTTGCTTTCTCTCAAGTTTTAAAGACATCTCTGATTGCTGAATCAGGATTTCTATCTGCTTGGATGATATTATAGCTTCTTCCACATTGTACTTTACAGGTGTTCTGTCCTCAAAACAGACGTGATTGTAGGTCTGGCAACAGAAAGTCTATATAACAATGTCTCATCCTTAGCTCACTCTCTACCTGGGGAGAAGTTGACGGTATTGTTAAGCTAGTGGACCAGGTGCTGAACACACCTATCCTTTAGACTATGGACCATAACAATGGTCGTTCCAAGGAGGGAGACAAAAATTTAAATCCTAACATCATGCAATGCCTTCGCAAGGTCGCATATGGTCATTTTGCAACAAGTACAAAAGTTTTATTTTCATCCGATGTGGCACCTTTCAATGGAGATATCATGAGAGTTTTGGAGGCTAAACACCCTAGCAATTCACCTCCATCCCTGTCTGATTATCCCCTTTCTAAAGTTCCTCTTGTTGCGGAAGTTGGCACCGTTCTTGGGTGTACCAAGTCTTTCCCTAAAGGGACTTCTTGTGGTAGAGATGGTTTGAGGGCCTAACACCTTCTTGATGCTATGTGTGTAGAGGGGTCTGTCATAGCCATGGATCTTTTACATGCCATCATCCTTGTGGTTAATTTATGGTTGGGAGGGAGATGTCTCTTGTACTTGTCAGAATTTATAGTGTCTGCATCGCTTACACCCTTGCTTAAGCCAAACAATAGCATTCGTCCTATTGCAGTTGGTTCTATTTGGAGGCAACTTGTATCTAAAGTTGCTATGGCAGGAGTAAGTAAAGATATGGTCAAATATCTCAATGACTTCCAGTTTGGAGTGGGTGTTTCTGGTGGAGCCAAGGCTATTCTTCATAGTATCAACAGAATATTGAACACATGGCATAACGATGGTTCTCTTTCCTTGCTCACAATAGTTTTTTCTAATGCCTTCAATATGGTTGATAGGTCTACCTTATAATGCCAGGTGAGAATAAGATGCTCATCTATTTCTTTGTGGGTGGAGTTTTTATATGGGCATACAACAAGGTTATATATTGGAGTCAAACATATCTGGTCGTCCGTCGGAGTGCAACAAGGTGATCCCCTAGGCCTGCTCCTTTTCTCCTTCGTACTACATCCACTTATCCATTATATCAGGGATAATTGCAAGCTACTTCTTCATGCATGTATCTTGATGATGGTACAGTTATTGATGATATAGATGAGGTGGCCAAGGTTCTCGGTATCATCCAACAGTGTGGGCCAGACTTGGGTCTAGTGTTAAATATTCATAAAACTGAACTTTTTTGGCTTACATGTGATGGTAGTAAGCTTCACAAAGGGTTGTTCTCAGTAGGTATTAGAAGACTTTATTAGACGTGTGAAAGCCAACCATCTCATCAGTTAGATCTCAATCTAACGGTTTTTTATCCAAAAAAGTATTTTAGTCCATGTGTTATCATTTTGAATTTGAATTTTATTTTGAACTTGAACTTCATTTAATCCTTTTATTTTGCCATTTCTGTCTAATTTGGCATTTTTTGTTGCTATTTATGCGATGAGGTTTCGCCAACGTGGTAGCATTTTCGTGGTATGTAGAATGACAAAACTCTTTGTAAAATACTTATTGTCATTGTAAGATTGTAACGTGCTTTGTAAAATAAAATCAAAGTTAGTAATTCGATTATTGTTGTAATTGTAATTTATGTAATGCCTCTGTAAAATTTCGTACTTGTTTGTAATATTCGTTTGGAGATATGTAAAAAAATAGATAGTAATTCAACCATTATTACGTGAAAAAAGAAAAATGTAAAAAAAATGAGCTTTGTAAAAAATATATTTTATTGGGTTTTCATCATTTGTGCCCCTCCGAGATATCACAATTTCAGTTATGCCCCTATCTTTTTGGTAATATCAGATGCGCCCCTCACTTCTTTCTCCGTTATTACTTGTGCCCTTCCATCAGATTGACCGGGCTTTTAGTCCGGAAATCCTGAAATTAGGGTTTGGATTTTTGGTCGACTTATTTAGGTTAGTGATTTTTTGTATTTTTCATTTATTCTTGTTAGTGATATGTACACAGTGGAGGTGGTTTTGGGTCATTTGGAGTTAGCATGAATGAGTTAAAAATCCGGTAAGTTAGGCTATTTATAGGTCATTTTGGCTAGGATTTTTGGCTTCTTATTTTATGCAGAAAATTGTGCTAAAATGCAATTCTTATGAAAACATGCATGAATATGCAGAATCGATGCCTAAATGCTGTTGATTTTGAGGGATTTGAGCTTAATAAATGAGATTTAGGGCGATGAATATGAGATTCATCAATCCTCAAAAGTGTCCAGGCATGTCTTACGGTAAACTGGACATATCTCATCAGCTGGAAATAAAGGAACCATTAGACGGTAACTGATGATGCTGGTGACATGTACAGACCAAGTCCGTCAACAGGAATAACAAGGAGAAAATCTTGAGCATGATCAGCTTGAAGACACCAAAAAGTTATATTTTGTCTAATGGTCATGCTAAATTTTACCTCCATGTGCTCAATTATTTTGCTAAAAAAACACTCACCAAAATATTTTGGGTATTTGGGGGACGTGTCTTTTCTAGAGAAATAACTGAGATCGAATGAGGGAATCGTGTCATGATGTCGATGAAGAGCACAATCAAAGTCGGAGTCCATATTGTAAATCTCACATTCTCGCAAGGTATGATCCTGAAGCTCCCAAGACTGTGCCATGGAGGTCACAGAGGCATAGAAAGAAGCCTCAACAGCTGAAGTGGCCCCAAACCTCCAAGCCAAATGGGCAATGACGCCACCCTCCATTGGAGGTTTCCAAAAAAGGGGGCTCCATAAGCAATAATGTCCTCAGTAGCCTCTTGTAAGCCTCTGTCAAATAATATTGCAGCCTCCTCCATGTACATAGATTGACAAGTCCTCAAGCCAAATAAAAATTTTGCAATACCCATACATGAATGGAGTAAAAGAAGCTCACTCTGAGGATCACTCAATTGAGGAAGAAGATGCATCAACTTCACAACTTTAGTAGCCCTCTCCAAAGTCAAACCTTCAATGAATATCCCTACTAACTACCCCTCTAAGCAACCATCCAGGAAAGGTCCACCTCATTGGAAGGATCCCCTGTATATATGATATGTATGATATTTGATGGTGTATATGGAAAAATATTTTATGTATAATGTGAAATATATACATTATCTATGTATTTTATTTATATTTCAAGTATATTTAAGTGTATGTTTTATATATATTTCATTTCATTTCGGTTTGATTAGTCGATTCAACCACTTTTTTCTCACTGCTCCGTTTTAATCTAGTTTTAAATAATGATGACATCACCATCCGATTGAACTGGTTTGATTACATGGTTCAACCCGATCCGACCATTTCAGTAAGGTTTCCGATTCGGTGTCCGGTTCAGTTTCAAAAATATTGGTTGGAAGATCGTGCAATAGAGTTCAAACAAAAGTACTCTGAAAAAATAGTGTAACTACTTGTATTCTTTCAGCAAAATTATAATAACGCGTGGTATGTAAAAGTAAAAATCATCAATTATACTCTTTATCTAGCCATTCAGAGTAAATGACGTTGATATATTTGTTTTCAAATGCCTTGCTTTCAACGAATAAATTATGTCTCACACCTAATTCGGCAGGAAGGGTACCATCTCTAGTATCTACATATATTAAGCCCAAGAAACATGTACGATTGTATTATTCCTTGCCATCTCTAATGTTTACATATGTTACGACCAATTTGAAAATATACAAGTAAAGATTACTGGTATCAGGGATGGAACCGGAAATTTTTTTAGATTGACACAAACTAAAATATCTATTTATATGTTGATTGTAATATTATCACGTAAAATGTGGAGCAATTATAATACAAGATAAAAATGACAATTTGATTAAATTTCTTAACTTTTTGCGAGCGTGACATGTGTTGGGGATTTTTGCTTCTATTTTTTTTTTTAAAAAAGGTCTCCATTTTATTACAGTTCTATAAAATCATAAGATTGAACAATGAATACATACGTATTTGTTAAAAAAAATTGGACAAATCATATATTGCAATAAAATTTTGAAACTTTTACATATAAAAGAATTTAAAAGAACTATGAAAAAATTCTACACAAACATCTAAATTTAAACATGGAGTATAAGGTTAAAACAGAGACAATATTAAAAATAAAATCATAAAATAAATTACCTTTCGTATTAACACTCCTTTTTCTCAACGACTAAAAATGAAGATAAATATGAGTGAGAGAAGGAGAAAGAGAGATGTATGGAGAAATGGTAAGAACAAAGCTTTTGAAATCAAGATCAGACAATGAACCAATTAATCAGTGGTTTGAACTTTAGTCGAGTTTGATTGTTGGTCAAACCGTGTTGGAGTATTCATGACTTTATCATTAGTATCAATCCCAAAAATTGGATCGAGCTTAATTTACCATTCATATTAGTGGAACTGATATTATAAATAATGAAAATCTTATATATATATATATATAATATTCAAGCACTAAGAGCGTTCGTGTTGAATAATTATCGATAATTAATAATTCTTTGTATCAGTTCGATCTGAATCAAATTGGTCCACTTCAATCGGACATGATCGATATTCAAACTAATTATTTAAATTTCTAATTATACTTCCATGGAATCGGACGAACTGTTGATATCGAGAGTAGTATCCAATCCAACCAGTCGAGTCTGATTTTTTAAGTCACGATTAACAGGGTGAGAGATATTCTACAATGAAAGAGAGAGAAGAAAAAGAAGATATGCATGTAAAAAGATTTCAACAGATGTGATATAGGAGAGAATTGTGGAGAGAGATGACAAAACAAATCCAAATTAGGGGATGGAGTTGCAAATTTTTAAGTTTACAAATACATTTAGTATATGAAAACCAAAATAACATTATAACCATAATATTATGTCAATAATACAAAGATGTCATCCTAAAATCTAGGGGGCATGTGACCCTCCATGCCCCCTTCTAGATCCGTCCATGACCGGTATAGCTGGAGTCACCCCTGAAGTGGACTCAAACCTTCGAGGTTGCCATCCAAAAGGGATTGACAACGCAGCTTGTTGCCCGTCACCCATTAATCTATCTGTAAAAGTAATTTTACTTGATTGTTTGAACTTGTCTTGTGACAGTGAAATAGTACGCTTGGAAGGAGTTTTCAAAAAAAAAAAAAGTAAATTGCATAAATCAAATAAATATCTACCTAATTTCTATGTCCTGTCTGAATTTCTAAAAGCAACAATACGGTGCACAATTTTTTAAATTTATCTCGAATTCGATTTGGCACAAATCTATATACATATATAAAAGCTGGGTTTTCTCCCAACTTCAAAACACGTGGCCGAGCCATCGGCCTGCATTCTGCCCATCTTTTCCCCCCATATCGACTCTTCTCTCTCCTTTTATTTCCTCCCCTCTCTCGCTCTCTCTCACATCACTCAAAACTGTGTTTTCCTCACATTTACGTTCTTCTCTCTCCAGTTATTTCCTATTACCAAATTTTTTGCAGATATATCTGCAAATATTTAACATAAAATTTATAGTACTTAGGATTTTACCAGCTCTATTGTGTTTTCTTCTTTTAACATTCACATTTTCTACCTCTTTTTCCTAAGCTTTTCATAAGTTACGTCTAACGTGGCTAAAAAAGCGGACTCGCCTGATCTTGCACGTATATTAGTATTTCTTCTGAAATCTTGAATGTAGCTCTTTCAACAGCAGTGAAATAAAGTCAGCAGTCCAACAGAGAAGCAAACCATTTATTAAGAAAAATAAAGCAAGTGAGAGTAGCAGGCTACATTAAGAAATTGTGGATATATTTAATTTGATTTTACATCATTAATCATATTTTAAAAATCCATTTGGAAATCAAATTTCATGTATCGTGCATTTTATGTAAACATCTTAATTTGAACATGTTATATATGATTGATATTAGTTGTTATGAGAATCAACAATATATTTTTTCTAAATAATTACCAAATTTCTTCACAAATATGTATTTCTTATGATTATAATATATACATATTTTATTTTGAGTTCAATGGGGCTGCCCCAAGGCTACCCCACGCCATTTTCGGTATTTTTTTATTTTTTTTCAAAAAATATTGCTATGTATATTCATCCATATATCCCTCCTATATGGCATTCGACTCGTGCATATAATATCAGAGGACATGATATTAGAGAAACCGACACGCGTCTCACATAATCTTCATCTTATCTTAACGGTATAGGGAATTAAGGATATTAGACAGACAAGAAACAAGTGGGTGTGATCGAGTGAAGCCACTGATCCAACAACCAAAAACTGCCGCAGGTTTTTGTCGCATAGGTTAACATTAATACACCAATTGCAACAGCACAACAGCACTGGTGGTAATGGAGAATCCCCTCAACTTGACCTTCGGGTGCGAAGAGCAGTACCATTGTTCCAAGATAGATGTACTGTCACAGTGATTAATTGGTGGATCTAAAAACTATGGTCCTCCTCTTCGCACTGAAAATATATATGAAGGAAAGTTTTCTGAAATATTATCAGCAGCAAATCAAATTGACTTTGAACTTCTGATCCACATGATCAGATAGAGTTTGTGTAACGTCTCGGGTTTAGATCTTCGGTCTGTTATTGAGGAAAATTAACCTGGACAACTTGTTGGGTTCAGGTACAATCTAAACTATTGACAACCACCAAAAATGTTTAAGCTCAAGTTATCAAGTTGCGATCCCTACTCTTGCAACCCACTCTTAAACGTCGTGAGTTTTAGATGTCAGACTATCTTTGAAGATTGGGTGTTACAGTTTGATAAGAAATTCATGTTATTTTGTAACTGATGACATATCTATGATATGATATTTTGTCAATGTCAGTATATATACGGATGATTCGATACTTGTGTGAATAAAAGCTAGGAAGAGAAAAATTGACAGTAGTCGCGGACTTTCTTGGAATAAATTTCAAAGATGGAGATTAAAATTGTAGCTTCTACTCATTTTACTCTATTTTGTAGATCTCCGGAACAGTTATATTATATAAACCGAAATGTTTTTCTTAAGATTTTCGGACTACTTTGCAAAATGCCACGACTTTAGCTTTTGTTCCACCATCGATTACTAAGTAGGGATGCAAACGGACGGATACAGATATAAATATTACCGTATCTTTATCCGTTTTTGAATACGAATATGGATGCGGATACGGATATTGATGGATATTATAACTATCTTACCATATCTTTAAAAATCGATGTAAAACGGATACTGATCGCATACGAGTAATGTTAGATATACTCTATAGAATCGACTTAAATATATACAAATTGGATGGAAAACACATGATATAAACTTACTACATGTGTTGGTATCATAAGATTTATACAAATATGGTAAAAGAAGGTGTAGAATTATGTTAAATAGGATTAAAAATAAATCTATAACTACATCTATATACGAAAATGGATATACGGATACGGATACAGATACATGCGGATATCAAAACGATATCCATATCCGTATCCATTTTAAAATGGATGCAGATACAGATGTTAAAATATATATAAAACAGACACGGTGACGGATCAAATATGAATATATCCGTAATCGTTTGCAACCCTATTTCTAAGTCAAGGTCTTCGGATCAATGAGCTCTGTCTTTCACGTCACGATCAAATCATTGAATTTCCAGAACAAAAAAGAAGTTGGCATTGGATTTTATAATAATTGTATTGCAGTTGCAGGTCAAGGTCTTCGCCTCAATGAATTGTGCCTTCCACCTCAAAATCGGATCATTTCAATTTTGATTACAAATTCTAAAATAGCGAAATTGGTGGTAGTCGACATATGATCTTCTGTTTCCATTCTTAACATTGATAATTATTAAATACTTGTTATTGTGTTATTGACATTGAATATATTTAGTTAATGTAATGCATATACGTAGATGTATAATATTTGAAATTGTATATGCAAAACTATTTACGTATATGATCAGATGTATACACTATATACACTTTAATATACTAAAATAAAATAGAGATATAGAAAGGGACTTATGCTAAAATTTTATATTTGGAGAGAAAACTATTGAAGTATTATTTTCTACTTTGTTAGTCATTATTTATCATTTAGGTGCCAACAATTATATTTGTTGCATAATTTAAGGAAAATAATTCGAAAATATTTTCATTCTTTAATTCTTCCGATTGTTTCAGTCATCCCATTCATTATTGATATACTTAGGATGTACTTTATCCTAAGTATGGAGGGATGAGTGTATACAGGTGTTCATTCTCTGATTCTCTCGCCTGTCTCCTCACTTCTTTGTTGTTTTCTCTATACTTAAGGATATTTTACCCTAAGTATAGGGGGAGACATGTCAAGTCATTGATTTCATAAATTCTGATCATCGATTATCCCCGCTTGATGTACAGTCTGATATACTTAAGATTAGTAGATCCTAAGTATAGAGGGGATGACCAACTTCTCATTCTTTATTGAATCATTATAGTATAGACTTTTTTATACTCATCACGAGTTATGTCTTCATTTTTCTCTCTGGCCACTATAAGGACGTAGTTCGCGCTAAGTATAGGGGGTTGTATGTACGTTGTATATACTTTAGCCATAACTCGTACTTTCGTATTTTCAATAATATGACTAATTAATAAAACTTGAACACATATAACTCTTTATAAATACGATTAATAAGCCAGTTTAAAAATGCTTTGTAAAATATTTGAAAAATAGTTTTGAAAATTCCTTGATTTTTTTGAAAAACTGTTTGTAAATATTTTGTAAAATACTTTCAAATCTTTGTAAAATATTCCATTGGTAAACTTTCTTTTATTTATTTAAATAAAATGTTTAAAAAATCGATCTGTAAATGATTTGAAAATGGTTGAAAAAATGAAAAATCTATACACATTGTTTGAAAAATCTTTGCAAAGTGGTTTTCAAAGTTTGTAAATGTTTGTAAAAATGTTTGTCAAAATTATTTGCAAAAAAATAAGTTTTCAAAATGTTTGTGAAAACATTTTCAAATGTTTTGAAAATTGCTGTATCAACTTGAATAAAATTCCTTATAAAATTTGTATATAAATACTTGTATAAAAGCTATAAAAATAATTAATACATAACTTGTAAATTCCTAATGTAAAATCCACTTTAAGTTCTTATAAATATAGAGACACTTCCATGTACATATTTGTATATACGCTAATAACCGTTAGCTGAAAAATCCCATGAAATTTTGAAAAAAAATGTTTTAAAAAATGCATAGAAATTTGCAAGACCTTCTCAAAAATCCATAAAAATATTCAAAATCAAAAAATGGTTTCACAAAAATATTTTCCTTCATTGCATTTGCATTTTCATTTTTTTGAGTAATAATGACAATTGAACTAATCTGAGTAAAATCCAAAGATTGGAGCTTGGTCGACCCTAATACCCTTAATTTTACAGGAACCTTATAGGAACTAGAATTGAGGCGCTTCAAGCCTGTCAGATTTAATTCTTTGAAACCACATGACTGAATTCAATGTTACCTTCACTGCCTAACTATAATATTTTGAAGCGTACGCTTGACTTTTGTCTACTGTGACCTAACTTGGACACCCACATCTTACACTTAGCTCAACTCAGTTGGAGTGGTGAGGGGATTGGATTTGCCTGTATGAGATGCACACCTTATGTAAATGATGTTGTGTATAGTATTCAAAAAAAGAATACAATAGACTCCAAAAAAGTTAGACGGGCAAAAGTCAAAGAAAAATCAATTTCCGTCGGAGTTTCTATATATTCAAATAAGCAAGCTTGAGCTTCAAGGTCAGATTTGTATGAACATGTATCCAGATGACTTGACTACACTGGTCAGGCATCCTAGGACAGGTAGCTACACTGGCTACCGTCCATTCTCTTCTCTACCTCCTCCTCTTGAGCTGACCGTCACTTGAACTTAGAAGGGAATACCCTGCTCCTCGAGGAAAGAGTTTCTTTATTGGGGAATCAATGGGTTATCATGTTAGGGAAATCAATCTCTTTGTCATTTCGGCTGGGGAGAGCTACATTCACATATGTTATACAAGCGAAACTCATAGTCATAATGGTTTGCGTATGATATATACTTATTCCGACATGGATATTAAAGAGATTTGGACAAAGTTGTGTGATTCTCAAAGGTTGTTGAGTTTCAAATTTAGTTCCCAATAAGGATCCGAATACACTGATAATCCGAAGGTCTCACTAAGCTCCAAACTTTGATTTATAAAGATAAGTTTAAAGATCAAAATTACCTCAAGTTATTTATTTTTCTTTTCTATATTCTTCTTTTCCTGCACTTACAGGCATAAGTGTTTGCTAGGGACAAGCAAAGGCAAGTATAGGGGGATGATGAATCTCATGTTCATTACCTTTATTCTTCCATTTTGTCCTTAAATCCCTGACTAATACATGCATATACCATTAATTTGTACATAATAACACTCATCATTTATCATGTAAATATTGTATAAATACACTGATTTAATTCCAAAATAAAAGAATATAGGAAAAATGAAAGAAAAAGAATAAAGTGTCAAAGACACTGAGTGATCCTAGCCTCAAAGATCAAGTCAATATTGACTTGGTCGATCAAGAATAAGTAAGGGGAGATAAAGAATTAAATAGTACAAAAATCACATGAGAAACCTAATTTTAAACCATGAAAATAGGTATTTTGGGACCTATTTTTATTCTTTACCATTTAAGCATCAAATCAATAAATTTTGAACATGAAAGTTGTACACAATAATACATAGAAAAATACAAAATTGATTTTTTAAATAATATACAGTGTAAGTGGGACACACACAAAAAAGTTGTAAATCAAACTTTCCAGACCTGTATCTTCTCCATATAAACTCGAAATTAACCAAACTTACCTTTATTGTTCTTAAAATTCAATTATCTATTTAATGAAAGTTGTTTCATTAAAATCGGAGTTAACATGCAAAAGTTGGCTTTTAGGTCCCTTTTGTACTGTATACTTGTATAAAATATTCATTTTATTTATTCTTTATCTTTTTAATCATCTCATATTTTATGCACTTGTATATATTGTGCATATTATAAATAAACTAAGAAACATAAATAAATGCATTAAAAATACACTAAATAAAATAATAAGATCTAGAACACAAGTAAAATACATCTATACTATATATACTTGTATTTATTTAAGGAAATAGATAAAAATATAAAAATAAGATAAAATATGTAAATATGTATTTTAATATGTAAAAATGAATTAAACGATAAACAATATCATTATTTACTAAAATAACACTAAATAAATAGAAATACACTAAATATAAATAAATAAATAAATACATAAATAATTGAAAATAAATAATAATACGTAATATATTAAGTTGTAAAAATAAATAAAAATCATAATTAAACGCATAAATAAAAGGAACATTTTTCATGTTTTAACTTTTTGTAAATAAATCAATTTCTATTTTTATTTAATTATTTTTCTTTTAATTTATTATTTCGTCCTCATCTGGTTCTACATGGACCTATGAGGTGTCTACGTTTGTTGACCTCGTGTCAATTGGACACGCTGCTGCTCTGGCATGTCAGAGTTGGCGCACCTCTTACCTTCTCCAATTTTTCGATCATGAACCAAGACTCAATGAGCCTTCGTTTCTTCAGTAAAATTGCGCCTGTTACACCCCTCCATCTCGCTAGAACCCTAGATCACCTACACGAATAAGCAATCACTGGTAATCACGTGATCAAACCATCATTACCACTTGACCTATAAATAAGCCCCAAATCCTACTTTTTGAGTTTTGATCCATTTTCTGAGTCTTTTAGCCCCTCATATCCTTCGATACGTTGTCTACCTTGTGACAGGAGGTGGTTCCGAGGTTCTTCAACAAGGAGGAGGCGCGAAGGAGAAGGTCGAAGCATCGCCGGCGAGCTGTCCAAGCAGTTATGCTTCTTTGGTCTTTGGACCCAATCGAGGACCCTTTCAAGCTTTTCTAGGTAATTTTTAGTGTTAGATTTCGTGTCATGCTTCTAGTTTCTATTTTTAGCTACTGATTTAGGTTAAAACCCAAAAATATCGTATGCCTCGAGCTCAAGTTCCAGGCCTCAATCACCATAAACCACCATGTATCTTGATGCATTCCACCCTTCACTTCATTTTGTATTGTGTTCTCTTCATTTTGCCAACATATTCAACCCAGATCCCGCATGGTTCTGGCAAACTGAACTCCTCTGTACACCGAAGTTCTTCATAGTCACTCACATACCCGTATGCAATAGCTTCCAAATGGGACGAGGACCTTTACCTCAAGACGATGAAAATTTTTGTGCAGGACTGAGATACTAACACCCCTTATTAGTGAGGATTTGACGCCCATCAAGAGCTCTAGATCATCCGTGCTTATTGAATCCCCATGTCCCATTAGAGGGGCATGGGCATCAATTGAGACCATTTGTAGGTACGGAGGTGTCCTAGGAAGGAGTAGGACCTGTCGGCGAGGAGAACGACTGTCAGGAGAGGGAGATATCGGTGATTGAAGAAAGAGGAGCACATTGTTCCTGCATGTTCTTCCAATCAGCCCTGATATCGTCCGATCAAGGAGTGCGACCCGATTCTAATCTGGGTTGTGACCAAGGAGTTCCTAGGTCAGCAGTTTGTGACCAAGGATCTTGGCAATCTCAGATACTTCCCTGGATTAGAATTCACCAGGAACCATCATGGTCTTGCGATGACCCAAAGAAAGTTTGTTACAGATATTCTATTAGAGACAGGTTTGACAGGGTGCAAGCCTGCCACTACTCCTATGGATCCGAGCATGAGATTATATGATGACGATACTGAGGAGATAGATGAGAGAAGATACATGGAATTAGTAGGGAATCTCCTATATGCTACCATCATCGGGCCAGATATAAGCTTTGTTGTTAGCAAGGTGAGTCCGTTCATGGAGTAGCCCATGAAGGTGCATATGGATGTTGTTTATATGATTTTAAGATATCTGAAGTCCTCACTATGTACTGGTCTCTTATTCAGCATAGGCACATCTCTTGACATCATAGCATGTGCAGATGCATATTAAGCAGGATGTCCTAGGGATAGGAAGTTCACTTCTGAGTTTGCTATATTTATTGACAAATCACTTGTGTCATGGAAAAGTAAGTAAGCAGACTGTAGTTGCCAAATCCAGTGCAGAGTCTGATACAAGGCCATGGCTCAGGGATGCATAGAAATGATGTGGGTCAGGTCAAATCTGACTGATCTTGCTGTTGATGTACCTCTTCCTATGTAGCTTCTATGTGATAATCAGGCAACACTATTTATTGCAAATAATCCAGCATTCCATGAGCATACAAAGCATATAGAAGTAGATTGTCACTATAAAAGAGACATGATTCTAAAGGGTCTCATATCTACCTCTCATGTTTCTACTGAAGATCAGGCTGCAGATATATTCACCAAAGCACTTACTGGAGGTCCTTTCCAAAGTTGTTGTTCCAAGCTAAGCATGATAGACATATATGCTCCAGCTTGAGGAGGAGTGTTGAGATTATTATTATTCTTTAGTGTTATTTATATTTTTTATTTCTTCATGTACCTATCTTGTAATTTACCCAAGGATTTTTCTCCTATATAAGAGAACTTAGGGGTTTTATGAATATCAGGTTATTGATTTTTCCCAACAAAAATCAGAGCTCTTTCATAGATAAAAAGTTGTTGCAAATGTTTAAATATGTATAGATTGACCCTAACCTAGAGATCAAGTTGGCCTGACTTTATTGACAAACTAACAAGTATAGAGATCTAGGATCATATAAGAAACCATAAAAAGAACTAATTTTGTAAGTAAAAAGACACCCATTTTTTATTTACACATTGTACAATCTTCACATAATTATTGAAAACACTTGTGTAATTTTTTCCTGAAATTCTTTCACTAATGTGTAGATAATATTAATCATAAATGTAAAAGTTATATAAAAATAACGAAGATCAAATCTGGGAAGAAAAAACAAACTAAGTTTTATTATTGTCAACTTCTCTTGTTGAATCTATTTATAGAAAACTTTGAATTGTCCAAACTCGCCTTTGAACTTCAATATGAGTTAATACTATTTCTTAAAAATGCTACAAAAGTTCTAAGATAAAGGTTCGAGCTTTGTGGCTTAGTTGAATCGTGCCATGTGTAAAAGTCCAAACATTTTTACAGAATTTATATCAAATCTTTTTAAATTATTTTTGTGTAACTTGTAGATACAAATTAGATAAAAACTATAACATCAAGGGTAAAAATCTACTATGTAAATATACCTATAAATCCTAAATCCTAACTGTCAAATTGCCTACATTCATAACCTCATAACTGCTACATATGAAGTCCGAATCAATCATAATCACATGCAAAGTTTAAGATATAAAATTGTCTATTAATGAAGATGGCTTCACCTGAAAATGAGTTGGTATGTAACATTGGATTTTGGAACCTATACACTATAAGTACATTTGGGTTTCTAATTTATATGAATTATTTTGAGTTATTTATATTCACTTTAATTGTGATTTCAATTTTTAAGTACTTTCTTGATCTTGTTAGATAAGATTAAAATCAAAACTATAATCAAATAATTAAAATAAATTTAAAACCTAAAATAATATGGGAAAGATCCATAGATTGTACGTGTTTCTTATTTACTCCTACATGAAGACTAGTGTGTAAAATTTTAAATAAAATATATTTAGTTCTCTAAATTAATAAAGTATAAAACGTTTAAGTTATTTGAAAAAATAATGAAATATTTATATTTATGTAAAATACTAGTATAAAATACATATAAATGATCTTATTTAATAACATCTTGTATTTTGACTAAATTTTTATTTGAATTAATTTATTTTTAATATTTAACTTAGAACACTATTGTAGCTTTTCAAGTTTGAGGGACTTCCATGTGACAACACCTTTCCCTTTCTCCTTCCTAGCCAAATACTTGGAGCCAAAAGTGTTGAACCCACTAGTTTTTGGTTGAACCCTGACGACCTCCAATCCCTTTCAAACTATACTTAAATTTTCCCGTGCAGTTCAAGATTCCACCTATCAGGAACAACCATCTTTCATACCTAAGCTTCCTCTCATTATCTCTTATTTATAGTCAAACATCCCTAGTCGTTCAAATCATCCACCATAACCCAATTCTTCATTTTAAATTCTCTAAGAACCCGAGGATTACATGTTAATTGTATTCCTAGACCTTGAAATGAGAGAATGAGATGTTGGAGACTTATCCAAGGCAGGGATGCCTTGTTGTATAGCTTCTTTGAAAAGTAGTTAAACTCCTTGCATCACCTATTAGTAGAGGCAAAACGTAATGCCGTTATCGAGGAAAACTGACCCTGACAACTTGTTGGGTTCAGGTCCAAATGGATCCGTTGACAATCACCTAAAATGCTTAAGTTCAAGTTGTCAAGTAGTAATCTCCACCACTTATAACTCACTCTCACACTTTGTGAGTTTTAGATGTGGGAGTATGTTTGGGGTTTGGGACGTTACAGCCTCTCACACTTATATTCGCAACGTCCTCGTTGCGACATGACTCATTACTTATTCCGAGTGACATTGGTGGTTGCACGCTCCTGGCTTAGGTCCCTTCGGGTAGCCCTTTCCACTATCAGAGGGAATCCGCTCTGATATCATTTGTAACGTCCAGCGTTTAGGTCCTTGGACCGTTATTGAGGAAAACTGGTCTTGACAACTTGTTGGGTTCGTGCATAAATGGATCCGTTGACAACCACCCGAAATACTTAAGCCCGAGTTGTCAAGTAATAAATCCCCACCACTTACTACTCACTCTCACACTTTGCGAGTTTTTTAGATGTAGGACTATCTCTAGGTTTGGGGCGTTACACGAAGACTGAGGTCCTTGTTGTGTGGCTTCTTCAAAAAGCACTTAACTCCTTGCATCATCTATTAGTAGAGGCAAAGACTGAGGTTGCAAATGCCATCCTCTTACAAGAACTTCAGCTCATCCATTTTTACTACTTTCCAACTTCTATTCTCAACCTCTTATATTTCGATTTTGAATTAAATTTTTAGTTTGTTCCCCAATTCTTCTTCTTCTTCTTCTCTAAAACTCTTCCGAATTTCTCATTTGATTTCTTTCTGATCCATCTGATATTCAACCATTTTTAACATCTTCAATCCATAACATGCTCCCCAACAATTGACTAGCTTGATTGAAGTTTATACCCATCTCATGTTGCATCCGATTTAAGAACCTCACTCACCATTTCACACAACTTTCGTTTCTTTTTAGTTGTGTTATTCCAGATATTGTTATTTTTGGAACACCTTAAATCCTTTTGATCTTTTTAATATCTTGTTATTAGAAGTATTAGCTTGCAAGAGATATACCATGTTCTTTCTTTAGATGTCATCCATGGAAAGTTCTAGCGTCTTCACACTCAAGAGGAGCATGGGGCGATGCGATAGTGATGATCTTATCAAGTCCTTAGACCCCTAAATGAATATGGAAGGAAGATAATAAGCACTATGAAGCCATGCATTTTGGTAGGGGAACGGATCGTCTGCTACATGTGAGAGGGCAGCAGAGTCTGTTGTAGGCGTGTGCGCCACTCGATCTTGATCGAGCTGTTCGCACGGTTTTGCACTTTTTGTGGGTCTGTACAGTGCAAAATCGTGTGAGCCGCTCGATCACGATCGAGGGGCTCACGTAACCACAACAGACATAGCACCACATCAGAGGATCCTCTCTGTTTTGGTAGACGACCGAGATCGCTTGTCAGCTTCTAATCGTAACCATCATTGAAACATTATAGGAAAACATTAAAGAAGCCTTTGAAGATTCTGCTAACTGTGTGCACGTATGTCCAGTTCCACCTCAGACAACTTTAGAGGAACTTGTGCAAACATGCCAAACTAGTGCTCATTATTGTAGTTCGGACCTTATTAAAGGACTTGTAATAACTTTGTTTCTTATATTTCTATCCTTTTGCTTGCATGGACATTTGAACATTAATTTATTTCATTTTGAGCTGAAATATTCGGATTTTTTTCCAATACTACTTTATTTTCTTTTGGATTTTTGGTTGAAATCATGTTGTTTTGAGTTTTTAATACAAATAAATTAGTGTATTTAAAAATTAGGTTAGGTACCTCTATATAATACCTAATTGCAAAATCCTACTCTAAAATCCTAAAATTGTAAATAACCTAAAATACATTAAAAAAACTAAAAACCAAAATTGCCATGAATAGTGTGTATTGTATACTTCCATTTCTAAATTTTATTTGCAAAAATATTAATGTTAGCTATTTTAGACATCCGAAAACCCTTAAAATCTAAAAGTAATAAAATTGGATTTAGAAATAATTAGATATTTTACAAAATTACATAAAAATTACAACAGTTGTATCTTAGTTAATAGTAGTACCGCATAAAAGGTTCCATGCTAAAATTTTTGTTTTTGACTCTAAATAAGTAAAATACCATAAAATTTGAAAATTTCCATATAAGGTAGATAAAACTTTAAAAATAGAAATAAAAATCCTACTCTATTAAAATTTGTTTATATATTTTTGATATATATATATATATATATTAAGTTTAGTTATTTGTAGCAATATAGTACTTACTTTTCAACTTTAAAATTAAAGTTTTCAAAATTGCTTTTTAAAAAAACAGATAACAATCCATAAATTAAAAATAAAATAGTAAAAGAATATATAACTCTAGAATAAAAAGTATAAATCAAAATAAATTTGCAATATACATAACTTAAATTCGTAAAAAAAATTAACAAAATCACACATAAAATCCCTACATTTTGCACATATAGCACTTAGAAACTCTACACCTATTTAGTGCACTCTAAGTTTGACACTCTTATGAGTATAATATAAATTTTGTTTCAATAGTCATTTTGCGAGTTAGAACAACACAACTACTAAAACTAATTGATTAAAACCTGCAAATTCTATGTTTTCACTGAAGCAGCTAAGTAGGCTATAATGCGCATTCCATCATTCATTGAGTAAATAAGCAATAGACCCTCCTTTTAAAGCAATATGCATCACATTCCCACATCAATACACTAGAATATATATCGTTGTTCATGATATGCAGTCTAACTAAGGCATTGATGCTTCACCCTAGGACTTTGGAGTTCATGGCTCTCCTTGGATTTCGTTCCCATTACCAAAATCAATCTGTTTATTTTTTTAGCTCGGTAATCAACACATTAGCACCATGGATTATATTATTTATTCATAAATATCAAAAAGAGGTTCATATATCATCATGCATTCACATGTTAATGCATTTGAAACTTAACCCAAATCATGCAAAATGCATGTAGCTAATTATATGGTATTTGAGTTTATCATAATCTAGACTTAATATATAATTTCTGCATGTATGATTTTAAGTCTAAATTGAGAGTTTCATTTTGATTATATGATCTTATTGTAGATCTAGGAAGTGCTAGTGCAACATAACAACCAATATATGTCTTTTGCTCTAAATTTAAATTAATAGAAGTAAGTTGTCATCCACCTTCCACAGTCAAT
The DNA here is from genome assembly GCA_037367405.1 of Ottelia alismoides. NCBI lineage: Eukaryota > Viridiplantae > Streptophyta > Magnoliopsida > Alismatales > Hydrocharitaceae > Ottelia > Ottelia alismoides. The sequence goes on along the minus strand of JAZKJV010001537.1, from coordinate 925,831 downwards.
TGGTTTGAAATTTTATTATTGAACAAGCCATGATTTAAAGTTAATATGTAGCTATGTAATATATATATATATAGGGGGCCTTTCATATGAGACGTGGTCCTTCCATCCCTAAGGAAGGCCAACGATCTGGGCCATCGGATTCAAATCCAACGGCATCTTCAATTTTAATGCCCAAAAAGACATTTTTGTCATCAATTTTTGCATTAATTATGCACTCTAATTAATATTCAGAAATACTAAATTTAGCTAATTTTATTTTTGGTATTTTTCGTAATATCATATTTAAAAAATATCCATTTTTTGCTGGACGATATTATCTGAGGTATATTTTTGTATCCTCGCGTGTTTTTTTGTAGAATTTAAGGTTCCGTTTGTAATGACTGCATGTTTTTTTGTAGAATCCGTTGTTCATTCATAAAGTCGTCCGTTATTTGTAAATTTTACATGGTTCTTTGTAAAATACATTTCATATTAGTATTTAATGTATGGTTTTGTATAATAAAATCTATATAGTTTTTTGTAAACGAATATACAAATCAAATTTGTATAAAATACATCTAAAATGTATAATGCACATCAAAAATGTGTAATGCACATCAGTATATACAAGATCTATAAAAATTTCAATTTTCATTCGCAGCCATTTGATTTGCAAAAATACATCACAAATATGTATAACATATATCAAAAATGTATAATACACATTAATATTGTATAATACACGTCAATATTGTATCAAACTGCGAAGCATTCTTCATCTAGGACTGGTTGCAACACCGTGTACATGCATCGCCATCCGGGTTGCATGAAGGTCTTTCGTAACGATGGTGTACTTAGTGCAGTTGAGCGTCGACGGTGGACGTGGCTGGAGTTCGTGGCGCGGGCTTGTGAGCGGAGGTCGCCGGTGAATGGAGATGGCATGTGTAGGATGGCGCGCAGTTGTGCGAACTCCAGGCGGACGGTGGTTCCTCGTTTCTCCAGGCGATCGATGACGACGCTAATGGAGGATTTTCGGAATCTCTCAAACATTATATTTCTTCTTTCTCCTACACGTTGATTCAACATGATGCAATTCCAAAACAAAATCTCCTACACGTCGATTGCATTTGAAAATACCTGTAGTAAGTTCAACATCCAGTACCCCATAGAATACTTTTCGGTGTCATTTTGCATTCAATCAGAAAAAGATGAAGATTAAAGCGTCAACAGATACGTGAATTTTGATATAGAATCGTTTATGATGTTTGAAATGGAATACAAAAGGAATCATAGCTCTACCTCTAAATCATGTTGTCGTTGCCAATGTTGCCGGAATACAAAACGTGAACTTTGAAATAGAATCGTAATACAACCTCTTCGATCGTGCGACCTCCATCACCAGCCGGAGCAATGCCACCCTCGCGCGAGCCTCCGAAATCCCACCGTCGTCTCCTCGTCGCCGACGTGATTGTGGGTTTAGGAGAGATATTAACGAGATATTTAAGGAATGCGTACAAGATTTTTGGAAAGAGTATGAGAGAGATAAATGAGGAGATATTTCGGATACTACATACTATATTTAGAAAACGCATAATGACCAAAATGGATTTTTGATAAATTAAATAATAGTAATAACATACCTTTTATAATAACCGTCTGATTAATTATCGACGCACAGGATCGCTGGCATTCCTTAGAGATGGAAGGACCATGTCTCATTTGAAAGATATCCTATATATATATATATATTAATACTGCTAAGATGTTTTAAAGGATGTATTTTGAAATCTGTAAAGCTTATTGATATAACTACTTAAAGGCATATGCATGTGCATTATGCTTTGAAAGAATAAATGATGATAAAATATATAAATATGTAGATAGTTAAATGAAATGAAGAATGGATCACCTCCTTATTTATTTAAATAAAGGATGAAATATGAATTGTTGATAGTATTTGTGTACATTGGGTATTATAAAATAGTGCTGTTTGTTAATTTAAATGAATAAAATTAATCAATTAAAGCAATAAAGTATGAACTATTTGCAATATTTATGCAAGTGAATAAACTGTATGAACAGTTTGCAATTATCTTTGGTGCAAACATATTGAATAATTATTTATGTATATAGAAAATATTTATTCTAATAAGGAGTAAATACAATGGTAGCTTATATTAATGAATAGATGTGAAGTATTTAGGTGAAGAACATGTAGTTATTTAAACAAAAAATAGTATCAAAATCATATATTATTTAACTAAAAGAATAAATAATATGAACGAAATTTATTAATTATCTATTTAAATAATCAAATAGTATAAATTGTCTATTATTTTTATTCGAATAAATAATATGGTTAATTAAAAGTACAGTATAGTTTTTTATAAGTTCTATGTAGTTATATAAATGAAGAAAAATAGCTATTCATATGAAGAGCAATATATAGTTATATAAATGAAGAACTACATAGTTATTTATACCAATGGACGTCTAATCTTTATTAATTTTCTTATGGATCTAGTAATCTAATAAATGAACTCTTCGCTAGTTGTGTGTTGAATAGAGGTGCATGATAAATGATATGTATACTTGTAAAAGCATGGAATTTAGTCTTAACTCTAGATTATGATAAGCTCAAGTTGTATTGATTTGTAGTGCATAATTTGAGTTATCTTTCAAATGCATTGATATATGTGAATGCATGATGAGATGAGTTGTGAACCCCCGAGGATTCGGGTACCCGTTTACGCGCATTTCGCCCTAATTCATTCACATGAGATCGCATTAAGTGACAGAAAAACAGGGAAATTTTTTCGCACGGAAAATTTTCCACATGACATTCACAATCATAACCACAAGTTATTAGAACAATTGTCACCAAAATTTTATTTCATTAACTTCCATATATTTCACATGTACAAAGTCTGACAGTACATACAGTATATCTCAAAATTCTGACTGAAGAGAAAGAAACATAATACAATATAATTTGAACGAAATTGGCACAAAATAAACCATACCATTGGGTATAAAATTATCTCCTGAAATCATTAACCCGCTACTGTGCTAAGGCTCCTTGCCTGCCATGCGTGCAAGGAAGAAAAGGCGTCAGCGGGTGCTGGTACTTCCCATAAGTTTATATATAAAAATAACATGCATTTATTATTTACAAAAGAAAGCAAGTAGAGAGGTAAGAACAACTCAAATTAAACTTTATTTCTACTTTGCAATGAAAAAGGTTTTTCAGGCTACTTGTAAGCATCTCAAATGTTTGTCCCATACCCCAACATTTCCCACATGTGACATATTTTATAGTACTTGAGTATTCATGAGTATCTGAGTGTAAGCACATATCTATTCATAGATCATGTTGTTGAGTGATAATGGAAAAGTTATGATTGGAAGGATCTATTAATTTATTTAAATCATTGGGTAGAGAGAATGGTCATTTCCTACTAACCCTAACTTTTGATCGTAACTTCTCAACTCTTAATTCCAATGTTTCAGATACAACTCCAGATGGTGTGGATGCAGATATGGATGATCTAGATGTAGAATCGCCATGTCTGTTGGCGAAGTAACTCAAGCGGTGAAGAAGCCTGCAAATGGCTCTTCCGTCTCGCCCTCTAATTGGAAGCGCGGTCCAATAGAGGGATAGGTATACTCCCCAACTACGCCACTGAGACGGGTGAGAGAGACTCCCTAGAAAAGTCGCTCTTAGAAAAACAGCCCGACTAGTACGGGCGGACGAGCTCGTACGTAAAAACTGAAAAAAACAGGATCCCCCGCCTGGGTATCCTAAAAGACAGGGTCAGCAGAACTGGTCTAAAGTCAGGATCCCAACGAAGCGTAAAAACACTGCGAGCTCGCGTAAAAACCGTGTAAAAGACTGAGATCCTAGACCCGCGCACTTGGCGGCCGCTGCCCTAACTGGGCTTCCTATTCTCCCGCCCAGTTGAGGGTCACCGCGCCCTCGCACAGTCAGGTGCAAAGGTCACCGTAACCGGCATTATTGATTGACATCATTGATTCAACACCCTCCTTTCTTGACCTCTACTATAGTCAACTTATCTTATTTGGGTATCTCATAATAACTCTTTTCTATAGTGAGCAATAATTGGTAGGGTATATCTTTAAAGAATGATTTATGTAGATGATAAGTCCTTATGATCATAGGTTATCATATTTATCATCATACTAATAGAAGTCACTTATTGGAAGGGTCACCATGACTGGCACAATTAATAATTCACCATCTTATCCACTAGCTTGACTACTTAAACCTTTCTCAATCCCTTTTGTGATTAACTATTTAGATCTAGGGTGTTTCCTTCACGATTACTTAAAGTTTGTTAGATCCCAAAATGCTTATTGCATTTCACACTGCCACAATTTCGATGATCAGTAGGCATTAGGTTCTTAGGTCGGCATTTACTATTTACCCCTACTTTTGTATCAAGACGATGTTATTTGAGTTAGATAGGAAGATAAATTTATAGATGGTTTAGGCCCCTTCTTAAGTTATTTACTTTATCAAGATAATTAGAGAGTTAGAGAGTCAAGCCTCATCACATATTATTGTTTTGGATTTGTAGATCATTTTAAATTAAAAAAAATCAACACGTTGGGCAATTACTAGCATTTACAACTAACTAATAATTTATCCCTAAAGACATTTAAAAATCCAGGTTTCCTAATGCGTAGCATTATATTTAATCAATTCTTCTATCCCCCCTCTTTTTTTTTGAATGATAATAGAGTGTATGATTCAACTCTTACATCACTACCTAGAAATATGTTATATCACTACCATAGCTACGAGCCTATGACATACTTAAAGATTTAGCAAAGTCTCCTACGGGACTTGTGAATAATACAATTATTCAGTGAGAAGTGAACTTCAATCCAACGATGATACTAACAAAACACACCAATTGAACTTTAATTACTATATGAGGTATATCTAAAACCATAAGTTATTACTGTGACTAAAACAATCGTATATGCAAACATGCAATAGGTGCCCAGATTGAGAGAGGTGAATTATTTATCTATTTATATATGTATATATTTGCTGTTTGTAAATTCGACTTTTGATATATACACAGAAATGTTATCCATGATATCTACTAATGTTTATAATATAGGATCCAGCCATCTAATGGATGATTAAATGTTCTACTTATAACGTAGAATATATGCGAGTGATATACCAAATCAATACCGTGAAGTTATTTTTAGTTTCAGTTCCATTTTTTTATCTAAGAAGCATGCAGACTGATGAATTTAATCCATTTTAACACAACAGAAGTTATTTTTTTATGGAAATTCCAAAATCAGTAATAACACCAATAGGAGCAGCAATAATTTATCAATGATAAGTAATATTTTAATTTGATTCTCTGAGGGTCATATGGTTATAGTGGACAAAAGTATGCAAAGACTGCTAGCATTTTTTTTTATAGATGCATATTTAATTATGGGAATATAATATCTAAAGATAAACTTTTAGCATGCTCTCCTGTGCATGCATCCGTTCTACTCTACTGGAGTCGTCATACGAAAAATTTTGCTGGAAACATCATAAGGATAAATTAGGTGGAATCCTCATAGGAATCATTTAGATAGAATCATCATAGGAATAATTTAGATGAAATCAAAATGTGCATTGCATCCATGCATGACAGCAAGGAGAATAGGGTGTGGAATTGTAGAAAATCATGTGTAATAAACATGTATGGCAGCAATGAGGGTAGGCTGGGGATGGTACCTTTGGATTTTCTCCAACCTTGGAGAAGATCATGCAGATAGGGCTGGAAATCTGGAGCAGAGAAGCAGCAACACTTTGCTTGGATAGTTCACCTGCTGTTGCTGGAAATTCCAGCAAGTGCTGTAGCAAAAGAGGGAATTTTGGAAGGAAGAAAAGAGTTTTATCGGCTGGAAATGCAGAGGGGTTTTGGGCAAAAGAAAAGAAGAATTGGGGGAAGAGATGTAGAATACGGCTAGAGCTCTTGGAAGGAAATTTTAGGGAGTAAGAAGGGCTTTATATAGAGAAAAGGAGGGTCAAAGCTTGACATGTGGAAGCTATTAGGGCCAAGTGTTGTACAAATAAGGAGTCAAAGAATGGCAAACCCACGGCTGGAATTTGTTACTGTAGTTGGATTTTTTTTTTAAACTAAAATTGGCTACAGTCAGAATCAATTTTAATTAAATTTTATATTATCATTTTTTTTATAAAAACTCTATTTGCTTAAAGTTGACCGTATATGCGCCTCGGGTCTCGGATTTTGACGCGAAATGTCCCGATTTGATCGTCTTTCGACGACGATCAAAATGAGTATAATGTTGATATACTTTCGGTCGAGTTTTGAATACCCGAAATTTTCGGATACGGTTTTTGTTTAAGGTTAAATTTTACGATTTAAAAATATCAAACGACCTCCGATTGACGAACGGTCGATTCCGTTGGTCTTGTATCGTCGAATCAGATCTAATGACGATCTCGGTTCGTTTCGCGGTTTCCGAATTTGCGTCGTGGCTTTTCACGGCACGCATTGCAAAGGGACCGATTTTTGGTCGATTTCGTCCGAACGACTTTTGATTTATGATCAATTGGTCGTTTTAGGTTGTTTAGTATTGACCGACAACGTTTTTGGGTTCATTAGACCAAAAATCGGACGACTTCAGGTTTGATTGGAAACCGGATGCTACAAATATAAAAACCTCAAAGGGAGTCTCGTCCTCGAGACTCGAGTTAAGGCTATTCGGTGACTTGTTTGAATTTCATATGTCCATAAAAACCTCAAAGGGTTTTGAACCCATAAAAACCTCAAAGGGAAAACAAGTCATATATTTATAATGTATCTAATTACGAAAGCTTGTTTTGATGATTACATCAGAATAGCTGCGGGTATCGTGCCCGCATGTCGGCTTCAGTCTCCCATGTCGCTTCCTTGACGCCGTGTCGGTGCCACAACACCTTGACCAATGGAATCTCCTTGCTGCGAAGCTTCTTCACAGCACGGTCAAATATCTGGACAGGCTTCTCCTCATAAGTCAGATCTGGCTCTACATCAAGATTCTCATAACTGATGATGTGCCGAGGGTCGTGGACATATTTCCTCAGATTGGATATGTGGAAAACATCATGAATAGCTGAAAGATGTGGAGGAAGTGTTACTCGATATGCAACCTTCCCCACTCTAGCCAGAATCTCAAAAGGTCCAACATATCGTGCCGCCAACTTGCCACGAACACCGAATCTCTGTATTCCCTTCATGGGAGATACACGGAGAAATACCCAATCTCCAACCTGAAACTCCAAATCTCTTCTCCGATGGTCTGCATAGCTCTTTTTGCGACTCTGTGCCGTCAGATGCCTCCGTCTCACAAGATTAACAGCTCTCGCTGTCTCCTCCAGGAGATCTATGGAGTGGAGAGCATGGTCACCTACCTCCCGCCAACTGAGAGGTGTAAGACATCTCCGCCCGTATAGGGCTTCGAAAGGTGCCATGCCAATACTGGAGTGATAGCTGTTGTTGTACGTGAATTCCACCAAAGGCAAATGGTCCTTCCAGGACCCTTTCCACTCCAACGTGCATGCGCGAAGTAGATCCTCAAGTGTCTGAATGGTGCGCTCACTCTGCCCGTCTGTCTGCGGATGATAAGCAGAACTCATCTTCAATTCTGTTTGTAGTGCTGACATGAACTGATGCCAATAATGCGATGTAAATCTCGAATCTCTGTCAGACACCATCTCTTGTGGTATACCATGTAGTCTGGTAATGTTCTGCACATACAGCTTGGCCAATCTGGATGGAGTGTAAGTCGTGTTGACAGGTATGAAATGGGCTGACTTGGTCAACCTATCAACAACGACCCATATGGAATCATGGCCACCTGGTGTCTTCGGTAATCCCGTGACAAAATCCATAGAAATGCTCTCCCACTTCCACTTGGGAATGGGGAGAGACTGCAGAAATCCTGGTGGTCTCCTGTGCTCAGCCTTGACCATCTGACAGGTCATGCATCTGCTAACATGTAGCGCCACATCGCGCTTCATTCCATCCCACCAGAAATGTCGACGCAGATCACGGTACATCTTCATACTGCCGGGATGGATAGATAACCGTGAACTGTGTGCCTCATGGAGAATGTCTCTGCGAAACTGCTCGTCGTTGGGCACAACGACTCGGCCTGCCTTCCATAAAATAGATTCTGCCACAACAAAATCATCAAATTCGTCCTTGACGGCGCGCATGTATCTATCATGAATCCAAGGATCAGTCTTCTGGCCTTCTACAATACGATCCCACAGACTGCTGTATCGTGGAGGCACGGCGGTAGAAATGGATGCGCTCTCCTGAGGATGCCAATCGGTCAAAGCTGCAAGCGTATCCCATGTGTATATCCAGTTTGCCGTACCATCAGCATGCGCTCTCCTGCTAAGTGCATCGGCCACCACGTTTCCCTTACCGGGATGGTAAGAGATTGTGCAATCATAATCCTTCAGCAGCTCGAGCCATCTGCGTTGTCTCATGTTCAACTCCTTTTGATCAAAGATGTACTTTAGGCTCTTGTGATCTGTGAAAATCTCGAAGTTCACCCCATATAAATAGCGGCGCCAGATCTTCAAGGCGAAGACAACTGCCGCAAACTCTAAGTCATGTGTGGGGTAGTTCCGCTCGTGCGGTCTCAACTGCCGTGATGCGTAAGCAATCACCTGTCCTCTCTGCATCAACACTGCTCCCAGACCTTCTCCAGATGCATCTGTGTAAACTGCATAGTCCTGAGTGCCTGAAGGAAGAGCAAGAATAGGTGCTGTAGTCAACCTCTCCTTCAGCGTCTGGAAGGCCTGCTCACATGAATTGTCCCAAATGAATGGAACTCCCTTCTGCGTCAATCGTGTCAATGGACGTACGATGCGTGAAAATCCGCTGACAAAGCGTCTGTAATAGCCCGCTAATCCGAGGAAGCTCCGAATCTGAGTGACTGTCTTGGGCTGCTCCCAAGACATAACTGCATCTATCTTCGCAGGATCAACTGCAATGCCTGCTCCAGAAATGATATGCCCGAGAAATGAGACCTGGGATAACCAGAACTCATACTTGCTCAACTTGGCATATAGCTTGTGCTCCCGCAATGTGTCCAAAACAATCCGTAAATCATTCGCGTGATCCCATTCATTTCGTGAATAGATAAGCACATCATCGATGAACACCACTACAAACTTGTCCAAGTATGGACGGAAAATACGGTTCATCATATCCATGAAAGCCGCAGGTGCATTGGTGAGCCCAAACGGCATCACCACAAACTCGTTGTGTCCATAACGAGTCCTAAATGCTGTCTTCGGAATATCCGACTCGTGAATCCTCAGCTGATGGTAACCTGAGCGAAGATCGATCTTCGAGAAAACCGAAGATCCCTGGAGCTGGTCGAACAAATCATCGATGCGTGGCAAAGGATAACGGTTTTTCACCGTTCTCTTGTTCAGCTGCCTGTAATCGATGCACAGTCTCATGGAGCCATCCTTCTTCTTGACAAATAGAACCGGAGCACCCCAAGGTGAAGTGCTCGGTCTCACGAATCCCAAATCTAGCAACTCCTGCAACTGCACCTTCAGCTCCCTCGACTCGGCTGGTGCCATGCGATAAGGTGCCATAGAAATCGGCTGTGTATCTGGCAGCAATGTGATCTCGAACTCGATCTCTCTCTCAGGAGGTAGCCCTGGTAGTTCATCAGGAAAGACATCTGGATATTCTGATACTACTCGGATATCCTGTATCATCGGCTCCTGATCAGATACCTCCCGCACAAATGCAAGGTATGAATCACAACCATGATCGACAAGTCGTTGGGCTCGCAACACTGAAATGTACTCCATGGTGGAGTCATGTATAGTACCCTCAAAGGTGAACTCGGGTATATCAGGAATCCTGAAGACAACCGTTTTCCTAAAGCAATCAATTAGTGCATGATGAATAGATAGCCAATCCATGCCCAAAATCAAATCGAACTCATCAAACTGCAGAAGTAGACAATCTGCGATCATCTCGTGACCTCCAATCAGTACGGGCAAGTGCCTGACTATAAGTGAAATAATGAACAACTGGCCACCTGGCCCTCGGATGAGATATGGAGAAGAGAGAGTCTCTGCGACTCTACCTAAAGAAACTAGTAGTCTTAATAGAATATGGAAAGGTCGATTCAAGACTGAGACCATGTCTTTTACCATAGTAGCTGCTGAACGAGAAAGTCGCAGATACTTATCATGTATGTTTTTTCTCTTCTTGGGATATGATATGAAAATTAATGAAATTGGTGACATATGTGGTTATTTAATTCGAATGTCATATTTCCCTTCTCGGACTCACGACAAGTCGGAAGACTATCGTTATCCGAGAACTTAATGCGATCGGATTTGTAATACCACGAATGTGTGTATCGGGGTACCGCTGCTCTGATACCAAACTTGTGAACCCCCGAGGATCCGGGTACCCGTTTACGCGCATTTCGCCCTAATTCATTCACATGAGATCGCATTAAGTGACAGAAAAACAGGGAAATTTTTTCGCACGGAAAATTTTCCACATGACATTCACAATCATAACCACAAGTTATTAGAACAATTGTCACCAAAATCTTATTTCATTAACTTCCATATATTTCACATGTACAAAGTCTGACAGTACATACAGTATATCCCAAAATTCTGACTGAAGAGAAAGAAACATAATACAATATAATTTGAACGAAATTGGCACAAAATAAACCATACCATTGGGTATAAAATTATCTCCTGAAATCATTAACCCGCTACTGTGCTAAGGCTCCTTGTCTGCCATGCGTGCAAGGAAGAAAAGGCGTCAGCGGGTGCTGGTACTTCCCATAAGTTTATATATAAAAATAACATGCATTTATTATTTACAAAAGAAAGCAAGTAGAGAGGCAAGAACAACTCAAATTAAACTTTATTTCTACTTTGCAATGAAAAAGGTTTTTCAGGCTACTTGTAAGCATCTCAAATGTTTGTCCCATACCCCAGCATTTCCCACATGTGACATATTTTATAGTACTTGAGTATTCATGAGTATCTGAGTGTAAGCACATATCTATTCATAGATCATGTTGTTGAGTGATAATGGAAAAGTTATGATTGGAAGGATCTATTAATTTATTTAAATCATTGGGTAGAGAGAATGGTCATTTCCTACTAACCCTAACTTTTGATCGTAACTTCTCAACTCTTAATTCCAATGTTTCAGATACAACTCCAGATGGTGTGGATGCAGATATGGATGATCTAGATGTAGAATCGCCATGTCTGTTGGCGAAGTAACTCAAGCGGTGAAGAAGCCTGCAAATGGCTCTTCCGTCTCGCCCTCTAATTGGAAGCGCGGTCCAATAGAGGGATAGGTATACTCCCCAACTACGCCACTGAGACGGGTGAGAGAGACTCCCTAGAAAAGTCGCTCTTAGAAAAACAGCCCGACTAGTACGGGCGGACGAGCTCGTACGTAAAAACTGAAAAAAACAGGATCCCCCGCCTGGGTATCCTAAAAGACAGGGTCAGCAGAACTGGTCTAAAGTCAGGATCCCAACGAAGCGTAAAAACACTGCGAGCTCGCGTAAAAACCGTGTAAAAGACTGAGATCCTAGACCCGCGCACTTGGCGGCCGCTGCCCTAACTGGGCTTCCTATTCTCCCGCCCAGTTGAGGGTCACCGCGCCCTCGCACAGTCAGGTGCAAAGGTCACCGTAACCGGCATTATTGATTGACATCATTGATTCAACACCCTCCTTTCTTGACCTCTACTATAGTCAACTTATCTTATTTGGGTATCTCATAATAACTCTTTTCTATAGTGAGCAATAATTGGTAGGGTATATCTTTAAAGAATGATTTATGTAGATGATAAGTCCTTATGATCATAGGTTATCATATTTATCATCATACTAATAGAAGTCACTTATTGGAAGGGTCACCATGACTGGCACAATTAATAATTCACCATCTTATCCACTAGCTTGACTACTTAAACCTTTCTCAATCCCTTTTGTGATTAACTATTTAGATCTAGGGTGTTTCCTTCACGATTACTTAAAGTTTGTTAGATCCCAAAATGCTTATTGCATTTCACACTGCCACAATTTCGATGATCAGTAGGCATTAGGTTCTTAGGTCGGCATTTACTATTTACCCCTACTTTTGTATCAAGACGATGTTATTTGAGTTAGATAGGAAGATAAATTTATAGATGGTTTAGGCCCCTTCTTAAGTTATTTACTTTATCAAGATAATTAGAGAGTTAGAGAGTCAAGCCTCATCACATATTATTGTTTTGGATTTGTAGATCATTTTAAATTAAAAAAAATCAACACGTTGGGCAATTACTAGCATTTACAACTAACTAATAATTTATCCCTAAAGACATTTAAAAATCCAGGTTTCCTAATGCGTAGCATTATATTTAATCAATTCTTCTATCCCCCCTCTTTTTTTTGAATGATAATAGAGTGTATGATTCAACTCTTACATCACTACCTAGAAATATGTTATATCACTACCATAGCTACGAGCCTATGACATACTTAAAGATTTAGCAAAGTCTCCTACGGGACTTGTGAATAATACAATTATTCAGTGAGAAGTGAACTTCAATCCAACGATGATACTAACAAAACACACCAATTGAACTTTAATTACTATATGAGGTATATCTAAAACCATAAGTTATTACTGTGACTAAAACAATCGTATATGCAAACATGCAATAGGTGCCCAGATTGAGAGAGGTGAATTATTTATCTATTTATATATGTATATATTTGCTGTTTGTAAATTCGACTTTTGATATATACACAGAAATGTTATCCATGATATCTACTAATGTTTATAATATAGGATCCAGCCATCTAATGGATGATTAAATGTTCTACTTATAACGTAGAATATATGCGAGTGATATACCAAATCAATACCGTGAAGTTATTTTTAGTTTCAGTTCCATTTTTTTATCTAAGAAGCATGCAGACTGATGAATTTAATCCATTTTAACACAACAGAAGTTATTTTTTTATGGAAATTCCAAAATCAGTAATAACACCAATAGGAGCAGCAATAATTTATCAATGATAAGTAATATTTTAATTTGATTCTCTGAGGGTCATATGGTTATAGTGGACAAAAGTATGCAAAGACTGCTAGCATTTTTTTTTATAGATGCATATTTAATTATGGGAATATAATATCTAAAGATAAACTTTTAGCATGCTCTCCTGTGCATGCATCCGTTCTACTCTACTGGAGTCGTCATACGAAAAATTTTGCTGGAAACATCATAAGGATAAATTAGGTGGAATCCTCATAGGAATCATTTAGATAGAATCATCATAGGAATAATTTAGATGAAATCAAAATGTGCATTGCATCCATGCATGACAGCAAGGAGAATAGGGTGTGGAATTGTAGAAAATCATGTGTAATAAACATGTATGGCAGCAATGAGGGTAGGCTGGGGATGGTACCTTTGGATTTTCTCCAACCTTGGAGAAGATCATGCAGATAGGGCTGGAAATCTGGAGCAGAGAAGCAGCAACACTTTGCTTGGATAGTTCACCTGCTGTTGCTGGAAATTCCAGCAAGTGCTGTAGCAAAAGAGGGAATTTTGGAAGGAAGAAAAGAGTTTTATCGGCTGGAAATGCAGAGGGGTTTTGGGCAAAAGAAAAGAAGAATTGGGGGAAGAGATGTAGAATACGGCTAGAGCTCTTGGAAGGAAATTTTAGGGAGTAAGAAGGGCTTTATATAGAGAAAAGGAGGGTCAAAGCTTGACATGTGGAAGCTATTAGGGCCAAGTGTTGTACAAATAAGGAGTCAAAGAATGGCAAACCCACGGCTGGAATTTGTTACTGTAGTTGGATTTTTTTTTTAAACTGAAATTGGCTACAGTCAGAATCAATTTTAATTAAATTTTATATTATCATTTTTTTTATAAAAACTCTATTTGCTTAAAGTTGACCGTATATGCGCCTCGGGTCTCGGATTTTGACGCGAAATGTCCCGATTTGATCGTCTTTCGATGACGATCAAAATGAGTATAATGTTGATATACTTTCGGTCGAGTTTTGAATACCCGAAATTTTCGGATACGGTTTTTGTTTAAGGTTAAATTTTACGATTTAAAAATATCAAACGACCTCCGATTGACGAACGGTCGATTCCGTTGGTCTTGTATCGTCGAATCGGATCTAATGACGATCTCGGTTCGTTTCGCGGTTTCCGAATTTGCGTCGTGGCTTTTCACGGCACGCATTGCAAAGGGACCGATTTTTGGTCGATTTCGTCCGAACGACTTTTGATTTATGATCAATTGGTCGTTTTAGGTTGTTTAGTATTGACCGACAACGTTTTTGGGTTCATTAGACCAAAAATCGGACGACTTCAGGTTTGATTGGAAACCGGATGCTACATGAGTCATGTTTTGATATTCATGGATAAATAATGTAGTCCATAGTGCTAATATATTGAGCAATGAGCTAAAAAAATATTTTTAATCAGAATAAAACCCAAGGAAGTCATGAGCTCCACAACCTCAATTGAATCGCATATGGTGAACTACGATATATACTAATAGATTGTTAAGGGTGCAGGATATATTTCCCTAAAATGAGGCTCTTATCAATAGACTATGATACTCTATGGATGGTGGAGTAAGGATGCTATCCTACTTAGCTTTCTTATCTAAGAATGTGAGCAGGTTATGGACCCAAACCACTTCATATTAAGGATAATTTGTAACTTCAGTTGTATGAATTTTTTTGACTTAATAGAATATATTGACAATTACCCATTATAATTATTATAAACATGCTTGATCCCGTGAATAAGATATGATTTTTTTACTAGTATGTCATGCTTGAGTTCATGAAACTAAATTCTTGTGGTAGCTTCAATTTTATTATTATATAATTAAATGAAAAAAATCCATTAAATCTAGGACTCTTAGTGATGAAATACATACCATGAATATAAATTTACAATATAAGGTTTGTTAATCTAATATTTTCTATACAATTTTCATGCTTGCATTGCCTTATTTACATGTAGTGATCTTGCATAGAAACTTTGCTCATATATTATAGTTTTTGACCTAAAAATAGGTCTTACAAGAGCCCAAATAATTGATTACTTGGAGCACTATATTACTTGTAAGACAGATAAAAAAGAACATGATTTATACTTATTAGCTCTTTAAGATGTATTATAGGCCTTAGTATTTTATGTCTTTGTAAAGAAATGTAAAATTTTTAAATAATGTTATTCCTTACTCTTACACATACACATACACAGATATGCCATGCAATGTTAGTAAAATTTAATTACGCTCAAGGTATAAGTAAAGTTATAATAAAGAAAATATCCTATTATACTCATTGTTGAAAGGATAAATGGAGATTGGGTGACAATCTGTGACCCTATACTAGACCCTGAGGCCCTGTTCGGGTATCAGTTTACCCGCGGGTTAGGGGGGTTTACCCCCTTAACCCACATCCCCCTCTCTCCCCATGGGCCCCACTTTATTCCTTTTTAAAAAATTAAATAAATCAATTTTACATCATCAATCCTATCAAAAAATAATATATTATACCATCATATCATATAAAAATTATAAACTACTCCACTTCTACTCACTTTTCCAAACTTCAATACAATCACATCACAATAACTACTCACTTTTTCAAACTCCAATACAATCATATCACCCCAAACCCACTTCTAACCCACCCCCAGTTTAACCCTCTATCCAAACACCAAAACACAAAAACAGGTTACCCTCTACCAGTTTAACCCGCCTTAACCCGCCAACCAAACGCACCCTGAGACAACAAGGTCAGATCCGGACAAGGTTATGAAAGTAATAATGATATATGAGCAAGGACATTTTGATAAGTATATGACACTACAAGAAAACTGTCTATTTACCACCACATCATTGCAACTACATGTGGTGGTAATGTAGTCGCACTTCAAAATACGACCACGTTAGGACCAATAGTGATTACAATGTGGTCCCTATTAACTATATTGCCATATGCGACCACATTGCTATCACATGTGGTCGCATTTTGTAGTCGCATTGTTTGCTAAAAGTTTCAAACACACACGCCCCTTCTTCCCCCCAATTCCAGTGACGAAAATCCCCAAATTTCCACTCCTCCTCCGACCTAACCCAAAAATGTCTTCTTCTCATCTTCCTCTTCCTTCCTCTTTGTCCAAACACTTCACTCCTATCACAGTGGTCATCGATCTCCTCCTCCGCCAGCCTAACTTCGTCTTCTTCTCCTCCTCCACAGGATCATTCTCCTCCTCTACCACTCTGTCTTCCTCTTCTTCCTCCTTCTCCACTATTTGATGCTCCTTTTCCTCCACCACTTTGTCCTCCTCGTCTTCCTCCTCCTCCACTCGACCTTCTACATCACCATCAACCCTTCCTGACTCACCCATACCACCATCACCACTATCACCCCTTCCTCCTCCAATACCACCATCACCACCTCTCCTTTACAACTACTTCTTCCATATATTCTACGATCAAGACTTATGTTTCTCATAATATGATTCTTGGATGGTTCTCTCAATATCTCCGAATCATATTTCATGGAATATCATCTCCACTTGTAAGGTATCAAATACTGTTTATTCTTTTCAATTTTTGTTAGTGTTCAGCTATTTGCGTTTAGATTGTAGATACCATCATCTTGTATTATATTGTAGATGAATATGTCAATTATACGGTATTATTTTTCATGTAAATGTCATAAATAGATGATTTAATATTCTTCTTAGATACCATTATTTTGTAGAAGTATATGTTTGTGCGTGTGTTTGTATAAGTGTGTGTACACGCGTATCTGTGTGTGTATGCAAGTGTGGAAGTGTGCGAATGTTCATGTTTGTGTGTATGTGAGCAAATGTGTGTTTTTGTGTTATTGAGTGGGTATGAATGTCTATGTGTGTGTGTAAATATGTGTATATGCATGAACTTGTGTGTACACATATAAATGGGTGCAAATGTGTGTATGCATATGTGAATGGGTTAAATGTGTGTATGCATATGTGTATGAGTGAAAATGTGTGTGAATAGGTGCATTTTTTTATGATTAGGGGGGAGGGTGGCTTTGAACCCTAGTCCTTAGAGCGGGAGCTCACTTTTTCTACCACCAAACCATAAGGTGGGTTTTGAATGGGTGCTTTTGTGTGTTTAGTTTTGTAAAAATCAGTGTTTGTTTTTTTATATGCGTGTGAAAATATGTGCAAATATAATTATGCATGTATTAGCAGAAGCAAATGTGTATGTATGCATAGTTGAATGGATGTAAATGTGTATATGTGTGAATGGGCATGAATGCATTCATGTTTTCGTGTATAGATGCATGCGTGCTTATTGTATATATCTATATACGTGTATGTGTGATTGTGTGTGCATGTGTGAAAGTGTGTGCATGTATGTATTTGCATAGAGTACGTATGTGCGCATCATTGTATAAGTGAGAAAGTGTAATTTTGTGTGTGTGTGAATAAATATGTATTGAAGTGTGTGTATTATGTTGCGAAGATGTGAATGTGTGTGTACATGGATTGAATGAGTGTAAATGTGTGTGTGTGTTTGTGTGTGTACGTATGTGTGTGCATGCACATGTTGTGCGTGTATGAGTTTGTGTGTGAGAATGTATGTGTATATGTGAAAATGCACTAATTTTGTGTGTGCGCGCGTGTGTGTGCATGTGTGTGTATGTTTTTATGTGTGAATGCGAGTGAATGTATCAATATGTATGTATAAGCGTAAATATCGTTATGCATGTACATGTATGTGTGAAAGTAAGTGAGGTGTGTGTGTAAGTGTGTTAATGTGTGAATTCGTATGTGTGATTGCATATGTATATGAGTGAGTAAGAGAGAGAGAGAGTATGAGTGTGCATGTTTAGTAGTTTAAGTGTATGTCTGTGTGGTTGTGTTCTTGCATGCGTATAAACATGTGTATGTTTCGTATGTGTATGAGTGAATGTGTGTATAAATGTGTGAATGAGAGAATGAGGGAGAGTATGTATATCTACAAATGTGTGTGAATGTGCCTTATGTTAACCTACCTTCTATGGGATTGAAATAAGATGTTCAGAAGGAGAAGCATAATTTCAAGGAAGAAGCTGCCACCATTTTTATGAACGGTTAGGTATTCGAGTTCGTATATTACATTTTTTGCTCGTTAACAATTGAGTCATGTATTGCAAATCTAATTTATAGTTCTTTCTATTTTACGGAATAAGTTATTCGGTTCATATATATAGACATGGACATCGTACCTTTGGGAGAGCACAAGATCAAATTCATTTTTATCGTTGTAGTTTTGATAGGTATCAAGGTTCACTTCAATGGAATGATGTGGTGAGTCATTGTCATTTTTGTATCCACTCTACAAGGATTTACAACTTAATATATTGTTACATACTTGCCATGTATAATGATAGATCATACACAGTTTAATTGGGAGTTCAACTGTCATCAAGGCTCGGTTAGTTGAAAGACGTGGTGAATTTCCATCTCCATTTCTATATGTTTACTTCTCACTTGCTCTTTGAATATTAGGTTTTTTTTGTTATAAATATATTTCTAAACATGGGATTATTCCTTATTAACAAAACATCAAAATCAATCTTCATCTCTCATTAATTAGGATTGACTCATGCATTCAATACCTTTAATAATATTTTGTTGGGCACGAAGGTATTATCTCTAATGAAACTTTTTGCATGTAGGAGGATGCTTGCATGGTGCATCTATTGCCGCGACCCCAATTCCCGGAACGTCGGATCCTCTCATATCCGGATCTGGTTACTCAGCAACAATTTATTCAGCAATCACAACTAACATTCAGAAATAGGCTGCAAATAAAAATACTCAGAAGAAAGTATTTCAACACTTTTCCATTCACAAAATAAAGTTCAGATGATACACTGTCCCACTATAACTATTTACATGTACATCGGCTTGAAAGGAAAATATACAAAAGATTACTAACTACCTTAAAGAGTAAAGCTACCGTGGCTGGCTGGATGTCTAGTATGTAAGCTGGATGTATTTTTTTAAAGTCCTTGCGATGGTTCACCGATACCTGTTGAGTTTTCTATAAATCATAGGATAAAAAATTAGCGAATGCTAAGTAACAAAGAAGAGAAAAGCAAACAAATTGTGTAATTTTTCAAAACTTGATGTCACAAAAAGTTACATTCCTTCTCATTAATTTAAGTCCTATTCCTTTCTACTCCACATCAGGGATTAGTCCAGGGGAACCCCACCATTCTTGGACTCCGAAGCTGTGGACACTTCGGGATTGGAGATTGTGTTGATCTTGGTAAGCTTATGTTGCCGCACGTCGCATCAACCAATCCTCCAATACTACCCTGACAATTTCCTTTTCTTTTATTAAACAGGGTCTCAACCCTCAGCCAGGAAAATCAAATGAGCACACCGTCCTCGAGGACTCTGTTGCTTAAAACCTCAGGCTAACATTTAATCATATAACCTAGCGGCTTTAAATACATGTTATCGTGACCCAGCCGCTATTGAACCACCTGTGCCTCCACATGACACGACCACATCTTTTGTCGTTCGACCCGACGATATTGGCTCCCGGTACCACGCGTTGCAAAACATTCATTTCGTGCACACTTATCATAACAAGCAACCGTGTACCACCTTGGTAGGGAAATGCCAATACTGGTTCCTTCCGATAAACCTACAGGTTGCATGTCCGACATGTAGTTCTATTCCCAGTCATCCTTAACGTGAGACACGATCCTTTTCAGGATCTAACTCAAACCACATCAATTTCCATGATGTAATTCTTTCGTTAAGTCTTCGATTTTCATAATCAACAATACTTAGTATATACTCACATATATATTATTCATAACCATATATATACTCGTATTTATGCCTATTTTAACTCCCAGACCTTAACTTTCAGAGCCAACGCATCAATTTGATGCGTAAACCTTATTTTAGTGGGAATCACAAAGCAATTCTGCAGACTTTTTCAAAAATAGCCAAAATTAGGGTTCTTCGTAGCAAAGAACACAAAATCAAGAATTTCAATAATTTCTTATGAAAACCCAACAGCAAAAGGAAGGATTTTGTTACCTAATCGAGCTCTCTCTCGTGTATGCAAGGCTTTATCATGTTTCGTTTTTAGAAAGGCTATTTTAAGGCTCCTGAAAAGATCGAATTTCATTTTCGTATCAAAATGCTAAGAACATGTCAAGAACGCGAAGAACGAACGAAGAACACGAAGAACGCGAAGAACACGAAGAACATCAAGAGCATATTTTCTCTTAAATTTTCGGCAGAGTTTCCCCTTATATCGGGACATATTTCTCAGAAAATTTCGGCAGAGTTTCCCCTTATATCGGGACATATTTCTCGTAAAATTTCGGCAGAGTTTCCCCTTATATCGGGACATATTTCAAAATAAAAGCGAAAAGAGTTTCCTCTATAAAATCAATCGAGAGGAAAATAACAACGAAACTGAAATAATATACTCAACAACTAGAGATTAAGAACCGGTTGACACCACACATCTTAGGTGAGTGAACGTGTGACGAATCACAGGGTCACTGACGTGCATAGCCGCCCACACCTAAGTAGGGTATTACATAGATTTCTCCATCAAAATAATTATAAAAGCATAATACGAAGAATAGAAACATAAACGATGGAGAATCGATAGACACCACGCGTCTTAGATGAGTGAACGTGTGATGAATCACAGGGTCACTAACGTGCATAGCCACCCGCACCTAAGTAGGGTGTTACACAGAATTCTCCTCGAACCACAACAGGAAAACGAATCGGAAAGAAAGATGAATCAAGAACAAAACTTGGAAGAACAAGAGTATGAATTGAAAGCCTAGCTTACGAAGCAAACTAAGAGAGGATCATACCTTCCTCCTCCTCGTTCTCCCAGCAGCGCTTCGCTAGCGCTCCTCCCTCGCCTCCCACTCCTCCTCCCGACCTCTCGACCCTAGCCCTTGGGGTGGTGGTGGTAGTGGAAGTCGTACAGAATGAATGGGTAGGGGGTCTATTTATAGGCCCCAGAAAACCACTAACCATGGTTAGAAAACCATGGTTTAGACCTTAATCATAGTTTAGCGGCCCATGGTTTTGGCCCATGGTTTTAGCCAAAACTTATCCCAAACTTGGGGCTTAAGTTAGAACATTCTAGAGGATTCTAGATTCGCTAATGATGCTTAATTAACACTAATCGTGATTAACTTTCACTAATCACGATTTAACTTTCGCGACTTACGCTTATCTTTTGCTAACTATTGATTAGTGCTTGCTAATGATCATTAGCGGTTTTTAATCGATCATTAGTTTCTTTAATCATGTTTAATTAGTCTTAATGACAGTCATTATGGGTTAATGATATCTTAGCCTTCCTTACTTCTCTTTCTTCCAAAATTCATAACAATTTGAAACGGAGTCCGATTCACACGAAACAAATTCCGTTGGTTTCCTCTTGACAAGCCGGATCTTATTATATAGGATCCGAGATATGCCAAGTTTAAGGCTTTACAATTATAACAACCTTAAAGGAAGTCTCATCCTCGAGACTAGAAATGCAGTCATAACAACCTTAAAGAGGATTAAAACCATAACAACCTTAAAGAGAATGAACGCCATTTCATTTATAAAGAAGGTATACAATACACAGTGTTATTACTCAAATAAGTAGGGGTATTTCTCTCTCATTTCTGCCTCGGGTTCCCATGTAGCTTCTTCAAACTCTTGGTTCTGTCATAATATTTTGAACAAGAGGCACCTCTTTGTTTCTCAACTTCTTGATATCCCTTTCAAGTATTTGCACAGGTATCTCTTGGTATGTCAAGTCTGGCTCAACATGTAAATCATCATAACTTATCTTATGCTCTGGATTCCTAACGTACTTTCTCAGATGTGATACATGGAATACATCATGTATTGCCGAAAGATGTGGAGGAAGCGCAAGTCTATAGGCAACTTTTCCAATCCGTTGAATAATTTCAAAGGGACCCACGAACCTGGGTGCTAACTTCCCATGCAAGCCAAACCTCTGAACACCCTTCATAGGTGATACTTTGAGAAATACAAAGTCACCTACCTCAAATTCAAGGTCTCTTCGCCTGGTATCACTATAACTTTTCTGGTGACTCTGGGCAGTTAATAGTCTTTTTCTAGCAAGTTCTACAGCTTCTCGTGTCTCTTGAAGTCTATCTGAATGATAAAGGTTCTTTATTCCAGCCTCTTCCCAACACAAAGGAGTAGTACACCTTCGTCCATATAGTGCTTCAAATGGTGCCATGCCAATACTTGTATGGTAACTATTATTGTAGGTGAATTCTGCAAGAGGCAAATGTTTAATCCACGATCCCTTCCATTCTACGGCACATGCTCGTAGCATATCCTCTAATGTCTGAATTGTACGTTCTGACTGACCATCTGTTTGTGGGTGATATGCTGTACTCAAGCATAGTTGTGTACCTAAGGCTTTCATGAAGTTCTCCCAATAGTGTGAGGTGAATCGTGAATCTCGATCAGAAACTACTTCCTTCGGGATACCATGGAGGTGAATCACATGTGTAATATATAACTCGATAGCTGGTCTGGAGTGAAAGATAAGCTTATCGGAATGAAGCGTGCTACCTTTGTCAGACGATCTATTATAACCCAGATACTATCTTTACTACCAGTCGTCTGATGTAAGTCAGTAACGAAATCCATGAAAATGCTTTCACATTTCCATTCAAGTATAGGGAGGGGTTGCAATAATCTCGGTGGTTTTTGGTGTGAAGCCTTTACCTGCTGGCAAGTGAAACATAAATTCCCAAACTCAGCAGCATCTTTCTTCATTCCTGGCCACCAAAAGTATGAATGAAGATTCTTATACATCTTTGTAATTCCTGGATGAATAGATAATCTTGAGCAGTGCGCTTCTCGTAAGATGTCTTTCCTTAGTTCAGGTGTGTTTGGTACACAAACTCTGTGATGGTTATACAGTAACCCATCTTGTATCTGGAATCCCTTTATCCCATTCTTCTCAAGTTGTTGTTTCAAGTCTTTAAGGACTGGATCATCCTCCTATCCTTTCTTTATTTTATCCCAGATCTCTGGTTTGTATCGATGAGGAATAGTTATAGTATCAACACTACTATCAAATGGTTTCCATTCACTCAACGTTGATAGTAAACCCCAGAAGTGGATAGCACTCACTAACCCAGGTGAATAAGTTCTTCTGCTAAGGGCATCTGCTACGACGTTCCCCTTACCTGGGTGGTAGGAGATAGCGCAATCATAATCTTTCAACAACTCTAGCCATCGTCTCTGTCTCATATTGAGCTCCTTTTGATCAAACAGATATTTCAATCTTTTATGATCGGTGAAGATTTCAAAAATAATACCATACAGGTAGTGTCTCCATATTTTTAAAGCGAAAACTACGGCAACTAATTCAAGGTCATGTGTTGGGTAGTTCTTCTCACGTGTCCTGAGCTGTCGTGATGCATACGCAACTACCTTACCTTGTTGCATAAGAACCGCCCCAAGTCCTTCTTTAGATGTGTCAGTGTACACTGTAAACCCTTCACTCCCGGAGGGTAGAGTAAGGATTGGTGCAGATGTTAGGCATTCTTTCAGTGTCTGAAAACTAGCTTCACATGTATCGAACCATAAGAATGGGACCTCCTTCTGAGTTAGTCTAGTCATTGGCAATGCTATTTGTGAAAAGTCCTTCACGAATCTTCTATAATATCCAGCTAATCCCAGAAAAGATTGTATTTCTGTGACAGTCTTCGGATGTTCCCAACTCATCACCGCACTAACCTTTGTAGGATCAACTGATATACCTTCCCTAGAAATAACATGGCCTAAGAAAGATACTTCAGATAGCCAGAAGTCACATTTGCTATATTTAGCATACAGTTTGTTCTTCCTTAGAGTTTCAAGTACCTTCCTGAGATGATGTTCATGCAGATACTTATCCTTGGAGTAAATAAGCACATCATCAATAAAGACTACTACAAAGTGATCTAAGAACTCCTTGAATGCTCTATTCATGAGATCCGTGAAGGATGATGAGGCATTTGTTAGTCCAAAAGGTAACTAAGAATTCATAATGCACGTATCTAGTTCGAAAAGTTGTCTTGGAAATATCTGTATCTTTAATTTTCAACTAATGGTATCCAGACCTTAAATAAATATTGGAATACACAGTTGAACCCTGTAACTGATCAAAGAGATCATCTATTCTTGGTAGAGGATACTTATTCTTTATTGTCCTCTTGTTTAGTTGTCTATAGTCAATGCACAACTGCATCGACCCATCCTTTTTCCTGACAAATAAGACAGGTGCACCCCATGGTGAAGTACTAGGACGAATGAATCCTTTATCTAACAGTTCTTGCAACTGTACCTTTAACTCTCGTAACTCAGCTGGTGCCATCCTATACAGAGGTATAGAGATAGGTTGAGTATCAAGCATGAGAGAGATTTCAAATTCTATCTCTCGCTCAGGTGGTAATCTAGGTAGTTCCTCTGGAAATACATCAGGAAACTCGCACAGTATAGGCACATCTTCTATCGTTCTTTCTGGCCCTGATGTAGTGGATACATAAGCTAAATAACCTTGGCACCCTTGCTCTAACAACTGTTGTGCCTTCAATGTAGAGATATATTTGATATTATCATTGGATGTCTTTCCAATGAACTGGAACTCTATCGAGTTAGAAAGGTGAAATGTTACTATCTTCTGAAAACAGTTAAGACATGCATGATGCCTTTCTAACCAATCCATTCCTAGTATAAGATCAAAGTCCTCCATTTCGATTAGTAGTAGTGAAACAGGTAACTGATGTCCCGCTATCACTACTATGCAATTATCCATGATTTCTCGGATTATAAACACTTGTCCTCCTGGTCCCTTGATCAGATAGGACTGTTGTACTTCTACTGGTTTCTTACCCAAAGTGGGTACTAACCGTCGAGCAATAAATGAATGTGAAGCACCAGAATCAAATAAGGAATGTACTGAAAAGCCATGAATAGTAACGGTACCTCATACGACTGTGCCTGAATTGTAGGCTTGTTCTTCAGTAATTGCATTGAGCTGGCCATTATGAATAGGCAAGCTAGAACCCGCAACACTTTGTGGTGGTTGTTGTGTAGGAGATGCTCCTTGTGAGCCCCGACCTCTACCATGTCTTCCTCCGTGTGTTGCTCCATTGCTCGAGGTGGATGTTATACTGTTAATTGGGGTTGATTTAAACCCTGAACCTCTCAACTTCGGACAATCTTTCTTGATACGGCCTTCCTGATGACAGTAAAAACACACACGTGCTCATGTTTGAGCTGAAGATCCAGCCACAGAGGTGCTAGCTCCTGCTGTTGAGTCGCGAGGATATAGTGGAGGTCTAGAGAAACCCCTTCTTCTTTATAATTTTTGACCCAAGGTCTATGGTGAGCTTATATTGGAACCGGCTGGATGATAGCGACGATCTCTACGATTATAATGTGCCTTGCTTTTGGATGGTCCACCATTAAACTGGAAGCTTCTTCTTTGGCGGTTTTCATCCCTCTCCATCTCAATACGAGAGGCTATGTCCATTGCTTCATCTATGGTTGTGGCTCTAAAACCTGCAAGCTTTTCTCGTAGATCTCCCTGAAGACCGCTAACAAATTTTGTAAGACATTCTTGTGGTGAAGCTTCTAGAGCTGGTGAGTACCGTAGTAGCTCAGTAAAGTGGATATGATAATCTCGTACGGTCTTAGAACCTTGATTCAGAGAAGCCAACTCTCTCCTCTTTAATTCTTCCCAATGAGAGGGACAGAAGTGAGCTCGGAACCTCTCTTCGAAGATATCCCATGGAACAGGATCTACTAACTTCTTGGAAATTGCTCTCCACCATCGTTGTGCATAATCTGCTAGGGAGTAATTAGCAAAGTGCACCCAGGTGTCAACTGGTGCATGGATTATGCTCAACATCCTAGTAACGTCATCGAGCCATAACTCAGCCTCGGCAGGTGTCTCTACACCTTTGAATCGAGGAATTTTTCCCTTTCGGTAATTATCTAGTAATGTTTGGTGTCTAAGAAGGGCCTTCTCCATTGCTCCTTCAACCAGGGTAGGAGCAGACTCAGTTGAAGGATGGTAACTAGATTCTTCCTCAGAAAGATGGACAGAACCTTCAATCCTGGCATCCGCAGGCTTAGATGCCTCGGGTCTCTCAGCCTGTGCATTGAGCCTCTCCTCCAATGCTTGTTGCCTTTGCCCCATGTCTTGGAGCATTGCCATCATAGCCGCTAATTGTGTAGACACGTCTTGGTCTGTCATGATCTTGGGATGAGTCAAGGTCAAAGGTCAGATCCTATATGTCTTAGCATGATGTACATAAGGGACAATGACTTGTGAATGGTACTGTAGTCATTTATTAAGATCAAAGGATCTTAATACAACCTTAGTTTCTGAATACCGCTCATAGTTATTAATTACTAAATAAATTAATGGAGTAACCAGGATCTGATACCAATCTGTTGCGACTCCAATTCTCGGGCTGTCGGATCCTCCCATATCCGGATCTGGTTACTCAGCAATAATTTATTCAGCAATTACAACTAACATTCAGAAATAGACTACAAATAAAAATACTCAGAAGAAAGTATTCAACACTTTTACATTCACAAAATAAAGTTCAGATGGTACACTGTCCCACTATAACTATTTACATGTACATCATCTTGAAAGGAAAATATACAAAAGATTACTAACTACCTTAAAGAGTAAAGCTACTGTGGCTGGCTGGATGTCTAGTATGTAAGCTGGATGTATTTTTTTAAAGTCCTTGTGATGGATCACCGATACCTGTTGGGTTTTCCATAAATCATAGGATAAAAATTAGCGAATTCTAAGTAACGAAGAAGAGAAAAGCAAACAAATTGTGTAATTTTTCAAAACTTGATATCACAAAAAGTTTCATTCCTTCTCATTAATTTAAGTCTTATTCCTTTCTATTCCACATCAGGGATTAGTACAGGGGAACCCCACCATTCTTGGACTCCGAAGCTGTAGACACTTCGGGATTGGAGATTGTGTTGATCTTGGTAAGTTTATGCCGCCGCACGTCGCCTCAACCAATCCCCCAATACTACCATAACAAATTCCTTTTCTTTTATTAAACAGGGTCTCAACCCTCAGCCTGGAAAATCAAATGAGCACACCATCCTCGAGGACTCGGTTGCTTAAAACCTCAGGCTAACATTTAATCATATAACCTAGCAGCTTTAAATACATGTTATCGTGACCCAGCTGCTATTGAACCACACGTGCCTCCACATGGCACGACCACATCGTCCGTCGTTCGACCCGATGATATTGGCTCCTGGTACCACTCATTGCAAAACATTCATTTCGTGCGCACTTATCATAACAGGCAACTGTGTACCACCTAGGTAGGGAAACGCCAATACGGGTTCCTTCCTACAAACCTACAGGTTGCATGTCCGACCTGTAGTTCTACTCCCAGTCATCCTTAATGTGACACATGATCCTTTTCAGGATCTAACTCAAATCACATCAATTCCCATGATGTAATTCTTTCGTTAAATCTTCGATTTGCAAAATCAACAATACTTAGTATATACTCACATATATATTATTCATAACCATATATATACTCGTATTTATGCCTATTTTAACTCCCAAACCTTAACTTTCAGAGCCAACGCATCAATTTTATGTGTGAACCTTATTTTCGTGGGAATCACAAAGCAATTCTTCAGACTTTTTCAAAAATAGCCAAAATTAGGGTTCTTCGTAGCAAAGAACACAAAATCAAGAATTTTAATAATTTCTTATGAAAACCCAACAGCAAAAGAAGGATTTTGTTACCTAATCGAGCTCTCTCTCGTGTATGCAAGGCTTTATTGTGTTTCATTTTTAGAAAGGCTATTTTAAGGCTCCTGAAAAGATCGAATTTCATTTTCGTATCAAAACACTAAGAACATGTCAAGAACACGAAGAACGAACGAAGAACGCGAAGAAAACGAAGAACGTCAAGAACATATTTTCTCTTAAAATTTCGGCAGAGTTTCTCCTTATATTGGGACATATTTCTCGGAAAATTTCGGCAGAGTTTCCCTTTATATCGGGACATATTTCTCGGAAAATTTCGGCAGAGTTTCCCCTTATATCGGGACATATTTCAAAATAAAAGCGATAAGAGTTTCCTCTATAAAATCAATCGAGAGGAAAATAACAACGAAACTGAAAGAATATACTCAACAACTAGAGATGAAGAACCGGTAGACACCACACATCTTAGGTGAGTGAACGTGTGACGAATCACAGGGTCACTGACGTGCATAGCCGCCCGCACCTAAGTAGGGCATTACACAGATTTCTCCATCAAAATAACTATAAAAGCATAATACGAAGAATAGAAACATAAACGATGGAGAATTGGTAGACACCACGCGTCTTAGATGAGTGAACGTGTGACGAATCACAGGGTCACTGACGTGCATAGCCGCCCGCACCTAAGTAGGGTGTTACACAGATTTCTCCTCGAACCACAACAGGAAAACGAATCGGAAAGAAAGATGAATCAAGAACAAAGCTTGGAAGAACAAGAGTATGAATTGAAAGCCTAGCTTGCGAAGCAAACTAAGAGAGGATCATACCTTTCTCCTCCTCGTTCTCCCAGCAGCGCTTCGCTAGCGCTCCTCCCTCGCCTCCCACTCCTCCTCCCGACCTCTCGACCCTAGCCCTTGGGGTGGTGGTGGTAGTGGAAGTCGTAGAGAATGAATGGGTAGGAGGGGTCTATTTATAGGCCCCAGAAAATCACTAACCATGGTTAGAAAACCATGGTTTAGACCTTAACCATGGTTTAGCGGCCCACGGTTTTGGCCCATGGTTTTAGCCAAAACTTATCCCAAACTTGGGGCTTAAGTTAGAACATTCTAGAGGATTCTAGATTCGCTAATGACGCTTAATTAACACTAATCGTGATTAACTTTCACTAATCGCAATTTAACTTTCACGGCTTACGCTTGTCTTTTGCTAACTATTGATTAGTGTTTGCTAATGATCATTAGTGGTTTTTAATTGATCATTAGTTTCTTTAATCATGTTTAATTAGTCTTAATGACAGTCATTATGGGTTAATGACATCTTAGCCTTCCTTACTTCTCTTTCTTTTGAAATTTATAACAAATTGAAACAGAGTTCGATTCAGACGAAACAAATTCCGTTGGTTTCCTCTTGACAAGCCGGATCTTATTATATAGGATCCGAGATATGCCAAGTTCAAGGCTTTACATCTATCCATCATGTATATGAAGAATGACTAAAAGGTGCAAGTAGTATCTAAAAGACAAGTAGTTGTTCATTCGAGGTAACTTTAGTCATGTTTATCTCGAAAGTTATGTACATCAAGTAATACATGGTTTTTTTAGCATTATGAATTAATACGCTGGTAAGGAACTACACTACTTTCCATTTACTTAAACCTAATATTCTTGGCATTATCCTCCTCATTGACGATACAAGGCTAAGGAAGAAGATGCTACCATTTCTTCTATATTTTAACGATGCAATTACTTTGAATTTTCAAGCCCTCATAGATACATGGGAGAACTAATCCAATATAGGTAAAGTTTATATTTTCTATAATTATTTTCATTATTTGATGTAAAACATATCTAGTTTAATACAATTTTGATGATTTTATATGTTATCGTTTATTCCAAGCTTGTATGTAACAGTTATTACGGTTTTAGACAATATTTATCTTTAAGATACGTTTTCTCTAGGCTAATCATATTGAACAAATCTTGAAAGATGTCTGACAACGTGGATACTTATCAAGATTGGAGACAATAAACATTCCTATCTTCCTTTTATTATCTTTTTTCTCACATGCTCATTGCATATTACACGATTATTGTTATAAACATATTTCTAATCTTAAGCTTATTCTTTATTAGTAAAAGTCAAAATCAATCTTCTTATCTCATTAAGAATGATTAAATATGCATTCATTGCCTCGAATAAGATTGTGTTGGGCATAGAGGCATCATCTCTAACGAAATTGTTTACATGTATGAGGATGATTTCAGGGTGCATTTATCCATCATATGTAGGAGAAATGGATAAAAGTGGAAGCAGTATCTAAGAGAACAACTACTTGTTTATTCGAGGTAACTTTACTCTTATATATATCTCAAAAGTCATGTACATAAAATGATATACGATTTTTTTTGGCATTATGAATTAACACTCTTGTAAGGAACTTCACTAATTGTCATCCACATAAACCTAATATTCAAAATATTATCCTTTTTTTACTATGTAGATGCATGTAATACTAAAGAGTAGATGCTCTCTATTGTTGTTTCTAGATTGTTGTTATGTTGTATACATACATGCATCATCGGAGAACCTATACAACCAAGAGCCACGATGAATGTATGTATTTTATGTGTATAAATATGTGTATGTGAATTCATGTGTATGTGTAAGTGATGCCTTCCTTCTATGCACTATTTGCTCGTTAACGATGGTTCATGGTGCGATTGTAGGTTGGAGTTCATGGTGGGATTCCTTGTCAAGGCCATCATCGATTGGTTTTATGGGTGATGCCATGATTATCATGTCACTACAACAACTCAAAATAATGATAAAGATTGTGCAATTCACTAAGCAGATGGGATTATTACATATTATGGTGTTTATCATTATATCATTACTTATACTCCTTCTTCATGTATTTATTTCATTCATTTCAAAAAGTCTCATTGGATGCCTATGATCCATTAATGATGAGTCTACGAATGTTTCATATGTATGAAAGTGTTTGTATACGAGCGCGTGATGCATGTACATGCGTGTTATTGAATGTACATTTGTGTGGATGTGTGTGTATGTGCCTGAGAGAGAGAGAGAGTACGTGTGTGCGCACAATTTCATGTGTGATTTATGTATATGAGTATATGCATGTGAATGTTTGCATATATGCGAAAGTATGTGAATGCATGTATGAGAGAGAGAGAGAGCACATGTATGTTTGTGTTAGAAAGAGTGAAGTGCATGCGTGTGTATGAATGTGCATGTCCATGATATGTGTATGGGAGTGTGTGTGTGCGCGCGCGCGCGCGTGCATGTGTGAATGTATGTGTATGTATGCCAGTGTGTGAATGTGTGATATATGTGTGAGAGAAAGACAAAGAGAGTATATGTATGTGTGTTTGAATGCATGTAAATACATGTTTGTATGTGTGAGTATGTGCGCGTGCACGTGTTTGTGTATTAATATGTAAATTTGTATATGTATATGTGTGATTGAGTGAGTATATGTATGTATGTGTGTGTAATAATTTGTGTATTGCATGTGTGTTAGTGATCATGTGCATGAGAATGAGCATATGTATGTAAATGTGTATGTATATACATGCAATTATGTGTGTATGTGAATGTTTGTATGGCTGCAAGTGTAGCAACAGGTGTAGCAGTAGCCTCCTGTTGTGGCTATTTCTTTTTTCCTGAAAATTCCAACTGTGGCTAAAAAGGGGCTACATGTGGTAGCTTTGTAGTCGCAGTTAGCTGAAAGTGCGACTACAATGCATCTACATTGAGCTCGCATTTGCTATTGTGGCCATTGACATGCGACTACACCAATTACGAGCACATGTAGTCGCAAGTATGAAAAATAACTATAAAGTTACTACTTTGGCACTACAATGCGACTATAATCGTAGTCGCATTTTCCAATTTCTCTTGTAGTGGGTGTAGGAGCAATAGATAGAGAGAGAGATGTGGTGGAAGATAGGAGTGTTGTCAAAATGATGAAGACGCCATATTAAGGTTTTTGGAACATAGAATCTATAGTATGATTATTATTTCATATTATTTTGTTAGTACAAGTTGACCTTTTAAAGGGTGATGAAACACACGAGGCTGCAGAGAATTGAATCAGTTAAGTACAAAAGACTTTTTGGGCTCACGATGTATTGTAGGTCTACTAGGTGTAGATGGAATCTTCAAGATACAGAGATTTACTTTGTGGTGGCTTAATAGATCTTGTGCATGGTAGGTTGTCATTGGCATTGCACAATTGCAAATTTGACTACTTTTATAGAGCATGAGATGCTCCCATAATAGAAGCAAAGAAAAAATGTGAGAAATGGTAGAACTCATTGGTAGTAACTGAGATATTCCTTGAATCACATGCACCAATGGCTACTTTTTTTCCAAACAGTGGCAATGAACTGATTATCAGTTTCAAAATGAGGAACATTTCACTAAGGTTTTTTCCATGGAGATCAAGACCAGAAGATATCAAACCACACACTTCACTATAGACAATACAACCGATGTTATCTTACTAGAGTGCAACTCAAACAACATGATCACATTTTAGACATTGAGGATGTGGAAATAGTTGGGTAGAAATAGGCTACAACATTCCTAGAGGAGTAAAACACATTATTTTCAATACATGATGCAAATATGAATGTGGCATCAAATAATGATGCACAAGATTCTACTTTAGTAGTCTAAAGCATTGTTTCGGTTGAGCATCTTCTTGTTCATGCTTATTTCAATTTGGGAGCTTCACACTCCTTGGTTTCCTTTGTTTCTCAAAAGTAATCTATGACCGGAAATGGATTCTAGCATATTGATTTACCATTCTAAATCAAGGGTTCAACTTCCACTATGCTTGTTTTTCTAATTATGAAGCATGGCTAAGTGATCTTACTCACATTCAACCTAGTGGTCGTGACCAATAGTGGGTCAAACAATATCTAATGGTGATGTTGGCGGGTGTTTTCGAGGAGTACAAATAACCTCTGAATTTTTTCAGATTTGGCGAGCATCCGGAATAACTAGTGAATTGCAACTTTATTGTACCGTAATTGGTGCATTGGTTTTTGCAGAATTAATGATTTTTACCAGTTGGTTCCATTATCACAAAGCTGCCCCAAAATTACATATCAATTCTTTGTGTATAGTGTGGTTCACTATGATTATGGAGCCTCAGTTGGTGGTTCAATATTGAGGCTATTATCATATGGGAGAGACCTAAGATAGTAATAAAGATTCAAAAATTCTTGGACCTAGCAGGATACTACTAATGGTTTGTAAAGGGATTCTCACGGATCACACTTCTTTTAAATTGACTTATAAATATGTACCTTTGGTTTGGTCAACATAATGTAAATAATTATTTTGAAGTGTCTTATCATGTAATTCACAAGCAACTTCTGGCATGTTATACATAAAGACCTGAATACAACACTAATTCACAAGCAACTTCTAAACATATGAGTAGAGTGAGTGGACAATTCATATGCTAGAAGATATGTTGAGATTGTGTATACTTGAATGGATGGGATCGTGGAAAGATCAATTGCACATGGTGGTTTAATCATAACAACAGTTTTCATTCTAGTATTGACGTGACACCTTTTAAGGCTTGCATGAATATTTCTGTTTAACTCCATCATACTGGGGTTGAAACAGGATAAGATGTCTGTTATGCTACCAAGAACTTAGATCGACAAAGATATTATCCAGACTGTCGACCGATAGATGCAAATAACATAGAGTAGGTCGAAGAGCTATGCTGACTAGCGGCTTAGATCATTAAAGTTTCAAATTGGAGACTTCATGTTTCTGAAGGTTTAATTATTGAAAGGATTAAAGAGATTCGGAGTTTGAGAGAAGTTGGAACCTAGATATATTGAGTCTTTTGAGAACTCGAAAAAGAATGGACATTTAGCTTACAAAATTAGCTCTTTTCTCGAGTATAGTCGAGTTACATGATGACTCTCCTATATTGAATTTAAAAAAGCACATCTTTGAACCATGACGCATAATTAGTTATTAGGGACTACAAGTGGATACTAAAATGATTTTTGAGGAGTGCCCAATGCAAATTTTGAATCAATATATTAACCAGCCAAGGAAGAAACTAATTCATGTGGTAAGGGTCCTATTAGTGTAAGCAATAATATGAGGAGGCTACACATGAATGTGAGGATCGTATGCATGAATTGTACTCAATTTTTTTCCGAGGTAGTATCATTGATCATGAGTTTTAACTTTTTAATATTATTATTCTTTAGATAATGATATGTGTCTCTTTAAGAAAGTCACTTATTAAAATTCAAGGGGAGCTTATTTTAAAAGCGTTATATTATACTATCCATGAAATCCATGTCAAATAGGTCAAGAAGTAAGACCTAAATATGAACGACTTAGAGCTTGGATCATGTATGGTGAACATGACTTAATCCATTTTAGTTCGAATGTTACCAAGTGAAATTAAGGTAGAATATTACAATTTTAGATTGGTTAAGTAAATCATGAAAGAAAATAAATTGAATCAACAAGAAATACAAGATTAATGAATAAATAAAGGATAAAATAAGATATGTGATTCAAAATATCTTAAATAAATGACCTAAAAGAAAGTTTATATGTTAGGATAGTTAGAGTAGAGTGTAAGGAGACTAACTAAAGAAATGGTGATTGCACCATTGGTAAATTTTGAAGGAATTTAAGGGCAATCACAAGAGGGGATATAATATGAAATGTCTTGATTAAGAACATTTGGCATCTTAATCATGCAAGACCAAAAAAGTGCTCGCATTCTCTTCTATTTCAAGCCTTTCTACTGCTCCAACAATCCGTAGAAGCTACATGGAATCTCTTTAATTGATATATTATCTTCGCAACTTCTTATGAATTTAAAATATTTCTATGAATGAGAAGTATGGGCATTAATCGAGGTGTTTCATCTATGTCATCTATCTAGGAATTCAGGTTTAAATTAAGAATTGCATGTTGGAATTATGATATTATTTCATACTTAAGAAATGATGGTGCAATGTAAGGGCCCCTAGGTTTGATTTGCTCTAAGCTCAGGGAATAAGAAGTACGACATCATCCACCTTCCTCGATCATTTGACTTTAAAATCCCATGATTGAATGAGTCATGATTTAAGGGTCGGCTTGTGGCTCCATGGTGTGTGTGGTGGTGGGGGTGGGGGAGGGTATGGGTGTGTACGTGCTAGTACTATTGTGATGTTTTAAAGGACACATGATAAAATCTATGTAAATTATTGTTATTGTAACATCCCTAATTTCTAATGACCAATTAAGTCCAAGATGATGAATAATTAGTGAGTTTGATTGGCTTTAAAATTTAAGAATTTAATTGTGATTAAGTATGGAAAATTAAGATGCCATTAGTGGCTAATTGTGGAATTGTGGCTAGAGGTGATTAAGTGGCTAAGTTTGATTAGTAATGTGATTACTATTCATAGGTGGGCCTTATGTGCAAATAGGAAGAGTTGGTGGGGTTTATGATGTAATTTTCCCAAGGGTATAAGCACCCATAGGCGCCACCCCTTCATCTCCATTTCATCTTCTTCTTCTTGAAAACTTGGAGCTCTCTTCCCCCATAGCCGAAATTCCATGGAGCTCCATCTTGTTTCTTAGTTTTCTCCCTCATTTCTCCACCAAATTTCGAGTTCTTGGGCTCAAATCAAAGCTGTGGAAGAGAGGAATGTGGATCAAGTGTTGCATGTAAGATCAAAGGCCAAAGAAGAAGAAAAATCAAGCCTTTAAGCTCAAGGTGTAGACAGCCCAACCTTGTTCTTGAGAAGTTCTTCTTCAATCTTTTGAAGCTTGATTTGAGGTACAAATTTAGCCCTTCTCTTGCTGCCATATGTAGAGTTTTTACCACTTATATCCCAGATCTAAAATCAAGCCTTAGTTTTGGGGTTTTTGGTTGAAAAAAAATTGAGAAAAATAGACTCATGTGCACAATTTTTCTTGTGGCCAGAATCTGTGTGTCTTCCTTTTAATCCAAGTTGGACATGTATTTTGGGATCTTTCTTGGGTTCTCTTGGGTAGAATCATATGTTGATTAATACCCCATTAAGGTAGACTTAAATTCATGGGGTTAAATACGAAATTGCATGTGATTATAACATCTTAAAGAGGCTATACATGGACTGTCCACTGAAATTTTCAGATTTGTTGTTGTAAATGTTGGCCAATAACTTGCATGATTTGGGAGTCTTCTTTAAATTCCCTTGAGTAGATTTACTTACTGATTATGACCCCAATAAATTGGCTTATGATTCTTGGTTTTAAATTTGAAAATTTAGGTGATTAGAAATATTTTGGATGTTGACATATGCATGTAACTGAATGTGTCCAGATCTGTCCATGAATTTTAAGTTAGTGTTTTAAGATGTATTTGAGGAGTTTCTCCATGTTTCCTTGAGTGAAATTACTTGTTGGTATATACTCTTTCATATTAACCTTTAGTCCATGGAGTTGTTTTAGAAAAATAAGGAGTTTTGAAGAGTTGTTGACTACCTATATCCTACATGACATAGAATGTCCAGATCTGTCCATGCATTTTAGATTAGAGTTTTAGGATGTATTTGGGGAGTTTCTTCATGTTTCCTTGAGTGTAATTATTGGTTAATATATACTCTTTCATATCAACCATTAATCCATGGGTTTGTTTTAGAAAAATGAAGAGTTTTTGAGGAGTTATTGACTACCTATATGACATCTCCACTGAATGTTCAGATTGGAGATGGTTGCCCTAGGACTAAGAACATACATGATTTTGACAATAACCTTAGACATCCTTTGGTGGATTTGACTATAGATATCTAGGGAATGTAATACACATGAAACCCATGTATTTGGATTGGTTTTGATGAAGATTTTGAGACTAATTTGGTTGTTGTCCATGAACAAAACTGTGACCAAATTCCATTGTAGAGTGCATGTTTAATCAAACTTTTAGGCATCCTTTAATAAGTTTTAAAAACACCAAGTCCCCTTGTTTCCCTATATTGAAATGGGAAATCAATTAGTGATTTAATCCCAGTTAGGAAAGGGATTAGGATAGGATAATTTTCCTTATGTTTGCAACCATATGCTTATTATACACATAGGTCTATGAGTGGATTAGATACATGTTTGGAGCATGTGATACTCTCGAACATACCCCTTTAAATGTTAGACCTATACAGGAAAATAAGACTATATGAACTTGCCATGAAGCAAGTCTTCCTCTAAGGAGTAGCCCGATCCTTGTAAGTTTTTCCGAATCTTTTGGGGCGTAGGAAAGAAAGAAGTTTCCGATAAGATAGCCAGGATCATGAGATTGATGTTCTTGAGTAGGAAATTAGAGAGAGACTATCGTATCATATCTGTATCGTCGACCTTGGATCAATAGAGGTTCTTATAGAACAAGTTCAGGACAAGGACCGATAACTTGTAGATGTGAAACAAATCAAAGAAACCATAGACACTTAGGGAGTAACATGAAAAAGAAATGGTGATGTCACATATGATCAGTCATGGAGAATGGTGCTCCGACTGTGCGAGGGCGCGGTGACCCTCACCTGAGCAGGAGATGAGGTCGCTCAGGCTTGGGTAGCGGACATTGAGAGCATGGGTCTAGGATCCCAGTCTTTTTACGTGTTTTCTTCGAGCCGGCTCGGTTTTTACGCTTCGTTGGGATCCAGAGTTGTCTAGACCATTCCGCTGACCTGTTGGTTTTTCTTAGAGAGCCTAGGTTGGGGGTTCTCTGCAGTTTTTTCTTTACGAGCTCGTATGGTTTTTACGTACTTTTCTCCTCCGGGAGTTGAGTATCGGGAGAGGAAGTCGGGTCCGGCAGGCTTACCTCTTCTTTGTTTTCCTGCCTCTAGTGGCGTAGTAGTCGTACTACCACTGCCTTTCCGTGGACCACACTTCCACTGGGATTGGCGAGAGCAGACGAATCCCTTTGGGGGTTTCTTCACCGCTGAAAATTTATTTGACATTGATGTCCCATGAATACCTTTCCGCTTAGGCGTGCCCTGGTGATGGGGTAGTGGCCAGCAGACATCAATGTCCCATAGGTAGCTTCCGCTAGGCTGTGACCTAGCGAGGAAATAATGGTTAAGAGATTGTGACAGTTCACCATTTGCCAGTTAAGATGTTGTTTCATCTGTAGACATTGATGTTCCATAAATACCTTTCCGCTAAGGCGTGCCTGGTGATGGGGTAGTGGTTAGCAGACACTAATGACTTCATTATTACCTTTCCGCCATGCAGGTGTCCTGGTGATAGGGTAATGGTTAGTAGATACTGAGGATTTCACTTACCTTTCCGCCAGGCTGTGACCTCGTGATGGGGTAAGAGATGAGTGACTTTTTCGCTAGGAGACTAGTGACGACAATTCTGTTAGTAGAGGCTAGCGAGGGTTGGGTGTTGAGAGAGTTGTGAGTACGTTTCCTTTCATACACCTTCGTGAGCGAGCTATCACACGTGTCGACCGAGGATCAATGAGTCGAGAGAACAAGCTAGAAGGAGTGTTGGGAACTTAGTTAGGATGCAAGGTATCATCGCATGCCTACGGAGGCACCCCAACCCTGAGGCGTACATCATACCTCAGAGTCATAGTGTGAGGTTCAACCTGGACTTTGAAGTCCTACCCGGATATCGAGGTCCTAACCGGACCAAGACCACAGACTTACTTCTAGGCTTGAGTTGTTGTTGGGTTAGTTCCATTGATCGAGGGAGACACGGTGTGGTGGTGAGAGAGAGTGAGTGCTTTTTGTTAGCTTTCCAAAAGCAAGTAAACAACTTAAAAAGAATAAATTAACCTATAAATGCTTGCTAGTTCTTTTGTTACCCACTACAGCTACTTTTTGTCTCTCTAGTAGTTCTAGTCTTTGCTTTGTTACCATACTTAGTAGAACTGCGTAGAATTTGTACGTACAACTTTGTAACAGATACTTTTGTCCCTTTTTCTACTATGGCAGGCAAGGGCCCTGCGATCGAGTAGCCGACGTACTTGGGGCTACTGTTGTTTCTTTTTGGTGCTACACTTTCAGAGCAGGTATACCCCTTTGGAGCTCATTAGATAGTTGTATGTTGTGATCTCCTCTGTAGCCTCATTTTGGGATATATGTATATGTATATTGGATGTTGTGGAATTCAGTATGTTATATGAATGAAATGGAAATGAATGAAATGAATATGAATGGATATCATTGTTGTGGTTCAGTTCTGATGCACTCTTCTTCCGCTTCCAGTTTCTTTGTGGTTGCTTGTTTAGCATTAATATAAATCTAGTGAATGTCATAAGCAAAAAAAAAAAATTTCCCCAGGTTTTTCATAAGCATGAGATTAACTTAAGCTTGTTAAGTGTGCAAATGACGTGTTTGACGGGTAACCTAAGGTCCTCGGGAGGAGGGTCGTCACAGGTTTGGTATCAGAGCAGAGTTACCCCGATACACGCATTCGCATAACTTAATAGCGAGAGTCTTCTGATTTCTCATGAAGCCGAATGGGAAATTTTTTGACATTCAAAAGATTTATGTAACCACAAGTCACCAGAACATTTCATTCATATAAGTATCCCAAGAGGAGAAATAGTACAATTGATTATTTTCTAAAGTGTGCTTAACTATGCTATGATCCAATACAGGAAGGATCAGCATGGCACCCCGAGTAGCTCGCGATCAGCCAGGAGAGATGGCACAGGTACTAGCTGCACTCGCTGATCTGCGACAGAGACAGTATCAGATACTTGCCCAGCAGACTGAGTTGGTTGAGCGCCAGACTGGGATGGAGCTGAGGATGGAGGAGTTGTCTGACTCCTCATACCACCCATCCAGGGATGAGTCCGCTAGAGCCGAGCATCTATTCTCTGAGGAGATTCACCAGCATACTGAGGCAGAGATTCCGAGGGAGTCAGGAGCCGACAGAGCTGAGGTAGGCCAAGGGCCTACAGCAGGAGTAGAGGTCACAGGGTTTGTTCTTCCTACTGCACCGAGACACCATGATGTCTTCACATCCTACCAGAGAGCTGGAGTACCCAGATTCCAGGGCACGGGTACATCTGACGAGGCTGAGCAGTGGCTCAGGACAGTGATGAAGGTGTTCAGGATGATTCAGGCACCACTAGAGTCGTGGTTACCTTTTGCTGAGTTCTCCCTTACTGGGTTTGCAGAGCGCTGGTGGGAGGCTACTGTGTCTGAGATGGGACGTGTGCCGACTTGGACAGACTTTGATACCCACTTCAAAGGCCACTTCTTCTCAGGGAAGTGGAAGGAGACACAGCGCAGGTTGTTCGCAGAGCTGAGACAGGGCAGGATGACAGCGCGAGAGTACTTTGTGCGCTACACTGAGTTGTCACGCCACACATCTTCTGCAGCTGCTTTTCCAGAGGAGAATCTGGAGAAGTTTGTTCGTGGCATGAGAGAGGACGTTCAGGAGAAGTTGGTAGGGCTGAGACTGACTACCATTGCTGAGGTGACTGACGCAGCAGAGCGGATTGAGGACGTCCGCGAGAGACGTTTTGGGAGTACCTTTAGACCGCCACCAGTACCACCGAGGTCGTCTGGGCCTATTCGGCGGCAGTTCTAGCCACAGCGGTCAGCACGACGCTTTCGTCCGACAAGGACGGTTTCTTCTGGTAGTGTTCGCTCGACCCCCACGACTACTTTGGGAGGAGCACTGGCCAGTAGAGGTTTTGAGGCAGCGCGGCCATCTGGGTCGCAGAGGTTTGGAGCACAGAGCGCGAGACCCGCAGAGAGTGGCGGTCCATCTTCTATGCCGAGCAGGGCGATCAGGTGCTACCAGTGCCAGCAGGTGGGACATATCAGGTCCCAGTGCCCACAGCTACAGACTCCACCACCTCCACCTCCACCGCGTTCGAGAGCTACCGGGAGGAGCTCCCAGTACAGAGGTCAGCAGAGACCAGCTCAGAGCGCAGCAGGATCCAGTGCCGGATCTATACGTCAGGGACAGATTCACGCAGTTACAGCTGAGCAGGCACGGTCCGCGACCACGGTTGTGAAAGGTATGGTTTCAGTTTCGAGCCATCCTTTTCACGTGTTGTTTGATTCTGGTGCTACCCATTCGTTTCTTGCTGTGAGGCTTCTAGCCACATTGGGTAGAGTCGCGGAGGACGTAGATCCTCCATTTCACATTCGAGGGCCTGGCGGACAGTTTTTCGTGATTTCAGAGATAGTTAGAGGGTTACCAGTGTCCATAGGCGGTCACGAGATGACTGCGGATTGCCTTCTACTACAGCTTGTTGAGTTCGACATGATTTTGGGCATGGATTGGTTGTCTACACATCACGCCTTAGTCGATTGTTACAGGAAGACTGTTGTCTTCAGGATCCCCGGCTTGACAGAGTTCACTTTTGAGGGGACATTGCAGGACTCTAGGATGGAGTATATTTCAGTGCTGAGAGCACAACGACTGGTTGATCAGGGATGTGACACTTTCCTGGCCTTTGTTCAGGAGGTTGCAGATAGAGAGCCGATGGCTCAAGACATTAGAGTTGTGTCAGAGTATCCTGATGTGTTTCCTGAGGAGTTACCAGGACTACCTCCAGTTAGAGAGATCGAATTTGAGATCTCGCTACTTCCCGATACGCAGCCGATCTCCATGGCTCCGTATCGCATGGCACCCGCAGAGCTGAGAGAGCTGAAGGTGCAGCTACAGGAGTTGCTTGACTTAGGCTTTGTGAGGCCGAGCACTTCACCTTGGGGCGCTCCTGTACTCTTTGTTCGGAAAAAGGATGGAACCATGCGGTTATGCATTGATTATAGACAACTGAATAAGAGGACGGTGAAGAACCGTTATCCTCTACCACGCATTGATGATCTGTTTGATCAGCTACAAGGATCTTCGGTGTTCTCGAAGATCGACCTCCGCTCGGGTTACCATCAGTTGAGGATTCGGGAGACAGACGTCCCGAAGACAGCCTTTCGGACACTGTATGGCCACTACGAGTTTGTAGTGATGCCATTCGGACTGACGA
The DNA here is from genome assembly GCA_037367405.1 of Ottelia alismoides. Lineage (NCBI taxonomy): Eukaryota > Viridiplantae > Streptophyta > Magnoliopsida > Alismatales > Hydrocharitaceae > Ottelia > Ottelia alismoides. Next base: position 883,904 of record JAZKJV010001537.1, on the reverse strand, counting down.
ATGCCCCCGCGGCATTCATGGACATGATGAACAGAGTATTCCGTCCTTACTTGGACAAGTTTGTTGTGGTGTTCATAGATGATGTGCTGGTTTACTCGAAGAATGAATGGGACAATGAGAACGACTTGAGAGCAGTGCTTGGTACCTTGAGAGAGCATAGACTGTATGCCAAGTTGAGTAAGTGTGAGTTTTGGCTACCTCAGGTCTCATTCTTGGGACACGTCATCTCAGGAGCAGGAGTCGCAGTGGACCCTTCGAAGATAGATGCTGTGATGTCTTGGGAACAGCCCAAGACAGTGACACAGATCCGCAGTTTTCTTGGGTTGGCAGGCTATTACAGACGCTTTGTCAGCAACTTTTCGCGGATCGTACTACCTTTGACGCGTTTGACGCAGAAGGGAGTACCTTTTGTTTGGGATAGTTCGTGCGAGCAGGCTTTCAGGACACTGAAGGAGAGACTTACTACAGCTCCGATCCTTGCTCTACCATCAGGTACACAGGACTATGCGGTTTACACAGACGCGTCAGGTGATGGTTTGGGAGCAGTGCTGATGCAGAGGGGGCATGTGATTGCCTATGCTTCGAGACAGTTGAGACCGCATGAGCGGAATTACCCCACATACGATCTTGAGTTGGCGGCAGTGGTCTTCGCTTTGAAGACCTGGCGTCACTACTTGTACGGGGTTAACTTTGAGCTCTTCACGGACCACAAGAGTCTGAAGTACATATTTGATCAGAAGGAGCTGAATATGAGGCAGCGCAGATGGTTAGAGCTGCTGAAGGACTACGATTGCACGATCTCTTACCATCCTGGTAAGGGAAACGTGGTTGCAGACGCCCTTAGCAGGAGAGCGCACACGGAGGGTACGATGAACTGGCTATACACTTGGGACTTACTTGCAGCACTGACGGATTGGCATCCACAGGACGGTGCATCTTCTCCCATCTCCGTACCTCCTAGGTACAGCAGCCTTTGGGACCGTATTGTGTCAGGTCAGCAGACAGACCCGTGGATTCGCGACAGATACATGCGGGCAGTGAAGGACGAGTTTGACGATTTTGTTGTTGCAGAGTCTATTCTGTGGAAGGCAGGTCGGGTAGTGGTTCCCAACGATGAGCAGCTACGAAGAGACATACTTGACGAGGCGCATTGTTCACATCTTTCCATTCATCCCGGCAGTACGAAGATGTACCACGATCTTCGCCGACATTTCTGGTGGGACGGGATGAAGAGGGACGTAGCTGGGCATGTCAGCAGGTGTTTGACTTGCCAGATGGTGAAGGCAGAGCATAGACGACCACCTGGATTACTGCAGCCTCTCCCCATTCCTGAGTGGAAGTGGGAGAGCATTTCGATGGACTTTGTTACAGGACTGCCAAGGACACCAGGAGGCCATGATTCCATTTGGGTCATTATTGACAGGTTGACGAAGTCAGCCCATTTTATACCTGTTAGCATGACTTATACACCTTCTCAGTTGGCCAGATTGTACATACAGCACATTGTGAGGTTACATGGCATACCCCGAGAGGTAGTGTCTGACAGAGACTCGAGGTTCACTTCCCATTACTGGCAGCAGTTCATGTCAGCTTTACAGACCGAGCTGAAGATGAGTTCAGCGTATCACCCTCAGACGGACGGACAGAGCGAGCGTACGATACAGACCTTGGAGGATCTTTTACGCGCCTGTTCTCTAGAGTGGAAGGGATCCTGGAAGGATCATTTACCTCTTGTTGAGTTCACTTATAACAACAGCCATCATTCGAGCATCGGCATGGCGCCATTCGAGGCTCTTTACGGGCGGAGATGCCTTACGCCAATCAGTTGGCGCGAGGTAGGCGATCATGCGTTGTATACCGTGGATCTCTTGGAGGAGACTGCGAGGGTTGTTGACTTGGTAAGGAGGAAGCTCTTGACGGCACAGAGTCGCCAGAAGAGCTATGCAGATCGCCGACGCCGACACTTGGAGTTTCAGGTTGGGGATTTTGTGTTCCTGCGTGTATCGCCCATGAAGGGGATACAACGGTTCGGAGTTCGTGGCAAGCTGGCGCCACGTTTTGTTGGGCCATTTGAGATACTTTCACGTGTCGGGAAGGTGGCGTACAGACTGGCACTTCCCCCACGTTTGGCGGCTATACACGACATATTCCATGTGTCGAACTTGAGGAAGTACGTGCACGATCCTCAGCACATCATCAGCTATGAGAGCCTTGACATAGAGCCAGAGTTGACATACGAGGAGGAGCCAGTACAGATACTTGATTTTGCTGTCAGGAGGCTTCGGAACAAGGAGATTCCCTTGGTCAAGATCCTATGGCACCGACAGGGTGTTGAGGAGGCGACATGGGAGACCGAAGCAGCTATGCGAGAGAAATACCCGCGACTCTTCTCAGGTACTTTTGCAGTTTAGTTTATCAGTTCTCTGTATAGCAAATTATTTCACTATCTAGGTAAAAACCTTCTTTGAGGTTTTTATGGGTTAGAAACCTTTTGAGGTTTTTATGACATACTGACAAAACCGACTTAGAAGCGGAGTCTCGAGGACGAGACTCTCTTTGAGGTTTTTATGATTGTAACATCCCTAATTTCTAATGACCAATTAAGTCCAAGATGATGAATAATTAGTGAGTTTGATTGGCTTTAAAATTTAAGAATTTAATTGTGATTAAGTATGGAAAATTAAGATGCCATTAGTGGCTAATTGTGGAATTGTGGTTAGAGGTGATTAAGTGGCTAAGTTTGATTAGTAATGTGATTACTATTCATAGGTGGGCCTTATGTGCAAATAGGAAGAGTTGGTGGGGTTTATGATGTAATTTTCCCAAGGGTATAAGCACCCATAGGCGCCACCCCTTCATCTCCATTTCATCTTCTTCTTCTTGAAAACTTGGAGCTCTCTTCCCCCATAGCCGAAATTCCATGGAGCTCCATCTTGTTTCTTAGTTTTCTCCCTCATTTCTCCACCAAATTTCGAGTTCTTGGGCTCAAATCAAAGCTGTGGAAGAGAGGAATGTGGATCAAGTGTTGCATGTAAGATCAAAGGCCAAAGAAGAAGAAAAATCAAGCCTTTAAGCTCAAGGTGTAGACAGCCCAACCTTGTTCTTGAGAAGTTCTTCTTCAATCTTTTGAAGCTTGATTTGAGGTACAAATTTAGCCCTTCTCTTGCTGCCATATGTAGAGTTTTTACCACTTATATCCCAGATCTAAAATCAAGCCTTAGTTTTGGGGTTTTTCGTTGAAAAAAAATTGAGAAAAATAGACTCATGTGCACAATTTTTCTTGTGGCCAGAATCTGTGTGTCTTCCTTTTAATCCAAGTTGGACATGTATTTTGGGATCTTTCTTGGGTTCTCTTGGGTAGAATCATATGTTGATTAATACCCCATTAAGGTAGACTTAAATTCATGGGGTTAAATACGAAATTGCATGTGATTATAACATCTTAAAGAGGCTATACATGGACTGTCCACTGAAATTTTCAGATTTGTTGTTGTAAATGTTGGCCAATAACTTGCATGATTTGGGAGTCTTCTTTAAATTTCCTTGAGTAGATTTACTTACTGATTATGACCCCAATAAATTGGCTTATGATTCTTGGTTTTAAATTTGAAAATTTAGGTGATTAGAAATATTTTGGATGTTGACATATGCATGTAACTGAATGTGTCCAGATCTGTCCATGAATTTTAAGTTAGTGTTTTAAGATGTATTTGAGGAGTTTCTCCATGTTTCCTTGAGTGAAATTACTTGTTGGTATATACTCTTTCATATTAACCTTTAGTCCATGGAGTTGTTTTAGAAAAATAAGGAGTTTTGAAGAGTTGTTGACTACTTATATCCTACATGACATAGAATGTCCAGATCTGTCCATGCATTTTAGATTAGAGTTTTAGGATGTATTTGGGGAGTTTCTTCATGTTTCCTTGAGTGTAATTATTGGTTAATATATACTCTTTCATATCAACCATTAATCCATGGGTTTGTTTTAGAAAAATGAAGAGTTTTTGAGGAGTTATTGACTACCTATATGACATCTCCACTGAATGTTCAGATTGGAGATGGTTGCCTTAGGACAAAGAACATACATGATTTTGACAATAACCTTAGACATCCTTTGGTGGATTTGACTATAGATATCTAGGGAATGTAATACACATGAAACCCATGTATTTGGATTGGTTTTGATGAAGATTTTGAGACTAATTTGGTTGCTGTCCATGAACAAAACTGTGACCAAATTCCATTGTAGAGTGCATGTTTAATCAAACTTTTAGGCATCCTTTAATAAGTTTTAAAAACACCAAGTCCCCTTGTTTTCCTATATTGAAATGGGAAATCAATTAGTGATTTAATCCCAGTTAGGAGAGGGATTAGGATAGGATAATTTTCCTTATGTTTGCAACCATATGCTTATTATACACATAGGTCTATGAGTGGATTAGATACATGTTTGGAGCATGTGATACTCTCGAACATACCCCTTTAAATGTTAGACCTATACAGAAAAATAAGACTATATGAACTTGCCATGAAGCAAGTCTTCTTCTAAGGAGTAGCCCGATCCTTGTAGGTTTTTCCGAATCTTTTGGGGCGTAGGAAAGAAAGAAGTTTCCGATAAGATAGCCAGGATCATGAGATTGATGTTCTTGAGTAGGAAATTAGAGAGAGACTATCGTATCATATCTGTATCGTCGACCTTGGATCAATAGAGGTTCTTATAGAACAAGTTCGGGACAAGGACCGATAACTTGTAGATGTGAAACAAATCAAAGAAACCATAGACGCTTAGGGAGTAACATGAAAAAGAAATGGTGATGTCACATATGATCAGTCATGGAGAATGGTGCTCCGACTGTGCGAGGGCGCGGTGACCCTCACCTGAGCAGGAGATGAGGTCGCTCAGGCTTGGGTAGCGGACATTGAGAGCATGGGTCTAGGATCCCAGTCTTTTTACGTGTTTTCTTCGAGCCGGCTCGGTTTTTACGCTTCGTTGGGATCCACGAGTTGTCTAGACCATTCCGCTGACCCGTTGGTTTTTCTTAGAGAGCCTAGGTTGGGGGTTCTCTGCAGTTTTTTCTTTACGAGCTCGTATGGTTTTTACGTACTTTTCTCCTCCGGGAGTTGAGTATTGGGAGAGGAAGTCGGGTCCGGCAGGCTTACCTCTTCTTTGTTTTCCTGCCTCTAGTGGCGTAGTAGTCGTACTACCACTGCCTTTCCGTGGACCACACTTCCACTGGGATTGGCGAGAGCAGACGAATCCCTTTGGGGGTTTCTTCACCGCTGAAAATTTATTTGACATTGATGTCCCATGAATACCTTTCCGCTTAGGCGTGCCCTGGTGATGGGGTAGTGGCCAGCAGACATCAATGTCCCATAGGTAGCTTCCGCTAGGCTGTGACCTAGCGAGGAAATAATGGTTAAGAGATTGTGACAGTTCACCATTTGCCAGTTAAGATGTTGTTTCATCTGTAGACATTGATGTTCCATAAATACCTTTCCGCTAAGGCGTGCCCTGGTGATGGGGTAGTGGTTAGCAGACACTAATGACTTCATTATTACCTTTCCGCCATGCAGGTGTCCTGGTGATAGGGTAATGGTTAGTAGATACTGAGGATTTCACTTACCTTTCCGCCAGGCTGTGACCTCGTGATGGGGTAAGAGATGAGTGACTTTTTCGCTAGGAGACTAGTGACGACAATTCTGTTAGTAGAGGCTAGCGAGGGTTGGGTGTTGAGAGAGTTGTGAGTACGTTTCCTTTCATACACCTTCGTGAGCGAGCTATCACACGTGTCGACCGAGGATCAATGAGTCGAGAGAACAAGCTAGAAGGAGTGTTGGGAACTTAGTTAGGATGCAAGGTACCATCGCATGCCTACGGAGGCACCCCAACCCTGAGGCGTACATCATACCTCAGAGTCATAGTGTGAGGTTCAACCTGGACTTTGAAGTCCTACCCGGATATCGAGGTCCTAACCGGACCAAGACCACAGACTTACTTCTAGGCTTGAGTTGTTGTTGGGTTAGTTCCATTGATCGAGGGAGACACAGTGTGGTGGTGAGAGAGAGTGAGTGCTTCTTGTTAGCTTTCCAAAAGCAAGTAAACAACTTAAAAAGAATAAATTAACCTATAAATGCTTGCTAGTTCTTTTGTTACCCACTACAGCTACTTTTTGTCTCTCTAGTAGTTCTAGTCTTTGCTTTGTTACCATACTTAGTAGAACTGCGTAGAATTTGTACGTACAACTTTGTAACAGATACTTTTGTCCCTTTTTCTACTATGGCAGGCAAGGGCCCTGCGATCGAGTAGCCGACGTACTTGGGGCTACTGTTGTTTCTTTTTGGTGCTACACTTTCAGAGCAGGTATACCCCTTTGGAGCTCATTAGATAGTTGTATGTTGTGATCTCCTCTGTAGCCTCATTTTGGGATATATGTATATGTATATTGGATGTTGTGGAATTCAGTATGTTATATGAATGAAATAGAAATGAATGAAATGAATATGAATGGATATCATTGTTGTGGTTCAGTTCTGGTGCACTCTTCTTCCGCTTCCAGTTTCTTTGTGGTTGCTTGTTTAGCATTAATATAAATCTAGTGAATGTCATAAGCAAAAAAAAAAATTCCCCAGGTTTTTCATAAGCATGAGATTAACTTAAGCTTGTTAAGTGTGCAAATGACGTGTTTGACGGGTAACCTAAGGTCCTCGGGAGGAGGGTCGTCACAGTTATATATATATATATATATATATTAATTACATGTGTATGTGTATTTCACAGGTATTTTTAAAATGAATTAAGAGAATAAAGGATGATAAAAAAAGATGTAGATAGTTAAATGACATAAAGAATTAAGTATATTTATTTAAATAAATAATAATATAAGAAAGTATGAAGTATGAACTATCAACAATATAAATTACTTAAAATAATAAACAATTATTTATTTAAATAAATAAGTATGATATGTTTGTAGTATTAATAAAAGTGAATAAACAATATAAATTGTTGTAGTAAACAAAATTGTGTAATTATTTAAATGAATAATAATTAGTTTTTTAAATAAATAATAGGTATTAATTTAAATGTTGGTGTATGTTCATTTAAATGAATAAATAATAGAATTATTTAAAATTTTATTTGAAAATATTATGAAGTAATTTAAGTGAAAAATAATTAGTTAATAATAAAAGAAAATTATGAATTGTACATGATATTTATTTAAATGAATAAACAAACAGATTGTCTATGATATGTATTTAAATGGATAAATAGTACGAGTTGTTTTGAATTTTTAAATGCGCAAACAATACAGTTATGTAGAAGTACAATGTAGTTATTTGAAAGTATTGTGCAGTTATTTACATGAAGAACCATTAATTATTTAAGTGAAGAAAATATATAATTATATAATTGAAAAGAGTCGTTTAAATGAATTGCCTAATTTTCTTAGAAAAATCTTATGGATCTTGTATGATTTAATAAATGGGCTCTACAATAATTATGTCGGTTAATAGATATGCATGAATTGTGATAAGTATACATAAAATTGATGAAATCCTTCAAGCAATGCGCTTATTTCTCATAAATAAGTCATGTTAAATTCATAAAAATTGACCATGGATAACATACTAATTGGAGGGAATCTAAAATTTATGTGTTCTTAATGTCAAGACAAATTTATTATTACTTATATCCCTTCTTGTAATGGACCCTAAATTCCTTCAAATTTACTAGTAGTTCCATTAGTGTTGTTTTTGTCTAATCTCCTACTATACCTCCTCCAAATTTCTTATATTCCTTGGTTTTGGGTATTTTGCATCATAATTTGCTTGATACATTGAAGTCAAAGAATGGATTAGATCTTATTTATCTTATGTGATATAAGCTTAAGATATTCGCAGAAGTTCTTGCTTCTTTGTTTATTGGATTTTGAATATTTCACATTTACTAGTACCATGGGTATTACACAAACCATCAATATGCAACCACCCCCCCCCCCCCCCCACTCCACGCCATAAAGAAGAGGAAGAGGAAACCCTAAGGGCCTGTTTGGTTGCTGGGTTGGACTGGGTTGGGTTGGGGTACCCCTGTGAATAGTAAATTGTACCCCTGTGAATAGTAAACTGTGAGGAGGATTGAGAGGGTTGGAAGGAGGGGTACACCGGTGTACCCCAACCCAGCCCAGTCCAACCCAGCAACCAAACAGGCCCTAAAGGTCCTCAACTCCAAACCTCTCCTACATATGAGAGATAACTTCTTCTCCAATGATGGAAAACATGTATTAACCACAATAAAAAATTATACTGAACTAGTTTGAAGAGTTGGATTTTTAACCAATTAAGGACTACTCCCATGCATCGTGATGATACCTTGAAAAAAATCTTGATCTTTGCGAATCTGATTATTCTCTCATTCACTTCTACAAATTTTCAATGGTGGAGTTTGAGTTCATCGACAATAATAGATTTCAAGTTTCATCATTGAGTCCCAACTTTGGGAACATCACAATTACTCATGCTTGACCAACATTGAGATCTTCATGATCTTAAAGTTTCTCCATTAAGATATCCTTCGTCAAATACAGACTTCTAGGAAGAAGTCTGAAGATCATCATACAAAGATAGTTCTCTCGCTGGAAAAGGCAGAAGAACCATTATGATCGGGTTGCAAGATATATTCAAAACTTTATGTTGTTTCATAGCTATTGATGATGAGAATTTTATGTAAGAGTGCAATATAAGTAGATTCCAATTACAATTGTTTTCTATTTTACTTAACTAATTTTTTATATTTAGATCACAAAAGGATCATGAACATCAATAAGAAAAAGAAGAGGTGAAAGATGAGGAAGAGATTGACTTGGAAGAACAATCACATTGGATGGCAATGATGCAGAAAGAGTTTAAGAAGAAATTCAAAGAAAGTTTGATTTCAAAGATCTTTCCATTTGAATAAAATGAATTCGTCTTTTTATATGTTAATTGAATACGAGATTTTTTATGAATATTTTAAATCATTGTTATAGGTATCCTATATCCACTATGTTTCTTCTTCTCATTTTAACTTCTAAAATTACATCAACGCTTAATTTGTAGTTTATAGTTCATTTTTACGTGCATGTATAGTATATCTCATGCATGGCATGTGAATCTGTTTTATAACTAATAAAGGCTATGTCGACAACCAAATTACATACTCCATATCATACGTATCACTTTAAACTTTTTAATTGAATACCTGAAGTGGTTTTATGGCAGGTCGTGCAGGTTTGATGGAGCTTCAAAACCATGACAAGCCTGTACAATTTTTTTTGTTCTACAAACTGGGCGAGCACACGTCCTCACCAAGGCCTCACCAGATGCTCCCCCAAAGGAGTCGATGGCGAGCTAATTGATATGATTGTGTGAGAGTGTTGTGCTCGCCTATCATAGGGGACGAGGAATGGACGAGTACAAGTCCTTGTCCATCTATACTCATGTCCAACGATACAATGAGGATGAACTGGTGAGAAGATTTGATCGCTCATTTCCCTGGTGGGCACCTCGGTTTTGATGCATTTCATGTAAAGGTTTTTTATGGTCCTGGAATATGGGTATCAGACCTGTATGGGCTAATTGGAGAAATACAAGTTGTAAAACCTACATTGGGCGCAGGAAGTTTTGATCGCTTTAATCATGTGGGCAGGGATTGAGCAAGGTACATTCACTACCAGAAAAATAATATTTGGCTAGCACAAATGTCCTATCCAAGTGCTTGCTAGCCACTTGGTGAGCACGTGTGCTAACCAACATTGTGCTCATTATTACTCTGGGCGTTGGATTATATTGGCAAGCACAAGTGCTCACCAACTCGAATGGGTAAACACATGTGTTGGACAAGTCTTAGTCAAGCGCTCTCGGAGTCTTGTTTTAGGTAGCACTTAGCTGGGACTTATGCTTGCCAACTCTAGAGAACCAGGAAAAAGATATACATGCTCTATGGGGTTTTAGAACCCCGTCAAACATGTACCATCTATTATGAAGTCATTATCGAATCTGTATCATATGCAAAGATATTAAATGCCAATTTGGTAGTCTCGTCCTTATATTAAATGCCAAGTTGGGCATACCATCTTCATTGAACACACCCATTTTTTTCTCTCATGCATAACACATGCGTAGACACACACACATACTATAATGCACAAACATATACACTATCACCATAACACCATACTAACATTGTATGCACGCACACGCACGCACACACAAGCACATTCACATGTACTAGCATACACATAAACACACTCAAACACCCATGAACCTAAGACAAATGCACATATAACACACACACACCCTTTCTTTCACAACATAACATGTACAAACTATAGCACGGATACCTAATGACGTAGGAGTTGGCCTTTTGCATCTTTATGATCGCGTTCATATTCAAGATCATGTTCGTTTGTAGTTTTATATGGATATGGATCCCCGTAATTTTGAAGAAACTGGAAGTGAACATGGTTATCAACAATAAAAAGAATAACACATCTAAACATGCATGTACTTAATTAATCATCTTGCAAAATCATGAAAGTAATACATGAAGGCAGAGTATGAATGATGATACAATAGCAAAAATCATGCACTAACCATATCTACCTAATGAAAGGCATCCTCCTTATTTTCTTCCTATCATATTTTAAATAGATCATGCATTGTACCTAGTCGACTCATGATAAAACTAAATCAATAGTTTGAAAGTTCAATGTACATGTATCAAAGAAAGATGATAAAATTTAACAGATCATACCTAATGAAGCAGGGGTTGGACTTTCTCACAATCATGCTCATCTGCATGGACCCGAATCTCTGTAGTTCCAAATAAATTGAAAGTGAACATTCTTTTCAATAATAAAAAGAACAACACCTCTAAAATGCAATTAAATTTACTATTATAAAAAGAACATTGACTCATGAAGAATACATATAAATAGATACCGATAAAAATAAACATGATTTATTATATATAAAAAATACATCTTTGACTCGTGAAGAACACTTTTGAAATACACATACAAATGATCGAGATTCTAACCCTTCCAAGGCAATCTCCTCTTTTGCAATATTTGTCGACATAACCATTATAGTAGATGGAATAGAGGTATGAACACACACATATTTTTATATCTGATCTTCCAAGAATTTTTTAATTAAAAATATATTAAAGAGATAATAGAGCTATGAATAAAAATACATCACTTACAATTTTACTTCTTCATTTTCTCTTATAGATCAATCATCACATTGTTATTGATGATATGATATGTCCTCTTTTTCCTCCTCCTCATCATCTAATTTGATTTGTAGTGTATTCTTTTACAATACAAATTTATGAGGAAATAATGCATATTTTTGAAAGTGTGAAAGGCATGTACCTAATCATATATTAACAAATAAAAGCATGTACATGACCTCTTATCATAAATAATTCTTCAAATTAAATCCTATCATATTTTATATGGATCCTAACATGTACCTAAATCACTTCACTATAAAATTTAATCAAAGTTTGAAACTTGAATATATACAAATAAAAGCATGAGGACGATATTTAACTAACCTAATGACATGGGAGTTGGTGGTCTAAAACACTAGTATACATTGTGCGTGTAAGCATGCATTCAATTACAAATGACTAATCTTTATAGAAATCTAGAAAACGGAAGATAGAGATGGTTTTAATAGAGAATAAAATGGTACCCACTCTAATCATCCTACTATATCCAAAATATCAACAAATAAGATAATATATGAGCATCCATATAATCATATTCATGCTCTTTCAAAAAAATCATGTTTATGCTCACAATCATGTTCATCTATAAGGACATGAAAACCTGTAATTTTGAAGGAATTGGAAGTGAATGTGCTTTTCAACAATAAAAATAATAGCACCTTTGAGTATGCAAGTACTCAATAAATCATCTTACAAAATCATGAATGTAAATACATGAAGACAAAGTACAACTGATAATAATAGAAAACTCATTACATGCACTAACCTCATCTACTTAGTGAAATGCATATTCAATAAATCATCTTTTAAAATCAGGAAAGTAAATGCATGAAGACAAATGAGGAATGATGGTATAATAGCAAAAATCATCACATGTACTAACCTCGTATGCTTAGAGAAGTGCATCCTCCTTATCTTCTTCCTAACATATTTTATATAGATTAGACATTGTACTTGAATAAAATAAAATTAATAGTTTGAAACTTGAATATGCGTGTGTCAAAGTAAAATGATAAAATTTAACTTAAGATACATAATAACAAAGGTTTACTTTATGTGTCCTCACGATCATATTTGATGATGCTCATTTACATGGACATGAATCCTTGCAATTTCGAATAAATTGGGAGTGAACATACTTTTCAATAAAAATATAACACCTCGAAATTACAACTCTATTTGTTATTTAAGAAGGTTATTGACCCATGAAGAACATACATAAATAGATACCGAAAAATAAACCTTATTCATTATATCTTCAAAATACATCTTTAACTCGTGAAGAACGTTATTGAAATACATGTACATTTGTTAGAGATTCTAACCTTTCCAATGCAATCTCCTCAGTTGCAATATATGTTGATGTAACCATTATAGTAGATGAATAGATATATAAATACACATATATCTGTACCTAATGCTTCCAAGACTTTTTCTATTAGTGACCTATTAAAGAGAAAATAGATCTATAAATAAAAAATCATCGCTTACAACTTTATTTCTTACTTTTCTCTTGTAGTGCAATCATCTCATCATTATTGATAATACGATATGTTCTTCTCTTCTTCCACCACCTCCTTATCTTATTTGCTTTGTAACGTATTCTTTGGATGTTGTTTAATCCTTTTACATGTTCACATATTTTAGAGTATAAAACTATGAGGAAATAATGTATATTCATAGAGTTCAAAATTTTGAAAGGTATGTACATGACTCTATGCTCACAAATAAAATCGTGCTCCTAATCATATTATCGAAAATAATTCTTCATATTATATCCTATCATATTTTATAGGATTCATAACATGTGCCTAATAACTTAATCTTAAATTTTAATTTAAAGTTTAAAACTTGAATATGTGTGGATAAAAGTAGGAGGATAATATTTAACTGAGCATTCCTAATGGCATAGTATTTGGCATATGGAAAATGAGTCTACACTGTGTGTGTAAATGTGCATTCAATTATAAAGGATTAATATTTGTATAAATATTAAGAAATTAAAGATAGAAAGGTTTTTACCCGAAAATAAAGGGATGCCAACTCTACTGGGAGCTTTCTCCTTTTATATCCAAAATATTGAAAAAAAGATAATATATGAGCATCCTCACGATCACATTCACCTGCAAAAGTAATAAAAGTTGTAAGATCAAAAGTTGTGTTTATACTTATATCCATGGTAGCCATTCATATGTAGAAAATTTTAGTTTTCTCGTCGAAAATATCAAAAATCAAAGGCTATTTTATTGACATTCACAAATAAATATTATAATACTAAAATAAATGTAACACAGTAAGAAGTGTGTCATATCTCACACAAGCTCATGCCCCAACACACACCCAAACAGATGCATGCATACACTTTAACATTCACCCACTACACAAATACACTCTCTAACAAATACTCTAACATACATGCACACTCTTTCTAACAGACATTATAGTAATGCACTATCTAAGGCACACACACACAAATACAATTCACACAAATAATATCTCTCCCTCACTCTTCCTATCGTACCCACACGTACATAATTAATACACAAACAAATACTACAAACAAACAACACTACACTAATACACACTATATTCTCTAGCACACACACACACACTCTATGCATACGAACCCGCACATGTACACATATATATACTGACACACACATACACCAACGCACATACATACTTAAATACCAAAAGCATATATACATTTAAGCCCTTATTATATAATCTAAAAAGTAGGAATATAGGCATTTAAACTTATATATAGGTTATCACATCACATATTGCAACACAATTTCTCATATTTTCATTGGAATTCATCACACACCTTATATACGTGTTGATTTGCATATATAATAACCTAAAAAATATATTTTAACATCTAATCAAAAGCAATGTAATGGCATAATTTCCAATCTACAAGTTGACGAATTCAAAGAACATTGTAGTTTATAACAGTATTGGTTTAGGCATTTCATCATACACCTTACATACATGTTTATTTACACATAGAATAACCTGACAAAATCAGTTCTAACATTTAATATACATTTTGATATACAATTAACAAGTTAACAAAATTTAATAACAAGGTGCGATCACTACAAGAAATTTGTTGATATACTAGCACCATCTTGCGGCCACTAGTAGTCGTATCATGATAATAATAGGTAATGCGACCTTTTTACCTCAACAAGTGGTTGCATAACTAAATATGTGACCACAATTTTGAGGTGGACGATTTGACGCCTCAATATGTGATCACAATGTGGTCGCATATTGTAGTCGCATGTTCCGCTAAACACAATGACAGAACTCTCCCTTTCTCTTTTCACTCGACTCCTCTTGCCCTATATCACAGGGTCAAAATCCCACTATCGATTTCGACCTAACCTGTGCGGCATTAGCTAACCCGTAGCTAACCAACCTTCTCGAGTAGAATGGTCACGGGCGCGCTCCAACTCTTCTCGATACTCATGCTTGCTAACGCACCGACGCTCAAACACAAGCACAAGCTCGACTCAATGGATCGCTCAAGAACACTCTCAAGAACTCGTTCAAGAACGCTCAAGAACGCAACAAACGATCACACAAGCACGGGCACAAAGCTCTTCTCTTTATTAGAAGGGGAACTCTCTCTGGAGTAGGGTGACACTACACTTTCTCTCATGTACTCTGTGTGTTTACAAATGAGCCACCATCTCTCCTTTTATACAAGACTCAAGGCAACCCAAGGGGCACTCATTATTACATCTACAATAATGATACATAAAGACACAAGAGACCCTTTGAGTTCTTCGGCAACCCTTCGCGTTCCTCGGCAACTCTTCGTATGCTCGTCTCTTCGACTCCCTTGTTGTCCATTAGTCTTCCCGCAAGGTTGACGCCACATCAACCACCCAGTCATCAGCTCACTCGTGCTCCAACGCTTGCTGATGTAGCTTTGCCATAATTTATCGAATGCCATCGAACACTCGGTCTTGTGCCAAAGGGAACCCGCGACCTCCAGACCCTCGTGAGGTAAACCTTCCTTAGCGTTCTGCATGCTAAGGGTCCTCCAGAACTTCGCTATCGTGGCCTCTGATGAATACTCATTCATCACTCTTTATTCTTATATTTTAGCTACAAAAACCTTTGCAAATGCATGTTTATATTTGTAAATATAAATAATTACCAAAAGCATGCATGGTTTAAAAAGTAATAATTAGCATGTTTTTGTGCAAAAATAAAGAATAAAGATTAAAAAGAAAAAAAAGAGGAAATATTTAGAATAAATATTGAGCAACCTAACCCAAGGGAGGGCTCAGCATGGGCCTGACCGCATAAAAGCCAAAGTAGAGGGAGATAGGGGCTCATGTGTGTAAATATACCTGTAAATAAAATAAAAATATTTTCCTCTAAAAAATAGAATAAAATGACTTGTATATATTGCGTATATATTTATTTAAAAATCAAAACAAAAATAGAAAAATCAAAAAGAAAATAAAAATAGAACACTTGTACATAGTCACCATGTATATAGTCCACTCATCTATATTTATTTAGCCTTGTAAATAAATAAAATTAATCTCCAAAAATTTTGTAAATATTCTACTTTTTATGTTGTATATAAATAAAATAAAAACCATTAAAATAAAAACAAAATAAAAAGCACAAAATTAAAAACCAAAAATCACATTGCAAATATACCAAGTACATAAATGTATATACCTATTTATTTCACTATTGTATATAAATAATAAAAATAAAATAAAAATACCCTTTTATTCCTAATTTTATACTATAAATAAATAAAATATAAAATGGGAATAAAAATGCACAAAAATAACAAATTAAAAATCAAAAATTAAAAAGACATATTGTATATATACCTATATATAGCTATATAGTGTAAATACCTTATTTTATTTTGAAAAATTAATTAAAAATCACCAAAAAATATAAAAAATTAAAACAAAAATATTTCATGTTTTAAGTTTTTAATAAATCGGCCATTTGATATTTTTAATTCAATTTATAAATCTTTTCCAGGTGGCCCCCTCTCATTGGTCCACGGGGTTGTTGACCGCCCGGTCAACTCCCCCCTGTGGACCACTTCACACGGGTTATGGATGCCCGACCCGAGTTCTCCCATTTATCCCATCCAGACCCGATCACCATTCCGCTAAACCCCGGGTCCGTTTCACTCACGACACATCCGACACCCTCGCCGACGTGCCCGCCTCGGGGTCCGCGCTCCACGCTGCCCTACCCGATCGAATCTTGCCAGACCCTTGGCAGTATAAAGCCCGAGCTCCGCCCGCCATTTTCGCATCTTTTGGCTCCCCTTCCTTCATCCCAGGACCTCCACCGTCATCCCCGAGGTGATAGCTCGTTGCTGGCAGTGTTGCAGAGAGGAGAGGTTGGTCGGACCATCGATCCGACGTCTTCGCGCCGCCGTGCTTCGCCCAGAGGTGGAGCTTGAGCCTCGGGCCTTGACGACCCGCGAGGCAACAACCCAGAGCTGCCTAATCTCATCCCCAGTTGACTCGACCACCTAGGTAGCCCTATTTCTTTCCCTTGTTCTTTAATTTCCCGTTTGCCCCAAATCTCGTCGTCGCCGACAATCATCGATTCCGACCACACCCACCTTCCATTCGATCATCGGACCGCTCCATCACACTCGCCTTCCTCTCGCGCACGTTCTACGCCCCTCCATTCGACCCAGCTCGCACAGGAGCTGGGGATTCGAGCTCCACCGTCTACCCCTCGCCGGAGCTCGACCGCCCCGCCTCACCGACCACCGTCACCCCTCCTAACAGGGTCGAGACACTTTGCCCTCGACCCGCGAGTCTACTGGTGTACTTTGCTGGGACATCCGAGCCCATCTGAGGGCTTGGACCATTTGGAGCAGCAGCTTGAGCTCCGCCGGCTCCGCCTGAGCTCCTCGGAGCTCCGTTGGGCCATCGGAGAGCACCATTCGACGCGGAAGGCCCGTAGCCATCTTCTCCGATCTTCAGTGGGCCACGAGGAAGACGCCAGAGCACACACGGGTCCGGCGAAAGTCGCCGGCCTCCAGTTCGTCCACCATCCTTCCCCGCCGTCCGATCGACCCCGAGCTCCAGTTTTGATCCTGACTGTCCATCCGAGGAGCTTCCAGCGCCGTCCGATCTTGGAAGGGGCAATCTGGATCGTTCGATTACCGAGGTTTATCCATAGCGCCTCTCCACCGTTCGATCTTCCACGTGGTCAAGCCCGAGCCGTTCGATCAGCACGAGGACTCGGCTTTAGGGTGCCACCTCTTCCCAGCCCTCGATCAGCACACGTGACGCCCATCTGACGGTCGGCTGAAT
Source organism: Ottelia alismoides (assembly GCA_037367405.1). NCBI lineage: Eukaryota > Viridiplantae > Streptophyta > Magnoliopsida > Alismatales > Hydrocharitaceae > Ottelia > Ottelia alismoides. The sequence goes on along the minus strand of JAZKJV010001537.1, from coordinate 866,294 downwards.
AAAGGGTAATTTACCCTTAGGCCTTCTCTTTTTAGTAGTTTGCTTTCAGTCCTGTAAATATTTTTAGGGTTTTATTTACGTTAGGTAAATTGCATGTTGGACCCTGTCTTGTTTGCTATTTGCAAGTATACCCCTGCCTGTAGTGTGTCACGTGCATCGACACGTGTGTTTTTGGGATATTTGCATACTTAGCCTTGTAGTTCTGGATTGTTATTAAATGAATGAATATTTTTAGATAATTGCATTTCTACCCCTGTGTGTGGAATTGGTGCATGTGCGTTTTATTCTTGGGTATTTTAGAACAAGCCCCCTAGACTTTTAATACATGTTATTATTTAGTCCAGGGACCTTGTTTTTATTGCAATTAGGTCCATGTGTGCCCCAGACACGCGCCTCGCGCGTGACTTCTTGGGAATTTTGCATCGGACCCCCTCGAACTTTGGATAATTACGTACAGGTCCCTATGCACTGTACCTAGGTTTTTATTTTGAATAAAATAGCAAACTTACTCCGAATTCAAAGAAAATTGGACATATGGCTCCTGCCATGTTGTAAAATTTTGTAGAATTTTTGGGGACATTTTTAGTTTTATTTGCTATTTTTAAAAATTCAAAAACAGCCTTTTTCTTTACTGTCTGATTTAAAAATTCACAAAAAAATATTAAAACTCATCTAAAAATTATAAAAAATTAGCTACTATTTAGTTTGGCTTGTTTGATTTTCTGACCAAATTTGGTCATTTTCCAATATATAAAACTCATAAAAATCGAAAAACACATAAAAACATATAAAAATTCTAATAATTATTTTAAAAACCCAAAAATAATAATTGTGGTGCCTAAATTTTCCTTGTTTCTTTCTCTTCACAGGAAAATTACCTCCAGGCTTATTGAGGATTTTTAGATATTTTATCTAAGTCCCTCAAGTTTGGCTGGACAGTACCCTTGTTTTCTTGCCTTGTTTTATTTTTAGAAAATTAAATAAAAATCAGAAAAATCCCAAAAATTAACTAAAAACAGTAAAAATCATAAAATATATAAAAACATTTTTATTTGAATTTTTAGTTGATTTTTGAGCGCTTTAATAATTGCTTGAATTTGGTTGTTTCCCTTGTTTTCTTATTTTCTTAATTAATTAAAAATCCAAAAAAATATAAATAAATTAAAAATCCATGAAAAATAGTTTCTTTTTATTTTTATTCTCTTTTTGACTACTTCGTAGGCCGCAAGGCCATTACGTGCTCCTTGTGTTCGACCCTGGTCGCTATACCAGGTTAATCTAATAGCGAGACCGCTCTTTGATTTTGATTGATTTTTATCGTATTTGGTGGTCTATTTTTCTCGATCGACCACGCTTGGTGACTTGGGTCGTAACGACCATCGATTACCTTTTACCCGAGTCGTTTGCCATGTCATCAGAATGGCGCCGTTGCCGGGGAGCACGGCTTAGTAGTTTTTATTTTTATTTTTATTTTTCATTTTCTTTTTCACGGCATTCCGCGACTCTTTCTAAGTCCGCGGCTTTTCGCGGCTTTTTGTTTTTCGTTTATTTTTGTTTTATTTTGTTTTATTTTCTTTTCTTTTCTTTTAGTTTTTGATTGATTTTGTTTGTTTATTTCCTTAGTCATTTTTGCATATATACCCTTTTTTATTTCTTATTTATATTTGATTATTCTATTGGTTTGACCCTTTGTCTCTTTCTTGCGAGGGCCCGAGGACCGAGGCGGTAGCTTTCGAGAAGCCGATGCAACCGCGAGACTTGAAGGCAACTCCCTTTTGTACGGAGCCGCAGGAGAGCGTGAGAGAGAGACTGAGCGGGCGAGGATTAGTTTAGTTTTTTTATTCCTGTCATTAGAACTGTTGTAATAATACAGGGACAGACTGAAGACTAGGACTTGATTAGCGGGTCTGTTTCACCAAGCACTGGTGTGCTCGGGGGACCCGGTAGTTAGTTTAGATTTTTTGCGGCTTCGCGGTTTTGGTTTTCTTCGCTGCCTTTTACGGTTTTACGCGGTTTTTCTCGAGCGCCTAGATTTAAGATTTTCTGCTTGACTGTGTCGTAATTAGTAGGATCCCCGCACTCAATTGGTTGCCTGTTCCTATAGAGCGTTAATTGGATCCACTAATAAATCATTAATAAAAATAACTGACTCACTCCCTTCGTAGCCTACGTGCTGTAGCCTGCCCTGCCAAGCGCTGCTCCTGAACCCGATGTGTCGGGAGGAGGAGGGGTAGACCGAGACCGGACCCTTTGGCTTGAAGGATCGGTGACCAGTTAGACGGTTCTTCGAGTAGAAATTGCCTGTGTAGGACTCGGTTTTCACCGCTGCACCATATAGGTAGTTTCTTTCAGTCTTTACATTTCTGCGCGGATCACTTTGCATGTAGAGTGCTGAAGACAGGTACGCATTTCTATCTTTGCATGCATCATTGATTTCTTCGCGCATCGGCTTTTTCGTCTTCTCCCCCCTGTTTTTGACTTAATAATCAGGAGAACCGAAAAATTCGTTAGGCCTTTTGTTTTTATTGAAAAATATTAAAAAGAAAAACCATAAAATTGGGATTGTTTAAGCTATTGACCCTAAAAGACACCTGACCTGAAAATTTGTCTTGGGGAGAGCAACCCCCTCATTGGTTGGTTTGATTGTGCGAGAGAGTGACCCGTTCACTAGGTAGAGCCCTCCGGTGCTATTCTCGACTGATTACCGACTCTTTCGTGCGGGACAGTCGGTTGGGGTAGCATCGGGTATCCCAGCAGGTCACGTAATCGCTCTGATAGATTGATTGTTCACCAAAATAAAATTTGATAAGATAATTTGACCGAACTTTCACGGTCTTCAGCTCGCGTTCCGTTGGTGAACTGAGGGGTTTGTTTTTTGATCATAGTTTCTCCAGATCCCATCTGCCTTACTCGCTACATCACGATGATGGGTAGACGATCTCTTAGGCAGCCTCTGGCTGCACCGCTTTCGGGTGTGTCTACCCGTTCATCTAGGTTGGCTCGCGAGAGCCGAGACCAGCTCTCCGAGCCCGAGTATGATTCCGCCCTGTTCCCCCTCGACCCCCTTTCTTTCGGTTCTGAGAGACCAGTGCCAGAGGAGAGATTGCCATATTTGTTGGCACCTAAGTTTGGGTCATTTGGTTTTGCAGACGCCATGGTCGGCAGTTTAGAGGATCGCTCCCGAGGTCAGCCTGAGCACTTTGTGTTGGACTAGGGTGCGATCAACTCCACCCTGATCGCCTCCCTCGAGACAGTTCAGCAGCAGTTGAGGGATCAGGGAGCGTTTATGTTAGACATGAGGAGAGAGCTGGAGCAGATGAGAGCAGAGCGCGAGGAGCGCAGAGAGGGACCGAGGATCCCGGATGATGCAGATGCAGCAGCTGCAGCAGCAGCCGCAGCAGCCGTCGCAGCCGTGGCAGGAGGACCACCGAGACCGATGCGGGAGTTGCACAACCCCGGATCGACGTTGATGCACCACTGGGTCGTACTTCCAGCCATCGTGGAGGACTTCAAGTTCCCCCCGAACACCTTGCAGTTACTCCCCCGCTTCCACGGGCTCGCCACCGAGGAGCCCCATCTCCACCTCCAGGAGGTCCTCATGATTTGCAGCACTGTCCACGACCGCCAGGTGGACCAGGACACGATTCGGATGATTGCCTTCCCCTTTTCCTTGGCAGATAGAGCAGCCACCTGGCTTAAGCATTTGGGGAAGTTTGTTTACACTTGGGAGCAGCTCCACGCCGAGTACTTACACAAGTACTATCCACTCGGGCGGACCAATGCAGTGAGAGCCCTTATCAGCAACTTCTCCATGCTCCCCAACAAGCAGTTCCATGAGGCATGGGAGAGGTTTCGAGAGCTGACTGATCGATGCCCGCACCATGATATTTTCAAGCCCAACCTCGTGTAGAGCTTTTTCAGTGGGCTGACACCAGAGCTCCAGGGCTTGGTGAACGCTTCTTGTGGCGGGTCATACTTCGCCAAGGATCACGACCAGGTCTGGGCCATCTACGAAGAGATGGCCGAGAACTACATGGTGATGTCTCAGACCAGGTTGTATACTCAGGGCAGACCCCAGCAGCCAGGACCCGTGCAGTACCAGAGGATAGCACGGGTCGACGTCGGTCCTTCAGTTCGTCCGCAGTAGCAGCAGCACAGGCATAGTCGTCAGTTGCGGACATGGGCATCATTAGCGAGAAGTTGGATCAGATGGAGCTGATAGAGAAGAAGCAGTGCCAGGGCATCACTCAGATGGAGCAGATGGCACAAACTCTGAGCAACATGAAGACCCAGCTCATGTGTCTCCAGGAGGCATAGACGGCTTCCCAGCCCCGTCTTCAGTCGCGAGGCGATCACAGCAGCAGCAGCAGCAGCTCTTCCCAGCGCTCCAGCTCACACCAGCAGCCTACACAGGTTCACCTTGTACAGGCGGAGCCGTACCAGCAGCCGCAGCCCACCTACCAGTCACCACCATCTCCAGACTTGCAGATGGTGGTATAGCAGCCTGATCAGCCTCTGGCAGTACTCCCGCCAGCCCAGTACGATGCAGAGCCGTTGATGGATGTCAACGGGATTTGGTATGACCGCCCTCAGCCCGGAATCCGACGAGACCATCCCGGATTCAGGTGGGGGAACGGAGGTACCCAGCCCCAGTAGCAGTCATCTGTTTAGGGAGGCCAGTACAGTCAGCAGAGAGATCACCAGCCGCAGCAGCAGCCCCCAGTCTACCCTTCACAGCAGCATCAGCTGTCGTCCTATGGTCCTCGTCCCTATCAGCAGGGACAGTCTTGGAGGCATAAGCAGCCTCACCAGCAGCAGCATCCACCACACCCATACCCCTCTCAGCAGCAGCAGCACCAGTTCCAGCAGCCTCATTACCAGAGAGGCTACCCGTCGGGCTCCCATGAGAGCCCCGCTTTGGATGACATAGCCCGCCTCCTCACGGATCAGCAGGCCACTTTCATATGGGAGATGGACGAGTTCCGCCAAGAGATGCGGGACATAGTGAGAGGGAAGGCCACCATCCCTGCCTAGATCGAACCGAACCCCAACAGCCTGAAGCGGAAGTCTGAGCAGGTAGCTTCCACTGAGCATGCCACTCCTAGTGATCCATTTGATGATATGTCTGCAGACTTTTTTGATGCTGATTTTGTCACACTTAGGAGCGGTAGGACACCAGCAGGCGGCGCCTCATCTGAGCGACGTCATGAGGATACACCTAGAGCGCCAGATGAGGAGGAGGAGAGCGGTACTGAGGCCGCTCGAGATGATGACGGTGGTACTGATGCCACCAAGGATGCTGACTCCACAGGCGGTGCTGAGGCCGCCAATTCACCAGTTCGAGGAGGTGGTACTGATGCCACCCGGGATGCCGAGCCAGAGCGCGGTATTGAGGCCGCGAGACATCCAGTTGATCCAGCCACTGGTGGTACTGAGGCCACCAGAGTTCATATAGAGAGATCTGTTGTTTTTCCTTCCCCCGATGTATCTCGGAACCATGTTGTGACTAAAGAAAAAGGTTTGGTTTTTTCTGGTCCCACTGTGGTGCTTGATGTATGTGCGGATCCGGTCGTAGAGCCGTCTAGACCTTTTCCTAGTCCTTCATCTGAGAAGGACCCAGTGATCCCCTTCCCTAGAGCCCTTCAGATGGGGAAGGGGAAGAAAACAGAAAATCCCAAAAAGAGAGACCAAGAAGAGTTCAGCCAGCAGATGATAGATCGTTTCCATATCCAGCTGACTCTTCAGGAGGCTTTGCAGCACATTCCCCTTCTTTAGCGTTCGTTGAGAGATAGGACTACCGTCAGGAGGAAGAGGAGGAACCACCACTCAGAGATCCATGTGCTGACGAAAGCCACGTGTTTCGCGATCCAGAACCGTCTACCGGCCAAGAGGCCAGATTCAGGAGCCCCTTATGTCAGATGTCACATTAGCGAGCAGAGGTTCGACCGCACTCTATTAGATAGCGGATCATCTATCAACCTCCTTCCGGCAACCCTCCTCGACCGCTTCGAGTTGGGCACTCTTATACAGAGCAGGACAGTCCTTCAGTTTGCTGATCGATCTGTCAAGAGGCCGAAGAGGTTGTTGCGAGACCTTGTCGTCACTATTCAGGGCCTGCAATTCCCCGTGGATTTCGTAGTGTTGGACATGGAGATCCCTGATTCAATGACCGATACACCCATCATTCTCGGTCGTCCGTTCTTGGCCACAACCAAGGCGATGACTGACCATGATAGCGGGAAGGTATACTTTCGCGTCGAGGGCGAAAGTGTACAAATAGAAACGACCGAGGACAGCCGAGCCAGAGAGAGATCATGCTCAGAGACCACTTCCGATGCAGAGCAGCTGACAGAGGCAGGGCCAGACATCCACCAGGACTGTGATTTTGTGATCACAGATGATGAGGTAGTATGGGCAGGCCCAGCAGCATAGGCCATCCTCTCATTTTCAGACACCGCTGATGCAGAGATGACAGCAGAGGAGAGCTTGGAGAGCACATTCCTGGTTCAGGATACTTCAGTGGCAGCAAAGCAGGTTCTTGACCGTGACACAGATTTTTGTGATGATGGTGGTGTTGATGCCACCTTGTTTGATGCAGATCCCTCGGATTCAGAGTCTGATTGGGCAGATTGCGAGGATTATATGCCAGACTTGAGTTCCACTGAGCCTACAGCTGAGGAAGAGGTAGATGCCGAGCAGATCAGAGAAAGTTCAGTTGAGCAGCCTTCTTCAGATCCAGTTTGCGAGAGTACGTTCTCATTCTCTCAGACAGATTTGGCAGCATACAGGCGGCTTCTTTCGAAGCCAGATTTGCCAGCACCCAGCTATCCAGAGCTGAAGCCGCTCCCTACTTCGCTGAAGTATCGATTCCTTGCGGGTGAGCCTGAGATGTACCCAGTCATCATCTCTGCCGATCTGACTGGAGAGCAAGAATCCCGTTTGATGGGGGTTCTTGAAAAGAACCACAAGGCAATCGGATGGAGCGTAGAAAATCTCCAGGGGATTAGTCCGGCCCTGTGCTCCCACCATATTTATCTCGAGGATGAGGCGAAGCCGTCGCGTGAGTTCCAGCGGCGGCTGAACCCCAATCTGAGAGAGGTTGTCATGAAGGAAATCTCAAAATGGTGGAGCGCCGATTTTATCTATCCCATCTCCGACTCCAAGTGGGTCATCCCCTTGCATGTGGTGCCCAAGAAGACAGGCATCACGACTGTGATCAGTGAGTCGGGGGAGGAGATTGCTACACGAGTACCCACTTCTTGGCGGGTCTGCGTTGACTACAGGAGACTCAACCAGGCCACCAAGAAGGATCATTTCCCCCTGCCTTTTATTGACCAGATCATTGAGAGACTGGCAGGGAAGAGCCATTATTGTTTTCTGGATGGGTACTCGGGCTATAACCAGGTGGCCATCGCTCCTGAGGACCAGGAGAAGACCACCTTTACCTGTCCCTTCGGCACATACGCCTTCCGACGCATGCCATTTGGGCTATGCAATGCCCCTGCGACTTTTCAGAGATACATGTTGTCGATCTTTTCGGACATGGTAGGGGAGTGTTTGGAGGTCTTCATGGATGATTTCTCGGTTTACGGCGACGGATTCGACTCCTGTCTTGACTGCCTAGACCGAGTACTCCAGCGATGTATAGAGGTTCACTTGGTGCTATCTTGGGAGAAGAGTCACTTCATGGTGACTCAAGGGACGGTGCTTGGCCACATCATCTCCAACAGGGGCATGGAGGTTGATCCGGCCAAGGTAGATGTCATTAGAAAACTCGCACCGCCGTCCAATTTGAGGCAGTTACGGTCATTCCTGGGGCACGTCGGTTTTTACCGACAATTCATTCATGATTTCAGCAGACTCGCCCGGCCGTTGACTGACTTATTGACGAAAGACACCGAGTTCCTTGTTGATGACAAGTGTCTTTCGTCCTTTGAGACTCTCAAGCAGAGCGTTATTGAGGCTCCTGTTCTCCAGCCACCCGATTGGTCTCTCCCATTCGGGATCATGACGGGCGCCTCCGATTTTGCCATAGGGGCCGTGCTGGGACAGAGGAGGGATGGAGTCCCCTTTGCTATCCACTACGCTAGCCGCACATTGGATTCCGCCCAGCAGAATTATACAGTCACAAAGAAGGAGATGCTAGCCATAGTGTTCGCCCTAGATAAGTTCAGATCTTACATCATTGGATCTAGAGTGACCCTGTATAATGATCACACCGCCATCCGATACCTCATGGCAAAGAAGGATGCCAAGGCTAGACTGACTAGATGGATCCTTCTACTCCAGGAGTTCGACATTGAGATCAAGGATAAGCTTGGAGTCAAGAATGTGGTGGCGGATCATCTCTCCCGTTTAGAGCAGCCTGAGGAGTCCGAGCATATTGATCCCATTTGTGAGACCTTCCCAGATGAGGCGATCCTTGCTATCGCCTCACTCCCGTGGTATGCCGATATTGTGAACTTTCTCGTTGCTGGGAAAGTCCCACAAGATTGGACCAGGCAGAGGCTTGAGGCCTTCCTTGCGAAGGCCAAGTCCTACCACTGGGAGGATCCCATCCTTTACCACGAAGGAGGGGATAACGTCTGGCGTCGATGCATTCCTCAAGAGGAACACCATAGCGTCCTCACTTACTGCCACAAGCTTGAGGCAGGGAGACATCATTCTGGGAGGAGAACGGCACAGAAAGTGCTCCAATCCGGCTTGTGGTGGGCTCCCTCTTCAAGGACTATGAAGAGTTTGTGAAGAGGTGTACTGACTGTCAGAGGATGGGCACTTGTGGACAGCGTGATATGATGACGATGCAGCCCATTCACTTCTGTGAGGCTTTTGACGCATGGGGCATCGATTTCATGGGTCCATTCCCTAAGAGTCAGGGATTTGAGTACATTCTGTTGGCCGTAGATTATGTTAGTCGTTGGGTTGAGGCTATCCCCGCCCGAGCCGCTGATGCGAGAACAGTTTGCAGATTTTTGAGGAAGCACATCATCACGCGGTTCGGGGTACCTCGAGTATTGATTTCAGATGGGGGGTCTCATTTCATCAACGACCAGGTGAAGGCCCTTGCTAGCGAGTTCAGTATAGACCATCGTGTTACTACACCTTACCATGCACAGACGAATGGTCTAGCCGAGGTGTCAAACAGGGAGATCAAGACTATATTGCAGAAAGTCGTCCGCCCTGACCGAAAGGATTGGTCACAGCTTTTGGACTCGGTCTTGTGGGCATATAGGTCGTCTTTCAAGACACCATTGGGCACATCTCCCTTTCGCCTCGTATATGGCAAGCCGTGCCATTTACCTGTTGAGCTGAGACACAGGTCACTTTGGGCAGTCACTGAGATACTTATGGATCCATATGGTGTAGGAGACCAGAGGAGGGCAGAGTTAGCAGCTCTGGAGGAGCTTAGAGATACCGCCTTCTCAAACAGCCTACAGTATAAGGAGAGAGTGAAAGAGTGGCATGATTCTCACATCAGCCACAAGCAGTTTGAGCCTGGACAGAGAGTATGGTTGTTTGATGCGAGGCTTCATTTATTTCCAGGGAAGCTACAGAGCAAGTGGAAGGGACCTTATCTGGTGAGAAAGGTACACGACAACGGTAGCATTGATATATCCGAGTTGTCTTCTGAGAGTACCTTTCGAGTGAACGGCCAGCGGCTCAAGCCATTTCTAGATCATGAGCTGCGGGTCGTTGATGTTGCCCCTATTCATTTTGCGTGAGATGTGGTCCTTTGACTCACATCTATGGCATCTCACACCTGATTTTCACTGATCTTACGACTTGTATAGATCCAGATGCCCATATCATCACATTCTTTAGTCTCACATCCCGATTGTCATCTTTGATTATGCTATACTTAGGGTGTACTCTACCCTAAGTATAGGAGGATGTGGGACCTTTGAGTTTTCTTTCGTTTCTGTCTACCCCAGTTTTACTGCCTATACTTAGGGATATTTTACCCTAAGTATAGGGGGGTAGACCCTGTACATTCTCCACTCGGTTTTCCCTTAGTATACAGCCTGCTATACTTAGGATTACTTGATCCTAAGTATAGGGGGAAAAGCCGAGAGTCTCTTGATCTTCTATTCATTCATTCGTCTGTGTATATAGCCTTCCTTTTCACTTCCCTATACCTAGCACGAGTTATGTCTTCTTCATCGCTCTTGACTCTGAGGACATCGTTCGAGCTAAGTATAGGGGGGTGTGTATATATTTCATATATACTTTAGCCATAACTCGTACTTTGGCTAAAAACCCTAAAAATCACAAAAATTAAAAATTTTTCATGTACATAAACATTCTTTTATTGCACATAAATAGCTAGTGTACAAATTATTTTTGTAAAAATGATTTCAAAATCTTTTGTGTAAAGCTTGTGTAAATATTTTCTTATAAAAATTATGTATATAGTACAAAATTTTTCCAAAATGTTTTGAAAATCAAAAGTTTGCAAAAATCTTGTGTAAATGTGTGTAAATACTTTTTTGCAAAACTTGCACTTCATGCATTCGTCCATTCATGATTTCAAAACATTTTTCAAAAATTTTGCATGTTTGTAAAAATTTGTGTAAATAGCATCTTTTGTACATATGTATATAGTTTTTCCGGATGATAGTTGACATTTAAACTAGCCTGGAATTAAATTGGGAAATGGAGCTTGATTAAGATCTTAATCCACCTAATTTCTAAGAGGAACCTTATAGGGCTTAGGTTTAAGGCTTTTCAGGTCCATGGTGACTTAATTCTTTAAGTCCACTAGGCTATGATCACATGTCATCTCAATGAGCCTATGTAGAGCACTTAACAACAACACATGACTCATATAGACAATGGCTTAACTTGGACACCAGCACTTTGCACCGAGCTCTCTACGTATGAGGTGGTGAGGAGGCAGTCTTCCTTGACTTGGGGTAGCATATGAGGGTAGTACTTCTAGGCGGAACCTCTCTTCTTCTTTTAGTGAAGGAAGTGCGTCTCAACTTGATCTGGTTGCCATGAGGTCTAACGACAGGAGTTGTGGGTTGCAATAAAGCTTCAAAAGAGGGATAGTCTACTGGCTCAAGAGGAAAAACTCCTTGTATATATACTGCACATGTATATGTTGTATAGATGCACTTGAAAAAAAATGCAAAAAGAAAATAACTCCAAAAAAGTGGTGGGTCTGAGAGAAAATGATAATCCCACCGGAGTATGTATATAGAGTGCAATAAGCAAAGCTTGAGATTCATGATCCACCTTATATAGCTTGCAGCAGGGAGACTTGGCTATACTGGTCAAGCTCCCAAGGATACATGGCTACACTGGCCATGGTCCATTCTTTTCTTCCTCCTCTTCTTGAGCCGATTGAACTTGAATTTAGAAGGGAATACCCCGCTCCTCGAGGAAAGAGTGGCCGGATTGAGGTCATAGAGTTACCTTGTTGGGGAGGGTTGTCAAGTTGCCATTTCTGAGGTTGAGAGCTTATACCTCACATTCACAGGACAAGGAAAGATTCATGGTCTTCAGGGTTTGTGATTGATGACTTGTTCTGATCTGGAGCATTGAGGAGTCTTGATTAGAGATTGGTGGAACTTAGAGGCTGTTGAGTTTTAAACTTAAGTCCAAATAAGGTTCCGACACACTAATAATCCAAAGATCTGATTAAGCTCCATAATTCAATTTAATGAAGGAAAGTTTAATATTCAACCTTGATCCATGCACATTCTTCTCTTTTTCTTTTTCTTTCTTCGTTTCCACTTCTTTTTCAATAAGTGTTTGCTAAGGGACTAGCAAAGTTAAGTATAGGGGGGTGATGAATACTCATTCATCACTCTTTATTCTTATATTTTAGCTACAAAAACCTTTGCAAATGCATGTTTATATTTGTAAATATAAATAATTACCAAAAGCATGCATAGTGTAAAAAGTAATAATTAGCATGTTTTTGTGCAAAAATAAAGAATAAAGATTAAAAAGAAAAAAATAGGAAATATTTAGAATAAATATTGAGCAACCTAACCCAAGGAAGGGCTCAGCATGGGCCTGACCGCATAAAAGCCAAAAGTAGAGGGAGATAGGGGCTCATGTGTGTAAATATACCTGTAAATAAATAAAAAATATTTTCCTCTAAAAAAATAGAATAAAATGACTTGTATATATTGTGTATATATTTATTATAAAAATCAAAACAAAAATAGAAAAATCAAAAAGAAAATAAAAATAGAACACTTGTACATAGTCACCATGTATATAGTCCACTCATCTATATTTATTTAGCCTTGTAAATAAATAAAATTAATCTCCAAAAATTTTGTAAATATTCTACTTTTTATGTTGTATATAAATAAAATAAAAACCATTAAAACAAAAACAAAATAAAAAGCACAAAATTAAAAACCAAAAATCACATTGTAAATATACCATGTACATAAATGTATATACCTATTTATTTCACTATTGTATATAAATAATAAAAATAAAATAAAAATACCCTTGTATTCCTAATTTTATACTATAAATAAATAAAATATAAAATGCGAATAAAAATGCACAAAAATAACAAATTAAAAATCAAAAATTAAAAAGACATATTGTATATATACCTATATGTAGTTATATAATATAAATACATTATTTTATTTTGAAAATTAATTAAAAATCACCAAAAAAATAGAAAAAATTAAAACAAAAATATTTCATGTTTTAAGTTTTTAATAAATTGGCCATTTGCTATTTTTAATTCAATTTATAAATCTTTTCCAGGTGGCCCCCTCTCATTGGTCCACGGGGTTGTTGACCGCCCGGTCAACTCCCCACCTGTGGACCACTTCACACGGGTTATGGATGTCCGACCCGAGTTCTCCCATTTATCACATCCAGACCCGATCACCATTCCGCTAAACCCCGGGTCCGTTTCACTCACGACACATCCGACACCCTCGCCGGCGTGCCCGCCTCGGGGTCCGCGCTCCAGGCTGCCCTACCCGATCGAATCTTGTCGGACCCTTGGCAATAAAGCCCGAGCTCCGCCCGCCATTTTCGCATCTTTTGGCTCCCCTTCCTTCATCCCAGGACCTCCACCGTCATCCCAGAGGTGACAGCTCGTTGCTGGCAGTGTTGCAGAGAGGAGAGGTTGGTCGGACCATCGATCCGGCGTCTTCGCGCCGCCGTGCTCCGCCCAGAGGTGGAGCTTGAGCCTCGGGCCTCGACGACCCGTGAGGCGATGACCCAGAGCTTCCTAAGCTCATCCCCGGTCGACTCGACCACCTAGGTAGCACTATTTCTTTCCCTTGTTCTTTAATTTCCCGTTTGCCCCAAATCTCACCGTCGCCGACCATCATCGATTCCGGCCACACCCACCTTCCATTCGATCATCGAACCGCTCCATCACACTCGCCTTCCTTCTGCGCACGTTCTACGCCCCTCCATTCGACCCAGCTCGCATAGGAGCTGGGGATTCGAGCTCCACCGTCTACCCCTCGCCGGAGCTCGACCGCCCCGCCTCACCGACCACCGTCACCCCTCCTAACGGGGTCGAGGCACTTTGCCCTCGACCCGCGAGTCTGCTGGTGTACTTTGCAGGGACATCCGAGCCCATCTGAGGGCTTGGACCATTTGGAGCAGCAGCTTGAGCTCCGCCGGCTCCGCCTGAGCTCCTCGGAGCTCCGTTGGGCCATCGGAGAGCACCATTCGACGCGGAAGGCCCGTAGCCATCTTCTCCGATCTTCAGTGGGCCGCAAGGAGGACGTTAGAGCACACACGGGTCCGGCGAAAGTCGCCGGCCTCCAATTCGTCCACCATCCTTCTCCGCCGTTCGATCGACCCCGAGCTCCAGTTTTGATCCTGACCGTCCATCCGAGGAGCTTCCAGCGCCGTCCGATCTTGGGAGGGGCAATCTGGATCATTCGATTACCGAGGTTTAGCCACAGCGCCTCTCCACCGTTCGATCTTCCATGTGGTCAAGCCCGAGCCGTTCGATCAGCACGAGGACTCAGCTTTAGGGCGCCACCTCTTCCCCGCCGTCGATCAGCACACGTGGCGCCCATCTGACGGTCGGCTGAATAAAGGGTAATTTACCCTTAGGCCCTTCTCTTTTCAGTAGTTTGCTTTCAGTCCTGTAAATATTTTTAGGATTTTATTTACGTTAGGTAAATTGCATGTTGGACCCTGTCTTGTTTGCTATTTGCAAGTATACCCCTGCCTGTAGTGTGTCACGTGCATCGACACGTGTGTTTTTGGGATATTTGTATACTTAGCCTTGCAGTTCCGGATTGTTATTAAATAAATGAATATTTTTAGATAATTGCATTTCTACCCCTGTGAGTGTGGAATTGGCGCAAGTGCGTTTTATTCTTGGGTATTTTACAACAGGTCCCCTGGACTTTTAATACATGTTATTATTTAGTCCAGGGACCTTGTTTTTATTGCAATTAGGTCCCTGTGTGCCCCAGACACGTGCCTCGCGCGTGACTTCTTGAGAATTTTGCACCGAACCCCCTGGAACTTTGGATAATTACGTACAGGTCCCTATGCACTATACCTAGGTTTTTATTTTGAATAAAATATCAAACTTATTCCGAATTCAATGAAAATTGGATACATGGCTCCTGACATGTTGTAAAAATTTTTAGAATTTTTGGGGACATTTTTGGTTTTATTTGCTATTTTTAAAAATTCAAAAATAGCCTTTTTCTCTACTGTCTGATTTAAAAATTCATAAAAAAATATTAAAACTCATCTAAAAATTATAAAAAATTTAGCTACTGTTTAATTTGGCTTGTTTGATTTTCTGACCAAATTTAGTCATTTTTCAGTATATAAAACTCATAAAAATTGAAAAACACCTAAAAACCTATACAAATTCTAATAATTATTTTGAAAACCCAAAAATAATAATTATGGTGCCTAAATTTTCCTTGTTTCTTTCTCTTCACAGGAAAATTACCTCCAGACTTATTGGGGATTTTTAGATATTTTATCTAAGTCCCTCAAGCTTGGCTGGACAGTACCCTTGTTTTCTTGCCTTGTTTTATTTTTAGAAAATTAAATAAAAATCAAAAAAATCCCAAAAATTAAGCAAAAACAGTAAAAATCATAAAATACATAAAAACATTTTTATTTGAATTTTTAGTTGATTTTTGAGTGCTTTAATAATTGCTTGAATTTGGTTGTTTCCCTTGTTTTCTTCTTTTCTTAATTAATTAAAAATCCAAAAAAATATAAATAAATTAAAAATCCACCAAAAATAGTTTCTTTTTATTTTTATTCTCTTTTTTACTACTTCGTAGGCTGCAAGGCCATTACGTACTCCTTGTGTTCGACCCTGGTCGCTATACCAGGTTAATCTAATAGCTAGACCGCTCTTTGATTTTGATTGATTTTTATCATATTTGGTGGTCTATTTTTCTCGATCGACCATGCTTGGTGACTTGGGTCGCAACGACCATCGATTACCTTTTACCCGAGTCGCTTGCCGTGTCATCAACCTCCAGACCACTCTTGTACGTGTACTATCGAGCATGCTCGACAATGCTCATACTCAGCACCTGCAACACTCCATGCCTCTTTGGACCGCTACGCATCAATACCGATACTGTGCGCCTTTGTGCATAAGCTTATGTGACTGTACCACAGTGCTCCTCAATGCATACTGCTTCACTGCATACCGTCCTTCTACGCTCGCGTACATACCCGCTGCGGGCATCCATTGTCATGTCTTGCACTGCTGTCTGTACTCGGTGCTCGCATTGCTACAAGCACCACCACACTCCGCTACCGAGCTAGTGTCATGTGTGACGCTTCTCCACTGTCACGTACGGTTGAGCCTCTAAATTCCTGTGGATAGCCTCCGAAATATCCACGTATTTCGGACTCCTCCTGAAGTCCTAGCTTTATCGATCATTTCGAGCATCTGTTGCCGTGTCTGCACGAATGTGACGCTCCTAGGATCCGGGTACTCAGCAAATCCATTTCCACGCATACACATTTCCACATTCGTATACTTGACATTCACAAAAGCAGGAGAAAATAGCATAAAATATTGGCAATTTAAAATTTTTCATTGCATTTATCAATTCCATTACATTTCATTGATTATTTTCATGTCCACAAAAAATATACATGTAAGCATAAAATAGGCATCCACAATTATACATTACATGGCATGTCTCTCAATAAAATACTACAAGTGAAGAAGGATAGTAAAACTACTACCAACAACTATACTGCAAAAAATATTGTAAGGCTGCACAAAAGGATGGTGCCTCCAACTAGTCACTGCTACGAACATGCGGATCCACATGTAAGTACATTATGAGCAAAGTTGCTCAATATGATTTAAACAACTATACAATAACAACCAACATATAATTTAAATGTGTGCAAAAGAGAAAGGAACTGGATAACTAATCTCACAAGAATTACATTTTTTTTAGATATGGATATGAGTAACCAAGCTTCGTGGATAGCAATGCATCCTAACTAAGTTCCCAACACGTCCACTTAGCCTCACTTTATCATTATACTTCTGGATCACAAGTTAGTTCCCAACTCACAATTCATCACGACAACCCAATCCTCCTTATGCACGGGAGACTGATATCCCATTCCCAACTTCATTAATCACATTTCCCGGAACTCCCCTCTTAACGCTCCCACTCGAAATACCAACCAATGTGGCCTATATTGGCCCGTGCACGAGTGTCAACTCTAAGTGACAAGCGAAACGCTAGCCGACCAATCATGACTACTTGGCCCGCGCTCAAGCACCGGGCTAAAGCACGCAAGTGCTGAGGCCAACACCGTCAGATTAGCACCTCGGTGTGCCAAGCAACATGTCCCCCAACCATCGCAGCTACAATAGCAGTTGGGATCGCAGTCGTCTAAGCTTCCACCCGGCCCCCAAGGGTGTATGCCCCTCCTTTGACGGCAACTACTTCACGACCCGATCACCATGAATATCCCTTCATTAGAAATATAAACATTTCATATAAAATTTATGCTAGCGACCCATAAAAAGATTCAAAAGTTTAGCATTATCATTTGCTATTGATGAAAATGTTCCATCGTTCGAATACTGTGTGCAATGCCTTTCCTACAACATTTAACACAAGAACACACGGGACAATCCATATTAAAGGGATTAGTTACTGTTATGAAGAGATCTCCTTCAAAGGTAAAGCACCAACTGAACTTTTCATGACAAATTACCAACATGATTTAAAGGATGTGAACTCATCTAGTCAAGAATATTAACCTAAGGAGAAAGACAATTCCTTCCTTATAACATCAAGGTGTAAGTGTATGCTTTGTTTAGTTATCGTGAATGGCAAAATGAGGTGTTCTGGACGTTGTCATTTTTTTAGGATTACCAGATGACATTTACAATAATTATGCACATTGCACTCGCCAAACTGCCATCCCCTATTAATTGATCAATGGTAACATTACCCAAGAAACAACATAAGTATTGGGTAACTAAAATAGACAGTAAAGATTTTGCCGGATCGCAGCTCATTACGTTGTTCTTCTAGTTATATTAGGTCATTCAGATCTTCTCCAAAAATTCCATCCTACCAAATGAAGTTCCCCGATCAGAATTCGTTTCAGCTAACGAAATCTGCCATTCGCAGACAGAACAGGACCTAATCCTGTAACAAGACTAGAAATCCTTGATTCAAACTGCCCAACAACAAACGTTGTTTGTACTAACATTTAATGGCAGAGATCCACCAATCAAATCATATCATATTCTTCTTCCAGGACACCCAACGACTAAGATTAACCCAACAATGACATTGTATACGTTGCCAAGTTCTACCTTTTGTTTCTCTCCAATCCAGAGAAATCATCAAAGTTCAAATGGTAGAAAGAAGGAACTCAGGTAAATAATCGCGTAAAATCCACAGCAATGAGGAGGGGACATCATACAAGAGGGGAAAATCGTGTAGAGCTCGCAGCAAGAGGAAGGAGGATCGTACCTTCTCTACACAGGCACAGCTTCAGATCGCCAATCCAAGGTGCTCCGGCGGCCCTTGGTGAAGGATGGGGAAGAGGAATGGAGGAGGGAACTGCTGGAGGTAGAAGGAAGGAGGATTTGGGCGTTTTGGACGAATTTCACGAAGGGGGAGGGCTGGTATATGGGTTGGGACTCGGATTCGGATCCGGATCCGTATATGGCCTGGACTTCCTCTCGCTAAAATGGTCATAACTCGGACTCCCGAAGTCAGATTTTAGTGTTCTTGGACTCGTTCGAAATCTATCAACGAGCCCTATGCAATGGACTCCTTATTCGATTTTTTTTATTACTGGACAAGTACAGATTTTGCAATTAAGTCCAGACTCAGCTAAGATTTGCATTTTAGTCCATGTTCGGTATTCGGGGTCTTCACATCATAAAAATCTCAAAGGAAGTCTCGTCCCCGAGACTTAGGATGACCCTAATCAATTTCATCACTCGAACCACGTTGCATCCAAGTCTCCCAGAGAGATGAGCACATAAAAATTTCAAAGAGAGCGAAACCCAGAAAAATCTCAAAGGGAACTTGACTATGGTTTCAATCCCATACATGTGAACAGATAAGGGTATTTCTCCCTCATGTCCGCCTCAGTTTCCCATGTCACTTCCTCGACGTCTTGACTTCGCCACAGGACCTTGACCAAAGGGTTCCGCCTCAGCCTCTGGACCGCGTGGTCCAAAATCCGCACCGGTTTTTCTGGGAAAGAGAGTTTTGGCTCCACCGCCAAGTCCTCGTAGCTGATCACGTGTCGGGGATCTCGAATGTACTTCCTTAGATTCGACACGTGGAACACGTCATGGATGCCCTCGAAGTGTGGGGGAAGGGCCATCCGGTAGGCCACTTTCCCAACACAGGCCAAAATCTCGAATGACCCCACAAAACGCGGTGCTAGCTTGCCCTTTGCACCGAAACGTTGTACGCCCCTCATTGGGGATACGCGTAAGAACACGAAGTCTCCGACCTGTGATTATGAGAAATGCTTAGTCACATAGGATTGACTAAAAATTGCAAATTAGGGTATAATTGCCCGACAACATACCTGAAACTCGAGGTCTCTACGCCGACGGTCGGCGTAACTCTTCTGACGGCTCTGCGCAGTCAACAATTTCCTCCTAGGAGTCTCCACCACTCTTGAGGTCTCCTCCATGATCGGCAGGGTGAACATGGTGTTTTCACCCACTTGCTGCCAATACAAAGGCATGGTGCACTGCCTCCCGTACAATGCCTCAAAGGGCGCCATGTCTATACTAGCATGGTAGCTATTATTGTAAGTAAACTCAACTAGTGGGAGGTGATCCTTCCAAGATCCCTTCCACTCAATTGCACAGGCTCGTAGTAGATCCTCCAAGGTCTGGATGGTCCTCTCAGACTTCCCATCTGTCTGTGGATGGTAGACTGAACTCATATGTAGCTCTGTCCTCAAGTCTCTCATGAACTCTCCCCAGTAGTGTGATGCGAAATGAGAATCTCTATCTGACAGTACTTCCTTGGGTATCCCATGCAACCGAATGATGTGCTGAACATATAACTTGGCTAGTTGCACTGGTGTATATGTCATGTTGACCGAGATGAAATGTGTTGACTTGGTCAACCGGTCAATGATGACCCATATCACCATCAAGCCCTCCAGGGGTGCGCCGCAATGATGTGATAAAATCCATGAAGATGCTCTCCCATTTCCACACCGGGATGGGAAGAGGCTGCAGTAAATCAGGAGGCCTTTGGTGTTCTGCCTTCACCATCTCGCAAGTAAGACACCTGCTAACATGTTCGGCTATGTCTTTCTTCATGCCTTCCCACCAAAAGTGTTTGCGGAGGTTTCTGTACATCTTGGTGCCACCTGGATGTATGGAAAGTCTCGAGCTATGCGCCTCATCCAGGATCTCTCTCCTCGGCTCCTTGTCATCTGGGAAACACACATGGTCCCCCTTCCATATGATGGATTCATGGACTCGAAATCCATCGAATTCATCCTTCAAGCATCTGTGGTACAAGTCTTGGATCCTCTGATCTGTCTGTTGTCCTTGAACAATCCTATCCCACAAGCTGCTATACTTGGTTGGCACTGTCACTGCATCGGATGTGCTCTCAAATGGATGCCACTCACTAAGTGCAGTGAGCACATCCCAAGTCTGCAACTAGGTTGCCGAACCCTCAGTGTATGGTCGCCTACTCAAGGCATCTACTACCACATCTGGTACAATCATAATCTTTTAGCAGTTCCATCCACTGCCTTTGCCTCATATTTAGCTCCTTCTGATCAAAAATGTATTTGAGGCTCTTGTGGTCTGTGAAGATCGCGAATGTCACCCCATACAAATAGTGACGCCATATCTTTAATGCAAAGACTACGGCCACCAACTCCAAGTCATGAGTGGGGTAGTTGCGTTCATGGTTCTTCAACTGTCGTGATGCGTACGCCACAACCTATCCACGTTGCATTAACACTGCAACCAAGCCCTCCTTGGAAGCATCCGTGTACACGGTGAAATCTAAGGTACCAGATGGAAGGGTGAGGATGGGCGCAGAAGTCAATCTCTCCTTGAGCGTTCAGAAGCTCAACTCATATTTACCGCTTCAAATAAATGGAACATCCTTCTGTATCAACCGGGTGAGGGGTAGAGCCAACTGAGAGAACCCTCTGACAAACCTCCTATAGTATCCGACGAGGCCAAGGAAACTACGAATCTCTGTAACAGTCTTGGGCCGCTCCCAAGACACCACTGCCTCTATCTTGGATGGGTCAACTGACACCCCTGCCCCAGAAATCACGTGGCCAAGAAAAGCCACCTCAGAAAGCCAAAACTCACACTTGTTGTATTTTGCATACAACTGATGCTCTCGGAGAGTCTCTAGTACAGTGCGGAGATGAGACTTTTGTTTGTATTCATCATGAGAATAGACTAGAATATCATCAATGAACACGATCACAAATCTGTCCAAATACGGACGGAATACCCGGTTCATAAAATCCATGAATGCGGCAGGTGCATTCGTGAATCCAAATGGCATCACCAAGAACTCGTAGTGTCCATATCTGTGCGGAATGCAGACTTCATTACATCGACTTCCTTGATCCTCAATTGATGATATCTCGACCGCAGGTCAATCTTAGAGAACACTGCTGCTCCCTGCAACTGGTCAAATAGATCATCTATCCTGGGAAGTGGGTAACGGTTCTTGATCATTCTCTTGTTCAACTGCCTATAGTCTATGCATAGACTTAGGGATCCATCCTTCTTCCTCACGAAGAGGACTGGGGCTCCCCATGGTCACGTACTGGGGCGGATGAATCCCTTCTCTAACAGCTCCTGCAACTGTACCTTGAGCTCCTTGAGCTCAGCTGGTGCCAACCTGTATGGAGGGATAGAAATCGGTTGTGTATCTGGAAATAGCGTGATCTCAAACTCTATCTCTCGTATTGGCGATAATCCAGGCAGTTCGTCTAGAAATACATCAGGGAACTCATGTACAACTTTGACATCCTCTATCATCTGATCATGTGCCGCTGAATCTACCACGTAGGCAACGTAGCCTACGCAACCATGGGTAAGAAACTGTTGTGCCCTCAAGGCGGAGATGCACTCAATCCTGCCCTTAGATGTGCGTCCATCAAACTGAAATGATGACACTCCAGGTAAGTGGAAGACCACCGTCTTCCCAAAACAGTCCAAACATGCCCGGTGCCTCTCTAACCAGTCCATGCCGAGGATGATGTCAAAATCCTCTAGCTGTATCAACAACAAGAATGCTGGCATCTCATGCCCACCTATCTGTACATCCACATCCTCCACTGCCTGGCGGATAATGAACAATTGGCCTCCTTGGCCCTTGATGTAGTACGGGGAAGCAACTTCAATCACTGGCTTGCCCAATGTGGGCATTATACGATGTGCAAGAAAGGAATGTGTAGCCCCTGAATCAAACAGTGCATGTAAGGATGTCCCATGAGCTGAAATCATACCTTTGATGACCGATCCAGAAGCTTGATCCTGCTCTTGTGTGTCACTGCATTCAGCTGTCCTCGTCGTGGTGCACTGGATCCCCCAACACTGACCGTCTATTGTGGGCCTCGCTGAAAGTTACGGCCTCCTTGGCGGGATTTTGATCTCTGAAACTAGCTAGAAGACCCAGTTGGTCTTCCACTCTGTTGTTGTTGCGCAACTGAGCTATTGGCACGCAAAGGGCATTGGGCCTTGAAGTGGCCCGACTGTCTACAAAGGTAGCCAGTACGACTGTCTGTCTGTGACAAGCTCCCACCAGAAGCAAACTGCCAGCTCCAAACCTACGACTCGGTGCTTGTATAGGGGGGCGAGAAGAAACTGAACTGCATCATGTCAAGGCCTGCCTCAAGGTAAGGGGATGGTGTAAACCTGCTAGTGGATGGTGTCGCCGCTATCGGGTGGTGGCGGCGATCTCTACGGAACTGAGAGAAGTCCCGACGCACTAATCTGCTAGGCTGGAGTGGAGGTAACTGTGACTGTCCCCCATGTAATCGACGTTGTGTAGCTTCCCACTTTGTTGCCTTCGCAGTAACCTCCTTGATGAAGGTGAGGTCCAGGGTAGAGATCCGCTCTTGTACCTCCTCCCGCATTCCCCGGATGAACTTCTGCAAGTTCTCTTGGGGGTAGGCTATTGTAGCGGGAGAATGGCGAGAGAGCTCTGTGTATTGGATAAGATACTCTTGGGCCATCATCGACCCCTATCTCAACTCATCAAATTGCCTCCTCTGGTCTTCCACCCAATGGTCTGGGTAGAACTCTACACGGATTTTGTCAAAGAAGGTCTCCCATGTGATGGGTCCCGTCAAGTGCTCCTTGGTGGCATTCCACCACCGCTCTGCATATCCAACCAATGAGTACTCTACAAATGACACCCATGTGTCCTCGGGTGCACGTATCATCTTCAGAACTTTGAAAACCTGTGACATCCATAGCTCAGCGTCGTCAGGGGTGGTGGTACTGAGGAACTGTGGTAGCGCCGCCCACTGATATGCGGCGTACGTGCTCTGATGCTTCTGCAAAGCATCTGCATCCTCTGGCTACTCAGGCTCCAAGGAAAACGACAAGTTGACACTCTCCTCCCCGTCGTGAGAGGGATGGTAGGAGGGTTCATCGTGCCGCTGGAACCGCTGCTCCATCGCCTCTTGACGCTGCTGGATCCCCTGTACCGCCGGTACAAGGAGAGCCAACTGCTGCGCCACATATGGATCCACGCGAGGCGGCATGGTTCTGCAAAAAGGACTAAGGCATTAATACTTATTTCTTAAAAGAGACATTATGTGATACATGTTAACATGGATGCAATCATGTTGTTCTCCTGTGGACTCGTATTGGGTCAGAAGACCTTCACACTATCCAGTATTCGAACATCAATAAGGAATGATACGTGTGGAATGGAATGGAGTACCACAGCTCTGATACCAATATGTGACGCTCCTAGGATCCAGGTACTCGGCAAATCCATTTCCACGCATACACATTTCCACATTCGTATACTTGACATTCACAAAAGCAGGAGAAAATAGCACAAAACATTGGCAATTTAAAATTTTTCATTTCATTTATCAATTCCATTGCATTCCATTGATTATTTCCATGTCCACAAAAAATATACATGTAAGCATAAAATAGGCGTCCACAATTATACATTACATGGCATGTCTCTCAATAAAATACTACAAGTGAAGAAGGATAGTAAAACTACTACCAACAACTGTACTGCAAAATGTCGTAAGGCTGCACAAAAGAATGGTGCCTCCAACTAGTCACTGCTGCGAACCTGCGGATCCACACGTAAGTACATTATGAGCAAAGTTGCTCAATACGATTTAAACAACTATACAATAACAAGCAACATATAATTTAAATGTGTGCAAAAGAAAAAGGAACTGGATAACTGATCTCACAAGAATTACATTTTTTTAGATATGGATATAAGTAACCAAGCTTCGTGGATAACAATGCATCCTAACTAAGTTACCAACACGTCCACTTAGCCTCACTTTATCATTATACTTCTGGATCACAAGTTAGTTCCCAACTCGCAATTCATCACGACAACCCAATCCTCCTTATGCACAGGAGACTGATATCCCATTCCCAACTTCATTAACCACATTTCCTGGAACTCCCCTCTTAGCGCTCCCACTCGAAATACCAACCAATGTGGCCTACATTGGCCCATACACGAGTGTTAACTCTAAGTGACAAGCGAAACGCAAGCCGACCAATCATGACTACTTGGCCCGCGCTCGAGCACCGGGCTAAAGCACGCAAGTACCGAGGCCAACACCGTCAGATTAGCACCTCGGTGTGCTGATTTACCCAAAAATCATGGGGTCTAAAATAGTGTCTCACACAAAGCGGAGACAACCGTCGTTGTGGCGACCCGCAATGAATCATGGACTAAAATCAACAATTAACCCACACTATTAATATCAAGCAATAAGAAATAAAGTGGAATTACAATTTTATTTTTAACTCTACATAAATGATGTATAGAAGCAAGTACGTAGAGAGTTCGAACACAGGGAGCGAGGCAGGATAGATCCACAAGTGTGTGTGTGTGTGTGTGTGTGAATGTGATGTGACTGTCTACATTATGCAATGCAAATATTTTTGTGGGTTTTTAATTTTAAATTTTTTTTAATTTACTGATTTTTTAATACTATTCACAGCAGCATTTGCATAAGGAGTTTTTCCTCTTGAGCCAGTAGACTATCCCTCTTTTGAAGCTTTATTGCAACCCACACTCTCTTGTCTTTAGACTTCCTCATCACTGGGCGGGTTGGGGTGCACTTCCCTCCCTAGAGGAGGACAAATGTTTCCACTTGTGTGCGTCTCATACCGGCAAATCCAATCCCCTTACCACTCCAACTGAGTTGAGCCATGTGAAAGGTGCAGGTGTCCAAGTTAGGTCATTATCAACAAGAGTCGTGCGTGTGCTCCGAAATACTCTACTTAAGCAGTCAAGAATCCATTGAACTAAGTCTCGTGATCCTCAAAGAATTAAGTCAACCAGACCTGAAGTACCTCAAACCCAGTTCCTACAAGGTTCCTGTTATTAGGTAGATTTTAAGGTCCAATCAAGCTCCAATCTCTGGATTTTACTTAGACTTGTTCAACTATCAAACTCAATCCGAAAAATGCTAATGATATACAATGCTATGCAGAATGCGGAAAATATTTTTGTGATGCGATTTTCAAAGATTTTGAACTTTTTATGGATTTTTGAAAATATGATGATGATGCATATGCATTTTTTTGTATTTTTCAAAAAGATTTTTCAAATGTTTTTGGATTTTTAAAAACAAAAAGTTTTGGCTAAAAACTAGGTTCAAATATTCACACGGGAGTGCTTCTTATATATACAAGAAGTGGATTTACAGGGTACGTAAGTGGTCAATTTTATATATAAGTATATATATAGTGGATTTTGGTGTGATGTCTGTATTCCTCAAACTTATTTGACACATGTTTTTCAAACAATTTTTTGAAAACTATAGTCCAAAATAATTTTTACAAACATTTTACAAACATGCACACCCATTTGAAAATCATTTTGCAAAGGTTTTCCAGACAGTATATATAGGTTTTTCAAAATATTTTTGCAACCATTTTTCAAACCATTTGCAAATCATTTTTCAAACATTTTATTTCACATAAAGAAAATAAAATTTTGCAAACAAAACATTTTACACAGGTTGAAACCATGTAACAAAATATTTTCAAAATAGTTTTCAATAAATGTTTACAAAGATTTTCAAACTATTTTTCAAACATTTTGCAAAAAACATTTTCACCTGATTTATTAATCAATAAGCAGAAAAATTGTTGCAGGAATAATCATCATCTTTTTATTAAGATTTTTAATGAATTTTAAAGAATTATTAGCCATTTTATTAAGAAAATATGAAAGTACGAGTTATGGCTAAAGTATATATGCAGTATATACGACCCCCATATACTTAGCTTGAGTTATGTCCTCACCTCATAGATCGGAGAGAAAAGAGAAGACATAACTCGTACTAAGTATAGGCAAGTCTAAAGAATAAAGAACTAATGAATGAATCAATGAGAAGTTGACCGTCCCCCTTATACATAGGATCAAATAACCCTAAGTATAGCAGACTGTACATAATGCAGGGGGGTCAAGGGTGGGAATGAACAGATCGTACTCAGATTGTCTCCCCCTATACTTAGGGTAAGATATCCCTAAGTATAGACAAGAAGAAGAGACAATGGAGAGGATCAAAAAGAATAGAACAACTCGGGGTGCACACCCCCTATACTTAGGACAAAGTACATCCTAAGTATGAAAAACTATCTACAAGGGCGGCATCTTTTTGATAGATAAAGAAAATAGAAAAGGAAAAGAAGAAAAGAAGAAAATAAGGAAAGAAATCAACAGATGACAGAGTGATATGAACAGATGAAAATGAGAAAAGAGATCGGAGGATGTACACACCACTCCCCCTATACTTAGGGTAAAATAAGCCCTACGTATAGGCAACAACAGGAATGATGAAACAGAACGATGAAAGAACACTCGGCTCATCCACCCCTCCTATACATAGGACAAAGTGCGTCCCAAGCAAGGCAAACATGAGAATGGGTGGACGAGCAAAACGGGAGAGAGACAGAGATACACAAAGGAGAATGTGCAACAGAGGTGAATGTACATATGATCAAGAAGGTCGAAAGCTAACCTTCTTGCGAGACCGCTGAGGGATAGATCTGATATGGTGTATGTCGACATCGGGGTCCATAGTGGACGGAAGCCGATCAGGGTTGACACGGTGGAGGCCCTCAGTGGAATCAAATCGAAAAGGGACGAACGGGTCAATGCAAGTAGTCTGGCTAGGTTCGCCCTTGGTGGTCCTATGGTGTGCAGGCGCAGACGTGTGAGTGGAAAATGTGTGGTCAGGTCTGGCCTTGGAGGTCTCGCTGATATCAAAGTGAAATGGGACAAACACATCATCCTCGGAAGAAGTGTAATCGGAGTCGTCCTACGAGGTCTCGTCCAGGTCAAAATCAAAAGGAACGAAGTCATCAGTGGAAGTATACGAACTCTGTTCGTCCTCAAGACTCTTACCTGAATCCTTGTCTTCAACAAGGAGCCTGAATTTATCAAAATAAATGGCAGCATCATAACCGACCTCAATCATCTTTACTTGTGAGTGACCAGGAACGGACTTATCAGTGGAAGTAGTCAAACCAGGCTCGTCTTGTCTAGTCTTGGTATCTGCCCTCCGCTCAAATGGATCAATCACGTAAATACTTTGGATTTCATCAACACATCGTCACACACCAGGAGGAGGAACCGTGAGGTCTATGCTTTCCGATTTCCTCCCCTTTCGGGGAATCCTTCGGGTCTCATCAGGGGTCGTAAAGCAAACATCTCTAATAGCATCAGATCGGTCACAGGCCTCGGAGTCAACTACAATCGGTGAAGGTGCATCAGGTGCAGGTCTCTGGTCAACTGTAGGTGCGGTGATCGACGCTTCGCTCTCGTCAACAGGACGGAAGCGAATCTCTCCTGATCCATAGTCGATAACGACCCTCGCAGAGGCGAGGAATGGTCGTCCCAGGATGATTGGAGATGGCTCCCCTGTGGAGGTCTCCATGGGCAACACGACAAAATCAACATGGTGGCTCGTGCCCTGAATAGAGATGATAGCGTTTTTAAGGATACCCTTCAGCCTCTTGATAGATCCATCAGCAAAATGAACGATCATCCTGGTTTTCTTGAGAGTCCCTAAGTAAAGAGACTGTACCAGCGAGAAGGGTAATATGCTAATAGATGCACCGCCGTCCAGGAGAGTGCGATCACGAGTATAGTCAGAGATGGTGCAAGTGATGAAAGGGGTAGATGTGTTCTCCTTTTTGGGAATGGGGCGGTGTGTGATGGCGTGGGCAGTGGCCATGGTCAGAATGCGACGCTCAGATCTGCTCCTCCGCTTTCTCTTCTTGGGAAGAGGAGTAGATAACTCAGTCATGGCCTGCTGAAGTGGGGCACGGATAACCTCATGAATAGTGGCCACCACTTCTGGTTCAGATAGCATTTTTTTGAATTTTTGGACCTCCTCCATACAAGGGAGGAAGTCGGAATCAGCTTGTACACGAGGCTTGCCAAGAGTAGTCTGTACAGCGGCATCCTCGGGGTCAAAGGTGGGACTAATTGTGAAAGGTTGTGTGGGTGAAGGTTCTGGCAAGTGGTACCTCTCCTCACGGTCTGGATCAACCAAGTGTCTCCCGAACTCTTTTTGGATTTTTAAATTTTTCTTATTTTTTTGTATTTTGGGTGATTGCAAGCTCCCATGATCACCGACAAGTAAATCCGTATCTCCGACGAAAGGAGCATTAATCTGATTATTCCTTAATATAGCAAGATTATCATTCATCAAATCAATGCGCACCATTATCCGGTTCAAGATATCACTCATAGAGATCGAGGGAGGTGAGTCCATCAGGTCAGACTCGGGTGGATGTGAAGGTGGAGATGGATAATATACAGGTGGGGGTGGAGGTGGGTAGAAGTCCGAGGTCTGATACTGCGGCTGAGGTGGATATGTACAAAAATCAGAAAAAGTAGGAGGAGGATCCTCCTGGTAAAAGGGAGGTGAACCGGCTGGAGTGAGCGAGGGATCCACAAAGTCCGGATAAAATGTGTTCCAGGGGCCATCTCGAAATCAAAAGGAAATGATTCGGGAGAGCACGACGGTCAAGTCAAGAGAGTGAAAGAAAAGGCGCAAATGCGCAGAAGCGATCTAGGACACACACAAAACAATCACAATAAAAAATGAAAATAAGACAAACCCTCAATTCACCTACTCAACTCGGTAGAGACTGCAAAATGCGGTCTTTTTCTCTTGTCTGTTTTAGAGTTATGTGAGAAGTCAAACTGTTGCACAAACACTTAGGGCTAAAAATGGGATTTGGGCACTAACCTTAGTGTGTGCGCGAGCAGATAAAAGCGAAGACAATGAGGGAATTACTCGCCCCAAGACAAGATTTTCTTTTTGGTGGATTTTAGGGCCAAGTAGTATTAGTAGTTCCAATTTTATTGATTATCACCTTTTTGGATTTTTAATGAAAATGCACGATCCTATTGGGGATTCAATTCCTTTGAGCACCTAGGTTGGCAAAATCAAAGGGAGAGTCGGAAAAGCAATGCAAGCATCAAATCAATGATGTATGCTAAAGAGAAATGCTCACCTTGCCTACAGCACTCTACATGCAAGGATGCTCAGCAGAATTGAAACCTATCTATATGCAAATGCAAAGCTGATGAAATCGTCCTAAGTTTCAGAAATTGTTATTATCGTGAAGAACCACAAGCTGACCACCAATCCTCAACCCTAGAGTCCGGTCTAGGCTCACCCCTCCTCCTCTCGACAAATCGAGTTCAAGAGAAGCACTTGGCAGGGTGAGCTCGCGGCGCGACGGATCGAAGACGATGAATCAACTATTTAAAATTTGACTAAGTCCAAACGCGGCTATAGGCACAGGCAAATATATTAGGTGTTTGGCCTTAATCTATTGCAAGCAATCCTAGAACTAGGGGCTCAATCACACAAAGGAAATAAAATCAAAACCGAGAAAACAAAATAAAAAATGCGATGAAAAGCCGTAAAAACCGCGGTGAGCCCCCAGGTGTACAAACACCTGGAAATTAGGCCCGAAGTGTCTGAGTGTCCAATTCCTATATAATTACAAATTCAAATAGTCTCTCTCTCTCACAAAAGAAAAATGTAAACTATCTAACACTCTCTCTCACTCATGCTCTCTCCTGTCGGCTAGGCTAAGAAGGCTGACTTCGCTTCCCAAGGTTGCTCCGAATCCCCTAGGCGATCCGCCTCGCTCCGCGGTCCCTCGCAAGAAGACAAGAAAAGAGATTAGAAAGCTCACAGATAAATATCAAAACTAGAGAGATAAAATGAAGCAACAATGTAAACAAGTGAACACAATCAAACAAAAATGCGATCTATTCGTTGTTGCTCCCTGGCAAAGGCGCCGTTTGATTTACCCAAAAATCGAGTGGTCGTGAATTCCACACAAGGCGGGAACACAGTCGGTGTATTGACCGCTCAAAATCCGGATCTAATCAACAATGAACCCACAATAATAAATCAAGCAATGAAAACTAATGTGGAGTCAAATTTATTTTTAACTCTACATAAAAGATGTATAGGTGCAAGTATGTAGAGAATTCGAACACAGGGAGCAAGGCAGGATAGATCAACAGTGTGTGTGTGTGTGTGTGTGTGAATGTGATGTATTGTCTACAAAATGCAATGCAAATGTTTTTGTGGGTTTTTAATTTTTATTTTTTTATTTTTTTATTTTTAATTTTGTATTTGATTTTTAACTTACTGATTTTTTTATTTTTTTATTTTATATTTTTTTCTTTTTCAATATTAGAATATATGAACTATATAATAAAAGAGGTGCTAGAATATTTATAAAAATATGTAAAAATGCTCAAAAATTCAGAAATAAAATATTTTTGGTCTTTTTATGATTTTTACTGTTTTTTGTGATTTTTGGGTGTTTTTCAGAATCTTTTTGGTATTTTTAAAAGGAAAATTAAAGAAAACAGGGAATTAACGTTCTGGCCGAAATTAAAATGGGAGGGAAAAAATATCAAACAGCCACAAAATTTTTTCAAATTAATTTTAGAATAAAGAAAAAAAATAAGGAATCTACAGAACCTAAGTTTGCATTTTTGGAGTTTTCTATAATTTTTTAGACTTTTTTGAAGTTTTAAGGTGTTTTCTAATTTTTAAGGTTTTTCTTTTCAAATTTTTAGTGATTTTGGATTGACACTAGAAGACACTAAAATAGACAGTAGGTAATTTTTTTGAGAATTTTTCGAAGTGTTTTAATATTTTTTTGGTATTTTATGATGCAAACAGTTTGAAAATGGATGTTTTTGAATTTTTACAATATTAAAATGCAATAAATATGAAAAATAAAAATATGATATTAAACTACAATGAAACAGAGACCTAAATTAATTTTGTAGACTTTTTAGGTTTTTCTAGAGGTACGGATTAAATACTAGAAGCGTAAAGAAAATGCATGCTTGCAGGGGCATTTATGTAAAATTTACAAAGTTGAGGGGCTCAAGTGTAAATTTACCACAGAAATTATAACTAATCTAAAAGTTTCTGGACTACATCACAATACCTAGACTCACAGGGGCGCACATACAAAAATCCCAAGCCACGTGCAAAGCACGCGCGCTTGGGAAGGGTAATACGCAATTTACAAAAATCCAAGGGGCAGAACTGCAAGGATGCCAGAAAATATATAGAATATTAAAGTTCGTGGACCAAGACGCAATACCCAAACAACCGAGGGCTTCCCTGCAAAAATGCCAAGTCACGTGCGCGGAGCACGTGACTTGGCAGGGGTTAAAAAGCAATATCCCAAACGCCTGAGGGGTTTAGCGCAAAAGTTACAAAAGTGTATAATGGCAAATGAATGATTAAGTCTTGTTTATTAAATACAAAAATGGGCTGGGTATGATGCAAAATTACCCAATGCGGGGGCGCATCCAACGGCAGATGAGAAGCCACGCGTCAATGCGGCGTTGCCCGATGCCCCTTCGATTCGACGCCCAAGATTAAAACGTGGATGATCAATCGGACGACCAGGAGCACCTCAGATCCTACGGTTGCTGTGGCCCACGAAGAACAGGGCGCGATCGAACGATCTGGAGCGGCCCTAGATGAATGCGTGTAGATCCAGCCGACGACGACCTTGATCCGGCAAGGGTTCGATGCTCCCAGTAGGACACTCTCTTCCGAAGGCCCAGCAAGCTTCCTGGAATCGTCCTCAAGCGGTCAACGGCTTCAAAATGGCGGAAAGCCCGCCAGAGCACCGCCACGATGGTCGAAGGGGGATGGTCTTCCAGGTTGCTCGGACATCCGTTAAAAAACGACCCCAGATGGGGGTCTCTTGCTCCTGGAACCTGCAATAAAAACACAAGACGACAGATGGTGGTTCCAGGGGCGAAAATAAGCGTATTTGGAGGGAATGGGCGGCGGAGGTGAGAATGGTGGTCGCCGGAGTAAACACTGGCGCGATGATGGCTTAGGTGAATGAATAGGTGATAAGCGAAATCGGAAATGGGTGTGTAGATGCTACAACTACTGCTAGGAATAAAAATGCTTAAAGAAAATAAAGTAAAATGCGAAGGGAAACAGGACCTCAAAGGTGAAGAAACCCGAGGTCAAAACCTCACGGTGGCGCAGCCGTCGGAGATGGATGGAACGCGCCCTAGGCCACCCTCCGCACCTCAACAAGTAGCCGGGTCGATCCTCTGTCACCGGAGTCGCACAGCTGATCACTTGGAGGTCTGGAAGTTGGTCAAAAATGGTTCAAAATCACATGGAAGATGGCTGTGCGATTTTGAAGGATGGTGACCATGGCTCGAAGATCAAGGCGTATCGGGGGATTCAACGACCCGAAGGTCGAAATAACTCTTGGGCGTGTATGCCCTATGGTAGGGCTACAAAAGTTGTGAAGAATCTATCATGAAACGATGCAAGGAGTGGCCTCGAAAAATCCGTGAAAGCGGACAAAAATGCACTTCAGACGAGGAACAGGCTGGGGTCAGAGAGTTGACCGCAGGTCAACTCTCCAGCCCCCTGGTTGGTCCACGTGGACCAACCAGGAAAAAGCCTAAAAAAAGATTTCAAAATTCATTTTAAAATAGTAAATAATTTTATTAATTTTAGGTTATAAAATAAGAAACATTTATTATTTTATTTAGTATTTTATAGTGATTTTTATTTATTTTTATGAAGTGCATTTTTACAAGTTTACTTTTATAGCCTATATAGGTATATTACCTATATATTTTATTATTTTCTTTTTATTTTGTGATTCTAATTTATTAATTTTTATTTAGTATTTTATAAAAATTATAAATACTTTTATATTTTTAATTATATTTTTATTTTATTTTTCTGAATTGTTTTGTATATTTAATAAAATATAAGTATGTGTTATATATGTATATTTATAGGTATAGTACCTATGTATTTTATATACATGTATTTTATTTTGCATTTATTTTGTACTTTTATTCTGATTTTAATGTACAAATATATTATAAGTAATATTTACAAAATTATAAAAATATAAAATTACAAAAATAATAAATAAATAATAAATTGAATATTTTAATCTGTACATGTATACAATGTGGGTCCAAAACTCAACTTTCAAACAGTAGCTCCGTCAAATGCGAAAACACCACCATTAAATAGCTTATTTTTAACTATATACAATTAAAGGTGAGTTTGCTGCATTTGGAGTTTTCAGTTGTGAGATACGGGTCTGGGAAGTTGGGATTCTAGATTTTTATTCAGACCATAACTTTTTATCTGTACATTATTTTTGAATGAAATCAATTTTGTATTTTTCTTTATTTAATTATCTACAACTTTCATGTACAAAGTTTCTGTATTTAATGTATAAAAAGTGGAACCAAAAATAGGTCCCAAAGTTAATAAAGAATGGATGAAATATGTATTGTATTTGGCCCTTATTTATCTCCCCCTACTTTATTCCATGTCGACCTATTCATCAAGATGCCTAGGTCTCGGGGTTTTGGATCATAAAATATTTACAATATTTTATTCTTTTTCTTTTCTTTTATTTATTCTATAATTTTGACTTTAATTACAGTAATTTATACACTATTTGGATGCACATGCATGAATGCTAAGATGATGGTTTTAAGGGTATTTACACGCATTTACTAGGTTTTTTGAGGCCAAAATGATAGAATAAAGATGATGATATGTGGATTCATCATGTGCCACGCAACATGTCCCCCAACCATCGCAGCTACAATAGCAGTTGGGATCGTGGTCGTCTAGGCTTCCACCCATCCCCCAAGGGTGCATGCCCCTCCTTTGGCGGCAACTACTTCACTACCCGATCACAATGAATATCCCTTCATTAGAAATATAAACATTTCATATAAAAATCATGCTAGCGACCCATAAAAAGAATTCAAAAGTATAGCATAATCATTTGCTATTGATGAAAATATTCCATGGTTCGAATACTGTGTGCAATGCCTTTCCTACAACATTTAACACATGAACACACGGGACAATCCATATTAAAGGGATTAGTTACTGTTATGAAGAGATCTCCTTCAAAGGTAAAGCACCAACTGAACTTTTCATGACAAATTACCAACATGTTTTAAAGGATGTGAACTCATCTAGTCAAGAATAGTAACCTAAGGAGAAAGACAATTCCTTCC
Organism: Ottelia alismoides; assembly: GCA_037367405.1. Taxonomy (NCBI): domain Eukaryota; kingdom Viridiplantae; phylum Streptophyta; class Magnoliopsida; order Alismatales; family Hydrocharitaceae; genus Ottelia; species Ottelia alismoides. Next base: position 832,002 of record JAZKJV010001537.1, on the reverse strand, counting down.
TTATAACATCAAGGTTAAGTGCATGCTTTGTTTAGTTATCATGAATGGCAAAATGAGGCGTTCTGGACGTTGTCATTTTTTAGATTACCAGTTGACATTTACAATAATTATGCACATTGCACTCGCCAAACTGGCATCCCCTATTAATAGATCAATGGATAACATTACCCAAGAAACAACATAAGTATTGGGTAACTAAATAGACGTAAGATTTGTCGTATCGCAGCTCCATAACGTTGTTTTCTAGTTATATTAGGTCAATCAGATCTTCCTCAAAAATTCCATCCTACCAAATGAAGTTCCCCGATCAGAATTGTTTCAGCTAACCAAATCTGCCATTCTGGCAGACAGAACAGGACCCTAATCCTTAACAAGACTAGAAATCCTTGATTCAAACTGCCCAACACAAAACTTTGTTTGTACTCACATTTAATGGCAGAGATCCCCAATCAAAGCATATCAATTCTTCTTCCAGGACACCCAACGACTAAGATTAACCCAACAATGACATTTGTATACGTTGCCAAGTTCTACCTTTTGTTTTCTCCAATCCAGAGAAATCATCAAAGTTCAAATGGTAGAAAGAAGGAACTCAGGTAAATAATCGCGTGGAATCCACAGCAATTAGGAGGGGACATCATACAAGAGGGGAAAATCGTGTGGAGCTTGGCAGCAAGAGGGAAGGAGGATCGTACCTTCTCTACACGGGCACGGCTTCGGATCGCCAATCCAAGGTGCTCCGGCGGCCATTGGTGAAGGGAGAGGGAAGAGGAATGGAGGAGGGAATTGCTGGAGGTAGAAGGAAGGAGGATTTGGGCGTTTTGGGCGAATTTCACGAAGGAGGAGGGCTGGTATATGGGTTGGGACTCGGATTCGGATCCGGGTCCGGATCCGTATATGGCCTGGACTCCCTCTCTCTAAAATGGTCATAACTCGGACTCCCGAAGTCGAATTTTAGCGTTCTTAGACTCGTTGGAAAGCTATCGACGATCCCTATGCAATGGACTCTTTATTCGATTTTTTTAATTGCTGTACAAGTACAGATTTTGCAATTAAGTCCAGACTCAGCTAAGATTTGCATTTTAGTCCATGTTCGGTATTCTGGGTCTTCACAACGAACATTCTCGATTACGGAATTTGGGGTGTGACAAGCCTCCTCCACATGAAGAATCAGTTGTCCTCAACCGAGCATTCCCTATTCAACTGGCATCCCGTCACGATCCTCCATCTGGTACGCACCTCACGATGCTTCTCAATTGGAAGGGTGGTGCAAGCGTGCATCGCCTTCCTTCCTGCACCTGGTCTTCTCATGAACCAATTCCCTCAATGACTTGGTCTTCAATGTGAAAAGTGGAGCTTCCTTATCAGCTCCCATTTTCGGTGTATCCTTCGCGGATACAACAGCTCCATCATTGTTGTGTGGCAACTCCAGCTCCACATGTGGAGTACTCGCCTCCACGCTTGCTCATTGACGATCTATATCGTTCCCTGTAGGCGTCCCCGCATCCTGGGAAATGAGCACCTCCTGCGCCCCAAGCATCTTTGGTATCTTGCCTCCTACAAGATCGTTGGTGGTGTGGTCCGTTACCACTCCACCTCCATGGACATTCAGCATCTCGCCCATGCTGCATTGCCCTCCTGAGCTCTGCATCGGCTTCTCCTGCATGGATTTTCTCCTATCTGTGGCTTTGATTGTGTGTCTCTGGCACACACGTTGGTGCTTACCATGCACCTTCGCACTCATGTGCGTCCTCGATCAGGCTTTAGCGCCTCCAAAGCTCTTTGTTGTGGAGTTCCCTCCCTCCACCAAATTCGAAGCTTCAGCTCGAAGTGTTGTGAGGCGTACCTTGCGCATGGCACTGATTGCTCCCAAGCATACCTCACCTTCTTCTTCTTCCTCCTCGTCCGTACGAAGAGAGTTCAACTTCTCCTTCTTTGGGCACTCCCGTGCCCGATGCGGTCCGTCGCATATGAAGCACTCCTTTCTCCTGGGTTGCTCCTTCTTCTTGGAGTACTCACGTTACTCCGTTGGTGGATCATGGGAAACACCATTTCCCTTGTCCTTCGACCATGCCTTTAGCTTGCTGGTGAACTCCTTCTCTTCAACATTGTGGCTTGGTTGGACATCGTAGTCGACCAACGCATCTGCCGCCACGATCAGTGAATTCAGGTCCTTCTGCCTCTGTAATTCAGCTTGCGGCCATTTTTGCAACCCGATCGTGAAACTGAATAGCTTGTCCTCTAACATTCCCTTGATGTCCAGCAACAAGGACGTGAACTGCTTCACGTATTAATGAATAGTGCATGTCTGCTTCAGGCGTCGAAGAGCCTCCCATGCAACCCACGCAGTGTTCTTCGATAGGAACTGCGCCTTCAGTTATGTGACTAGATCATCCCATCTGGATATCTTCGGTCTCGCCTCCTCTGCTGCATGGCTCCTCCACCATAGCTTAGCGTCACTTAACATATACATTGATGCCAAGCTAACTTTCTCGACTTCCCTCGTCTTGGTCACCTCGAAGTAATCTTTCATATCCCATAGGAAGTTCTCCAAATCCTTGGCACTATGCGTACCTGTAAAGGGTTTGAGTTTAGATACCTTGCATCGCTGCACCTCCGTGGAGCTCCCGCCATTTGCAAATGCCTTCCTGATGAGGGAGATCTTGCTACGTAGATCCTCCATCATCGTGTTGAACGCCTCCATTTTGTCCTCCAAGGACTTGATCTGCTCCGTTGAGTGTTGGGTCTCGTCCTCAACATCTGATCCTTATGAAGAACGATCCTCCAAGATGGCGATGCGGTGGGCATGAGTCCCAGTGATGTACTCCACTTCTGACATCGCTTGTTCCAATGCTGCCACACGCTCGGCGACACCCACCATCTTCTTTTGTCATTTGAAAATTATACTTGAACCAACAAGTATTCTTTGTTCCCACGATCGACTGCACCAATAGCCGTTTGTAGCTTTGCCCACTTTCTTGGCACCAACCAAGCTTTGTGATCTGCTCCTTCGTTCTGATACCAACTTGTGCCAACGAGTTGTACCACAAACGTGCTCTGATACCACTTCGTGCCAACGATTGGTATGCCTTCAAGCTCTGATACCACTTATCATAGGGTCAGAATCCCGCTATCGATTTCGACCTAACCTATGCGGCGTTAGCTAACCCGCAGCTAACCAACCTTCCCGAGTAGAACGATCACGGGCGCACTCCAACTCTTCTCGATACTCCTACTTGGTAATGCACCGACGCTCAAACACAAGCTCGACTCAATGGATCGCTCAAGAACACTCTCAAGAGCTCGCTCAAGAATGCTCAAGAACGCAACCAAACGATTACACAAGCACAGGTGATGAATCCACGATTCATCATCGCAATATCTTGATCTTAGCAAAATCCTCGAGTAAAATCCCAAAAAATGTCCATAAAATACATAAATTAACAAAATGACTCTTGTAAATAAAATACACTAATTATTGTATATTAGATTGTACAAAATAAATTACACATAAAAAGCCGCAAAAATAAAGGAGTTTTTTTACTTGTAAATAGCACAAAACTTCATGTATTTTTAATAATTTTATTTCAACTCCTTTTTAGTTAATTCTTTCTCTAACTTGTTCTTAGTAATGTATATAAAAATACAAAAATATAAAACAAATTATATCTCAAATAAATGCTCCTAGATCTCAATGGGAAAAAGCCGTAAAGACCAACTTCCAAGCTAAATTCCCGCTCCGTATGAACTCCAAATTCACCAAACTCACTTTTAAAGTTCAAGTTAGAAAATTATCTATCCAACGGAAGTGGTTTCATTAAAATCGGAGCTTGTTTGCAAAAGTTGGATTTTGGGACCTAGATGTACATTGTATATTATGTATATATTCTTTCTTTCTTAATTTTTTATTTTATCTTTCTTAATTACTAAAAATCAAAAAAAAATTATTGTTGTGTTGTATTTTAATTATATTATTTTATTGTATTTTTTCCGTTGTAAATATCTCTTACTAAAAAGACAAAAAAAATACTTATAAGAAAAGCAAACAAAAAAATTTGTACATGTTGTACATATTCCTTTGTAAATTCTCCACTATTTTTTTCCTTCTTTATATTTTTGTTGTATTTAAAGTAGCCTACTTTATTTCATTTCATTTTCCTTTATTTAATAACATTCTCTACAATAACTTCTCTACCATCAACTTCTATTCAACTCCACCATTTTAATAACTCCCATTCCACTCCATATTCTTCCACCAACCTCCCATTCAACTCCACCAATAATACAACTTCCCATTCAACACCACCACCATTCTAACCTCTCTTTCTCTTCTCTTTATATTCATTTGTACATCCTCATTTTTTCGCATCCGCCATTCTTATAGAAAAAGGAGAGAGCTTGAAACGTGGAGTTGGTGACAGCAGCGCAACGTCTTCCTCAAGCGACGACCTCCTTCAGGCGAGATCCGCGGAGCTCCGCTCTGCGTCACGAGTTCCCCATCGAGCTCGCTCAGCCTCTTCGATTTTATTTCGCCAATCGGATCGAGGCGACGACAGGAGTCCAACGTAGCTGCTCCGCCAATCCGGCGAAGATTCAGGTAAGTATTCCTCCTCATTTCTCTCGTGATTTTATTTTATCTAATATCTTGTTTCCTTGTCGTTTAAATCACCATCATTATTTTTTTTATCCATCACTTCACATCCCCATTTTTTTTATTTTCATATCATCACGATCAACCCACCGTTATATTTACATTTGTTCATACTTGTCATTTTGCATTTTGTTCATTTTCCTTTGTTGAAACGAAACCAAAAAAAATAGAAGTATTTGTTCATATTGCATTCATCCATTTTCTGTTTAAAAAGATTATAAAAAAATTTAAAAAAAAGGTTTCTATTACAGCAAAATATAACAGCATAAAACAAAAAAAAATTTAAAAAAAAAAAGAAAATTAAAAAAATTTGCAGCAGCAGCCGCCCGCCCCTCCCCCTTCCTCCACGGGCGGCGCCCCCCCCCCCCATCCGCAGCTCTCCAGCGCCGCCCCTCGCCAGCCCTCCGCCTGGCCTCCTAGCCGCCGCACGCGCCTCCGTCCCCGCCTTGGCCGCGCGCCCTTGTCGCCGACCTCCTCGCGGCCGCGCGGCCGCCGCCGCCCTCTTCACCGCCTCCTTCCTCCGCGGGTGGCCGCGTCGCCCTCGCCAGCCCTCCGCCGACCAACCGCCGCACCTCCGCCTCCAGCCCTCGCCTACGTGCGGTGCGCGCCGCCCTTCTCGCGGCTGCCCGTGGCCGCGCCGATCGCCGTCGCCCTCCACCCGTTTTGGGTTCCCATCGTGCACAGAGGAAGAAGAAGGTCTCCACTTTTTTATGTATAAATTACATGGTTTTTATTATATGTTTATAATATTACATTTCAGTCCTGTTCATGCTTTATATTGTCAATTTTCAATTTCCGTTTTGCACAGAGACCCATGTCTTTATAGATTATTTTGGACCTCAATTTTGTATCATTTTATTCAAGAAAAAATACCATTGTGTTGAGCAACTAATTGTCTACATTGTGGACATTTATTTGTATTTTTGTGGTCTTTGGGTAATTAATTAAAAATGTTCAACTGAAATTCATCATATTTTACCCATTCCGTGCTCTTAAAATTATATCTCACACATGGTTGCTCTAAAAATTCCACAAAAAATATATGTGATGCCTTGATATGTGATGAACTTACTGTCCAAATTTCATCTAAAATGGAGTTGTCATGTGCTTGGAATAATTTGTAGAGTGAAATTAGTGTTTGATTTTTAATTAAATCTACATAAACTATTTTTGCGAAATTTCAACTCTCCTGGCTTGCTTGTCTAAATATCTTTCTGAGATAATTCGCAATCGGATTAATTTGATAATGTGGATTTATTAGAAATTATTTACTCACTGTCACTCTGATTTCACTAAAAAATCCATAAAAAATTCATATTTTGCCAAAAAATTCCAAAAATATAACTGTAGCTTCCTTGCATCATGTTTTGGTTCCAGTAATTTTTTCATAATTTTTTGATTTCTGTTTGTGTGATAAATTGCGAAAGACCCCATAAAAATGTGCATTTTTAGTTATTGCTTTTTAACCCCTAAAATTCTAAAAAATGTGTTTTGTGTTCATCACTGGATTAGGATCCTATGAAAAATATAATTTGGCTGAATTGGATTATTTTAATATTAAAAATTAATTTGGCTAAGTTGTGTGATTTCTTAGTGTTCTTAATTCACCCGCATTTGCATTTGACATTCTTTTTGCATAAAAAATCTAAAAAAAACGCATTGGAAATCTAGATCCTAAGTTTTTGAATTAAAACCGAAGTTGTTCCTTTGCCTCCCTGAGTTCGACCCCGGACTTGCCCGGGATATAAATTAAGCTGAGACACTCTTCACGGAGATCCTTCTCTCGGTTTTGACCGAACCGCTAAGTACACGTGCTACAACGTGCTCGAATTAAATATCGTATCTAGCGACTCGTCAGATGACTTCCACACTTCTTCGTCCTTCTCACCTACCCTACATTCTTACACCCATGACCCACAACCACTCTGTTCTGACTCACCATATTCTTGTCTGCTTGCTGGAATCAAGGAACCAACGAAGAGCAAGCGACTGCTGAGATGCATGATTGGCATAATCAGTTGACTCCATATACATCATTTTCACCTCGAGTTGGGACAGAACAACAATTGCTATATACACATCCCGACTTAACCTTAGGGTACAATATGGTCGATCAGACAAACCGAATGGAGAGGCCTGTATCGTACGATCTTCCTGACTTGATTAACCCTGAGTGATAGAGACCACATTGACCAACCTTCATATCACCCATTCGGAGAGCCGACATATACAGGGGATTGGATTCATGCGACCGATCTACAGACTCCCTGTCTACTGACTCCGCCTTATGAGGCTCCGACCAACATCTGCCATACAGAAGTGCCATACTCAACCCAGTATTACACGCCTGAGTCAAGGTGTGTTGAGTATAAGAGCCCGAATTCTCAGCAGTATCCTCCAATCGCACAGACTTCTCTCGTGAGGTGTAATGAGAACTTATTGGAGGATGACATTTGTAGACCGATCAAGAGTCCAGGTAGGAATGTTGATCATGGATTTCGTGGATTGAATCTTGAAAACCTGGAAGACACTGGATTGACCACACGTCATGTACAGCTGGAGTCCCTTCTACCTCCCTCTTCTACTAACCACTTTCCCTCCAAACCAGAGTCTGTACATTCTCCTAGTCCTCCTTCACCTACCAAAAAGACCAAAAAAAATGAAAACTCAGAAAATACCATAAAAATTGAAAAAGGAAAAGATCTAAAAAATTGGATCCTGCGGTTAGGGAAGCATTGGATAGAAAGTTGATTTTTGAGCTTCCTTTAATAATGGCCATTGAGCACTTTCCCGACCTTAAAAGATTTGTGAGAAGTAAATTGATGCCTAAAAGGTCGGGCAATAAGAGAACAAGGACTGAGATACATATAGTGTCTATGGCCACATCTTTGATAATAGGGAGAAAAACCAAGAGCCGCAGAGTAAAGCGGTTACCTAGATTTGATTGTGAAATCAAAGATACCACATTCACCCATGCAAGAATCGATGATGACTTACCGATTAATATCCTCCTGACCTCCGTGTTTGCCAAGCTCAAACTCGGATTTGCTAAGAAGTCAAGAGAGATCATTCAGTTGGCAGATCGGACCATTAAACGGTCGAGAGGAACCATTTCAGTCATCGTCACTTTCCAAGGTGCTCTACTGGAGATAGACTTCACGATCATTGACATTGAGCACCGAGGAGAGTTCACCCAGTCTCCGATCATTCTTGGGAAGCCGTTCTTAGCCTTGGCTAAGGCAAGGTTCGAAATTTCGATTTCGATATCGTTTCGGTAAGGTCCAATACCGAAATTTCGCCGAAATTTCGGGAAATTTCGACGATTTCGGTGGAAACATCGAAAAAGGCTAAAAAACCCGATTTTTTCCAATTTTATTGAAAATTTCGATATTCCAAGTTATTAGAACAGTAAATAACATACAAATACACATTTATTTCACACAAATTGGTCATCTATACCCTATATATAGACATATCGGTCATATCAGCCATATCGGTCATATCGGTGGACATATTGTTGGAACCCAAGCAACATGTCGAAATGACCCATATTTTATCCATATCATTGCAATTGAGGATCTCCACCCCTCTATTACAACCTATCTCGACCGAAATCTCATAAGACAGTTAATATATAAAAGTTGAAACCATGGTTGTAAGTTGTAACATTGTTAATACATAATAAACAAGAGTAATAGTCTAGTCTTACAAGTACAATACAACTTACAACAAGTTAAAATTATTAAGAACATGCATATTTCTGATAAATGCAATAAAAGAGAGTAAAGATTAAAATATAGTACCTGCCCTGGTGACATGTTTTGGTCAGAACCAGGAGTTTGGTGGTGGATCTGAATGCCCCCCCCCCTTCCTTGCTGTCTCTCATAGCGCATCGCAGATTCTATAAACTCGCAGTAGTTCTCCCATGTCATGTACGAGTACATGGCCTTGTAATCCATGACATACTGCCTGTACTGGTGGTCATCGATGCCTATGAGCATCCCGAGTCGAGGATAAGCAGCACTGGATCCGGTATCACGAGTGGCACGACGAGGCTGCTGCGAACTACTGCCCTGAGATCCTCGGGACGACGACGACGGAGTAGGAGAAGATCTCTGCGGAGGCGGAGGAGGAACTGCCGTGTAGTAGTCAGGAAAGAAACCGTAGCTGTCACCCCCAAAGAAACTGCCCTGGCTCTGCTCAGGTTGGCTACTTTGGTAGTTGTCTCCGCTACTGTATCCCCCATATCCACTGTAACCATATGAATATGCTGGTGGTGCGTACTGAGGAGGATGAGGAGGAGGTCCTGGAGGAGGAGCTTGAAAGTATTCCGGAAGACGCCAAATGATCTCTCATCATGCGACGATCCATATCCGCCTAAAGGACTTTGTGCTCCTCCGCGATATGGGCTGTCGATATCCATGAAGCTCAAAGAACCTACAGATGATGTCAAATCTTCCATGTAGCTGTCGGTGGGACGCTGGCCTCGACCGTACTCGTAATCCGTAGGCCCTGGACTCGGACTTGGAACAAATTGTCCGTGTGTGTTCCGTTGTCTCTCCATATACTCACATCCTGCTTGTAGGCCTTCCTCAAGTCTGGTAGCTTGTGGCCCACGACCACTCCCTCCTGACCCACCTGAGTTTGACTCTCCACCACCACCAGGTCCAGCACGACCAACATCGTCATCATCATCATCTCCACTGTCATCCTTTGATTGTGACTTGGATTTGGAGCTACTGGAGAGAATTTCATCAACAGCTGCATCAATCTCGCCCTCCAACCCTCCAACAGGGTCTGTAATCCGCCCGGATCTGGCCAAAAAGTCACCAACGTCTGCTCCCATTTGTTGGCTGATGTTCTCATTCGGTCTTCCACCTGGCTGATCGAGAACTGGGGCACCATTGGAATCCATCCACCTCTGGAGAACGTCCTCATCAGCATCGTCATCGTGCATTTTGAAAATGTATGCAAGGTCAATAGGGTCCGTATAGTCATCTTTGTCATGTCCCTCCGTTGCATGCTTCAATTTCAGCCTCAAGTTGTAATGCACGAAGACAAGGTCATTGAGCTTCTTTTCTCCCAACCTGTTCCTTCTCTTCGAATGTATCAAATTGAACGTGCTCCAGTTCCTCTCACAACCGCCAGCAGATGCGGTTTGAGACAACACTTTCACTGCCACACTTCGAAGGTTGGGAGCTTCCATCCCGTATAACATCCACCATTCGGCTGCAAAAAAAGGAAAAGACAGAAATCATAAGTACAAATAAATGTACACAAAATCAAAGTAACCCAAATATCTTGCCTCCGTCCCTACCAGGAAGAGTATTGCCACGACCGTTAACCGCAGTAATCCGACCAAAGGAACCCAATGCATCTCGGTAATACTTAACCTTCACAACGCACAAATAGGTTCAACCCAAATATCTTGTGACTCAAAAGTCAAAATATAGGTAGAAATTGAGGATATTAGTACCTCATTCATGCACATGCTCTGCAACTTCTCGTCCTTGACGAGCTTTTCCACCACAATCTGTACGGCTGAGAGAAGGTCACCATTTGTACCAAGTCCATTCTTGTAGTGGTACTTAGGATTGAAGTAATAAGCTGCACAGAAATTCACGAACAAGCTCATTTATGATGTCCAACTATAAAAATTTAAATGATTGAGAAAAAAACCTTTTTTACATAATACATACCGGCCTTGTGAAGAGGATGCGAGAGCATCTTAGACCATCGCTCGTCTATGATGTCCAACCATGCTTTTGATCCCTTCCCAACCGCTTCTCGGACCTTCTCTCATGCAGCGCATTGCCTCGTAGATGACTCCCATGGTGGGCTTCTTGTCGCCATCCACGATCCGCAATGCAGATACCACTGGATCCATGATCCTCGTGACCCGAGTCACGTCATCCCAAAAGGAGATATCATTGATCAATATCTCCACCTTCCGTCCTCCTTCAGTCCGAGCTTCAGGTATCTCGAACCACTCACCCTGGCAACACATGGTTTTCAACCCGTCTTATGTTGCTTGAGGCTTTGCAACGCTATAAAATTGGTTGCAAAGCGTGTGATGTCAGGCCTCACCAACTCCCCATTGCACATCCGCCTCATTAGTGCCAACACTTTGCTGTGGTTGTATATGAATGTGGTGATCGTTCGTGCTTTCTCCACCACCTTGAGACGAGCTTCCTCTTGCTGAAATCCTTAAGGATCAAGTCAATGCAATGCGCAGCACACGGTGTCCAGAAAATTCCGTAGTTGCTGGACTTCATAATTGTTTCACCAGCCTTTTTGAAGTTGCTGCCGTTATCTGTCACAATTTGCACAATGTGCTCTTTCCCAACCTCCTTTATAACGTCCTTCATCAACTTCAGAAGGTACCTGTGGTCCTTCACATGCTCAGATGCATCAACAGATTTCAAGAAAATTGTCTTCCCATCGCAGTAAACAAGGAAGTTGATGATATGCTTCCTTGTGTAGCTCGTCCACCCATCGCACATCAATGTCACGCCATACTCTGGCCATCTCCTCCTCAACTCGGCGATGTACTCATTCATCTCCTCTTTCTCCATCCCAAGATATTTGTTCATGATCTCGTAGGATGTAGGAGCCTTCACTCCCGTTCCCGCTGCAGCGATCTCATCAACGACATGCTGTAGGAATGGCCCGCTTGCAATGTTGGCAGGAATGCTCTCCCCAAAGAAGAGCTTGCTGATGGCTTTTCCTACCCTTTCTCGTGCATTGGTGAACATTCCCTTCACTGTTTTCTGCCTCGGATCCTTGCTTGCCTTGTATTGCATGGATCCGCCCCTCGTTAAGAAGGGCTCAATTCCCTTCCCCTTGTGTTTCTTAGTGGGTGGTGGTACTGGTGCGCCTCCAGAACCACTCCCACTCCCACCTGCACCATAGAAGCCGCCCCGTGCACCACCAAGTTCTCTCCTCTCGAACTCGCTCCTCAATGATTCTTGTGTAGCCCTTCTGTATGCCCTCCTCTCTGATGCAGTCTGAATGTCGGCGGGGTACACAAAATCATCGTCATCTGAATCAGAAAGGACGTTGAATTCTTTCTCGAACATGAACTCCTTCATTTGTTCTTCCCTTCTTACTCTCTCCGTCTCCTTTTCCTTCTTTCCGTCCAAGCTCGCCTTGACCTTGTCCCTCACATCTTTGGGACAACGCGTGCACTTGGCAACATTCTTGTTGTTGCCAACAAGATGTTGCTTCATCCTTGTGATCCCGCCTCCTCCCAACTTCTTCCCACAGAAATTGCATTGCGGCTTCGCCTTATTTCCATCAGGAGCGGACGCATACTTCCACCCAATGTCCCCACTGAATTCTTCCCTCTGATCATCAGAACTATCAGATCCAGAACCGGAAGCAGAATGTGCCATGGTGAATATCCAAATGAAGAACCGGAACCGAAACCAGAAGGTCGCAGAATGTGCCATGTATGAACGTCGAAATCTGCGAGGAAAATCAAGAACAAACATTAAGTTGGCATTACAATGCAACTACTTATGAATATGCAAATTATTTTATTTTTTAATTTCGGAATTATTATATATTTAATTTTTCCAACACCTACTTTTCTTATTTACAGAAAAAAACCTTGGATCTATACATTAGGATCTTAGATCTACAAATTAGGGGACCAATTTCATGAAAGACTACATTATTGACACAAAATATGAACAAAAACATAAATATTTAACAAATCATTTTCGGATTTTATATATTTTTAATTTTTATTAATCCAAAACAATTTCCAGACTATGATTTATACTTCCAAAACACAAGATCCGAATATATAACACCACAACTCATTATTGTTCCACATTAAACTTCAAAACCCCCAATTTCTTCTAACATAGATCCAAGAAAATAATCTCCAACAATGTTTTAGTTCATGTTAACTTCAGATCTGTGATACAATGATCATAGTTAGCACTATTGTGCAAAAAAAACACAAAAGCCCCAAATTTCGACTCCAAATTTATACCTATTTTGGGGGAAATCTCTCAAATTAAACACCATGCCTAGCTATATCAACAACCATTTAGTGAAAACCCTAAAAAAATTACTGAATTTGAAGAAGATTTATCATAAATTGGCTTACCTCAAGGGATGAAGGTCTTGGAGGTCTTGGAGGAAGAAGAGAAGAGCCACTGCCCGAAGTCGGTCGAAATGGGGACATTTCGACCGAAATTTCGCTATATTTCGAAAGTGGCCAGATTTTCCTATTCAAAGATTCCTAATGTCGGGCGAGATATCGGCGATACCTCGCGATATTTCGACCGAAACTGGGGATCTCGATATACAGTATGATATCGATACCCGATACCCATCGAAACCGAAATTTCGTCGAAATTTCGGCGAAATTTCGCGATATTTCAGTCCATGGGCTAAGGCAACTATAGATTGTGAGACTCGGGAGATCGATTTCTCTGCATTGGGAGCACTCCGACCTCACCCGATCTTTGAGGACACACGATATTCCAAGATAACCCGTAAAGTTGCAGACAATCGTGACATTCGAGAGACAGTTGAGTCCCATCTCTCTACTACATCTGAGATACCGACTGTCCAGACGACCATTGGTTTAGAGACTTCCTACAACCACACACCGCCTACTGCTTGCACTACCACCACGACAGCTTCTAGAGAGGACTCACGACCAGAAGCTATCATTGAGTCGGACATGACCTTTGTGGATTGCCTTGATCATTTCGATGATCCGACACAAGAACCCAACAATATCAAGCCAACTGAGAACACTGTGCCTTATCAAAGACGTGTGCTGACCCTGCAGGAGTATTACAATGCATATGGTGACTCATCTGATGATGAACCTCTGGTCAGAACCCCACACACACCACATCCAAGACATACACCAAAGGAGACAACTGGGACCAAATTGACCAATCTTGATAAATCGGTTGCTCCATCCTCTAGTCGGTCATCTGGAGGGAAGAAGACGGGAGTTGATTCCTTGAGATGTTCCCCCGAACTCCTTAAGACGTATCAATCTCCTCTTCCTCTTGATGCTTCAGGTTCTAGAAAACCAACTAAGAAGGTTACCTTCGATACTCCAGAGAAGGAACTTTCTGAGGAGTCCTCATCATGTCCGGATGAGGTGATCTACATGAGTGAGCTTAGTTCGGCTTATCTGAAGCCATATTTGAGCAAGCAGCCGTGTGTCGACCCTCGTTGGACGTTCCCCATACCTCACTATTATTCCTCTGCGGACGAATCTGACAGCGACACACATGTATACTATCTTCCCCATCGCTCCCGCAAGAAGGTCCGTCACAAACCTTCTTGATCCTTGTATATTCTTCCTCCTCTTTGTACATATTTTCCTTCCTTTATTCACCTCCCTCCCTCATGATTCGCATCACTCGCCCCAGTTCCGTATCATTTTCATTTTGTGGCTATACTTAGGATGACTAGATCCTAATTATAGGGGGTGAGTGACCCGATTTGCTCATTCTCTTCTTTTTATTTTCTTTTTGTATATTCTTTCCCATTCTCATCGGTCCCCCATTCTTGTGTTCTTTCCAATACTTAGGCTGACCAAAGCCTAAGTATAGGGGGGCCGATGCCCGTTGTGTATTATCCACATTTTTTTCCTCACTTCTATTCTTTTCACCCTCTTGTACTTAGTACGAGCTATGGCTTTTTGTCACCTAGTGCCATGAGGACATAGCACAAGCTAAGTATAGGGGGGCGTGTATATATTACATATATACTTTACCCATAGCTCGTACTTTCACGTATTTTTGTATATATTATACAATAATTATGGGGTGGGTAAAAAAACCAAAAAAAAACAAAACAACAACAAAAAAACTCTTTCCTAAAAAACTCTTTTTCCTTATTTGCTAAAAAAACTTTTCAAAAAAATCCTTTTTTATATATAAAAAACTTTTTCAAAAAAAAGAATCTTTTCTTATTTACCTATCTTTTTCAAAAAAAAACTCTTGAAAAAAAAAGCAAAACTTTTCTAACAAAAAAAACTTCTTCTTTGCCTTTGTTTGTAAAAAAAACCTTTGTGAAAAAAAACTTTTTCTAAATCTTAAAAAAAATCAATCAATCATAAAAAAAACTAAAAAAAACTAACTAATAAGTTGGTTTAATCCCTGACACAATTCACTTTCACACAAGACTAGTGATATTCAAGAACACTTGCTTTATGAGGTCTTGATATTTTGATTTAACCAGCCTTAGTCATTAGGGTCCTTGACTTAATTATTCACATTTCCCTAGTTTGAAAGATTTGTATGCTATATTGCATGCTTAGTCTCTACCTAAAGAATATGATCAGCACCTCACATACACGACTGCGGTTATGATGAGATGAGTTGTAATTTCACTTGAGGAACTGGGATGAGGGATTTGAGTTTGGACTTGATTTAATGATGCTCGAGGATGGGATAAAATCAATGAAGGCTTCATGAAACCTGAGTGTCAGCACATTTAGCCAGTATGAGAACATGGTTCTTGTACTATCTCTTGACATCTACCTATGTGCCAGGGTGTGATAAATTAAAAAAAATGTTGATCATTGTGCGCCAACTCTTGGTAAAAGCAGTGGAGCTAGCCAAAAATACTACAAAGCAATGAAATGTCAAAGAAAAGCTCTCATTCCACAAAGTCAATTATCAAAAGAGCTTCCACCAAAGGCGAGCGCTCCCAACCATTTCAAAGTGTCCACTTGGACCACCGCTATTAGGACCAGGAGTCGGGCTTGCACCAAAAAAGGGCTCTGCATCGTAAATGCTACAAGTCTGGGTGTAGAAGGTACGATAGGTACTCAAAAAAGGCACACCCCGGTGTACTCCCAGGAAAACAAGTGCAGACGGCTCCAACTTCTCTTGACGGACGCACTGATCAACACCAAAAAAATGTGTTGCGTAATAAGGCACTCGAGAGAATCCTTGTTCCAATGAGAGGGAGAGAAGAAATGACACAATCCTATGCCCTCCATCAACTGGCCTTCCATCTACACTTTTAAGTCTGACAACTAAAGAGACGGTGGATTGGATGCAAGAAATGGTTTATTCCCTAGTGTTGAGGATCGGGTCCTTAGGAGAGTCTCTTGGACTGGAACCTTGGGTGACGCGATGACTCTACTCTTGTAACTGCGGTCAACACTTAAAGTCATATCCCTTATATATATATATGTATACAAAAGAGTCTGATGATTAGGAAAATTGGGTACCTTTTGACTAGAGCTCGGTTCAGCTTAGAATTTTAGGATATATAAAACCGAGAGTTCTTGAATGGATCAAGTCTTGTATTCACATGCACAGTCAGGGGTTAACCCGACTTATTCATTCTTTATTTGCTCGAGGACTAGCAAAGTTTAAGTATAGGGGGGTGATGAATCCGCGATTCGTCATCGCAATATCTTGATCTTAGAAAAATCCTCGAGTAAAATCCCAAATAAATGTCTATAAAATCCACAAATTAACAAAATGACTCTTGTAAATAAAATACACTAATTATTGTATATTAGATTGTACAAAATAAATTACACATAAAAAGCCGCAAAAATAAAGGAGTTTTTTTACTTGTAAATAGCACAAAACATCATGTATTTTTAATAATTTTATTTCAATTCCTTTTTGGTAAATTCTTTCTCTTCTTGTTCATAGTAATGTACATAAAAATACAAAAATACAAAACAAATTATATCTCAAATAAATGCTCCTAGATCCCAATGGGAAAAAGCCGTAAAGACCAACTTCCAAGCTAAATTCCCGCTCCGTATGAACTCCAAATTCACCAAACTCACTTTTAAAGTTCAAGTTAGAAAATTATCTATCCAACGGAAGTGGTTTCATTAAAATCGGAGCTTGTTTGCAAAAGTTGGATTTTGGAACCTAGATGTACATTGTATATTATGTATATATTCTTTCTTTCTTCATTTTTATTTTATCTTTCTTAATTACTAAAAATCAAAAAAATCATTGTTGTGTTGTATTTTAATTATATTATTTTATTATATTTTTTCCGTTGTAAATATCTCTTACTAAAAAGACAAAAAAATACTTATAAGAAAAGCAAACAAAAAAAATTGTACATGTTGTATATATTCCTTTGTAAATTCTCCACTATTTTTTCCTTCTTTATATTTTTGTTGTATTTAAAGTAGCCTACTTTATTTCATTTCATTTTCCTTTATTTAATAACATTCTCTACAATAACTTCTCTACCACCAACTTCTATTCAACTCCACCATTTTAATAACTCTCATTCCACTCCATATTCTTCCACCAACCTCCCATTCAACTCCACCAATAATACAACTTCCCATTCAACACCACCACCATTCTAACCTCTCTTTCTCTTCTCTTTATATTCACTTGTACATCCTCATTTTTTCGCATCCGCCATTCTTATAGAAAAAGGAGAGAGCTTGAAACGTGGAGTTGGTGACAGCAGCGTGATAACCGTTCCCGCACCCTGTGTTAATTCGGGCAGATTAATGTCCAAATCAATTGATATGATTCGTTGCAGTCGGATACGAGGGGTTGATCAAAAACCACTTATCGATTAATGTGAAGTTAACTTTAAGCGGCAATTTTTTTACTTGGGTCAAGTCCAAGGTCGATCTCAGGGAGGCATCTGTCTCCTTAGATGAATTACAGCAATTGTTCAAGTGTTGATGTTCGAGAATCAATTTTTTTTGGTCTTTTTAATTTTTATGCAGACATATGCAGACAAGGTGAGCCAATTTAGCGTTTAATTTGATTGATGTATCAAATGAAGTCCAAAAATAATGAAAATTGGCCATATGATTATTTATGATGAAAATGACCTACACTAATTTTTTTTGGAATTTTTCGACTCAAAATAAATTTTCTGTGAATTAAATGAACAGACAGAGTAATTTTCAGTATTTAATTTTTAATAAATATCAAATCACAATTTTTCCAAGAACTAAAATTATCCTAGGTGGGTCTAGTGATAAGGGACCTAGGAAAATTAACAGGACTTAAATTTACTGTGAAATGAATTAATTAAAATTAATTCAAGAAAATCACTAAACTATTTATTTAGGCCTCGATATGCGTGCAAAAGCTATGAAATTTTTATGGTGTGTTAGAAATGAAGTCCTTAAGCTACTGTGAATTTTTGGTGATTTTTGAAGGCACAGATAATTAACTAAAAATCAAAAGTCATCACTGGGCAAAATATGTCACAAATGATCCAATTAATTCATTAATAATTCAAGTAAGCCAACAAAAACCAGACACGTGTACTAACAAATAGAGGACAAGATTTCCAACAACATGCAATTTTTAGAATCTCAAAATGATGAAGAATGCACTCTAGGGACACGTGCAAACACAAGGGTGTAAATGCAATACTGGAAATTGAAACTTCAATAAATAAATATGCTGACAGGGACTAAAATGCAATTACCGATAATATGCAGGACTTGTATGCAATTTCTCCACGAGACACGTGCTCCTCACGTGGGGTCTGCTTCAAAGGGACCTTTTTGTAATTTCCAAAAGCTTCAGGGGCGTCTGTGCAAATAACCCAGGCCGCACGTGCTCCTCACGTGGGCGACCTAGGTTCGGAGGACGTCGGAGGCTCGGAGCGAGGGTCGGGTCCTCTGGAGGTTCGGACGATGGCTCGATGCAGCCTCGGGTAGCCCGAGCCTAGGCTTGGATATCGAGGCTCGGATGCGTAGACGTGGCGGCCTGAAGGCCCTCGGATCAGAATGATCCAAGGGATGTCGATGAAGACGCGTGGCTCGATCAAGATACGTCAGATCTACATTGATCCGACGGCTCCTGGCTTCTCTCAATGTCGATGACGCGGAGGGCTAATCGCCGTTAGATCATGAACGATCCAACGGTGCTGGTGAGGCGCGGTGATGGAATACGTGGCGGGATGAGGGCCGTTCGATCGGACGATCGAACGGATGCTGCTTCTTCGTCTCGACGGGTCCTCCGCCACCTGCGGAGGAGAAGGCGGAGCTCCGGTGGAGGTCGCCTAGCTCCGCCTCGGTTGCCAAGCGCCGATGAAGAGCTTCGTCAGCTCCCACGTAGCTCGGAAGAAGCGGAAGTGCACGGCGAAGCCTCCGGTGACCTTTAGATCCTTGGAGGGGTGCTGGAGCTCGATGTCGATGAAGCTCGAAGGGAGCACCGGCGAGGCTCCGGCCAATGAAGAATTTAGGACCTGCAAAGGGTTAGACGTATAGCCGAGGCGTGCAGGTGTTCGTGGAGGAGAGTGGAGTGATCGGCGAGGCCTACAGCGGAGTGAGGTGGTCTGGCGAACGAGCTCCAGCCAAATGGCGGAGCTGTTGGTCGGAGGAAGGTGAAACTTGTCGTCGGAGTGCGCGGAAGATACCGCGAGGATCGGAGCTTCGACGCGAAGCTCGTCGAGGTGATTGGAAGGCACGAGGATGGTCAGTGACGGCGAATAAAAATGGAGAAAACTCAAGAAAATGGAGAAGAAGATCGGCGGACGGATGGAGGGAGTTACCTGGGGAATGGGGCTCAGCTTTGAGCTCCAGGTCGTCGCTCCAGGGATCGGTAGGGTCCCGAGCTCTAGCAGCTGCTCGAGGGAGGCTGCGGCACGGCGGTGGCGGCCATGGATCTCGCCGGAGTGGATCTCTGTCTTCGCTCGACAACTCAACCAATTGTTGTCACCAATAGGTAGCTTGGAGCTCGAGGGACCTCTCTGGAGTGGCGGATGGGGGTGAACGGTGCCGGTGGCTGAGTATTTATAAGGAGAAGGAGGTGGTCTGGCTGGGTGAGTGGCGAGGTTGGTGGTCGTCGTGGGGCGAGTGTGGTGGAGATGGTGGTGCTCGAGGGAGCTGGCGAGGGAGAGGGACGAGTGGGGGATGTCGTGGGGAGGTCAGCGGCCGGAGGAGATGGCCGATGTGTGTCCAGAAAAGGAAAGGGGGCGCCCCTCCCGCAAGGCAAGGGACGTGGGGGAGAGGGGAGCCTGGAGGTAGGAGACGAGGTCTCCACCGTTGGATCTTGTGATCCAACGGTGGAGATCAGAGTGTGGAGCGACGGTGTAGATCTGATCAGGGAAGGAGCGATCAGAGGCGGATGGAAGCGCCACGTGGCGCGTTGTGGATCAGGCGGTTACGAACGGCTGTGATGGACAGTGGGGGCCGATCGAGCGGATGAGGATCGAGGTGGGATGGGCGGCTGTGATGAGAAGATCGAGGGCGCGATCAAGCGGCGCAGGTGCTTCCACGTGGAAAGCTGAGAGCGCGGCGCTAAGGGACGGTGGAGATGAAGTGTGAAGCGGATCTGATGGCTGGGAGATGGTCACGTACGTGGAAAGGCCTGGGCCGTTGGATCTGAAGCGAGATCCAACGGTGGAAGGCGCGGGCGGATGAGGCGATGGACAGCGGGCCGCGTGGCGCAACGAGAGGGCGCCACGTGGCCTGCTGTGAATGGTTGGATGAAGAAACACGTGTAAAGAGAAGAGGAAGCCGAATTTGGAAAAACTCAAAACATGAAAGTTGTAGATCTTAATGAGATCTACAAGTTTCATGTTGACCAAAGACGGAGATGAGGTCAAATATGATACATAAATACAAGGATACATAAATATACATATGTAGTATACTGAATGACCCAAAAACCCAAGTCTCTCATACAAGCTCCAATTTCAATGAAATTAGTCTCATTTTGAAGGTCTTTTAATGTGTAGTATTCTAAGAGTGAGTAGACCTAATTAGGAGTTTGTATGAGGGCTTTATTTGTGTTTTAATGTACAAAGGTTCTCCGGCTATTGTGGTTATTCTACAAGGGTGATTTTTAGCAATCTTCCCTATATTATTAAGGAATATATACATATATTATAGAGAAGAAGTTATTTTGATGAAGAGGTATTTTACAGGGGATTTTTGGCTTCTTATTTAAATGCAGATGAGCTGCTAAAATGCATGAATTATGGATGCATGCATGAGTGTTATTTATGCAAGATAAAAGGAAATATGCCTCTATTTTCTCGGGAACAAGGCTCTATTTTTGACTTTTGATGTGATGAATCACAGATTCATCAACCCCCTATACTTAAACCTTGCTCGTCCCCGAGCAACTAAAATGAAATGCAAGAGTGAAATGATTTTGGGTTCCATACCAAGGTCATGAACAAAAGTTGAAAAATGGAGCCTGACTCAAACTTTGGATTAATTGTGTGGCGGAACCTTATTTGGACCTGGACTTAAGACCTAACAGACTTCAAGTTCCACAAGTCTTCTATTCAAGACGCCTCAATAGTCAGGTCAGAACAAGTCCTCAAACGCAAATTTCTGATGACTATGATTCTTACTTGTACTGTGTAAGTGATTTGCAACTCTCCACATCAGAAATGGCTCAGAACCAGCCTCCTCTAACAAGGTAACTCAATAACCCGGTATAGTAACTCTTTCTTCGAGGAGCGGGGTATTCCCTTCTAAGTTCAAGTGCGACCAACTCAAGAGGAGGGGGTAGAGAAGAGAATGGACGGTAGCCAGTGTAGCTACCTATCCCGGGATGCCTGACCAGTGTAGCCAAGTCATCCAGCTGCATTTCTTTACTAGTATACAGGCTCTGACAGGTATTTTATTTTTTTTCTTGAACCTGTCTGATTTTTTTGGAGTTTTTGCAATTTTTTTTTTTAGAAAGCAGCATGTACATCAGGAGTTTTTCCTCTTGAGTCAGTAGACTATCCCTCTTTTGAAGCATTATTGCAACCCACAGCACCCTGTCCTTAGATGTCAACACCACTAGACTAGGTTGAGACGCACTTCCCTCCCTAGAGGAGGACGGATGTTTCCACCCGTGTGCTACTCCAAGTTAAAGGATTCTACCTCCTCACCACCTCATCAGTGAAGAGCTACGTGCATAGTGCTTGTCCAAGTTAGGTCATTATCTATAAGAATCCTGCGTATGCACGAGATATTCTACTTAGACTGGTTAAGATGACATGTGAACATAGACATGCGGACTCAAAGAATTAAGTCTCTTGACCTGAGAAATCTTAACTCCAGTTCCTATAAGGTTCCTCTGAAATTAGGTGAACTAAGGTCAAATCAAGTCCATCCTCAATATTTACTCATAACTTGGTCTAGAACCCACTAACTTTTCACTTTGCATATGCAAGGTATGCAGATGAGATGAGATGTCATGCTATGAAAATGCAAGACTCTTGTTATTTTTTTATGCAGAGATGATATGCGAGAGTAAATAAGAAGCCTATATTAAAAATAATTTTTTTTTCATTTTTACCCACCCGTAATTATTGTAAATATATATACAAAAATACGCGAAAGTACGAGCTATGGGTAAAGTATATATGTAATATATACACGCCCCCCTATACTTAGCGTGTGCTATGTCCTCAGAGCACGAAGAGCGAGGAAAACGACATAGCTCGTGCTAAGCGTAGGAGAGCCAAAGAGGAATAGAAAGTATAGAAGTCGTCTCGCCCCCCTATACTTAGGCTCTGACAGCCTAAGTGTAGAAGAAGATCAGTAATGGGGCGGACGAGGGATAGATGAGTGTATAAAGCGGGCATCGGTTCCCCCTATACTTAGGCTTTAGTCAGCCTAAGTATAGGACCGGAATGAGTGTGAGAACCGATGTGATTTGGAGAATGTACAGTGACTCGATTCGGGTTACCCCTCCCCCCTATACTTAGGATTTGGTCATCCAAAGTGTAGTCCAAGATAATGGTTCGATGATGTGGGGATGGGTTACTAGAATCGTGGAGGTAAAGGATAGGATATACAGGAAGAATGAGATATATACAAATGAGTCGGTCTGAATCTTTTGAAGATGCTGCTGATGGCTGGAGTTCATTGCTGCAAGGTCTCATACGCGGCTTGAGATGTATCTGCTGTATCTGTCTCGCGTATGAATACAATCTCCTCTACATGGACTAACTGTTCATTGGATTCGACGAAGTGCTTCAACAGCTGTCCATTTACTAGGAATGTCGGTGCGTCATCTGCGAGATCTGAGATCTCGATACAACCACTATCATGCACCGTTCGGACAACGAATGGTCCCGTCCACTTAGACTTTAATTTGCCTTGGAAAGTCTTCAGCCTGGCATTGAACAACCATACCTTCTGTCCAGGAGCAAAGGTCTTTCGTCTGATATATCTATCGTGTCAACGCTTCACTTTGTCCTTGTACACCACACTGTTGTCGTATGCTCGGTTTCTGACTTCCGCAAGCTCATTCAGATCCATGTCTCTCTGTTTCTGGCCCAGGTGTGTGTTCCAGTTGACCTTCTTTATTGCCCATTCTGATTTGTGCACTAACTCTGCGGGCAAATGGCACGGCTTTCCGAATACCATTCGGAATGGGGAGGTGCCTAACGGTGTCTTGTAAGCCGTCCTATACGCCTAGAGGACTTGATCCAAGATCTGAGACCAGTCCTTCCTGTTCGGGCGGACAAGCTTTTGCAATATGGTTTTCACCTCCCTATTGGACACCTCAGCCATACCATTAGTTTGTGGGTGGTAAGGACTCGCGACACGGTGTTCGATGCCGTAGTCCTTCAGGAGTTTCTTCACCTCCCGATTCACAAAGTGGCTACCCTCATCTGATATCATCATTTTGGGGATCCCGAACCTACAGATTATGTGCTCTCTGATAAATTTACAGACAGTCCTGCTGTCTGCGGCTCGGGTCGGGATAGCCTCCACCCATCTGGATAGGTAGTCAACCGCAAGAAGGATGTATTCGAATCCGTGGCTGACAGGGAATGGGCCCATGAAATCGATGCCCCAGGCGTCAAAGACATCACAAATGATGACCGGCTGCATTGGCATCTCATCCTTTGAACCAACGGTTCCTCCCATTCTCTGGCAAACTGGGCACGACTTCGTGAAGGCGGTGGCATCGCGAAACAGAGTCGGCCAGTAAAAACCACACTGAAGTACCTTCCATGCGGTCCTCTTCCCGGAGTGGTGTCCTCCTGCCTCTAAGCTATGGCATAAAGAAAGGACACTCTGGTATTCCTCCTGAGGAATACAACGCCTCCAGACACAATCCGGTCCTTCAAAGAAAAGGATCGGATCCTCCCAATGGTAGTGTCTAGCGTCCGACTTTAGTCGGTCGATTTGGCTCTTGGGCCAATCCTCGGGAACTTTCTTGGAGACAAGATAGTTCACGATATTGGCGTACCATGGGAGTGAGTCGATAACAAAAATCGACTCGTCAGGGAAGGAGTCTCGAATTGGGGAAACCTCGGAAGTATTAAGATTTTCGTGACGAGAGAGATGATCGGCCACTACGTTCTTCTTTCCAGGTTTATCACGGATGTCCAAATCAAACTCCTGGATAAGTAAAATCCAACGAAGAAGACGCGCCTTCGCGTCCTTCTTCTCCATCAAGTATCGTAGTGCCGTATGGTCTGTGAACACAGTTACCTTGGATCCGATTAAATGAGATCTGAATTTGTCCAAGGCAAACACTACCGCAAGCATTTCCTTTTCGGTAACTGTATAGTTACGCTGAGCAGAATCAAGCACTTTGCTTGCGTAGTGAATTGCAAACGGGACGCCATCTCTTCTTTGTCCCAATACAGCCCCAACAGCATAATCTGAGGCGTCCGTCATGATCTCAAAAGGTAGAGACCAATCTGGGGCTTGTAAGATGGGTGCGTCCATGATCATTCCTTGTAACAGCTTAAAGGCCTCAAGACATTTGTGATTTACAATAAACTCCGTGTCTTTGCCTAAAAGCTCAGTTAGCGGTCGGGCAATTTTAGAGAAATCTTTGATAAACCTTCGATAAAATCCGACATGCCCGAGGAACGACCGCAACTGCCGTACGTTGGTTGGTGGCTGGAGTCGTCTGATCACGTCCACCTTGGCAGGGTCAACCTCCATTCCTCTCTTGGAGATGACATGCCCCAACACTATGCCCTCCGTCATCATGAAGTGACTTTTCTCCCAGGAGAGCACCAGATTGACCTCACAACATCTTTTGAGGACTCGGTCCAAATTCCTAAGGCAGGAATCAAAAGAGTCGCCGTGGACCGAGAAGTCATCCATGAAGACTTCCAGGAATTCGCCGACCATTTCGGCGAATACAGCAATCATGCACCTTTGAAAAGTACCTGGAGCATTGCATAGCCCAAAAGGCATGCGCCTGAAAGCATAGGTACCAAAGGAGCATGTGAACGTGGTCTTTTCCTGGTCCTCCAGAGCTATGGCTACTTGATTGTAGCCTGAGAACCCATCAAGGAAGCAGAAGAATTCTTTCCCCGCTAATCTTTCTAGGATCTGATCAATGAACGGTAGGGGGAAATGATCCTTCTTCGTCGCGGCATTTAGGCGTCTGTAATCCACACAAACGCGCCACGACGTGGGTACTCTCGTCACGATCTCTTCTCCGTCCTCGTTGGTGGTCGTCTGAATTCCCGACTTCTTCGGGACAACATGGATTGGGGCCACCCACTTAGAGTCGGAGATTGGATAAATAAAACCCGCATCGCACCATTTTTCTATCTCTTTCTTCACAACCTCTCATAAATTTGGATTCAACCGGCGTTGGAATTCACGAGAGGGTTTGGCTTCATTTTCCAAGTAAATATGGTGCGAACACAGAGCGGGATTTATCCCGTGGAGATCGGAAATGCTCCAGCCTATTGCCTTGCGGTTTTTCTCCAGAATCTCTAGCAAGTGAGATTCCTGCTCCTCGGTCAATTGCGAACTGATAATGACCGGAAACTTCTTGTCTTGGCCTGCAAGGAAGGCATACTTCAGAGTTGTGGGTAAAGGTTTGAGCTCAGGGATGGTATGATCGTCTAAGAAGTCTGGCTCAATCTGATCTGGTTCGGTGTTGGAAGTGGCTGGATCCTGTTTTGTAGTGGCTGCCACCAAGCTCGGCTCTGGAGTCGGATCGTCAAAGGTCTCCATGCAA
Source organism: Ottelia alismoides (assembly GCA_037367405.1). Lineage (NCBI taxonomy): Eukaryota > Viridiplantae > Streptophyta > Magnoliopsida > Alismatales > Hydrocharitaceae > Ottelia > Ottelia alismoides. The sequence continues at coordinate 806,445 of JAZKJV010001537.1, read as the reverse complement.
TCGGCAAACGCCTCGTCCGACTCGTCATCCTCATCTTCCGATTGTCCTAAGGATGTAAGGACTGACAGGCCCAACTGGGCCTCTACGTCATCGAAGATGTAGGGCGATGCAGGCTCAGAGCTGTACTCGTTCCTAACGATCTCGCAGACTGACTCATGCACTGGATTATCTTCAACGGAGATGGACATATCGGTGCTGGCTGGGTTCTGTCTCCATGGCCCAACTAAGTCTACATGCTCCCAGTCTGTTTCGAGAGAAGAGTATTCGGTGCTGGATTCGGAGTCCGGTCTCTGCCATCTTGTTTGCTTCATCTCAAGTTCCTCATCTCCGCCTGGAGTTTGGAACTGAATTTTCCCATTCTTATAATCGAATAAGGCCCCTGCTGTTCTGAGGAAGGGCCTACCTAGAATGATCTGGGAATCTCTCCAATTACGAGGGGTTTCCATATCAAGGACAGTGAAGTCCACCATGTATTCTTGACCCTCGACTTTGATCACAATGTTCCTTAACTCTCCTTGGGACCTCTTAGTAGATTTGTCAGCAAACTAAAGGATAGCTCTAGATTTCCTGAGAGGTCCGAGATTGAGCCGCTCATAGAGGGCTGTGGGCATCAAGTTGATCGAGGAACCATTGTCCAGGAGAGTGCGTGCAAACGCGATGTCATCAACATGACTCACTACGTAGTGTGCACCCATGTCTCTTCGTTTCCGAGGAAACGAGTTTTTTATTGCACAAGTCATGGCTACTGATAGAACGTGTTTCTCAACACGGCTTTTGGTCTTCCTGCTAACCCTAATAGGTGTGCATCTCACCTTAAGGTATTTTTGGAATGCAGGGGTCATTTCCACGAACTTGTCAAAGGAGATTGTGACCTTGATGTGTTTATTGCAAAACTCAGCCATCTCAGGGTCATCTTTTTGGATTTTTTTGACTTTCTTCTTCCCACCCTTGAGAGCTTGGGGAAAAGGGATTATTAACTCAGGTTCTGGAACTGAAATATCTTCATTAACTGCTGGAACTGAGTTCTGAACAAGACTCTGACTCGGACTTTTATACAGACTCTGACCCGGACTCTAACAAAAAGGAAAATGCTTGGGCGAAACCGGTGATGCTTCCTCCGCTTCTTCTGGATGGTCCTCCTCAGATGGAGGTGCGGGCTCATCGGTGTCGTCAGACTCTGGATGACTGTGGGGCTGGTGCTTCGAGGACTCAGATGTCCTCTTCTTCTGCTGGCGGTGGCGGTGGTGATGCTCCTCCTCTTCTTCCTCCGAATTCTCCTCAGGTAGAGTTTCGGAGGTTCCTTCTCTTTGCGCCCGTGCCCGATCAGGTATGGTCACGGTCCTTCCGCTCCTGAGGGACATATGGTTAACATTATCGTAGGAAAGGATCTCATGTTCAGATAAATAATTATCTGAATAGTATACCTGATCTCGGGGTCGATTCTGGCCCTGCTGTATGCTGTTTGGGTTGGCCTGAACCTGTGCGGGAATTGGAGTCCTAGGCGCCATTTGTTGGTCCTGAGCACGAGAGACCCGATTGATGTCGGTTCTCATGTCCAGGTAGTCATGTTGCATCTGCTGGACCCTATCAGACAGGGTCTGGATCGCCAAGGTGAGGGACTCCAATTCGGTGGGCTGGGCTGGTTGCTGAGTGGATGCTGTCCTGAGCTGGCCCTGCTGGCCGTGCCGATACTGCTGCTGATGGGGCGGTGCTGGCCCTGCTGGTAGGTGCGCTGCTGCGGCTGGTACCCCTGTTCTGGCCTGGACTGGTATCGCGGGATTGTGACGGGCCTGGTCTCCTGGTAGACTGGGGTTGGGCGATGTGCCTGATCCTTCCCCATCTCGATTTGCCGGACTAGCGGGTCACGGCTATACCAGAGCCCGTTGATCTCGTAAACGGGCGGAGGCTCCTCGTATTCAGTTTCCCCTGGTGGGGGTGCATGATGGTTCGGCTGGGTATAGGTCTGATCCCAGCTGCTCTGAGACCCCGGTGCCTGTTCCTGTACAAGATGGACTCGATGTACAGGTACAGGTGGTGCAGAAGGGGTAGGTAGCTTAATCTTGGCTACCTTTTCAGAGAGTTCCTCCACCTTCTTGGGAAGGCTCGAACGAGACTCCATCTCCGCGACTCTCTTGTGGATCTGCTCGACCATGGTAAGCTTGTCTGCAATCATCCCCATGCTGGGGATGAGGTCCTCAGTCAGATCTGCAACAGTCCTTCTAGTTGTCTCATTGGATAGAATCGAGGGAGACAACTGATAGGCCCTTGTGGCCTGTGACCTGCCGGTTTCTGCCATCTGCTCTAGGATTTTCCACACGGCGTGCTCGTTCTTGTTCAGATAGCTTCCTCCACAGGCGGCACTGACTAACCCCTGCATCTCTGGGGTTAGACCGCAGAACAAGGTCTGGACTAAGATTGCCTTAGAAATGCCATGGCATGGGCATTTCTGTACTAAGTCATTGAACCTGTCCCAAGCCTCATGGAACGGTTCGCAGGGTCCTTGGGTGAAGCTGGCAATCTTTGTTCGCATCTGATTGGTTCTACTGAGTGGGTAGAACTTCTTCAAGAAGAGGTCCTTGAACTGCATCTAGGTAGTACATACCACCCCTAGGTTTTTCAGCCAATGTGCAGCCTTATCTCCTAAGGCAAACGGGGTGGCCTTCAGCCGGATATAATCTTGGCCAACATTGGGATGGCTAAGATTGTTGCAGACTAGTTCGAAGTCACGGAGGAAAGTGTAAGGCTCTTCGCTGAGGTTTCCGTTAAACTTCGGCAGCAGGCTAAGGAAAAGGGGCTTCAGCTCGAATGCCTGGTCGGGAACTGCAGGTGCTAGCCAATTTTGGATCTCGTTCTCCGCCGGGTTGTAGGTATCGACCATTGGTCGGTCGATCCCTTCAGCTACTATTATCTGCCCCATTCGTGCAGTGAGATCAGCATTTTTCTGTTCGGCTTCAGCAAGGCGTCTAAGAATCTGTCTCATCTGGTCCTCATCGGGCGGCATCCTTGGCGGCATTTCTTCCTCTAGTTCTGGGGAATGGAAAATAAGGTCGGTGTTAGAGGGTGAATCAAGGAAGGGATTATCGAGGCAAAGGTCTTCCTCGGTAATCTCAGAGGAGATAAAAGGGTTGGTTTGAGAGTAACCACCCTGAGCATGAGGGAACCAGGACTCAAGAGGGTCATGAGTCCTGGGTGGTCCAAGGTGCGCTCGGACCGCGAAAGACGAGTTACTTGGGGGACTCATAGAGAGATCAGTGAATAGTGCGTCGAGATCTCCCCATTCACTCATCTTGATAAGCGAGAAGAAGATAGGATTTTACTCCTACCTGAAGCAAGCAAAAAGAACAATCCAAGACCCCGGTTTTCACACTCAACACAGTGAAGGACTCAAAGTTGAGTCCAATTTATCTTGTAGTTTTTAAGTGTGATATTCAAGCAAAAATAGCAAGGATTACGCGGCCTAGAGGGAAGTCGGCTCAGAGCCGGATGCGTCTTCCCTGTTTATCCTGTCATATAAGATACCGCAGCTCCTTCCTTCCTTCGCTCATATCCCAAGCCGATGGATTCAGTGACCACACCCCTATCTACCTGCAAGCAGGCGGAGGCTGACAAGGCCGGAACTTCACCCCGGGGGGTTACTGGCAGCTTGTCGCGAAGTACTGCAATTTCGCCCCTATCTACCTGAGACAAGCGGAGGCTACTTGGTACTAGTCAAAGAATCTGAAAATATCCGGCTCGTGATATTTGCTAGGATCAGTTAGAGCGTGATATGGAAGACGGGGATTTGGGCTCTACCTTAGGGTGTTCACACACACTCAGGTACCCTCACTCAGCCTGAAAACAAGGTCGGGGATTAGTCTCCCGCAAACAATTTTCAGCTTTTATTCCCTTTTTTTGGTCAATACTGTTAGCAGTCCCGATTTTAAGTTAAGTTATCACTTTAATTTATCCACCACAAAGCACGCCTATCGGACAGTCCCAATTTCCTTTTTAATTTAAGTGAGAAAATCAGAGGGGGAAATCGAGAAAAGCCGATGCAAGTTGAAATCAATGATGCGTATGCTAAGTAGAGAGTACTTACAGTGATCCCTTCGCTTGTTGATGCATGATGCAATACAGAATTGAAAACTTTATTCTACATGCAAATGCAGGCGATGAAAGCCGCTCCTAGACAGGCAGTTCTATTAGCGTGAAGAACGGTTTAATTTTGACTAAGTCATGCGGTCTAGGTGCGTCTTTTAAGTGTGTTGTGTGGTCCTATTGATTACGAGCACAAACAAGTCCTAGAGTGGCTCGAGGAGCCGCTAGTGCAAGCTAAATTACCAATCACCCACACAGCACACGGGACACGGTTTCCACTATATTTACACGCGCGAGATCCCAAACGGGAACCGCTGGAAATAATGCAAAGGAAAAATAAAAAGTGCAATGCCTCTCTTTCTCTCAACACAATTTAAATGCTAAGTCCTCGAAGCGTCGCCGACTCCTCGCGGTCCTCGCACAAAAAATGAAATGGAGGTCAGAGAGTGACACAAAAATAATGCAAAAAAGAAAATAAATAAGAGAAATAATTACAAGAAAAACCGGGGGTCAGACTACCCGGGGATTGGAAATCAAACACTCAAAAATATGCTACAATTAACCTAAGCCGTGCCTCCCCGGCAACGGCGCCATTTTGATATCGCTCCCGCACCCTTAATTAATTCGGGCAGATTAATGTCCAAATCAATTGATATGATTCGTTGCAGTCGGATACGAGGGGTTGATCAAAAACCACTTATCGATTAATGTGAAGTTAACTTTAAGCGGCAATTTTTTTACTTGGGTTAAGTCCAAGGTCGATCTCAGGGAGGCATCTGTCTCCTTAGGTGAATTACAGCAATTGTTCAAGTGTTGATGTTCGAGAATCAATTTTTTTTTGGTCTTTTTAATTTTTATGCAGACATATGCAGACAAGGTGAGCCAATTTAGCGTTTAATTTGATTGATGTATCAAATGAAGTCCAAAAATAATGAAAATTGGCCAGATGATTATTTATGATGAAAATGACCTAAACTAATTTTTTTTGGAATTTTTCGACTCAAAATAAATTTTCTGTGAATTAAATGAACAGACAGAGTAATTTTCAGTATTTAATTTTTAATAAATATCAAATCACAATTTTTCCAAGAACTAAAATTATCCTAGGTGGGTCTAGTGATAAGGGACCTAGGAAAATTAACAGGACTTAAATTTACTGTGAAATGAATTAATTAAAATTAATTCAAGAAAATCACTAAACTATTTATTTAGGCCTCGATATGCGTGCAAAAGCTATGAAATTTTTATGGTGTGTTAGAAATGAAGTCCTTAAGCTACTGTGAATTTTTGGTGATTTTTGAAGGCACAGATAATTAACTAAAAATCAAAAGTCATCACTGGGCAAAATATGTCACAAATGATCCAATTAATTCATTAATAATTCAAGTAAGCCAACAAAAACCAGACACGTGTACTAACAAATAGAGGACAAGATTTCCAACAACATGCAATTTTTAGAATCTCAAAATGATGAAGAATGCACTCTAGGGACACGTGCAAACACAAGGGTGTAAATGCAATACTGGAAATTGAAACTTCAATAAATAAATATGCTGACAGGGACTAAAATGCAATTACCGATAATATGCAGGACTTGTATGCAATTTCTCCACGAGACACGTGCTCCTCACGTGGGGTCTGCTTCAAAGGGACCTTTTTGTAATTTCCAAAAGCTTCAGGGGCGTCTGTGCAAATAACCCAGGCCGCACGTGCTCCTCACGTGGGCGACCTAGGTTCGGAGGACGTCGGAGGCTCGGAGCGAGGGTCGGGTCCTCTGGAGGTTCGGACGATGGCTCGATGCAGCCTCGGGTAGCCCGAGCCTAGGCTTGGATACCGAGGCTCGGATGCGTAGACGTGGCGGCCTGAAGGCCCTCGGATCAGAATGATCCAAGGGATGTCGATGAAGACGCGTGGCTCGATCAAGATACGTCAGATCTACATTGATCCGACGGCTCCTGGCTTCTCTCAATGTCGATGACGCGGAGGGCTAATCGCCGTTAGATCATGAACGATCCAACGGTGCTGGTGAGGCGCGGTGATGGAATACGTGGCGGGATGAGGGCCGTTCGATCGGACGATCGAACGGATGCTGCTTCTTCGTCTCGACGGGTCCTCCGCCACCTGCGGAGGAGAAGGCAGAGCTCCGGTGGAGGTCGCCTAGCTCTGCCTCGGTTGCCAAGCGCCGATGAAGAGCTTCGTCAGCTCCCACGTAGCTCGGAAGAAGCGGAAGTGCACGGCGAAGCCTCCGGTGACCTTTAGATCCTTGGAGGGGTGCTGGAGCTCGATGTCGATGAAGCTCGAAGGGAGCACCGGCGAGGCTCCGGCCAATGAAGAATTTAGGACCTGCAAAGGGTTAGACGTATAGCCGAGGCGTGCAGGTGTTCGTGGAGGAGAGTGGAGTGATCGGCGAGGCCTACAGCGGAGTGAGGTGGTCCGGCGAACGAGCTCCAGCCAAATGGCGGAGCTGTTGGTCGGAGGAAGGTGAAACTTGTCGTCGGAGTGCGCGGAAGATACCGCGAGGATCGGAGCTTCGACGCGAAGCTCGTCGAGGTGATTGGAAGGCACGAGGATGGTCAGTGACGGCGAATAAAAATGGAGAAAACTCAAGAAAATGGAGAAGAAGATCGGCGGACGGATGGAGGGAGTTTCCTGGGGAATGGGGCTCAGCTTTGAGCTCCAGGTCGTCGCTCCAGGGATCGGTAGGGTCCCGAGCTCTAGCAGCTGCTCGAGGGAGGCTGCGGCACGGTGGTGGCGGCCGTGGATCTCGCCGGAGTGGATCTCTGTCTTCGCTCGACAACTCAACCAATTGCTGTCACCAATAGGTAGCTTGGAGCTCGAGGGACCTCTCTGGAGTGGCGGATGGGGGTGAACGGTGCCGGTGGCTGAGTATTTATAAGGAGAAGGAGGTGGTCTGGCTGGGTGAGTGGCGAGGTTGGTGGTCGTCGTGGGGCGAGTGTGGTGGAGATGGTGGTGCTCGAGGGAGCTGGCGAGGGAGAGGGACGAGTGGGGGATGTCGTGGGGAGGTCAGCGGCCGGAGGAGATGGCCGACGTGTGTCCAGAAAAGGAAAGGGGGCACCCCTCCCGCAAGGCAAGGGACGTGGGGGAGAGGGGCGCCTGGAGGTAGGAGACGAGGTCTCCACCGTTGGATCTTGTGATCCAACGGTGGAGATCAGAGCGTGGAGCGACGGTGTAGATCTGATCAGGGAAGGAGCGATCAGAGGCGGATGGAAGCGCCACGTGGCGCGCTGTGGATCAGGCGGTTACGAACGGCTGTGATGGACAGTGGGGGCCGATCGAGCGGATGAGGATCGAGGTGGGATGGGTGGCTGTGATGAGAAGATCGAGGGCGCGATCAAGCGGCGCAGGTGCTTCCACGTGGAAAGCTGAGAGCGCGGCGCTAAGGGACGGTGGAGATGAAGTGTGAAGCGGATCTGATGGCTGGGAGATGGTCACGTACGTGGAAAGGCCTGGGCCGTTGGATCTGAAGCGAGATCCAACGGTGGAAGGCGCGGGCGGATGAGGCGATGGACAGCGGGCCGCGTGGCGCAACCAGAGGGCGCCATGTGGCCTGCTGTGAATGGTTGGATGAAGAAACACGTGTAGAGAGAAGAGGAAGCCGAATTTGGAAAAACTCAAAACATGAAAGTTGTAGATCTTAATGAGATCTACAAGTTTCATGTTGACCAAAGACGGAGATGAGGTCAAATATGATACATAAATACAAGGATACATAAATATACATATGTAGTATACAGAATGACCCAAAAACCCAAGTCTCATACAAGCTCCAATTTCAATGAAATTAGTCTCATTTTGAAGGTCTTTTAATGTGTAGTATTCTAAGAGTGAGTAGACCTAATTAGGAGTTTGTAGAGGGCTTTATTTGTGTTTTAATGTACAAAGGTTCTCCGGCTATTGTGGCTATTCTACAAGGGTGATTTTTAGCAATCTTCCCTATATTATTAAGGAATATATACATATATTATAGAGAAGAAGTTATTTTGATGAAGAGGTATTTTACAGGGGATTTTTGGCTTCTTATTTAAATGCAGATGAGCTGCTAAAATGCATGAATTATGGATGCATGCATGAGTGTTATTTATGCAAGATAAAAGGAAATATGCCTCTATTTTCTCGGGAACAAGGCTCTATTTTTGACTTTTGATGTGATGAATCACAGATTCATCACAGCGCAACGTCTTCCTCAAGCGACGATCTCCTTCAGGCGAGATCCGCGGAGCTCCGCTCCGTGTCACGAGTTCCCCATCGAGCTCGCTCAGCCTCTTCGATTTTATTTCGCCAATCGGATCGAGGCGACGACAGGAGTCCAGCGTAGCTGCTCCGCCAATCCGGCGAAGATTCAGGTAAGTATTCCTCCTCATTTCTCTCGTGATTTTATTTTATCTAATATCTTGTTTCCTTGTCGTTTAAATCACCATCATTATTTTTTTATCCATCACATCACATCCCCATTTTTTTTTATTTTCATATCATCACGATCAACCCACCGTTATATTTGCATTTGTTCATACTTGTCATTTTGCATTTTGTTCATTTTTCTTTGTTGAAACAAAACCAAAAAAAATTAGAAGTATTTGTTCATATTGCAGTCATCCATTTTCTGTTTAAAAAGATTATAAAAAAAATTTAAAAAAAGGTTTCTATTACAGCAAAATATAACAACAGAAAACAAAAAAATAAAAAAAAAAGAAAATTAAAAAAATTTGCAGCAGCAGCCGCCCACCCCTCCCCCTTCCTCCACGGGCGGCGCCCCCCCCCCCATCCGCAGCTCTCCAGCGCTGCCCCTCGCCAGCCCTCCGCCTGGCCTCCTAGCCGCCGCGCGCGCCTCCGTCCCCGCCTTGGCCGCGCACCCTTGTCGCCGACCTCCTCGTGGCCGCGCGCCCGCCGCCGCCCTCTTCCCCGCCTCCTTCCTCCGGGGGTGGCCGCGCCGCCCTTGCCAGCCCTCCGCCGACCAACCGTCGCACCTCCGCCTCCAGCCCTTGCCTACGCACGGTGCGCGCCGCCCTTCTCGCGGCTGCGCGTGGCCGCGCCGACCGCCGTCGCCCTCCACCCGTTTTGGGTTCCCATCGTGCACAGAGGAAGAAGAAGGTCTCCACTTTTTATGTAAAAATTACATGGTTTTTATTATATGTTTATAATATTACATTTCAGTCCCTGTTCATGCTTTATATTGTCAATTTTCAATTTCCATTTTGCACAGAAACCCCTGTCTTTATAGATTATTTTGGACCTCAATTTTGTATCATTTTATTCAAGAAAAAATACCATTGTGTTGAGCAACTAATTGTCTACATTGTGGACATTTATTTGTATTTTTGTGGTCTTTGGGTAATTAATTAAAAATGTTCAACTGAAATTCAGCATATTTTACCCATTCCGTGCTCTTAAAATTATATCTCACACATGGTTGCTCTAAAAATTCCACAAAAAATATATGTGATGCCTTGATATGTGATGAACTTACTATCCAAATTTCATCTAAAATAGAGTTGTCATGTGCTTGGAATAATTTGTAGAGTGAAATTAGTGTTTGATTTTTAATTAAATCTACATAAACTATTTTTGCGAAATTTCAAACTCTCTTGGCTTGCTTGTCTAAATTGCTTTCTGAGATAATTGGCAATTGGATTAATTTGATAATGTGGATTTATTAGAAATTATTTACTCACTGTCACTCTGATTTCACTAAAAAATCCATAAAAAATCATATTTTGCCAAAAAATTCCAAAAATATAACTGTAGCTTCCTTGCATAATGTTTTAGTTCTAGTAATTTTTTCATAATTTTTGCTTTCTGTTTGTGTGATAAATTGCGAAAAACCCCATAAAAAGTGTGCATTTTTACTTATTGCTTTTTAACCCCTAAAATTCTAAAAAAATGTGTTTTGTGTTCATCACTGGATTAGGATCCTAGGAAAAATATAATTTGGCTGAATTGGATTAATTTAACATTAAAATTAATTTGGCTAAGTTGTGTGATTTCTTAGTGTTCTTAATTCACCCGCATTTTGCATTTGACATTCTTTTTGCATAAAAAAATCTAAAAAAACTGCATTGGAAATCTAGATCCTAAGTTTTTGAATTAAAACCGTAGTTGTTCCTTTGCCTCCCTGAGCTCGACCTCGGACTTGCCCGAGATATAAATTAAGCCGAGACACTCTTCACGGAGATCCTTCTCTCAGTTCTGACCGAACCGCTAAGTACACGTGCTACAACATGCTCGAATTAAATATCGTATCTAGCGACTCGTCAGATGGCGCCGTTGCCGGGGAGGCAAACGGCTTAGGGATTAGTTTAAAAATTTGGATTTAGTTTTCCATTAACTCGGGTAGTCTGACCTCGAGCCACCTTGTATTTATTCTATTTTTTTCAATTATTTCTCTTCATATTCTTGTATATATTTTGTTTTTATCTCTCTAACATAAATTTTATTTTTCTTGCGAGGGCCCGGTGAACTTGGAGTGCATCGGAGGTCGACGGACGTAGCGCGCGTCGACTGCTGAAGAACGAGGAGAATTAATTTATTTTCGAGAACATTTTTTTCATTTTTGTAATTATTGTGTTGTAATAACTTAGGTAATTCGCTTTTTCCAGCGGCTCTTGTTTGAGAGCTCGCGTTTGTATCCGGACTGGACTTTGGACCCGCTCGTGGTCGTGTGGTTGATTGACGTAGAAAAGGACTTGCACTCACGGCTCTTAGAGCATTTTATTAGAATATGTTTATTGCTTGTGCTCGTAATTTTTAGGACCACACATCACATCTAACAAGACGCACTTAGACCGTTGGGCTATTAGTCAAATTAAACTTGTTAATCACTCGCTAATAGAACTGCTTGTCTAGGAACGGTTTCTCATTTGCATTCATATTAGTATAAAATTTCAATTCGGCCTTGCATCCCGCATGTAGAGCGCGAGGATCACTGTAAGTCTTCTGAACTGGGCATGCATCATTGATTTCATTATTTGCATCGATTTTTCTCGACTCCCTCCCCTTGGTTTTTGAAACTTAGGTTAAAAGGAAATCGGGACTGATCGTTAGGCGTGCTTTGTTTGGTGGACTAATCAAGTGATAACCAAACTTAAAACCGGGACTGCTAATCAAAGTTGACCAAAAAAAACTGATTAAAACTAACACTTGTTTTGGGAGAGCAAAACCCTCATTGTATGCTTGGATAATTGTGATTGTTGAGAGGTGAGGACGCATCCCTAGGATAGTGCCCAAAACCTACTTTTGAGCCTTGCGTAATTGGATTGATATCTTGATTTATCACCTAATTAAAACTGAAAAGATAAACGGTCGGACTTTTGCGACCATCACTGTGTTGAGTAGGTGAACTCAGGGGTTGCTCTTGTGTTTGTTTGTTTTGTGTGTTATTCGGTGCACTTGCACGCTTTCTTCCTCGATCCGCTTCATTCTCCTATTTTCCCTCCAAGATGTCAGAATATTGGTCATCATATCCACGTCATTCTTCTTCGACCATATTTCGATCATCTCCACCCTCTCATTCCTCTTCATACCCACACCCCAACCGCAAAGTCAGAACTCTGACTGACTTCCACACTTCTTCGTCCTTCTCACCTACCCTACATTCTTACACCCATGACACACAACCACTCTGTTCTAACTCACCATATTCTTGTCTGCTTGCTGGAATCAAGGAACCAGTCGAAGAGCAAGCGACTGCTGAGATGAATGATTGGCATAATCAGTTGACCCCATATACCTCATTTTCACCTCGAGTTGGGACAGAACAACAATTGCTATATACACATCCCGACTTAACCTTAGGGTACAACATGGTCGATCAGACAAACCGAATAGAGAGGCCTGTACCGTACGATCTTCCTGACTTGATTGACCTGAGTGATAGAGACCACATTGACCAACCTTCATATCACCCATTCGGAGAGCCGACATATACAGGGGATTGGATTCATGCGACCGATCTACAGACTCCCTGTCTACTGACTCCGCCTTATGAGGCTCCCACCAACATCTGCCATACAGAAGGGCCATACTCAACCCAGTATTACATGCCTGAGTCAAGGTGTGTTGAGTATAAGAGCCCGAATTCTCAGCAGTATCCTCCAATCGCGCAGACTTCTCTCATGAGGTGTAACGAGAACTTATTGGAGGATGACATTTGTAGACCGATCAAGAGTCCAGGTGGGAATGTTGATCATGGATTTCGTGGATTGAATCTTGAAAACCTGGAAGACACTGGATTGACCACACGTCATGTACAGCTGGAGTCCCTTCTACCTCCCTCTTTTACTAACCACTTTCCCTCCAAACCAGAGTCTGTACATTCTCCTAGTCCTCCTTCACCTACCAAAAAGACCAAAAAAATTGAAAACTCAGAAAATACCATAAAAATTGAAAAAAGAAAAGTTCTAAAAAAATTGGATCCTGCGGTTAGGGAAGCATTGGATAGAAAGTTGATTTTTGAGCTTCCCTTAATAATGTCCATTGAGCACTTTCCCGACCTTAAAAGATTTGTGAGAAGTAAATTGATGCCTAAAAGGTCGGGCAATAAGAGAACAAGGACTGAGATACATATAGTGTCTATGGCCACATCTTTGATAATAGGGAGAAAAACCAAGAGCCGCAGAGTAAAGCGGTTACCTAGATTTGATTGTGAAATCAAAGATACCACATTCACCCATGCAAGAATCGATGATGACTTACCGATTAATATCCTCCCGACCTCCGTGTTTGTCAAGCTCAAACTCGGATTTGCTAAGAAGTCAAGAGAGATCATTCAGTTGGCAGATTGGACCATTAAACGGTCGAGAGGAACCATTTCAGTCATCGTCACTTTCCAAGGTGCTCTACTGGAGATAGACTTCACGATCATTGACATTGAGCACCGAGGAGAGTTCACCCAGTCTCCGATCATTCTTGGGAAGCCGTTCTTAGCCTTGTCTAAGGCAACTATAGATTGTGAGACTCGGGAGATCGATTTCTCTGCATTGGGAGCACTCCGACCTCACCTGATCTTTGAGGACACACGATATTCTTTGGTAACCCGTAAAGTTGCAGACAGTCGTGACATTCGAGAGACAGTTGAGTCCCATCTCTCTACTACACCTGAGATACCGACTGTCCAGACGACCATTGGTTTAGAGACTTCCTACAACCACACACCGCCTACTGCTTGCACTACCACCACGACAGCTTCTAGAGAGGACTCACGACCAGAAGCTATCATTGAGTCGGACATGACCTTTGTGGATTGCCTTGATCATTTCGATGATCCGACACAAGAACCCAACAATATCAAGCCAACTGAGAACACTGTGCCTTATCAGAGACGTGTGCTGACCCTGCAAGAGTATTACAATGCATATGGTGACTCATCTGATGATGAACCTCTAGTCAGAACCTCACACACACACCACATCCAAGACATACACCAAAGGAGACAACTGGGACCAAATTGACCAATCTTGATAAATCGGTTGCTCCATCCTCTAGTCGGTCATATGGAGGGAAGAAGACGGGAGTTGATTCCTTGAGATGTTCCCCCGAACTCCTTAAGACGTATCAATCTCCTCTTCCTCTTGATGCTTCAGGTTCTAGAAAACTGGCTAAGAAGGTTACCTTCGATACTCCAGAGAAGGAACTTTCTGAGGAGTCCTCATCAGGTCCGGATGAGGTGATCTACATGAGTGAGCTTAGTTCGGCTTATCTGAAGCCATATTTGAGCAAGCAGCCGTGTGCCGACCCTCGTTGGACGTTCCCCACACCTCACTATTATTGCTCTGCGGACGAATCTGACAGCGACACGCATGTATACTATCTTCCCCATCGCTCCCGCAAGAAGGTCCGTCACAAACCTTCTTGATCCTTGTATATTCTTCCTCCTCCTTGTACATATTTTCCTTCCTTTATTCACCTCCCTCCCTCATGATTCGCATCACTCGCCCCAGTTCCGTATCATTTTCATTTTGTGGCTATACTTAGGATGACTAGATCTTAAGTATAGGGGGGTGAGTGACCCGATTTGCTCATTCTTTTCTTTTTATTTTCTTTTTGTATATTCTTTCCCATTCTCATCGGTCCCCCATTCTTGTGTTCTTTCCAATACTTAGGCTGACCAAAGCCTAAGTATAGGGGGGCCGATGCCCGTTGTGTATTATCCACATTTTTTTCCTCACTTCTATTCTTTTCACCCACTTGTACTTAGTACGAGCTATGGCTTTTTGTCACCTAGTGCCATGAGGACATAACACAAGCTAAGTATAGGGGGGCGTGTATATATTACATATATACTTTACCCATCGCTCGTACTTTCACGTATTTTTGTATATATTATACAATAATTATGGGGTGGGTAAAAAAAACCAAAAAAAACAAAACAACAACAAAAAAACTCTTTCCTAAAAAACTCTTTTTCCTTATTTGCTAAAAAAAACTTTTCAAAAAAATCCTTTTTTATATATAAAAAACTTTTTCAAAAAAAAAGAATCTTTTCTTATTTACCTATCTTTTTCAAAAAAAAACTCTTGAAAAAAAAAGCAAAACTTTTCTAACAAAAAAAACTTCTTCTTTGCCTTTGTTTGTCAAAAAAAACCTTTGTGAAAAAAAACTTTTTCTAAATCTTAAAAAAAATCAATCAATCATAAAAAAAACTAAAAAAAACTAACTAATAAGTTGGTTTAATCCCTGACACAATTCACTTTCACACAAGACTAGTGATGTTCAAGAACACTTGGTTTATGAGGTCTTTATATTTTGATTTAAACAGCCTTAGTCATTAGGGTCCTTGACTTAATTATTCACATTTCCCTAGTTTGAAAGATTTGTATGCTATATTGCATGCTTAGTCTCTACCTAAAGAATATGATCAGCACCTCACATACACGACTGCAGTTATGATGAGATGAGTTGTAATTTCACTTGAGGAACTGGGATGAGGGATTTGAGTTTGGACTTGATTTAATGATGCTCGAGGATGGGATAAAATCAATGAAGGCTTCATGAAACCTGAGTGTCAGCACATTTAGCCAGTATGAGAACATGGTTCTTGTACTATCTCTTGACATCTACCTATGTGCCAGGGTGTGATAAATTAAAAAAATGTTGATCATTGTGAGCCAACTCTTGGTAAAAGCAGTGGAGCTAGCCAAAAATACTACAAAGCAATGAAATGTCAAAGAAAAGCTCTCATTCCACAAAGTCAATTATCAAAAGAGCTTCCACCAAAGGCGAGCGCTCCCAACCATTTCAAAGTGTCCACTTGGACCACCGTTATTAGGACCAGGAGTCGGGCTTGCACCAAAAAAGGGCTCTGCATCGTAAATGCTACAAGTCTGGGTGTAGAAGGTACGATAGGTACTCAAAAAAGGCACACCCCGGTGTACTCCCAGGAAAACAAGTGCAGACGGCTCCAACTTCTCTTGATGGACGCACTGATCAACACCAAAAAAATGTGTTGCGTAATAAGGCACTCGAGAGAATCCTTGTTCCAATGAGAGGGAGAGAAGAAATGACACAATCCTATGCCCTCCATCAACTGGCCTTCCATCTACACTTTTAAGTCTGACAACTAAAGAGACGGTGGATTGGATGCAAGAAATGGTTTATTCCCTAGTGTTGAGGATCGGGTCCTTAGGAGAGTCTATTGGACTGGAACCTTGGGTGACGCGATGAATCTACTCTTGTAACTGCGGTCAACACTTAAAGTCATATCCCTTATATATATATATATATATGTATACAAAAGAGTCTGATGATTAGGAAAATTGGGTACCTTTTGACTAGAGCTCGGTTCAGCTTAGAATTTTAGGATATATAAAACCGAGAGTTCTTGAATGGATCAAGTCTTGTATTCACATGCACAGTCAGGGGTTAACCCGACTTATTCATTCTTTATTTGCTCGAGGACTAGCAAAGTTTAAGTATAGGGGGGTGATGAATCTGCGATTCGTCATCGCAATATCTTGATCTTAGAAAAATCCTCGAGTAAAATCCCAAATAAATGTCTATAAAATCCACAAATTAACAAAATGACTCTTGTAAATAAAATACACTAATTATTGTATATTAGATTGTACAAAATAAATTACACATAAAAAGCCGCAAAAATAAAGGAGTTTTTTACTTGTAAATAGCACAAAACTTCATGTATTTTTAATAATTTTATTTCAACTCCTTTTTCGTTAATTCTTTCTCTAACTTGTTCATAGTAATGTACATAAAAATACAAAAATACAAAACAAATTATATCTCAAATAAATGCTCCTAGATCCCAATGGGAAAAAGCCGTAAAGACCAACTTCCAAGCTAAATTCCCGCTCTGTATGAACTCCAAATTCACACTCACTTTTAAAGTTCAAGTTAGAAAATTATCTATCTAACGGAAGTGGTTTCATTAAAATCGGAGCTTGTTTGCAAAAGTTGGATTTTGGGACCTAGATGTACATTGTATATTATGTATATATTCTTTCTTTCTTCATTTTTTATTTTATCTTTCTTAATTACTAAAAATCAAAAAAACTTATTGTTGTGTTGTATTTTAATTATATTATTTTATTGTATTTTTTCCGTTGTAAATATCTCTTACTAAAAAGACAAAAAAATACTTATAAAAAAAGCAAACAAAAAAAATTTGTACATGTTGTATATATTCCTTTGTAAATTCTCCACTATTTTTTTCCTTCTTTATATTTTTGTTGTATTTAAAGTAGCCTACTTTATTTCATTTCATCTTCCTTTATTTAATAACATTCTCTACAATAACTTCTCTACCACCAACTTCTATTCAACTCCACCATTTTAATAACTCCCATTCCACTCCATATTCTTCCACCAACCTCCCATTCAACTCCACCAATAATACAACTTCCCATTCAACACCACCACCATTCTAACCTCTCTTTCTCTTCTCTTTATATTCATTTGTACATCCTCATTTTTTCGCATCCGCCATTCTTATAGAAAAAGGAGAGAGCTTGAAACGTGGAGTTGGTGACAGCAGTGCAACGTCTTCCTCAAGCGACGACCTCCTTCAGGCGAGATCCGCGGAGCTCCGCTCCGCGTCACGAGTTCCCCATCGAGCTCGCTCAGCCTCTTCGATTTTATTTCGCCAATCGGATCGAGGCGACGACAGGAGTCCAGCGTAGCTGCTCCGCCAATCCGACGAAGATTCAGGTAAGTATTCCTCCTCATTTCTCTCGTGATTTTATTTTATCTAATATCTTGTTTCCTTGTCATTTAAATCACCATCATTATTTTTTTTATCCATCACATCACATCCCCATTTTTTTATTTTCATATCATCACGATCAACCCACCGTTATATTTGCATTTGTTCATACTTGTCATTTTGCATTTTGTTAATTTTTCTTTGTTGAAACAAAACCAAAAAAAATTAGAAGTATTTATTCATATTGCATTCATCCATTTTCTGTTTAAAAAGATTATAAAAAATTTAAAAAAAGGTTTCTATTACAGCAAAATATAACAGCAGAAAACAAAAAAATAAAAAAAAAGAAAATTAAAAAAATTTGCAGCAGCAGCCGCCCGCCCCTCCCCCTTCCTCCACGGGCGGCGCCCCCCCCCCATCCGCAGCTCTCCAGCACCGCCCCTCGCCAGCCCTCCGCCTGGCCTCCTAGCCACCGCACGCGCCTCCGTCCCCGCCTTGACCGCGCGCCCTTGTCGCCGACCTCCTCGCGGCCGCGCGCCCGCCGCCGCCCTCTTCCCCGCCTCCTTCCTCCGCGGGTGGCCGCGCCGCCCTCGCCAGCCCTCCGCCGACCAACCGCCGCACCTCCGCCTCCAGCCCTCGCCTACGCGCGGTGCGCGCCACCCTTCTCACGGCTGCGCGTGGTCGCGCCGACCGCCGTCGCCCTCCACCCGTTTTGGGTTCCCATCGTGCACAGAGGAAGAAGAAGGTCTCCACTTTTTTATGTAAAAATTACATGGTTTTTATTATATGTTTATAATATTACATTTCAGTCCCTGTTCATGCTTTATATTGTCAATTTTCAATTTCCGTTTTGCACAGAGACCCCTGTCTTTGTAGATTATTTTGGACCTCAATTTTGTATCATTTTATTCAAGAAAAAATACCATTGTGTTGAGCAACTAATTGTCTACATTGTGGACATTTATTTGTATTTTTGTGGTCTTTGGGCAATTAATTAAAAATGTTCAACTGAATCTCAGCATATTTTACCCATTCCGTGCTCTTAAAATTATATCTCACACATGGTTGCTCTAAAAATTCCACAAAAAATAGATGTGATGCCTTGATATATGATGAACTTACTATCCAAATTTCATCTAAAATGGAGTTGTCATGTGCTTGGAATAATTTGTAGAGTGAAATTAGTGCTTGATTTTTAATTAAATTTACATAAACTATTTTTGGGAAATTTCAACTCTCCTGGCTTGCTTGTCTAAATTTCTTTTTGAGATAATTCGCAATCGGATTAATTTGATAATGTGGATTTATTAGAAATTATTTACTCACTGTCACTCTGATTTCACTAAAAAATCCATAAAAAAAATCATATTTTGCCAAAAAAATCCAAAAATATAACTGTAGCTTCCTTGCATCATGTTTTAGTTCTAGTAATTTTTTCATAATTTTTGCTTTCTGTTTGTGTGATAAATTGCGAAAAACCCCATAAAAAGTGTGCATTTTTAGTTATTGCTTTTTAACCCCTAAAATTCTAAAAAAAATGTGTTTTGTGTTCATCACTGGATTAGGATCCTCTAAAAATTATAATTTGGCTGAATTGGATTAATTTAACATTAAAATTAATTTGGCTAAGTTGTGTGATTTCTTAGTGTTCTTAATTCACCCGCATTTTGCATTTGACATTCTTTTTGCATAAAAAAATCTAAAAAAAACCGCATTGGAAATCTAGATCCTAAGTTTTTGAATTAAAACCGAAGTTGTTCCTTTGCCTCCCTGAGTTCGACCCCGGACTTGCCCGGGATATAAATTAATCCGAGACACTCTTCACGGAGATCCTTCTCTCGGTTCTGACCGAACCGCTAAGTACACGTGCTACAATGTGCTCGAATTAAATATCGTATCTAGCGACTCGTCAACAGGCACAAAGGTCTTCTCTTTATTAGAAGGGGAACTCTCTCTGGAGTGGGGTGACACTACACTTTCTCTCGTGTACTTTGTGTGTTTACAAATGAGCCACCACCTCTCCTTTTATACAAGACTCAAGGCAACTCAAGGGACACTCATTATCACATCTACAATAATGATACATAAAGACACAAGAGACCCTTCAAGTTCTTCGACAACCCTTCGCGTTCTTCAGCAACTCTTCGTCTACTCGTCTCTTCGACTCCCTTGTTGTACTTTCATCTTCCCATATGATTGATGCCACATAAACCTCCCAGTCATCAGTACACTCATGCTCCAATGCTTGCTGATGCAACTTTGTCAAAATTTACCGAGTGCCACAGAACACTCGGTCTTGTCCCAAAGTGAACCCGCGGCCTCCAGACCCTCGTGCGGTAAACCCCTCCTTAGCATTCTGCATGCTAAGGGGAAGTCCTCCAGAACTTCGCTATTGTGGCCTCCAAACCACTCTCGTACGCGTACTCCGAGCATGCTTGACAATGCTCGTACTCAGCACCTGCAATGCTCCAAGCCTCCTTGGACCGCCACACATCAATACCGATACCGTGTACCTTTGTGCTTATGCCTATGTGACCATACCGCATTGTTCCTCAATGCATACTGCTTCACTGCATACCGCCATTCTGTGCTCGTGTATGTACCCGCTGCGTGCATCCACTATCATGTCTTGCACTACTGTCTGTACTCGATGCTTGCACTACTACAAGCACCATGACACTCCGCTACCGAGCTAGTGTACTGTGTGGCGCTTCTCCATTGTCACGTACAGTTGAGCCTCCAGACTCCCGTGTATAACCTCCGTAATATCCACATATTTCAGACTCTTCCTGAAGTCCTAGCTCCATCGATCATTCTCGAGCATCCGCTACCCTGTCTGCACGATCATTATTGATCACGAAATTTGAGGGTGTGACACATACATGTTTATTTACACATAGAATAGCCTGACAAAATCAATTCTAACATTTAATATACATTTTGATATACAATTAATAAGTTAACAGATTTTAATAACAAGGAGCGATCACTACAAGAAATTTGTTGATATACTAGCACCATCTTGCAACCACTAGTAGTCGTATTATGATAGTAGTAGGTAATGCGGCCTCTTTACCTCAACAAGTGGTTGCATAACTAAATACTCAACCACAATTTTGAGTTGGGCGATTTGACGCCTCAATATGTGATCACAATGTGGTCGCATATTGTAGTCGCATGTTCCGCTACACAGAATGACAGAACCCTCCCTTTCTCTTTTCACTCGACTCCTCTCGCTTTATTTCTCACCCTCCCTCTCCACATGACCTCCTCTCTCTCTCTTTCCGCTATCCTCTCCTCCTCTCTCTTCCATATCATACTCTACTCCATCCCCATCCTCTGCCCTTGCGAAGAAGGATTAAAGGAGGCTCAACCCTTGTGGAGAAGATCTTCATCTTCCATCTCTGGCTTCGGTGACTATCTCCCTAATCTCATACTCCTGTTACTTAGGTATATCTCTTGTCCTATGATTTTCTTATATAATAGTTAGTTTTTTTATTTACAATGAGTCTGTATGTTCATTTTGAAATGCACTGTAGGTGTTGGTTGTAATGCTTAAGAGATATTGTCTTATTGGATGATGATCTAAATGTCTTTTAAAATGTGACTATTTTCTGTAATATGTGATTTTTTGTTGTCACGCGTGAATTAGAAGTGCAATTTGTGTGTGTGTGTGTGTGTGTGTGTGTGTGTGTTGAAGGGTGTGTATGTGAGTGTTAGGGTAATATATATTTTGAATATTCGCGTGCTTGATGTTAATGCATAATATAATTTAATTTGTTACGTAGTCGTTATTTTAACTGTAAATAATTGTATATTATGTATTTATCAGATAGGCCCATCATGTAGATTCATTAAGGTATTGCATGAAATCACACAAAAATCCAATCACACGTGCGCGCCCTTCCACTATAAGTTATGTGTATCCCTGCATAATGTGAGGCATGTGCAACATATTTTGGAGAGTGATGCCCCATCATGTATTGTATATTTTTTTCATAATTGATGGGGTCTTAGCTTTACAAGATAAGAAATTCCCCTCGCAACACCTTGCGACTCTTGATGTTTGTTTTGCATGTACACGATTAGGGGTAGGATAAGTTAGGACAATATACCGAATTGATCCATATCGAAACCAAATCTTCTCAGGTGTTATTACATTCGAGCGGTGTCTCTCGCTAGCGTAGTCAACATAAAATCTCCAAGATAATTAAACAACCAAATAAATGCGACAAAAAAGAGAAAATAAATTCCAAATACTCAATCATGGGTAAACATGTATAAGGATATAATGAGAGTATAGGGAAAATGTATGTGTTTATTTAGACATGTATGCAAGGTGAGGAATATGTTGATGCATAAGATTATGTAATAGTGTATGGAGCAATGTATGGTATGTAAAAGTGTATGGAATGAGAAGCATGTATGCAAGTTTGTGAGGAATGTGAGTATGCATGTAGGTGTGTAAGAGTGTATGGTGCAATGTGGGCATGAATGGATGTGTTTGGGCATGTATGCAAATGTGTAAGAAATTTGGGTATGTATGTAGGTGAGTAAGAGTGTATGAAGCAATTTCTAGGTATGTTTGGACATGTATACAAGTGTGTGAGGAATATCGGTATGCATGTAGGTGTGTATGAGGGTATGGAGAGAGTATAGAAATCATATATATATATATATATATCTGTATTTGGGCATGTATACAAGAGTATGAGGAATATGGCTATGCATGTAGGTGTGTAAGAGTGTATGGACGATATGAGCATGTATTGAGGGGTATGCATGTATGTAAGAGTGTATGGGTGCATTAGGGCATGTATGTAAGTTTATGAGGAATATGGGTATGTATATGGGTGTGTAAAAGTGGATGGTGCAATGTAGGCATGAATGTAAGAGTGCATGTGGGTGTATAGGTATGTGTGTAAGTGTGTTAGGAATTTGGATATGCATGTAGGTGTATAAAAGTGTATTGGTCAATGTATGGGTGTGTTTGGGCATGGGCATGCATGTAGGTTTGTTAGAGTGTATGTATAGGTATGGGCATGTATGGAGGAGTATGGGCATGTATGTAAGAGTGTATGGATATATTAGGGCATGTATGCAAGTGTGGGAGGAATATATGAGTACGTGTGGAAGCATGTAAGAGTGTATGGTGCAATGTAAGCATGAATGTAAGAGTGTATGAGAGTTTATGGGCATGTATGCAAGTGCTTGACGAATTTGGGAATGCATGTAGGTGTGCAAGTGTATTGAGCAATGTATGGGTGTGTTTGGACATGTATGCAAGGGTGTGAGGAATATGTGGATGCATAAGATCATGTAGGAGTGTATGGCGCAATGTATGGTATATAAGAGTGTATGGAATGGGAAAGAGCGTGTGTGCACGTTTGTGAGAAATTTCTTACATGTATGCAATGAAATCTTCCTGCAGCTTGGTCACATACTCCACCATCATTACCATCTAAGACTCCATATATGGTGATGCCTGTTGTGACGACTGAAGTTGTAAATATGATGGCTATCCATAATCAGAGTAAGAGTGTCGATGTTCCTCCATATAATATGGAGAAAGACCACCAAGTATCAACATCCTATTGGTGAAACTAACATCCCTCGCCTCCAAGACCTATAATCAAAATTTTATAACTACATAGATAGCAATGTATAATCATTTAATCACTTAAATTATATTCTACTATACCTATTTCTATACGGTTTTATCAAATATCGGTCATTGGTCCTCAGGAATGCTTGCTCACCTATCAGTATGAAAATTGGGGGAAAAATTAAATATCTAATATGATTTATAATTCTGCTTATCACTTACAACAAACAAACAAAACTAACCATCACTTCTCCCGCCTCATGAGTAGACCGCTGGTAATCACCATCTTTCCCTTGCATATGTGTCCTAGTCCACCATTCATGAACAAATGGTTCTCTTTCTAACATAGCAGCCTGAAAAATAAAAATGTATACAACAAATAAAGAGTGTACATGTCAGAAATCAACATTGAAATTGTTGTATAATATTGTTAAGACTACCAGCTCAACCTGGATTTGATTGTATATTTTAGTGCCATTTGTCGATCTAATATTTTGCTTCTGGTGGTTCGCTCTACCTATTGTCGATCTCCTCCTATACTCAAAATCAGAACTGAAAGAATCACAAAAAGCAATCCACATGTAACAAAAATTATTATAAGACATCTAGATAAAATTACAATTTTAGTTAACCAATGTAAAAAAATAAATACCTTTCCTCAGTGCACCAAGTCGATGGGAATCTCTTCATCTCCTCAAAATCCATCTCCTCCAAAATTTTATATGTGAGTCCCTTACAACCTTAAAATGTATCGCTCATTCTTTTATCCATCATAAGGGTAAAGGCTCAATGGTAGGACTCCTTCCCTGTACCATGAGCTAAATGATACCTACCTTGAAAAAGTATAAAAATACGTCAGGTAACTAAAAATATAAGAATTTATTAATTTTTGAGTTTAAAATTCATACAAAAAACAAGTCAAACCACATCTCGTGCTCAACGATGAGAATACGACACCATCGGAACTCTGTGCATGTCGTATGCACCTTGATAATATTCATTATTTCTTTAAAAATCTTTTCTTTGTTCAGAAAATCCCCATATAAAATGAGAATTAGATCATATGTCTATATGGATGAAAAAATTAATAAAATATAATTTACAAATGATATCTACCTCCCGTCAATTGAAATCTGCAGAAGCGGGTATGAATCGGAACAATGACCCCCCACTGACGGCACATTCACATGCACGTCGATGCTCTGACTTGCGGAAGATGAAGAAACTGAATCCATAGAAGGATGTGCTAGAATTGGTATAGGATAGAGATCAAGAACTTGTGAAGAATATGGCTCACCGAAAACACCTCCATATGAGGAAGGTGGAGGAACACCAAAAGATGGATAACACGCCATAAGATGGTGCATCTCATCTGAAAGAGTTATTGAAAAAGTCGGCGGGGTCGAAGGTGAGGGAGACTGCGAAGTGGATGGCCAACCGGATCGCTGCATGTCCAAAACCAACCATATCTGTAAATAAATATGGACGAAATTAATTAAAAGAGGGTTTCAGATGCTATATCAAATTAGTTATGAGACGTTGGCCTAATTTACACAGTTTAATCTAGGAGATAAGGGAAGGACTTTATTATTAATAATAATTCTTGCACCCATCCTTAAAGATTCAAATACAGAACTAAGATTATCGTCGCTACATGCATATTAGCATTTATATCTGAGCAAATTTCAAGAGCATAACCATGCACCCTTCAATATACCCCATAAATTAAGCTTTATATCCTTTAAAATTGTTATCAAAGTAACAGTAGTTAAAGTATAATAAGATTAATTTGGTATATCGAAGAGGAACATGGTTATATTGCCGAAAACTAAGTTAGATATAAAGTCTAACATACATGTAGCGATGGCGATCTTAATTCAATTTTTGAATCATTAAAGATTCCCCTAGTTTAGGACCTCCGAATTAAGGAAAGCTAACATCAATGTCATATTATATGGATACCTTGCATCTCTTATGTGTACGTGCTACATATGAGGACTTCAAGATACAAGTACAAAATATGAATTTATGTTAGTCGACATTTACATAAATTTAACTGGTTTACGATAGAGATATGGATATATGTGATCTTTGAAGAATATGGTTAGATCCTCAAGCGCATCACGGAAGCGTGAGCATCGTATCGAATACGACGAGGAGCGACTAGTCGCACTAGTTGCTCGATGCAGCGGAATTTAAAAAATTTTAATGCGACGAAACCACATGATCCAAGAACACTTCTTGGATCGTTTTGTCTAAACCACAAACAAGTAATAGGATTACCTCTTGAAGCGTGGTTGTGATCGAGTCTCTAAACGAAGAGACCTCCTGTCTCAAGTCCGATCCGACGGAGGAGACGCTTGCGAGCGCGGGGATGAACCGCGTGCTTCTCGCAATCCATGTTGATGATCCAAGCGGCGGATCTCCTGATCTCGACACACGAGATCCTATGTCTTCTTCACGAGCGAGGCGCACCGCAGGAGACGGAGATCCACGAGCAGGAGAACGGGCAGCATAACGACGATGCCGCGGCGATGGAGAACCTCTCCATGGCATCCATGATGGACGACCATGAGAGGGAGAGAGAGGGCTGACGTCTAGAGAGAAAGAGAGAGAGAGATGCTTCTCAAGCATTATATGTGTAAAGAGAGAGCATGGGTATGCCTCTCTATTTATAGGATTTTGGGATCCATGGATCTCAATCCATGGGACAACACAAATCCAATGGCTCTCATTGATTGTGTTTCTTTTAATGGCTAAGATTTGTGTTGGTAAAACCAACAACAATTAATTTAAATTAAATTAAATATATGTTGATAAATCAACACAATTTAATCACAAAATTAAATCATCAATACATGGAGATAATGAAAGGAGAGAAAGTCTCCTTCCATGTGGAGAGGGGGGACGGCCTCCCTTTCCTAATGGGAGTGGTGGCCGTCCACCCTCCTCCATTAGGAAGGTGGCTATTTCATCTTTTATGTAGCAACAACTTATGTTGCAAATTATTCTACAAAAATAATTCACAATTATTTTGTAGATATTACAATCTTGCCATTGAAAAATTTGTGAATCATATTCACAACCCAAAACAAATTGTAAGTTACATTTTCAATTCAATGTCCAATGTGAATCCAATTCACATTAACATTTAATTAACAAATGTAAATTACAAATAACTCTCTCTTATATATTATAAATCACATTTATAATATATATGACTAATATGGATATTGCTATCCACATTATTCATATCCATGATAATTAAATCACATTTAATCGTCTTGGATCTCTATTCTCTTGTTCTCAAATAACATGAATCATATTCACATTATTTACATCTTTGATAATCAAATCATATTTAATTATCTAAGACAACTCTCTTTATAATATGAATCGAATTCATATTAATCATGATAATTAAATCACATTTAATTATCCATTTCCTCAATGCTCGGATACATAAATCAACAATAGAATTATCCATGAACTCCTTCAAGGATAATGCGCTTTCTCCGCAGATACTTGGAGATAAGGACAGGGCGATTGTATTGTTCCACGTATAGTGACATGGATATTGAGATCATATCTCAAATCCAGATCGCGGGCCTCCCATAGATGCTTGATTAATCAAGACCGCAAATCTAATCTTATCATTGCATCTGAATCATATTCAGATCAATGTCCAATAATTGGACTAAGATAAGATTACTTCTCTACTGAGAGGAGTCACTAAAATCCAGACCCGTTTAATCACTCCCTAGGAATGGAAGCGTCATGGTTATACAATCGTTTATGATCACATCACCCTCAGGTATTCCTAATACCTGTACATCCTGCATACTGGAAGACTCAGATTAAACCCGAAGTATTGGATCAACTTTATACTGTCTACTTCATGGTTTTATCAGTAAGTTTCTCATTCGATCATTGGGAGTCGGTATTGATTATATACTTTCCAAAAGCATATATCATACCTAGGTCTTGATCATATACTTTCCAAAAGTATATATCAAACCAACAAATTAAGTCAAGCTTCCAAAGCGAGACGACCGTGCGCACGGAATTTGATTCTTCCCAATATCTCATGAGTGAGCTCATGTCTTCCGGTTCAGTAACTGAACCTGTATGATCCCTTTGAGAGATCGTATTACTCATATGCCCTTATATGCACACCAGCGCGCCGGTGTATAGACCTTGATTAGGTCATCAACCTATTGGTCTGCCAAATGTACATACTCAAACATATAGTAACACATCTGTCTCCGGTCAGAGGATGTGTGCATGTATCGTGACAGCATACGATATAGGACTTTGGTTATCTCGATCTCGTTAAGTCAACTCTTTGACCTAACTCATCCGACACCTCCGAATCTCTATTCCTATGCAGAGGACTTGCATCAAGAGGTCGGTCAGATATCAACCTAAATGAGATAGGATTGCCATCTCCTACTCATGCTGGAGATCATCTCTTAATAATCATTTGACGGTGCTTGATGAGTCCTCAATCTAACTCATTAGATATTCATCTAAGCACCAGCCTTTATGATTTAATAATTGAATTAACAGCTGTATGATCATTAAGATGGCCATGATACATAACCCTAATTGTACTAAGGGACCTATTATGCAAATTATGTACTCTTTATTTCAGACTAAGGAGTGAATTACAATAACATTTATTGCATAATGGCTCGCCGTGGGCTCGCATGTCCAACAATCTTAATATTGTGCCTAATAAAGTTTTTGATATTTATTTTATTAGGAATGTACCTGCAAAAAAATATCTTCCACATGTACACATTAAATTCTATAACAATTAGGTCGGGATATCTCATCCCCGAAGTGGGTCCAATAATTTTGTGAAAAATGAAAAATAATACGTTGGAGGTGATGAAATCTTCCAATGTATTCAGACGTCTCCCGTTGTGTAGGACCGCACACCACCTAGTGTGGAGGGACACACTGTGTATTGTTTTATGTGATTTCATAGTTATTTAACATTTTAACATTATTAACTACCTAACTACAAACAAATACGGTACATTGATCCACATTAGTTAAATTCTAATGTGATAAATAATCACAATAGGGATATTTAACTGGAAATTTAATTTATTTTAATATCTTAATATATTTTAATATTTTCCAAAATAAAAAATAAATTTATTTTTTTGTTTTTACGAGGAATTAATGGCATTTTTAATACTTTAATGTAAAAATTTACTTATAGAACTTATTATTACTTCATATTTCAATATATTTTAATATCTATTTAAATAAAAATAATGAATAATTTCAATATATTTTAAGATTTATTTAAATAAATTTAATATATTGTAGACTTCGAGATTAAAAGGAATCTTCCTCGTTTTAAAATTTATTGTTGTGTAATACTTTATTTCCATTATAAAATATCAGTATATCTATAAAAGATTGTTATTTAAATATTTGTAATATTGTTACAGTCATTTTTATAATTAATTAGTAGTATTATAAAATTATATAATGGAAGAATATCCATCTATTTAATTAAAATTTAATAATTACTTTTATTACTTAAATTAATTTAATATAATAGAAGGAAATCCATATGTATATTCTCCCTCCTTAATAGACATAAACCCATACTCCCATATGCACAGAATACGGATCCATTGTTTATAAAGTTTTATAATAATTTTAATTCATATTTCAATATGTTTCGATATGTATCTAAATTAATTTAATATATAATTTGGGATTTATAAGAATTTATTTGCTTTTATGTAAATTAATAAAAAAATAATGTTATGAACCTTTATTCCTTTAAAATAAACAATGAATCATATTTTCAGTATAATTAATAGGTATATCTATACTAGTTTTATTTCTAGTTATATCTAAAAGTTTTATAGTCATATTTAGAATCAGTGATATTGTATAATTTTATAA
This sequence comes from Ottelia alismoides, assembly GCA_037367405.1. Classification (NCBI taxonomy): domain Eukaryota; kingdom Viridiplantae; phylum Streptophyta; class Magnoliopsida; order Alismatales; family Hydrocharitaceae; genus Ottelia; species Ottelia alismoides. Next base: position 777,658 of record JAZKJV010001537.1, on the reverse strand, counting down.
TAGACCCAAATTCTTTATATTGAATAATTAAATTGAATAATTTTTCTTTTTTTTATAATTTCACAAGGTATTTATTATGTTTTTAAAACTTTGATAGGCTTATTTACATGAATTACTTATAATTTATATTTTATAATTTCTAAGTCTACGTAAATATGTAAGGGATTTTCTTTTATTTTATTCCATTTTGGATCGACGGGTCCTAAATATATTTGATGTAATCTTTTGGAATTACAATTAATTAATATCATTTTAAACAAATAACTAATGCGTAGTTAAATTTCATTATTTATTTTTATTAACTATAAATATGGAATGAATATATTTTAGATAATAAGAACTCATTGTAGCGTATAATTTTGATAATATAAAGTTAACCGAGATCTTTTGAGACAAAAGTAACTTTTATTTAATATTAATTTAATTACATATACAACACACTCCGCCATCTAACCACCTCACTCAATCCATATATAAACCCCTCTCCTCTCTCTCTCTCTCTCACTCACACACACACACCTTCACCATACCTCCACATACTCTATCCCTCTCTCCCTCTCTATCCCATATCTATACACTATATGAGGATGTATGTGTGCATAGAAACATACATAGACACATAATAAAGAGTTTTCAGGTAAACCGATCCTTATTGGTAATTAGTAAATAATGTAATCCAAGTCAAGTATGACATTATTCGTATTTCATGTTATCGTTGTCCAAGTTATGTCAACACATTAACAAGTTATACCTCATGTTATTAAATCATAATAATACATAACCATGACATGGTGTTCCTATCTTCTAGGTTTAGTCATTATCAATCATCAACAAGGTATTCTATTAAGTATAAAAGTGACGAGGGTATTTAGTATTCGACTTTATTATACACATTCAGTAATGTTACTAGTTGTGGCTTTTCATCATACACCTTACATGCATATAGATTTCCATCTATACTAGACAACCACCATCAAATCTAACAACAAACAGATATTAATCAAATCATATGAAACATAAACGACATGTTCAAGCACTCAAAATATAGAAAGTAACGAATACTCTATCAACAATATGAAAATCCTAAAACATAAGAATATGAATGACATGGAATGAAATGCTAAAAGATGTGAGAAAGGATGAAGCGGTGCACCTAAGGGAAGACACTTACGTGATTGGATGACCCAAATGAGGGTTGCCAGAGTAAGGAAGGCGGAGCAACGATCGACTAGCAAGGGTTTTGAAGATGGGTTGCGGGTAGAATTAGAATGGAAGGCCTGAATCGTTATGTTTACAGACATGGGAAAGATATGTGCTCGCCCAGTGTTGGTCCGCGTGCTCGCTCCCAATTCAAATGCGACTTGTCACATTCAGATGGGCGATCACTGCGGGCGAGCGTGGGTGTTAGCCGAGTGCTCGCCCACTAGTTCGAAGAGACACCACACTAAAATCGATCTAAAATTTGATGGGCGACGGATCGAACGAGCACATGTGTTTTCCCTTGACTCGCCCATCCCCAGGCCAACACGTGTACTCGCCAAACCCATTGCAAACATGTGCTTTCCATGAACACTTTTTCTTGTAGTGTCACGGTGATAGACATCATGGAAGAAGAGGAGCTGTAGTGTAGCACCCTTCACGATCTCTTCAATCAGTGACGGAGAGAGGGGGGCTTAGCCCCCCCGGCTCCCAATTAAGTACATATATACATATATATGTTTAATATATAGTATTATATATGATCTAAATACACTATTTAATAATTAAAATTTATATGTTATGTTATAATAGCCCCCCATATATCAACAAAAAAAATCAATATATATGATCTAACTACAATAATTAACTATTAATATTACATAATGTGCATAATCGGATACTGTATATCTGTATATGTCCATCATCATACCCGTTTATAAACCGTCACAGATATATAGTTTTTATTTTAGCATATATGGTATAGATAACAATTTTTCTTTTATATTTTTGTGCATATATGGATATGGATTTAGATAACTCTTTAATTTTTTAGGATCTTCAAATGGATATGGTTACATATTTTTCTAGTGTATACATATATGGATACAAATACATATTTGTATCCGCATGTTTGCAACCTTATTTTGTCTACGTCAATTTTAAAATAGTATGCATATGCATGTACATATGTCAAAATATGTATAAACAAATATGATAAGGGATTGGTACACATATCTATATAGTGTTACTTGTTTGAACATATTAAATCTAATGATATTACTTAATATCACGTTAATAAATGCGTATTTCAGTGATATAAAGAGTTTTATAGGGATCTTTTGGTCAATATGATGTTTATAGATATTATTTATGTTCGATTATAACTTTATATAGGTATTTTTTGTAAAAAAATACCTTCCAAATATTAGTTTCAAGCAATTATGAAATTATTGCAAGCTCGCCTTATAGATAGAGTTCGTTTCCACAAATCCAATCTCATAAATTAAAACATCTGTTATCGTTCTACATATGCTCCAAATTTCGCTCAAATCTGATGACATTTCCTAATTTATCTTAGCGGTTAAAAGTTCAATCAATATTCAAGCAATCACAATTAAAAGAGAATCAAACTTTTTAATAGCAAATGATCTTGGATTTGAGTGAAATTAGGAGGATATGTATACTACTATTCAAAGATTCTATCTATAAGGTTGGATTTTAAGAAACAAATTTGAAAAAAAAAGTTACAACACCTCTTTTGTAACTCACATTACAACAGAGGAACCACTCCCCAAACATTGACAATTAAATGACAAAATAAATTAGATAAATAATATCTAAATAATTAACCCCATGAAATAATTTAGCCTCCAAAAGAATTTTCCGACTTCGTTCATGTCTTCAACGTCCAAGAAGACGTTGATGGATAATAATAATAATGAAAAACATACAGAAAGACTTGGGAGACGAACAAGTGAATGCATGTCACCGCATATTTTCATTATTTTTCAGGGAAAATCACTTGCACAAGCCGTGACCGTTCGATCTTATAAGTACCCCCTCTTGCCTTGCAATAACTAACTTATAATCGACACTACATAAACTTTAACGAAAGATAAAATGCCAAAACATTTCAATATGTATAGAAATAGTTTGGCATATTTTCATGTTTCCCTCGGTAATTCGTCTGTCGATATAATTTACATAAATTACGAACCAAGGTTAGCAAATCTCTTTAGTAAAAGGTGCATTATGCTGATGACTTGCAAATAGGTAGAAACTAAAATACAAGATGCAGTGTATTCGAAGTTGAGATTTCTAGTTTTAATTGTAAGATTAAGTCTCAATATTTGATTGTAAGAATGCCCTACAAATATTAATCTGCAGCAGTTCAATCCAATACCGCACGTACCACGAAGCTCGAGATACACATGGTTACGTATATCTGCCAAAATTTCAGGTACCCGTGGTACGATTATTCCTCCTCATTCCATCTTATTTCACTCTTATTCTTATCTTTATCCCACCTTACCTACCTTTATTTCACCTTATTCTCCTTATTCCTATTTTCCAGCCGAACAAAGAATAGACCCTTATTCTCCTTATTCCCAATCCTTATTCCTGCTTATTCCCGAACCGAACGGGCCCTTAGATATATTGCAAAAAAAGATCATTGGATAGGTGAACCGAATCTTTACTAGTTTGGTTGATCAGTTCTCACTGTTCGGATCAAATTAGTATAATTTTAATTCGACCATTGGTTCGATCGACTATTTGCAACTTAGTTTAACTCGGTTTAATCGAAATTAAATCACTTAAACACAATTCAAATTTAAATTTAATTAAAGTAATAATGATAGTAATGAGTGTTGAACTCATGACATCTTTTAACTCATTAATGAGTACTAACTAATACTCCAACTTAACTTTTTTAAAAGGATTGGATAATAAATATAACTAACCTATCATAATACTAAAATATTTAATTCAAATATTATTTATATTTATAATAATACAATTTATTGTTACATATTCAAGAGAATATTATGTGTATAAAGTAATATACTTTAATTGTTTGTATATTTTATATTTATTTTAAGTGTGTTTGAGTGTATATTCTGTACATGTTCTAATCCATTTTGATTTAATTACCTGGTTCAATCATTTTCTCCTTACTGGTTCGATCTAATCCGATTTTAACAAATAATAATATCATTATCTGATTGAACCGATATGATTCCATAATCTAACCTGATCCAATCCTTTTTATTGGAATTTTCGGTTCAGTCTCAGGTGCAGCTCAAAAACCTTGATACATCTGGATGTGTCCCACACCCACAGCGAGGCAGAGGACATCTTAAGTTTCGAGAGGATTTATTAATAAAAGCAATTCTTACTTATTAATCTCAATTAATAACTACGATATTTTTTAAAAAAATACTCTTTAAAGTAATGTTTTAAAAACTGAGCTAACTGACTAAGTCGTCTTGCTGAATTGGAAGTACAGCAATCGTTCGGTTCATATGGAGAAAGCAGCAAACTCAGTCAATCCGGTAAAACCCGGTCTCTTTTTTAAGAAAAAAATCCAACTCGTTGATTCAACGAGAGATATAAAATCCTAAAATTCATATTTTGCATGTGATAAATAAGCCGGCAAATGAACATGACTGATATACTCATTACAGGAGATGATATGCAAGGAATAAAAAGAGCAAAAGAATTCTTGGGCCGTGAATTCGTTACCAATGATCTAGGAGTACTTAGATATTTCCTTGTATTGGAGGTTGCTAGAAATGAACAAGGACTCGTGATGACTCAGAGGAAATATGTCACTGACTTGCTAAGTGACACAGGTATGCTTGGATGTCGACTTGCTTCTACACCCATGGATCCAATCATGAAGATGCATGGTGACGATACTGAGGAGGTTGATAGAAGAATATACAAGGAACTGTTAGGGAGGCTTCTTTATATTACTATTACCAGACCAGATATTACATTTGCAGTAAATAAAGTGAGCCAGTTTATGGAGCAACCTCGTCAGGTACACATGGACGCTATACATATGATACTAAGATATCTTAGGTCATCCCCAGGTGCAGGATTGATGTTTAGAGAGGAGGGCGCTATTACTATCTCAGCATGTGCAGATGCAGACTATGCAGGGTGCCCACAGGATAGGAAGTCTACATCATGATTTTCTATATTTGTTAAGGAGTCACTTGTCTCATGGAAGAGCAAGAAGAAAACAATAGTTGCGAGATCTAGTGTTGAATCGGAGTATAGAGCTATGGCCCAAGCATGTGCAGAAGTGATGTGGGTTCACACAGTTCTGACAGATCTACATATAGATGTTCCTCTTCCCATGTCACTAAAATGTGACAATCAGACTGCATTATTCATTGCAAACAACCCCGCATTTCACGAGAGGACAAAGTACATTGAGGTGGATTGCCATTATATCCGTGATATGATCCAGAAAGGCTTCATTTCTACAACCCATGTCAGCTCAAGAGACCAAACATCAGACATTCTTACCAAAGCTTTACTTCGAGGTTCCTTCCAGGAGTGCTTATCCAAGATGAGCATGATAGATATATATGCTCCATCTTGAGGGGGAGTGTAGAAGTTTATTTTATGTTTAGGTATCTTTTATCTATTGTTCTTTTCGTTTGTCTACCGTATGTAATTTGACCATAGACCTCTCCCTATATAAGAGAGTCTAGGGCTCAAGAATAAACACAACTCTTATTTTTTCCCAACAGTTCCATACTTTATTGTACAAAAAAGCTTTCCTCTAACTCGTAAAGACCAGTTCCTCTTTATAGACGCCGAGACCAAGACAATGAGAAAATGCGAGTATTGGAAGAGTTCATATCTAACTGCAACAAGATATAAAATTATTACATTGGAATTTTAAAACTATGGTTTGTTTTGTATTATGATTTTTTTCCTAAAGATTGTGCTTTTGCAAGGTGGACAAGGGATCGATGCTCGACAAGGCAATTGAGTATTTGAAGACTCTACAACTACAAGTACATGCCTCAACTTTTGATCGATAAAGTTTCTATTTTCTCCCATATGAGCAGTAGGAATAAATGGTGGCTGGCAGATATTGGGATTTGTCATGGGACATTTCCACTAAACTAGATGCCTGGGCAGCTCTACTGGAGGAGGGGTTGGAATTTGCCATAGGATGGCTCGACCGCAAGAGGGACTGTAAATGGTGGCTGGTAGTACACTCTCTCCTCATCGGCTTGCCTATTGTTGTGAATATGCACCATAACATTGCCCTTATGTTTGGAAATCATCGTTATATCATCCAATGTTGTATGATAAAAAAATCTTAAGAAACAACTGTTACTGTATATTTCTCAGTAACAAAATAACAACTAATATGTTATTTGCTCTGAATTTCAACAACTGGAACAGACACACAGCAAATGGTGTTGACACAGATGGAGCAAATCAAAAATGAACATGCAATATCATGCAGACACAAAAATGTGTGTCAACTGATCAATTAAGTAAGTTATTTAAATAATTTCATTCTGCCTGTAAGTGCGATAAATTATTATATAAATCATTTAATTTTAGTAATTTAATTTATAACAAGCTTTCTAATAAATTTATATTAAATCAGTTGGTGAACTTTAAAAGCAAAGGGTCGCCATCTCAAAGAGGCCTTCATTTGGATCTACATTTGCCTTTATTTTCCAGATAATCTCATCACACAACAACATGATTGCTTTCCTTTGTTTTTTTTTTGTTAAAGAAGGGTCAAGGATTTGAAGATTCCTCCAACATTTATAACTCAGATTGTCCAAGCTATACAGTTATTGTTAGAAAATAGGAAGCGGAAGCGAAAACATGGAAGAATATAAAGAAAATAAGAACGTGGGATTTTACGTGGAACCCTACTCCGTGCGGAGTGGGATGAAACCACAGGAGAAGGCCTCAAAGGGTCGTGTTTGTCTATTGACTTTCTCAATGGATACAGAAGGTCTGGGACTCCTTATATAGCCTCCACAGAACCTCCAAGTCCCACCATTAGTATATGTGGGACTAAACTGTTGGATGGGGTAAATACCCATCTCCCTCATACATGACGCATACAACTTATACTCCAACAGCTATAGAAAGAGTGTGCATAGCTATGTTCCTGGAGTCAAATCTAACTTATCTAGCTGCACAAATTTTAAATAAAATCGGGTTTCCCTCCGTATGTTTATTTACAACTGCTCTAGTTGGTCAACTCTTAAATTAGTTGGTAAACTTTAAAAGCACAGGTCACCATGCCAAAGATTTCTTCATTTGGATCTACATTTGCCTTTATTCCCAGATAATCTCAGGACACAACAACCTGATTGCTTCCCTCTGTTTTTTTTTGTTAAAGAAGGGTCAAGGATATGAAGCTTCCTCCAACTTTTACAACTCAGATTGTCCAAGCTATACAGTTATAGAAAAAGTGTGCATAGCTATGTTCTTGGAGTTAAACCATACTTATCTGGATGCACACTTTTTGAATAAAATCAGGTTTCCCTCTATATGTTTATTTACAACTGCTATAGTTGGTCAACTCTTAAATTAGTTGGTAAACTTTAAAAGCAGAGGATCACCATCTCAAAGATGCCTTTATTTGGATCTACATTTGCCTTTATTTTCCAGATAATCTCAGCACACAACAACCTGATTGCTTTCCTCTATTTTTTGTTAAAGAAGGGTCAAGGATTTGAAGCTTCCTCCAACTTTTACAACTCAGATTGTCCAAGCTATATCGCTAGAGTGTGCATAGCTATGTTCCTGGAGTTAAACCTTATCTGGATGCATACTTTTTGAATAAAATCGGGTTTCCCTCTATATGTTTATTTACAATTGCTCTACTTTGGTCCATGGTTCTTTTATTCATCATGTCATCCTCTTTTTTAAAAAACAAAAAAAAACATGCAGTTGTATTTTTAAAGATGCCTTGCAAAATGGCAGTTTCACTACAGTTTCACTACTGTGTCACATCTCAATTTCATGCTATATTTTGTTGTTTTAGATAAGAAGCTTCTATTAAGTTACTTTATTTTTCTGAAATTCAGAAATTATGTAATGTATGTGTATGTTTAAGTATTTATACATGTTTAAGTATTCTAGAATAGTCCTTGGGCATTTGTACAGTAGCTCCAGATGGCAGACATCAACGAAGAGTATGATTATTCAAACATTATTGTCCATCTACTGCTGAAATCATCTACTGTTTATTTACCAACTGACTAATTGGTGACTCATGCAGCTATCTTCTGATGGCAGAACCTGATCATGTCTTTGTTAAGCCTATACCAAACTTCTCAAGGGATGGTCTTAGATCTACGTTCCCTTTCTTCTACATCGAGCATTGGATTATTGACAATATCCTTAGGCGATACTATCCAGCTGAGAAGGGCCCGATAATGAGTATTGATCCCATGGGAATTGTCTTCCAGATTCAAGAAATTGGCTATTTTAGCTCTAAAGGTTATTTGATTTCCTTGACTTAACACACAATTGGCTTACTGAATACATGATTATTATCTCATGAACTTGAAAAAGGTATTGCATCTATGAACACGATACAAAGCTTGAGGTGATCATAGTATCATGCCAATGTAAAGTTCTCATTGTCTTCCAGATACAACAAATTTGGCTATTTTAGCTTTAAGGTTGCTTGATTTCCTTGATTTAACATACACTTGGTTTACTGAATACATGGTTATTATTCTCACAGTAATCGAAGCACAAGGTTGGGAGGACCTCAAAAGGGATTGCATCCACGAACCCGACACAAGGCCTGGGAAATCAAAAGGATGCTAGTGAAGATCATTTTATTACTAAGAACAAGTTCTCAAAGTGTGGTTTATATAAAGTGGATGTGCTGGACAGTGGGACCTCTATCATTAGTTATGAGGTAAATTCCTTTCATTTGAAGTTCTTTTATGGTTTCAAGCTTTATGTTTTATATGATTATTACTTCTGCCATGAAGTTCCTTGTTTTTAAGTCACAACTCCGAAGTCATCTCGACTTTGAATTTGTGCAGGAGAATCAAAAAGGCGGGATCTGTCTGAAAGAAATCTTTATTTCTAGTGTTCTTGGCTTCTACGTACGTATATATATACCCTCCATCTAGAACGGGTAATTTTAACGGTCTTAGAATTGCAGTAATCGGCCCATTCCAGATGGAGGGCATATGAGTCTCTGTTTCTGACGAAATTCGAATGACATATAGGAGGGATATATAGATGAATATACATGATGGCGTTTTCCAAAAAACTAAAAAAATGTGCAAGATATAGACCCCGGTGCATGTAAAATTACATGCACCTGGGTGCATGCTCCCCAACCCCTATATACACACACACACGTGTCCCGGCAGATTTGACTTACGATTGCAAGTATCAGTGGTCTTGTTCAGTGTAACCATCTACTAGAGCTTGTATCTGACGACTCTCCACTTGGGTTATATGATTGTGTCTGAACCCTGATCCCCGACATTTGTTTAACAAATGTGAACAAATTGGAGAATGTGGATATGAGAAGGGACGCAATGCAAGCAAGGACTAGTCATTTATCTTTGTTTCATCAGCTGGAAAGTGGGATTCAGAATAATTGAGGTTTAAATTTATACCTTTATATTTAATAAATTTTTTGAATTACACCTATTTAATTTGATTTGATTGAAATATATTATTATCAGAACAACCAAACTTGTTTTCCCCTTTATATTTAATAAATTTATTGAATTACACTTCTGTTTAATTTGATTTGACTGAAATATATTATCATCGGAACAGTCAAACTTATATTAACGGCAGGCTCCATTTGTTTTTCTTAAGAATGTGATCATGAATTTCTATTGATCATTATTAGGAAGACCAACTGGATTAAAGTGGTAATATCATATACATTTATAATCAGGGACGAAGCCAGAAAATTAAACTTGGGGGGCTAAATTGTTTAGATATTATTTATGTAATTTATCTTGTCATTTTAGTTGTTAATATTTGGGGAGTGGTTCTTCTGATGTAACATGAGTTACAAAGAGGTGTTGTAACTATTTTTTTGTTCAATTTTGTTTCTTAAAATCATCTACTATTTTATATCAATGGTTAAAAGTATATTTCTCTTTTAAACGAGATTTAAATTTCTTAAATATTGGTTAGACTTTTAACTACTAAGATAAATTAAGAAATGATCCGATTTGAGCGAAATTTGAAGGATATACATCAATGGAAGTTTCAATATATAAAGTTGGATTCTTGGAAACGAATTCAATTTATAAGGTGAGTTTCCAATAAATACTTACTTGATCGAAACTAATATTGAAAATAATTTTTTTCTATAAAAGTACCTATATAAACTTATAATCGGACATAAATAATCTCTATAAACATTGTATTGATAAAAAGATCCCTACAAAACTGTTCATATCACTGAAATATACATTTATTAATATAATATTAAGTAATGTCACTAGATTTAATATTTTCAAACAAGTAACACTATACAATAAAGATCGGATTCGGAATGATGTAATCAGAAAGAAAGTTGGTGTAGCTCCGATCGAGGATAAGATGCGAGAAAATCACTTAAGATGGTTTGGACATTTGCAAAGAAGATCAGTCGATGCACCAGTTAGGAGATGCGAGTGTTAGGATGTTGAGCCGGCTAAGAGAGGGCAAGGACGGCCCAAGAAGTGTTGGAAAGAGACCATACGAAGGGATCTTAGTTTTGTGGATATAAGCCCGGGATCGACTCAAGATAGATCTGAATGGAGGCGAAGAATCCATGTAGCCCACCCTACTTAATTGTGGGAAAAGGCTTTGTTGTTGTTGTAAGTAACACTATACAATACTTTTTACTTACATGGATGCAAACAAATATAGATATATGTACCAATAATTTATCACATTTGTTATATATATTTTGACATGTGTACGTTTATCTGCATATCTATTTTAAAATGGATGCAGATACAAATAGGGTTGCAAACATACAGATATAAATAGGTATATGTATCCATATATGTATACACTAGAATAATATGTAACCATATCTGTTTTACGATCCTAAAAAAATGAAAGAGGTATCCAACTCCATATCCGTACATGCAAAGAAAATAAAAAGAAAATCATTATCTATATAATATATCAAAAAAAATACATATCTATGACGGTTTATAAACGCATATGATGATGGACATATAAAGATGTATCAGTATCTGGTTATGCACATCATGTATTGTTAATAGTTAATTATTGTAATTAGATTATATATATTAGTGCAATGGGGCTGCCCCAGTCCCATTTCTCGAGTTTTTTTTTATTTTTTTTAAAATATCACCATGTATATTCATATATAAATCCCACCTATATGTCATTCTAATTTCATAAGAAACAGAGACTCCTATGCCCTCCATCTAGAACATGTCGATTACAACAATGTTTAGACCGTTTAAATTACATGTTCTAGATGGAGGGTAAATGAGTCTATATTTCTGACGAAATTTGAATGATATGTTGGAGGAATATATAGATGAATATACATGGTGATATTTTTCAAAAAATAAAAAAGTTGCAGAAAAGCGTGGTAGGGGCAGCTCCTTTATTCCCTATATATATATATTGATTTTTTTGTTGAGATATTGTGGGGCTATTATACATAACATGCAAATTTTAATTATTAAATAATGTATTTAAGTTATATATAGTACTATATATTAAATATATATACGGATTATGGTCGAGATCCGTGGAGGCTAAGCCCCACCCCCCTCTCTCCGTCACTGTTTATAATTAATGGTATTTCATTTGCATGTGGATCTTCTTACTTGGATTAGTTGAATTGGTTACGAGTGAAGGTGTATCAAACCTGAACAAACCTACATTAATGTTTACTGGTTTCTTTTATCTTTATGCATATTAAATCAAATTTTCTTGTTTATTTTTAGTTCAAACTTAATTACCATTGACATTGAGGAACATTTTTGCTCCAAATATATAAGACTTGCATATATGCATGCATACATTAATATTAGTATCGAGTTCACATTCTTTGTTCCCATAGATTAGTACTTTGTACTTGTTATAAACTATCCACTCCAAATGAATTTTAACTATGCATAAACCTATGCTACCTGTTTTTGAGAATGAATATTTTATTTTTTTTCTTAATTCATTACTGTAACTCTGTGAGCTTGAACCTATTTTGTTGTTTTCCTTTAAGTTGCAAGGTGGTCTGTTCTGTTGAATCTATTTTGAGCCTTCTTTACTGGGCTTTTAGTTGACTAGAAATAAGTTTATTATTCATTACGAATGTGTTGTGTATTTTTTATATTGAAGTCTTCTCCTTAATGGTGAATCTTATATTGGCAGAAGGAGAACTTATTCTTAAAATTTTCTTAACAAAAATAAGGTGTCAAGTGATTGTTAATTTAAAAGTAATTTGTTCAATTTTGTGACATTTATTAGATACCCCGATCCACTAATAGAAGAGTCCTTTTTTAGTTGTTTTGTTTTTCTCAATCAAATATTATTTTATTCTATTATCCCAGTCTAATGGCTTCAAATCAAACGTGTCTAAGCAAAATCTGTCCTAACCAGTGTATATTAACCGGTCCGGTTAACCAGTTTATGCCGGTTCGGTTCAATTGTTCAGTTCAACCTATTTTTTTGACCTGGTTTAGTTGAACCACATTTAATTTTTAAATTATTTAAAAATTTTATTGGTAGTGGGAGTTGAACCGATGAATTGGTTACTTATTTCACACTTCCAACCAACTACACTACCACAACTTTTTGCATGTGTTAGGTTTTAAATATAATTAAACTATTATCATGTTATAGAGCATCTAGTCCAAATAATATATATATATATATATATATATATATATATATATATGATATGTATGACATTTGATGGTGTATAAGAAAAATACTTTATGTATAGTGTGAAATTTATACACTATCTATGTATTTTATATATATCTCAAGTATGTTAAATGTATATTATATATATTATCATTTCATTTCGGTTTGATTAGCCGGTTCAACTATTTTTTTTCACCGGTCCGGTTTAATCCGGTTTTAATTAATGATGACGTCATCAACCAGTTGAACCGGTTTGATTACATGATTCAACCCGATCCGACCATTTCAGCAAGGTTTCCGGTTCGGTGTCCGGTTCGGTTTCAAAAACCTTGGTCCTAACATCTCTCCTCTTGGTATGAAAGTACGGAGAGTGTACCGTTTTCCATGTCTATGTGTTTTTGTACAATTTTCTAAGATGTGGAAATGACTGACATAAAGCACCAGTAGTCTAGTGGTAGAACGGTACCATGACACGGTACAGACCCGGCTGGTGCATCCATTTTCATTATCCTGCATAAAATTCCTTTTCAATGTCAATTGTTTTTGTACATGGTTCAATATGTGGGAATGGTTAACAAAAAAACACTATTGTTCCAGCGGGGCATCTATATATGCTATTTTCATTTTTTTGATATTGACATGATACAAACTAGAGTTGATTCCCAACTGGGGCATATATATAGGCAAATTTCATTTTTTGATGTCTGTCCCCTTTTTAACAATGAAGTCTGATGAGAATCTGGACTTACATATTCAGTGTGTTTTGTATGACGCAATGTTGATTCCCTCTTTCAGCAATTTCTGTGAATAGCGTACTGTTTTTTTGTATAATTCTGGAAAAGCTTGTAAACAACTATACCACAAAAGTAGATTTTTTAATATAATTTTAATTAGAACTTTTAAAACGTTAAAAGAAGATTTGTCTATATATGAATAGCACTAAAATTGGGTTGCAGGTAAATTACAAGATGGCACCATCAAGAGAGGTTACGAGCAGGAAGGTCTGCAAGTAAAATACCCATAAAAGGGCTCCATCGACATTATTTGTGGAGTAATATTTTAGCCGTTCACTATATAGGACAGATCGACGTTTGAGTATTTTAATATTCGACATTTATAGTATGGGATAAATGTGGCTGCCCATGGGGAGCTAACTTAGCTCCCCCGCCTTATTTCGTCTGTTTTTTTTTTATTTTTTTTTAAATTTTTTTCTGTGGATTTTTACCAATATATCCCTAGATTATGTCATTAAAATTTCGTACGAAATAGAAAATCCTACGGCCTCCATTAAGACATGATTGATTTTAGCAATTCTGTTATCGTTAAAAAATGATTGTCTAGATAGAGGTCATAGGAGTCTCTGTTTCGTACAAAATTTTAATGACATAATATAGGGATATAGTGATGAACTTTCACGGAAGAAATTTAAAAAAATAATAAAAAAAACTAGTGAAATGGGGCAGGGGAGCCAAGTTAGCTCCCTCAGGGGACAACCCGTTAAACCCTTATAGTATTAAATGTCAAAAATAAATATGATACTCGACGGTTACACATCGAGTTATGGCACCATAATTGACGTTTAAATGTCGAATTAAAGCATTAAAAATGACGTTAATTTACCTAGGCTCAATGACTCGATGTTACACGTCGAATAAGTCTAATTTCGTCGCCACCTGAAACGACATAACTTTTCGACATAAAAATATATCGAAAATACTTTTTTTCCTCGATGTTTAACTAGATCTAATTCGACGTTTGCAAACGTCATTTTTACTCCTTTTTGCTGTAGTGTATATAAACTTTAACGAAAGATAAAATGTCAAAACAGATCAATATGTATTGAAATAGTTTGACATATTTTCGTGTTTCCCTGAGTAATTCGTGTGGTTGATGCCTTGCAAATAGGTAGAATATTAAAATACAAGATCCTGTGTATTCGAAGTTGAGATTTCTAATTTTAGGAAAGGGATCATACTTCATGAAGTAGGTAACTTACATACTCCACTTCTTTTTCAAATTTTTTTATTTTTTTTGAAAAATGCTTCCATTGATTTGCATAATTATATCCCTCTAATATGTCATTCAAATTTCATCAGAAACAGAGATTCTTACGGCCTTCATACAGAACATGAAAAATACAACAAATCTGTGACCGTTAAAAAATGATTGTCTGGATGAAGGTCATATGAGTCTCTGTTTCTGACGAAATTTGAATGACATATTATAGGGATACATTTATGAAAATCTATGGAAGCATTTTTCAAAAAAAATAAAAAAATTTTGAAAAAGAAGAAAATGAAGTAGGTAAATTACGTATTCTAATTTTAATGGTAAGATTAAGTCTCTATATTTAATTGTAAGATGACCCTACAAATATTAATCTACAGCAGTTCGATCCAACACCGCACGTACCACGAAGCTCGAGATACACATGATTACGTACATCTGCCGAAATTTCAGGTACTCCCCAAGGGTATACGTACAAATTACCCATTTAGCGATGAGGAAAGGACACGCATGATAAAGTACCTTTCCAGAAGCCACACACCGCTTTGTAAGCACTCACAGCCGTCGATCTAACCTGGCGCGCATCTCAAATCACCGACTAGTCCTTCCTCTCCGACATGACAAGGGCTTACATGCAAAATAGCCGTAATCTTAGAAGGACATGTATGACATAATACCTTCCACGATAATCTTCGAGAGCGTCCACAGCCGTCCGATCGAAGTCAGCACGGATCTCGAAGGAGGACGACAACGGACACGTACGCATATCTATGGCTAAGTGGTCTCTTCCTACCTTTTCTCCTATAA
The DNA here is from genome assembly GCA_037367405.1 of Ottelia alismoides. Classification (NCBI taxonomy): domain Eukaryota; kingdom Viridiplantae; phylum Streptophyta; class Magnoliopsida; order Alismatales; family Hydrocharitaceae; genus Ottelia; species Ottelia alismoides. The sequence goes on along the minus strand of JAZKJV010001537.1, from coordinate 761,974 downwards.
TTGAGCTCAGACCTCCGAACAGCCCAAGACGAAGAGCACAATAAGATATTACAAATCGAAGAAAAAACCTAGAGAGAGAGAGAGTTGGGGAGAGGAAGAGAGAGGAGGACGCGGCATGCCGGAGGCGGCGGCGGGTGGCGGGGCGGAGCAGCACTGGATGAGGCCGGAATGGCTGCCGGATGGGTGGGCAATGGAGATGAAGCAGAGGAAGGACGGGAGATCGGATAAGGTATCTATGATTTTGCTTTCATGTGAGCGGAGGAAACCCTAATAACTACTCGATTGGGGTTCCTTTTTCGGTGCAGTAATTCGATGGAGAGGGCGGATCTGGTGATTATGCGTACTTGATTTGATCCCGGGGAGCGGTTCATATTTGGGTTTGGTTGATTTAGGGAGAGAAAGATGGGATGCGCGTCAGTATGTATCATGTATGTGATTAGAGTGAGAAAAGAGGATATTTGGTGCGATTGGAGTGAGAGAGTCGTCTGGTGGTGTTTAAGCTCAGTGAGTGTGAAGTGGATCGCCTGAAAGGGTCCGAATTGCCGAAATTTCGAGTTTGTTTTTTAAAATCATGGTGTGTTTGAATGTGTGATGGAACTATTTGATTTTGGTTGGGTTGAATGAACCTTCACGCCCTCCCGTGATGTAAGAATAGTTTCCTTTGTGTGGCATACTTCGGTTAATTTAGTCGTCACTGGACATGACTTGTTGTTGGCCTTGTATGTGTACTTTTTTGCTGTTGATCAGTCTGTGGCCGATTGTCATTCTTATATATACAATATTATTAATAATGCCATTAGTGTAAAAGTCCAGGGCTCACATTCTTACAAGAATCTGAATAGTGGTGCTTTTATCGGGAATGTGGTTAGGAGTTAGAACTGATACCTTTTATCATGATGTAAGAACATTACTTAGTTTTCTGAGTGAATCTTCACCGTATTCTGTGCCCAGTTCAGAGTTTATATTTTATGGGAATTGAATTCCACGGGGTTCTCTAGTGACTTTTATGAGCTTGCAAGATTCCCGTCATCATATATATATATATATAGATAGAGAGAGAGAGAGGAGTGATCCTATGAGATGAGATTTTGTGAGATGGTGAGATGGGAGATTCTGTACCACTAGTTTTTGTCTTCTCTCTCCTGGCTGTCTCTCTCCTGGTTGAAACTAGTGGTCCAGAATCTTCCATCTCACCATCTCACCAAAATCCCATCTCATAGGATCGGCCCTATATATATATTTGTATTTCAATATTGAGATAACATGCTAAAATATTGCAAAATCTGGAAATTGGTGGCTACAAAGAATATGCTTCATTTTTTATTTTAGAGAAAAATATAATAGGGCAACTTTTTGTTTGAGAAGTGAGCAACTTATATTGTAACCCACTATTCCAAGTATATGACTTGCAATGATGAGTGATTTACCAGTGACCTGCCAGAATAAACCTAAATAACATTCTTTGAGAAGAAAAATCTAAATCAGAATTTATTATAATATGCTTTTTGATAAATCAAAATTTTGAGCCCCATGGACGCTTCTCTTCCCCTGCCTCCTTTAGTGTCAACCTGACAAGCTAAAGAGGAGCTAAAGAGATCTCTTAACCTCTCGACTAATATAAGGATCAATTTTGTGGCACCTGCTTTAACTATTTTAAGGCAATGTTTTTCCTTGTGGTCAACAAGTCGCCATTTCATATATCTACAGTATTGACAATACCAAAAGGCTAGCTTTCAAAAAAAAATACCAAAAGGCTACAAATGTGGAAAGGTTATTCATGTTTACGTTGTTGCTGATTTTCCTGGATGTTGTCTTTGTGTTAATGCTGTATGGACCACACCGTCGGTATCTCCATTTGGATGCATTTTGTGTTGAAATTCTATAATGACTGTTTGCGCGTGTCAACACGATTTTTGGATCTATTCAATTTTATGCTGTATTGTAATTTGTATGTTACCCTCACTTTTGATTGTTTGTCAGCTGGTCAACGACTATTTATCTCATTCTCTACCTTATTTTCTCAGTTTATCAAGTGACCTTCCTCAAGTACTAACTCTCTCACGTCTATCATAGACTCACAAAACCTTGTTATACGTAATTTAGTTAGAAGTGTCTGTTTCTTAACTTGCATGGATAACAGATTAAAAGTGATATTTACAACTTGTATTATTGTAAAAAGTCTCAAGTATGCAGTAAACAAGTTTTGAAAAAAAAACCCATAAATTTCTCTTTTCCATATCATTTCAGCACTTCTCCTGGAGCTCATTAACATGCCCCTTGTGTGCCCTATTAAGAAATGTTGATGTAATTTCGACGTCGGCATTAATAACCCTGCTCAAAGGGTGCTTCCTGGATTTTCTTGACATTCTCCTTGCACGTCCTTGGCATTCTCCTATTTCAAAGTGTTGACATGATGTTGAAGTTGGTATTAAATCCTTTTGAATGTACTCTAGATGTTTTCCAGCCCGTGAATGTGACAGCTCAGCTCCCAGACCTGTCTTCCATGTGGTATTTTGGAGTTTGTATCACCTATGCAAAGGTTTCTCTCCTATTTTAGAGAACCCTAGGACCTCTCAATAATGCAAAAATTTCTTTCCTCTCTACATGTTACCGGAGTGACGATCCTAGATCGGAGTTTCCGTATCACACTCAAGCCTAACCCTACCCGCCCCCTTCTCTTCCTACATTGTTGCCAGGCTTCGTCCTCCCCTCCCCAGCCCCCGGGTCCCTCCCCGCGGACTGCGGGCCCCTCCCAAGCCGTCGTCGGCCACTGCGGCCCCCTCCTAGGCCACTGTCGGCCATTGTGGGCCCTCCTAGTTCGACGCTGACCGCTCGCAAACAGTCACAGGCCCCTCCCAGGCCGTCGTCGGCCCCTCCCGTACGCATCCTTGCACCTACTTGGGCCTCCACGCCTCTCCATGCACCTCTGCGGTTCGAGCTGTAGTATGAAACGATCTGATTTTGACCGGAAAACGCGATTTCAATTTTCAGACCTTTAGATCGCGTTTTACAGCCTTAGCGCGCAATGAAGATTGACGAGAAGGTTGTATGAGTCTACACGTACAACAAATCCTCCATATGATCGTATAGACTTGTTCGTATTTGTCTACTCCCCGGTCAAGTTTCGTTATTCGACCATTTTACCATCATGTCAGAGAATAAGGTTGATATATTTTCTTCGTTCAATGCCTTCAAGGGTCCAGCTCTCATCGCAAAGATGGATGGACTAACTCTGAATTGTGGTCCATGCATTTTCTCACCCTCATGCAGTGCGACAACAAGGAGCACATCTTGACAGATTCAGAGTCAACGGATAAGACTAAGGCCAATGCTTCTTGGAAGCAAGATGACACGTATGCGCGTATTTGGCTTTGTAGGACCCTCACCATGGAGATAACCAATGATATTCTGAATCAGCCCACTGCCAAGACGATGTGGGACACTTTGGCATCCACCTATGCTCAAACGAACACTTTGGCATCCACCTATGCTCAAACGAAGAATGAGGCCAAGATTCTTCAGCTATAGTTCTATCAGTTCAATATCTACAAAGCCAAACAGAATGACCGTCCTCTGCACGTGTACTACTTTGCGCTTCGTGGCATGTTCGAGAAGCTTCATAGCTACACGCTTATTACGACATCCACAGAGCAACCGGATGCATATAGGAACTCCACGATGGTTTGAGTTTTCATGGTCGGACTTGATACAGAGTATGATGCCGCATGTACACAGCTTCTCATCGGAGCTACCATACCTCCCATGGAGGAGGCCTATAGTTGTCTTAGCTGGATTATCATGCCTTCAGCGGCAACTCCTTCGCGCTCTTCAGCTATGGTCGCTTCTCGTGGCCGAGGAGGGATGGCCCAATCCAGAGGATGCACCTCTTGTGGTAGAGGCAGTGGACGTCAGCATTGCAATTGCATCTACTGTCGTCGGCCAAGACATGCAGAGGATACATGCTACCAGAAGCATTGATATCTTGCTTCTAGTCGCATGGCATAACATATTGAGCCTTCAGAGACTAGCTTCTCAGGCCGATCCTCGCCTGGATGATATTGTCTCTCGTATTCGAGAGATCATGATTCCTGTTGCAGGCACCACCACTACAGATACCATAGCTGCAGCCAGAGCCTCTTCGAGCTCCTCATGTATCGCTTACGCTTTTACAAGTAGTAGCGATGCTGATATGACAAAGTAGATTATGGACTCTGGTGCTTCCCACCATCTTTGTGGAGACAGAGCGCGGTTGAGATCCTACAGGACCATATCTCATGATAGATGGGTTGTCATTGCTAATGGGCCACTTTCCCATTACAGGATAGGGTGAGGTGCATTTGACGTCGTATATACGCCTTCAGAATGCTTTATATGTTCCTGACTTTCAGATGAATTTACTTTCCATTAGTCAGATTACTAAAGACCTGCATTGTCGTGTGATTTTCGTCTCTTGTGTTTCAGGACATACTCACGTGCAGGGTGATTGGATATGGCCATGAGCAACGGGGGCTCTACAGACTGGTCCAACCTCCTCATGCTGGTGTTTCTATTCTACCTACTGGACATGTCTCACCATATCTCTGGCACCTTCGTTTTGGCCACCTTCCTCTGTAGAAGCTGTGTCATGTTCTTCTTTAGATTTCCACAAGATCATCCTTCCCGTGTGAGGCATGTCAGCTTGAGAAGCATCACCATTCCTCCTTTCCATCCCGTCAGAGTTGGAGCAATTCTCAGTTATTTGTTCTCCTTCATTTAGATATTTGGGGTCCGAGTCGTGTCCCTTATCACCAGTGTTGGAGTATTCGTGTGTGTGCCCATTGAGTTGTAACAGGGTAAATGGATCATGGAGAAGATCCATTTACCCCATCCAGTGTTTAGTCCCATACCGCCTAGTGGTGGGACTTGGAGGCTCTGGAGAGGCTATATAAGGAGCCCTGGACCTCCTGTACTCATTGAGAAAAAGGAATGAAGTATCCGCCCCTTTGAGGGCTTCTTCGTGGTTTCATCCCGCTCCTCACGGAGTAGGGTTCCACGTAAAATCCCGCTTGTTATTTTTTGTTATTTATCTTTATTCCATGTTACGCTTCCGCTTCCGATTTTCTAACATGGTATCAGAGCGGGTCGATTCTCGAGGAATTTTTGTTCGATAATTTTATTCGAGACTCGCCTCTTTGGAGTTCTTGAAGAGTTGATATTTCGAAGATCAGTTTTCTTTTGAGATAGAAATTTCGAAAGTTTTTTTTCTGTCAAGATCAATGGTCCATTGAACGCATCAGCATGTGACGGCACCCAGGAGAAGGTGCCGCACAAATCTGTGAATCGCGAAATCCAGGAGCATGTGGCGGCACCCTCCTCCTCCGATTTGTGCCCTAAGGTGCCGCTAAGCTCCAGCCCTAACCCAGCGGGGAACCGTCTCGACGATTCACAGATTTGAAGTCCTGGAGGCCGCCCAATTCCAGAAGGTCGAAGAAGCATCTGTAGATCCCAGGAGGAACTTCTCCTCTTCCGGGAGGCACACCGCCAAGCATGCAAAGCCGCAGATTCCTCATGAGATAGAGGTCCCGTCGCCAGGGGCAAAGGCCCCATCCGGCGAACACTTTCGTGCTCCAGCCTCTTCCAGTCCTCTTCTTCAGACTCGCGGGAACCTCTTGCGATTCCTCTTCAAGTGCGACAGCCCAACCTTTGGCGATTCCGTACCCTCCAGGCAGGACCATCTCGGCATCGTGTGCACCCTCCTGCGGTGCAAACACCTCCAGGCGGAGCTCCCTGCCTCAGGAGGATCCTCCCTCCATCGCCGTCCCACGCGCATCACCCAGGCGCGTATCCCCACCGCGCAGCTTCCTCCTCCGAGCGCCCAGCTCCGATCCCCGTTGGCGGCGCAGAAGCCCTCACGCGCAGCCCCTCACGGCGAGTCCCCCTCACGGTGCTGCTGGAGCCTTGTTATAGCGGCGAGCCCCTCCTCCGCCTGTAGATGCTCCTCTCCAGTCGAACCTCCAGCAGATGCTCCTCTCCAATCCCCGATCCACTTGACGGCGCGCCACAACAGGAACCCCTTCTTGGGGGGGGGGGCGACGAGATGAAATAGAACCCATTTTTTTTGGGGGGGCGGCAGCGACATGTGAAAGAGGGTTCACTGGAACCCTAAAGTCCGAAGGGCTGTGTTTAAAAAAATGTGTTGGTTTTTGTTTAGCCCCAAGTGGGCCACTGTACCAAAAAAAAGTGTAAGGCCCAAGTGGCCCATGGCAGTAAAAAAAAGAGGAAGAAGAAGAAAGGAAAAAAAGGTCGCGTGCAATAAAAAAAAAGAACCGCATGTGTTTCAAAAAAAAAGATTGAAAGCCGAAAAGAAAAATGAAACGGCTTTAAAAAAAAGGTTAAAAAAAATGATGACGGCTTAAAAAAAATGAAAAGCCGCAAGTATGTTTTGTTTTCCCCTTCTATCTTGTCTTCTCCCAACTTTGTCGATGTTCATTCTCCGACAAGTATGAGAGAAAGGGGGAGTATATGTAGAGTCACAGGTCTTGATCCAGATTCCAGATTCAGATATCAGTCTCCAGACCAGCCAGATGATCAGACTCTACCGTTCAGTTTCAGACTCGACGATCAGTGTTCCGAGTCCAAGTTCGAGGCACTCCATGATGAGAGGCCCAGTTTCGAGATCTCTAGAAAGAGACTCCAGTTTTAGACACGTATATGATTGCGGTTATTTTCAGATGAGCATATGTTGCCATCATTGTCAGAGATCCCCATCATTCTTCTTGTTGTCAGGCTAGTGTTTTCATGTGAACCATAGGGACTCCAGAGCAGAGGACCATTCCCTTGAGGGCAAGGGTTTTCATGTGGTATCATAGGTACACCAGAGCAATGCACCATTCTCTGAGCCAGATGGGAGAGCCCCAGTTCTCCGAAGAGGAGACTTTTCAGACTCCATTCTCCAGCAACCGTGGACTCCGACGAGGATTGCACAGCCACGGCCTTTTCAGTTCAGCCCTTTTCAGAGATGGAGCAGTTGTCCACATTAGTGTGGCGGGCCAGAGTACTCCGACGAGGAGACTCATATCCAGTTGCAGCGACTCTGACAGGCGCAGTTCAGAGCGCATGCTCTCCGACGAGGAGATTCAGCAGACTTACACTCCAGCCCATTTGTCCTCCTCACCTGCACGGCATGAGAAGCAACGTCCTCGACTGCAGCAATGTGCGCGTTGGGTTGATATTGTCCGTAGTGTCCTGTAGCATTGAGTTGAGTTTATTTCTGTTTGTCCAAGCTGAGCATTGCATGCTCCAGCTTGAGGGGGAGTGTTGGAGTATTCGTGTGTGCGCCCATTGAGTTGTAACAGGGTAAATGGATCATGGAGAAGATCCATTTACCCCATCCAGTGTTTAGTCCCATACCGTCTAGTGGTGGGACTTGGAGGCTCTGGAGAGGCTATATAAGGAGCCCCAGACCTCTTGTACTCATTGGGATGAAGTATCCGCCCCTTTGAGGGCTTCTCCCGTGGTTTCATCCCGCTCCTCATGGAGTTGGGTTCCACGTAAAATCCCGCTTGTTCTTTTCTGTTATTTATCTTTATTCCATGTTACGCTTCCGCTTCCGATTTTCTAACAACCAGGACACCTTTTTTATCTGATCGCTGTCGATGATTTTTCTAGACTTTCCTGTGTCTTTTTATTGAAGAATAAGTATGAGACAACATCTGTTATCGTATCTTTTATTAATGATATAAAGAATATTTTTCTACCAATATCAAATATCTTTTGTTGTTGCAGAGGATTCCGCGTGGATATGGAGCGCCGCTGGAGGTCGCCGCCTTGCGACGGCTTGGAATTTGGAGCACGAGGGTATGCGGCTGGAGGTTGCTTTGCGCCGCCATATGCGGCTCTTGCGGCTGCTGCTGCGGATGGAGGTGTGCCAGGAGATATGTGCCGCTTGCGCGAGGTCTACTTCGAACTTGATGCTGGGGTTCCAAAGAAGGAACCCCCAATCATTGCAGAATATCAGATCATCGGCGGGGGGCATCAGATCATCAGCTGGAGACATCACGATTATGATCTTTGAAAAACTAGGGTTTCAAGAAAGCCTTAAAAAACCGAAACTCAAACTTGGAACGATTTTGAATAATGAAAAAATCTTCAAAGAACAAACTTTAAAAATAAACCAAGAACGACCCGCGTTGATACCATGTTAGAAAATATAATGCGGAAGCGTATCAGAGAAAAAGAATAAAAAACATTGAGGAACACGGGATTTTAACATGAAACCCTACTCCCTAAGGAGCAGGATGAAATCACGGGAGAATGTCTCAAAAGGCTAATGTATGCATTGCGCTTTCTCACTGAATACAGAGGATGTGGGGCTTCTTATATAGACCTCACTGAGTTTCCACATCCCACAGACGATCGATGTGGGGCTAAAAAAAGCTGTGGTAAATGGATCCTGGAGTGATCCATTTACCCATCTACAACATAAGTGATGCATACTCAACATACTCCAACATATCAGATCGTCATATTCCAGATTGTCCAGTCCAGATGCCAGGCCATATTTTCCAAACTCGACAGTTCAGTTTCATAACTCTGCAGATTAGTTCAAAGTCCAAGTTCGAGGCACTCCATCTTTGAGTGACCCATTCGAGTTCTCCAGAGAGAGATTCCTTTTCAGATGTACACATGTTTGCCATCTTTTGTTGTGGTTCCTATCTTTTATTTTGATCTGAGTTTTCATGTGTTCCATAGGGACTCCAGAGTAGAGATCCCATTCCCTATGCCATGTGGGCTAGGGTTTTCATGTGTTTTCATAGGGACTCTAGAGTAGAGATCCCATTCTCTGAACCAGTATGGGAGAGACCCAGTTTCCCGATGAGGAGATTTTTCAGACTCCATTCTCCAGTGACCGTGGACTCCGACGAAGATATCTCCATGGCTTTTCAGTTCGGTCATTTCAGAGATGGAGAAGTTGCCCACATTATTGTGGCGGGCCAAAGTTCTCCAAGTGGAATGATACAATTTTGTGTATCATTTGCCCACAATATTGTGTGGGCTATTTGGCTTGGTAGGAATGATACAATTTTCAAGGGGCATCGGTTTTACTTTGAAAATGTTATTGCCAACTGTAATGCTTTGTACAATTTCGGGCTATCAAACTGATGTACCCTTTGCTCTATTAATGAATGCTATAGTGTGGTGACTCCCGCCTCGGGAGGGCTCCCCCGTTTTTTTATTCAAAAAAAAGTTCTCCAAGTGGAGACTTATTTTCAGTTGTAGTGACTCTGACAGGCGCAGTACAGAGCGCATGCTCTCCGACAAGGAGATTCAGTTTGACTCACACTCCAGCCCGTTTGTTCCTCCTCACCTGCACATCATGAGAAGCAATATTCTCGACAACAGCTGTTGTAGGCACTGAGTTAATATTGTCTGTAGTGTCTTGTAGCGTGAGTTTGAGATTTCTTTCTGTTTGTCCAAGCTGAGCATTACATGCTCCAGCTTGAGGGGGAGTGTTGGAGTATGTTGAATATGCATCACTTATGTTGTAGATGGGTAAATGGATCACTCCGGGATCCATTTACCACATCTAGTTATTTAGTCCCACATCGAACGCCTGTGGGATGTGGAACTCAGTGAGGGCTATATAAGAAGGCCCACACCCTCTGTATTCAGTGATAAAGTGCAATGCAAACATCAACCCTTTGAACCGTTCTCCCGTAGTTTCATCCCGCTCTTCAGGGAGTAGGGTTCCACGTTAAAATCCTACGTTCCTCAATGCTTTTTTATTCTTTTTCTCTGATACGATTTCGCATTATATTTTCTAACATCTTCGTTCTGATAATGCCTTAGAGTTCTGCACCTTACAACGTTATGACTTTCTTAGATCTCTAATCTCTTGGCATTGTTCACTAGACCTCAAGTGCTTATACATCCCAACAGAACGGTATTGCTGAAAACAAATACCATCACTTACTTGATGTGACCAGAACTTTGTTGATATAGAGTCATGCTCCTCACGCTTACTAGGGTGACAGTCGTCACTGCATGCTATCTAGTGAACTGCATGTCCTCGTTTGTGTTGGGAGAGAAGTTTCCTTTCTCGATTGCGTTTTCTGAGAAGGATCGTTTCTCATTACACCTTGCGTGTTCAGTTCAGTTACATTTATTCATGATTTCTCTCCAGGCTGTGACAAGCTCTCTCCCAGAGGTGTCAAGTGCATTTTTGTCAGCTACTCTTCGTACCCAGAAGAGCTATTGTTGCTTTGATCCTTGTTAGAAAATAATATCGCGGAAGCGAAATGATAAACATAGCATAAAAATAAAGAAATGATAAACATGAACGTGGAGATTTTTACGTGGAACCCTCATCCCTAGGGAGCAGGATGAAACCACGGGAGAACGCCTCAAAGGGTTGATAGTCTATTGCTTTTCTCAATGGATACAATGGGTGTGGGGTTCTATATATAGCCCCCATTGAGTCTCCACATCTCAAAACTGGTAGATGTGGGACTAAACAACTGGATGGGGTAAATGGATCCTGGAGGTATCCATTTACCCATCTACAACTCAAGTGTCGCACAATCAAATACTCCAACACTCCCCCTCAAGCTGGAGCATGCAATGCTTCGCTTGACAAATAGAAAGGAACTTAACTCACAATATATGACACTAAAGACAATGTAAACTCAACGCGCGCGACTATCGGCTGCTGTCGAGGACGTTGCTTCTCATACAGTGCAGGTGAGGAGGATGAATGGGCTGGAGTGCGAGTCAAACTGAATCTCCTCGTCGGAGAGCATGCGCTTTGTACTGCGCCTGCCAGAGTCACTGCAATTGAAAATGAGTCTTTACATGGAGAACTCTGGCCCGCCACAATAATGCGGACAACTGCTCCATCTCTGAAAAGGGTCTAGCTGAAAGGAACCATGGAGTGCAATCCTCGTCAGAGTCCACGGTCGTTGGAGAATGGAGGTTGAAGAAATCTCCTCGTCGGAGAACCGAGTTCTCTCCCATCTAGCACAAAGAATGGTCCTCTACTTTGGAGTCCCTATGAAACCACATGAAAACCCTAGCCAACATGGCATAGGGAATGATACTCTTCTCTGGGGTCCCTATGGTTCACATGAAAACTCTGGCCGAAAACAGGAAAGATGGGGACACACAAAAAGATGGCAAACATGTGCTCATCTGAAAAGACCGCATACATGTGCATGTCTGAAACCGAAGACTTGGAAACATCTGATGTCGAGTCTGAATATTTGACAATTGTAGAGTCTGAACAACTGAAGGCATCTGGACTAGAATCTGCACTGGCCACTGTTCTAAAAGTCGGCCGACTAGGCCGATAGTCGGTCCGACTAGTCGAGTCGGCGGGGCAGCCGACTCGACTAGGCCTATTCAACCATTAGTCGGTCAACCCGACTAATCGGGCCGACTAGTCGGCCGACTACAAGGCTGACTTTTACATAGAGATATTTTAATTTTTTAGTTTTTTTGTTTTTTTAAAAGCGAACTTAATCTAACATGTTTAAATGCTATATTTAAAGATAATTACTTCTTTTATTTCATTACAATAGTATAGAAAATTTACAAATCAATGTAAGTATATAAGAATGTGTGTATAAAAATTGATTCATATATTTAAAATAAATTAAAAAATTCAAAATCAACTAAATCCGATTAGTCGCCCGACTGCCGATTAATCCTTAGTCAGTGACCCCGCCGACTGAGTACCGACTACCACTTTCTGCAACCTTGGCACTGACATCTAGAGACTGAAATCTCTGAAGTCTGTATAGTAGTTTGGATCTGAACTGAAAGTGGTAATGCCGTATGATGCCGAAGAACTCTACACTTTACTCCTCCTTTCTCTCATACTTGTCGGAATACATTGGCTCGACAAAGTTGAGAGAAGACAAGAAATTGGGGGAAAACAAGAAAACAAATAAGTCGACTTCATTTTTTTTCTGGCTTTTCTCAATCAAAAACATATTTTTAATCATTTTTTGGCTATTTCATTCCCCATTTTTTTAAATAGCCGTCAACCCTTATTTTTAATAAGCTGTTAACATTTTTTCCTTTCGGCTTTTTCGTTTTTTTTTATTCTTGCGTACGTCTTTTTCTTGTACGCGCTTCTTTTTTCTAGCATTCCTGGCCTATAATTTCCCACATACACGGCTCCCCTCCTTTTTTTTTTTAAAAAAAAACTTAGGCCTAATTGGCCTGCTCTTTCCTATGTTCTCCCTTTTTTTAATAACACGCACCAAGACTCCACTTTTGGCTCCGTACATGGAGCGTATGAATTTCCTGGAATGTATACTGACCAAAAAAGGAATGAAGGGATCAGAATAGGAAATTATAGTACCATTGGAAGAAGGGACCCCATCGGTCCCTTTCTCACTATTTAGGGTTCCTGGGAACCCTCTTTCAAAGTCGTCGCCCCCCGATGGGGTTTTCTGTGCTTGCCGTCACCCCTTGAAATCTTGGAGGTCCGCTCACGCCGCCTTCTGGAGATGGGGTTCATGCGCGGAGCAATCGTTGATGGGAGCTCGAGTACGTGGGGCGGCGTGCTGGATCGGGATCGTCTGCAGCGGGTTTTCGCTTGTAGTACTGCTTGGGTAATGCGGAGAGGCGCGATGGAACTAGAGGGGATGTGTACTGTGAGTCTGGAGGGGGTACGTGTACGAGACGCGTAGCTGCCGCCGCTTTGCAGGGTTCGGATGGATCTGGAGAGGTGCATCGCCCGTGGCTGCGGGGCGAGGCCTGTGGTTTGCCGATGGGAATCATCATCGTGAGAGAAGGCGATGGAGGAGATCGCCTAGAGGAGCGCCATGATGTTGTCTCGCCATCATATGCGCCAAATGGAGAGGTTGGTGAGATCGGGCTTGCCACCTATAGCCCTTGCGCCGCCTGCGCGAGGGAACTGGAGAAGGATCATGCACATTGTTAAGATTCTTATGTTTTGTTATATTTATTTATATTGTTTATTTCTCTTATCCTGTTTATGTAATTTACCCTTTGAGCTTTTCTCCTATATAAGAGTGCTCTAGGGTTAGATGGAATACAACTTAATCGTTTCCTTCACATGTTATCAGAGTGACGGTCCTAGACCAGAGCCTGTGCCCTAGAGCACTACCCCCCACCGAAAAACCCCCCCTACTGCGCCGCCGATCCTCGCCGCCCGCGCACGCGCCATCCCTCGCACGCCCTCGCGTGCCTCGCCATCCCTCGCGTGTGCCTGCGCATCGTGCCTGCACCTGTTCTCGTGCATCGCCGCAGGCCCTCGCCTGCACCTGCGCTTGCGCATCACGCGCCCTCCGCGCTATCACGCGCCTCTACCTCCGCGCCTTCACGCGTGTTCTAGGGCGCTTAGGGTGTGACGTGAATATCTAAAACACCCTAGGTACCCAAATGAATCTCCAGAAGAATGGAAGAGGTTATGGTATGAGTCTACACCCATAAACCATCTTCCTGTATGTCGGTGTAGACGTCGGTATTTCTTGTTGCTGACCCAGTCTTGGAGATAGTTGTCATCATGTCTGACAACAAAGCAGATGTTCCATCCCTGGGTGCCTTCAAAGGTCCAACACCCACTGTCAAAATGGATGGAACCAATTATGAACTGTGGGCCATGCATTTCATGAGTTTGATGCACAATGTAATGCAAGAAGCACATCCTCTAACAGAGGAGCCACGTGACCAAGACTGGGACAAATGCCTCATGGGAGGCGGATGATGCGTATGCACACATGTGGCTATCCGGTACTGTATCCATGGAGATAGCTAATAATATCCTGAGTCAGCCTACTGCAAAGGCTATAGGACATTCTTGCCGCTACATACTCTCCGGCGAAGATGAGTCGAAGATACTACAACTCCAGCACGATATCTTCACATCGAAGCAGAATGGTCGCCCTCTTCACACCTTATATACTTCTTTGAGGGGTATGTTTGAGAAGTTGCATGGCTACATTCCCTTGACTGTTGCACCAAAGCAGCTAAAGGCATACAGAGACTTTGTGATGATTTGAGTCTTTCTAGCAGCCCTCGATCCTGAGTATGACGCAGCTCGTGCCCAGATCCTCACTGATGCTACCATACCTCCGATGGAGGAGGCATATCGCAGATTGAGTAGACTATCTATATCCTATGGTAGCACTTTACAGTCTCAGACATCTTCAGCTATGGCAGTATCACGTGGTAGAGGAAGCCCTACACCATATCGTGGTAGGGGAAGCCCCAGCCGGGGCAGAGGAGGGGATGGTCGATCCCGTCAGCAGTGCACCTATTGTCACAGGTCTGGCCACTCAGAGGAAACCTGCTATTCTAAGCATGGGTTTCCTGCTTCAACCCGGGTTGCAGAGTAGATACAACAAGCTGGGAGTCCATCAACTGCATCTGACTAGAGATTTGACGAGCTTGTGGCACGAACGAGAGAGATTATGCATGTTACCTCTGGGTCAACCGGCTCTCCTTCAAGGTCCTCAAAGGTAGCTGCTTCAGCATCAGCGTCCACATCAGGTATAGAATATGCTTTTACGAGTTGTTATAGGGCAGACTTGTTAGAATAGATCATGGATTCAGGTGCTTCTCATCATCTTTGTGGTGACAGAGGTCAGTTTAGTGTGTTTCGTCCGACTCAGTCTGGACGATTTGTTGTGACAGCAGATGGGACACACTCCCCCATTACTGGTCAGGGGGAGGTGCAATTGACTTCTGCACCGAGGCTTCAGAATGTTCTTTATGCTCCTGAATTTTCTATGAATTTACTATCAACTAGTCAAATCGCTAGAGGCTTACATTGTCGTGCCATATTTGATCCATCTGCTCTTGTGTTTGAGGATATACTAACGGGCAGGGTGATTGGCACTGGCCGTCAGCAAGGGGGGCTCTACAGATTAGTGCAATCTTGGCACTGGCCGTCAGCAAGGGGGGCTCTACAGATTAGTGCAATCTCCTTATGTTGTTGCCTCTTCACTTCGCACTGGATCCGTTTCTCCATATATGTGGCATCTTCGATTTGGTCATCTTCCTCTGCAAAAGCTGAGTCACGTTCTTCCTCAGATTTCTCCTCGCTCTATTTTTCAGTGCGAGGCCTGCTAGCTTGGGAAGCATCATTGGTCCACGTTCCAGAGTCGTCAGGGTAGAAGTAGTCAGAGTCTGTTTGAGTTGCTCCATTTTGATATTGGGGTCCTAGTCGTGTCCTAGATCATCAGGGACACATGTTTTATCTTGTTGTTGTTGATGAGTTTTCGAGATTGTCTTGGGTATTTCTTCTTAAGAACAAGTCTGATGCAGGTCCTGTTATCCAGTCCTTTATTAATGAAATAAGGAATATTTTTTCTGCAAAAGTCAAGTTTATTTGTTCCGATAATGCATTAGAATTTTGCAGTATGCAGCTTTCTCAGTTCCTTAGGTTTTTTGGCATTGTGCATCAGACATCTTGTGCATATACTTCTCAACAGAATGGGGTGGCAGAACGAAAGCACCGCCATCTGTTAGACTTTAGCAGAACTCTTTTGATTCAGAGTCGTGCTCCACATTCATACTGGGGAGATGCGGTTCTTACTTCTTGCTATCTGGTAAATTGTATGCCCTCTTCGGTGTTGGGAGAGAAGATTCCATTCTTGATTGCGTTTCCCGAGACGGATCTTTACTCGCAAACGCCTCGTGTTTTTGGTTTTGTGACTTTTGTTCATCAAATGTCTCCTGGTCTTGACAAGCTCTCTCCCAGAGCTGTCAAATGTGTGTTTGTTGGGCATTCCAAGGCCCAAAAGGGATATCGTTGCTTTGACCTTGTTCGACGAAGACACTATGTTAGTGCAGATGTCACCTTTTTCGAGTCCATGTATTTTTTCCCCACAGGTGACATGCTTACTCCTTCAGAGGATGGAGAAGAGGTCTATATGCCTCTTCCTCCGTCATTATCACCTACGACATCACATCCACCAAAACCTCCTCCACCGCCACCTCCACCACCACCACCTCCTCCACCGCAACCTCCACCATCTCCTACTTTCTTTCCGCAGGTTTACCAGCGACGACCCCATGCTCATGTGCCTCCTCCGTCATCCAGCACGTCCAAGGTATGTACTGAACATTTGAGTTCTTCTGATGGCACTGGTGATTTGCATGTACAGACTGAGGTACATGATGTGGATACTATGTCTTCTACACATGGAAGGCCGTATCGATATCGATATCGTTTCGATATCGTATCGATACGATATTTCGACGATATGTCAATGATATATCGCCGAAATATCGCCCATATCGACGAGCCTTTGTGAAGAAAATGCCTGGAAATCGGGATATATCGCCATATCGGTGCCTATATCGGTCCCATGTCGATATCGATATATCGGCGATATATCGCCCATATATCGGGATATTTCCTTCCATGCTTCTACACATGCTGAGGATCTGGATATGCCTATTGCACTACGACGACAGAAACGGGCATGCACTATGCATCCTATTGTTTCTCATGTTTCCTTGGGGCATCTTTCCAAGGAATTTCAGCGATTTGTTGTGGGATTGTCTGCCGTGGGGATACCACGGTCATACCAGGAGGCACTACAGAGCAGTCAATAGCGTCTAGCTATGGAGGAGGAGATGACAGCTTTACAGTCACGAGGTACGTGGAGTGTTGTCCACGCTCCACCAGGTGTGTCTGTTGTTGGCAACAAGTGGGCATTTACTATGAAGCATAGGGTTGACGGTACAGTAGATAGATACAAGGCCAGATTGGTTGCTCGTGGTTTCACCCAAACCTATGGGGTGGGCTATCAGGACACTTTTTCTCCTGTTGCACGTCGCTTTACCCTGCGGATTCTTATTGCTGTTGCTATGGTTCGTGATTGGCCACTTTTTCAATTAGATGTCAAGAATGCTTTCTTGTATGGAGATCTGCAG
Source organism: Ottelia alismoides (assembly GCA_037367405.1). NCBI lineage: Eukaryota > Viridiplantae > Streptophyta > Magnoliopsida > Alismatales > Hydrocharitaceae > Ottelia > Ottelia alismoides. The sequence continues at coordinate 745,081 of JAZKJV010001537.1, read as the reverse complement.
GAGGAGGTTTATATGCAGCAACCCCCTGAGTTGCTGTTGAGGGGGAGTCCAGTATGGTGTGCCGTCTTCATAAGGCTATATATGACCTTAAGCAGAGTTCGAAGGCTTGGTTTCAGAAGCTCTCAGAGTTGATTGAACAGAAGGGGTTTGCCAGATCCACTACAGATCATACTCTTTTTGTTAAGAGAAATCAAAGAGGTATTGTAGTTGTTTTGGTTTATGTTGATGATATTGTTATCACTGGCAGCGATGAACAAGGCATTCAAGCAGCTAAGGATTTCCTTGGACAACAGTTTGTTACCAAGGACCTTGGCACGTTGCGTTACTTGGCTTGGAGTTTGCATGAAATCAACAAAGTATGGTTATGACGTAAAGGAAGTATGTTACTGATCTTTTATCTGAGACATGCATGACATGATGTAGACCAGCTAGTACCCCAACGGATCCTAATGCCAGGCTCTATGATGATGACTCTGAGGAGGTGGACAAGAGACGATACAGAGAGCTAGTAGGGAAATTATTATATGTTATTATTACCAGGCCTGATATATCTTTCGCTGTGAGCAGAGTGAGCCAGTTCATGGAGCAACCCAGGCAGGTACACATGGATGCAGTGTGCATGATCTTGAGATATTTGAAGTCATCTCCATGTGCAGGTCTTCTTTTTAGAAGAGATACGTCTCTTACAGTTACTAGGTGTGCATATGCAGACTATGCTGGGTTCCCTAAGGATAGGAAGTCCACTTCAGGCTTCATTGTGTTTGTTGGTAGCTCATTGGTCTCATGGAAGAGTAAGAAACAAGCTGTTGTTGCTCGGTCTAGTGCTGAATCAAAATATAGGGCCATGGCCCAAGGGAGTACAGAAATGATGTGGGTCAAGTCTGTTCTGACTGATCTAACGATTGAGGTGCCTCTTCCTATGCTTCTCAAATGTGATAATCAAGCAGCCTTGTTCATAGCTAATAATCCAGTATTTCACGAGAGAACGAAGCACGTTGAGGTAGACTGTCTACACTCGTGATTTGATCCAAAAGGGGCTTATTTCAACATCTTATGTTGCTTCAGGTGATCACATTGCGGGCATGTTTATCAAAGCCCTTGCAAGAGGTCCTTTTCATTACTGTTGTTCAAAGCTGAGCATGATAGATATATATGCTCCAGCTTGAGGGGGAGTGTTAAGATTCTTATTTTTTGTTATCTTTATTTATATTGTTTATTTCTCTTGTCCTGTTTATGTAATTTACCCTTTGAGCTTTTCTCCTATATAAGAGAGCTGTAGGGTTAGATGGAATACAACTTAATCGTTTCCTTCCACACGCGCAATAGCTCTGTTGATCGGGAGGCTGGGAGAGCGGCACTGTTGTCGCCTCTAAGAGTCTCGTGAAGAAGCCGCCTCCCAGGATGTTGCGGTTGCCAGGAGGGAGGGTGCGACGAGGGGTAGCGCCAGGAGAAGGACCCCTCCTGGGCTCGATGGCGATGGAGAAGCGCTGCATGCACTGATGATGTTCGATGTGGCTGGAGGATGCTGGAGCACCTGGAAGTGTGCAAGGAGCCACCGACTTGAATGAGGGTTTTAAAAAGAAAACCCTAATATGAATTTTCCACAATAAATCCACAAGAAAAATGATCTTGAACAATTGAAATTCTTGATACTCGAATCTCGAACCAAGACAAAGAACATAAAAAAAATCCTCGAGAATCGACCTGCTCTGATACCATGTTTTAAAAAATAATATTGCGTAAGTGAAATGATAAACAGAGCATAAACATAAAGAAATAATTGTTAGAATTATTATATTACAATTATATTTGTAACCTTTCGGGTTCCGTAACCCTTGACCTTTCGGGTTCCGTAACCCTTGACCCTTCATGTTCCGTAACCTTTAACCCTTCGGGTTCCGTAACCCCTCAGGGGTATTCATGTATTTTTCCTCTTGTACTCTCTAGGGTTTTCTCTCTATATAAGAGACCCTAGCCCTATGGAATAGACATCACATTCTGTCTCTCTTCTCCACATGGTATCAGAGCAACGGTCCTAGACCGGGGTTCTGACCTAAAATCCCCACCGCCACCTTCAAGCCTCGTAAAAGAATGCGCGGGCCCTATTCCCTGAATTAAGGCCCCGCGCAAGGCCCTCCAATCACCTCCAGTGCAGCAGCCCTCCCGCTAGCGCTATTCTGCGCTTTCAGGATCTCCTACGAAGGCCGTTAGCCCCACAGCAACCCTCCACGGGTACCGTAGGACTCTTTGGAGATCCAAAACTCATCACGGATCGCTTCCAAGAATCCAGATATGCTGTCCATTGGGGGTTTTCAGCCCTTCTTCAAGGGCAAACGTGAGTTTTAGGGCATTTTTTAGCTCTTATATGCATCCTTAGTTGATCACAGGATCGTTTTCTATTTTAAGATCACCATGGCGCCTTCTTCTACCGAGACAAAGCCCTTGGCCACGAGTGTTATGGCACAAGGCACTACTATCAAACTCAAGGGCACAGAAAATTACGTGCTCTGGTCTCGATCTTTTATGGTGTTCATTGGTGGTCAGAGGAAACTCTACATTTTGACTAAAGATCCTTTAGATGAAAAGGACAAAGAGTACGACAATTGGCAGACTGACAACTATTTGGTTATCAACTCGATGACCAACAGTGTTGAGGCTCATATTGCCTCAAATCTTCTTTACAAAAATACGGCCAAGGAAATGTGGGAAGATCTCGAGCAAACATACTCCCAGAAGAAGACGAAGTCACGCCTTGCAGATATTTACAGGCGAATCTGGTCGGCATCTCAGGGTGATTCCACCCTCATCGAGTACTACAGGCATCTATCCAGTCTGTATGAGGAGCTTGCAATATTCCAGCCCTCATGTTGCACCAAACAGATACAAGAGCGTTCTGACTGGCAGGTATACCGCTTCCTTGATGGCCTGCATTCTAGGTACCATGCAGCGAAGGAGCAATTTCTTATATCAGACACACTGCCAACAATAAAGGCCATCTTTGGCCGACTTGAGGAGCTCGAGACATCTGTTGCCCGACATCCTATCTTACCTTCAACGGAGAACTTTGCACACATCATCTCATCTGGGCGAGGAGGCAGATACGGCTTGCGAGGAGGACGCGGTTGCGATCCAAGTCGTGGTCGTGGACGGGAATCTAGACGAGGCCGTGACTTTGGTCGTGGTCGTGGGCGAGACTCTACTGCCCCATGCACTCACTGTGGTAGGTGGAACCACCCGACTGAACGATGCTGGCAGAAGTTTGGCGTACCTTCTTATCACGCCAATAATGCTTATGAGGATGCCTATGATGTGGAAGAAGCATCGCCTAGCTCCAGTGGCAAGACTGTTCATCTTAATGATGCAGATTATTCCCGCCTAATGCAGATCCTTCAGACTCCAGGGCCTACTACCACTAGTAATACTACAACTGCTGCTCTGGCCACTCCTTCAGGTACAATAGCCAACTCTGCTATCACTCCTACTCCAGCTTGGATTATTGATTCCGGCGCCTCTACTCATCTCACTGGAGAAGGTAGTTTGCTCACCTCTTCCATACCATCTACCTCTGTGAAGTCAGTTCGAGTCGCTAATGGGACTCAATCACAGATTACTACTGTCGGAACTATGGAATTCTCTTCCAAGCTCCGACTTTCGGGGGTTCACTGTGCTCCTGATTTTCCTCTTAGCTTGTTGTCAGTTCACAAGCTTTGTGTTGAGCTTCATTGTCGTGTGATATTTGATGAGTCTTGTTGTTATTTTCAGGACATTCGGACGAGGCAGATTTTTGGTGGGGGTCATGAGAAGAACGGCCTATATTACCTTGACATACCCTCAGACTCCAATTTTGTTGGTGTTGCATCTATCTCCGAAGATCCACTCCTATGGCATATGCGCCTTGGACATCCCTCTGCCAAGGCCATCTCCATGATGTTTCCTAAACTCTCTGCTCTGAAGCCCTTTCAGTGCGAGGCATGTGAGTTCGGGAAACACCATCGGACTTCGTTTCCTATTCGTACGGAGTCTCGTAGTACTGCTGCTTTTCATCTTGTTCACTGTGATGTTTGGGGACCTTGTCCGATCCGCACATTAAGTGGTCATCGCTACTTTATAGTTTTTGTTGATGATTATAGTCGATCTTCTTGGGTCTATCTAATAAAGGAGCGTTCGGAGATTAATCAAATTGTCCGAAATTTCTTTCAATATGTTAAAACTTACTTTTCTAGCATTGTTAAGATCATTCGTACTGACAATGCTCTTGAGTTAACCCAACATGACTTGACCTCTTTCTTTGCATCCCAGGGAACTGTTCACCAAACATCATGTCCATATACCTCACAACAGAATGGTATAGTTGAGAGGAAACTCCGACACTTGCTAAATGTTGCCAGATCTCTTCTTAGTCAAATGAGTGTTCCTAAACAATACTGGGGAGATGCTATCCTTACTGCAGTGTATCTCATCAACCGTGTTCCTTCATCAGTTCTCAAAGGGGCAACTCCATTTTCCTTACTTTATCCTACCGAGTCTCCTTTTCCTATACCTCTGCGAATTTTTGGTTGTATTGCTTTTGTCCATAACTTTCATGCAGCTGACAAATTATCCTCTCGTGCCATCAAATGCGTCTTTCTTGGGTACTCACGTACCCAGAAAGGCTATCGCTGCTATGATCCTGTTGGACGTCGATAATATGTATATGCTGATGTCACCTTCTTTGAGCAAACAAGTTATTTCACACAGACTGTTTGTGACATTCCTCTGGACCTCCCTCCTCCACCAATCGTCTATACTCGCCAGCGTACCTCTATACCTTCTACACCAGTGTCTGTACCTTTGCCTGTCCCTTTTATGCAGGATGATATGACCACTTCAAGTGCTCCCACCACTGCTGTCCCGAATGTACATGGGGAGCTTCCTATAGCTCTACGCAAGCAAAAAAGGAAATGTACGTATCACCCCATGTCACATTTTACTTCTACAGATGGTTTATCTAGTTGTGACAAGAGATTTGCAGATGCTCTTAATGCTATTACCATTCCAAAAGATCATTTCAGTGCAATGCAAGATCAAGGTTGGTGACAGGCCATGGATGAGGAGATGGATGCACTTACCTCCCGGGGTACGTGGGATCTTGTGCCGTGTCCCCCGGGAGTTCGCCCTGTGGCTTGTCGATGGGTCTTCACGACCAAACAGTCGCCTGATGGTTCTATTGACAGGTTGAAAGCTAGACTTGTTGCCAAAGGTTTCACACAAACCTTTGGAGTTGATTATTTTGAGACCTTCTCGCACTACAGAGGGGCTCCATCTTTCACAGAGAAAGTATTGCCTCGATATTCTGACTGAGGCAGGACTTCTTGGATGCAAGCCATCTGGCATCCCTGCAGAAGTGAGAAAATATTCAGCATCTACTGATCCAGCATTTGAGGATGCAACACGATACAGAAGCGTAGTGGGAAAATTACTCTATCTCACTGTTACTAGGCCGGACATATCATATGCTGTGAGCAGAGCCAGTCAATATATGGAGAAGCCTCTTTACAGTCACTGGCAGGATGTTCTTTTGATCCTTCGATATTTGAAGGAATCTCCCGGACGTGGACTTTTCTATGGGGTGAATGGACACACTAATATCTCCGCCTATACAGATTCTAACTATGCTAGCTCTCCTGAGGACCGCCGATCCACTACAGGATACGCCATGTTTGTTGGGGATAATCTTGTCACTTGGCGAAGCAAGAAGCAGACAGTGGTATCCAGATCTAGTGCGGAAGCAGAGTACAGGGCAATGGCTCAGGCCACATGTGAGATCACATGGCTTGTTTCTTTCCTAACAGAACTTGGCATGTCAGTCGCCACTCCTGTACCCTTATACTGCGACAACAAGTCTGCCACATACATCGCCACCATTCCAGTTTTCCATGAGCGGACAAAACACATTGAAGTTGATTGTCATTTTATTCGTGATGCGGTACGAGAAGGACGAATCAACACTCCACACATCTCCACTGAACTTCAACTTGCAGACATCCTCACAAAGGCTCTTCCAAGGAAGCGTCTAATGTACTTAGTATCCAAGTTGGGCATGATCGACAGATATGCTCCAACTTGAGGGGGAGTGTTAGAATTATTATATTACAATTATATTTGTAACCTTTCTGGTTCCGTAACCCTTGACCTTTCGGGTTCCGTAACCCTTGACCCTTCATGTTCCGTAACCTTTAACCCTTCGGGTTCCGTAACCCCTCAGGGGTATTCATGTATTTTTCCTCTTGTACTCTCTAGGGTTTTCTCTCTATATAAGAGACCCTAGCCCTATGGAATAGACATCACATTCTGTCTCTCTTCTCCACAATAATAAACATGAACATGGAGATTTTTACGTAGAACCCTACTCCCTAAGGAGCGGGATGAAACCACGGGAGAACGTCTCAAAGGGCTGATAGTCTATTACTTTTCTCATTGGATACAATAGGTGTGGGGGTCTATATATAGCCCTACTGAGCCTCCACATCTCCAAACTGGTAGATGTGAGACTAAAAAACTGGATGGGAAATAGATCCTGGAGGTATCCATTTACCCATCTACAACTCAAGTGGCGTACAATCAAATACTCCTACAATCCTCTCAAGCAGAAATACTTTGTTAGTGCCGATGTTACTTTCTTTGAGGTTGTTATGTATTTTTCTCCTACAGGTGACAGACTAGCCACATCCTACTCTGACGTTGAGATCTACATGCCTCCATCTCCTATTGAATTTAAAGAACTTGTTCGTGGAGATTGATCGTCATTTTTTCAGAGAGAATTGACTTTAAAGAACTTGTTCCGTCGTACATAAAAACTGAAGATTAAGTGACTGACGTCCTCACAAAGTGGCTCCCACGATTAGTTTTGAGAAGAATATGCCCAACCCACTTGGTACTTCTTCCCCGTGGTCATTCCCTTTTATTTTGTAGTATTTCTACGTAAATCACCGTCTTTTTGTGCTTGTTATTGTCTACAATGTCAAGAGAGATCAGAGATTGACCTTTATTTGGGCCCATAGATTTCATTTTTATGCCTTCCATTATATAAATGATCTCACAACTTAATTTCCCAACACCATTTCCTCGTTTCTGGTGTGTTTACTCTAGTTTAATGTTAATTGCAGAATAATCATCTTGTGAATGCATTTTCTTTGATGTCTTTCACAAAAAAACATTATTTGATACAGAAGATTTTGGTTGAATCCTGACTGAAGGATTTTCTTCGCCCATCTGTAGTATTTTATTGATCCGGAGAAGACCCATGTATTTCGATCGAAGACCGATGTCATTTACTATTTGGAGTACGGAGAAATAAGGAAAGGGGTTATCAAATGGAGTCCCAAGAGTTTCAAATCCTCGAGGGAGTTGCTCGTGAGTATTTCAGTCGAGATGTTTCATATCTGATCAATATACAATCTAAATTTATGTGCCATATTTTTTGTCTCTGATGGGTGTTTTCCAATGTTTTTCTGTTGCTGTTACACATAAAAAAAGCTTGATAATACCTTGAGTTCTATGACATCTTTGATGAATCAAAGCCACGTGGGGGTACAAAACAATTGTATTTGTAGGTTGGTAATAGTTGGATGCGCCGGATGCTCCTAAGAACATTGTTACACTTCTGCTTTGGCTTCCATTGTAATCCTTGTCATCGTACTAAAATATCCTAATATGTTTTTTTATAGGAAAAATCACATATGTAATACCTTTTTCAATTAGATGTAACTTTGACCATGATTTCATTTGGGCTAAAATTTCTTCCATTTGAAAATCCTCATTAAATTTCACTCTATTCTTTAAACTTCCGTTGGATGGAGATTTGTCATTCTGGTCTATGTTTGTTGAACATGCTTGGAATCTTTTATGGAAAATAGCCATGGGTTCCCATGGGAATTTTTGTAGAGATATTTATATATTTCCATATTCTCTATGTACCGTTTTCTCTATTTTATTTCTTTGTTTCCATCTTATGTAATTTACTCATAGAACTCTCCTCTATATAAGAGAGCCTAGGGTTCTTGGAAATAACAACGCACTCATTTCTTCCAACATGGTATGAGAGCGGTGGTCCTAGACCGGAGCTCGTATACCCTAACCCTAACACTAACCCACACCCGTCTACCCCTTCCCCTCCTCATCTCGACGTTGCGCCGTCGCCTCTCAGCCCTCCCCTCCGCCAGTGTCGCCGCCCTCCCGCCAGCGCCCCTCTCGTCCGCTAGCGCTTCTCCTTGATGCCGCCACCCAGCCGCACGACATCGCCGGTCCCTTCTAGGCGCCGTCGGCCCCTTTCTCGGGCCTCTCCACTGCCGTAGGCTCCTCATCTTCGCCATTTCTTTCGTTCGCTTTGGTATGGATTTGATTGCATAAGTCTACATATGCAATCGAATCCTCACATGTCCTTGTAGACAACTCTCTATCGGTCTACGAATCCCCTGTGATCTTCATTCGGCATTATGTCAAAAAACAAAGTCGATGTACTCGCCACAGGTGCTTCAGAGGTCCGACACCAATTGTCAAGATGGACGGGATGAACTATGAGCTCTGGGCTATGCAGTTCATGAGCCTTATGAAGTATAATGGTAAGAAGCATATTCTTACCGACGATGAATCGGTGGAGAAAATATGGATTCACGCCTCGTGGGAGGCAGATGATGCATATGCCAAGGTTTGGTTGTCAGGAACATTGACGATAGAGATCGCCAATGATGTGTTGCATCAGCCCACTGCCAAGGCAATGTGGGATATTCTTGCTGCAACCTATTCTTAAGCACGTAATGAGACCAAGATACGTCAACTTCAGCATGATATCTTCACAGTCAAGCAGAATGGACAGCCTCTCCACTTACTGTACACGTTCTTGTGCGGGATGTTTGAGAAGCTCCATAGCTTCATGCCTCTGACAGCTACTCCTGAGCAACAGAAGACGTACAGGAATGCTATCATGGTGGGGGTATTCCTAGCAACAATCGATCCTGAATTTGATGCTGCTTGCTCTCAGATACTTGCAGATGCTACTATTCCTTCTATGGAGGAAGCCTTCCGCAGACTTAGCAGGATTACTGTCCCCACCTCTACTGCTAGCCAGACTTCTTCGGCAATGGCAGCCTCGAGGGGCAGAGGCGGCTCACCTGTCTTTCGTGGACGTGGTGGTAGAGGGGGTCCATCCGTCAGCCCTGCACATATTATTATCGTCCTAGTCACTCAGAGGATACGTGCTATTCTAAGCATGATTTTCACCGTTAGCACGTGTGGCGGAAAAGGTCGAGTCTCCAGCACCTTCTACTTCAGATCAGAGATTTGATGGTCTCGTAGCCAGACTACGGGATATCATGCCCCTTGCCTCATCTTCATGAGGCCATTCAGTTGTGGCAGCTTCACCCTCTGCCAGTACATCCGATATAGCCAGCACCTCAGGTAGTCCTTATGCTTTTACTTCTTGTCATGGATCTGCGATTACAAAGTGGATTATGGACTCTGGGGCGACCCATCATTTATGTGGAGATAGAGAGCAATTTACAACATACAGACAGATTCCTCCGGGGAGATCCATGGTGATAGCCGATGGGACTCATTCCCCGATCACAGGACAAGGGGGAGATTAGTTTGACACCTTCGATGCATTTCCAGAATGTGTTACATGCTCCTGATTTCTCTATGAATTTGTTGTCTATTAGTCAGATTACGAAGGATCTGCACTGTCGAGCTATTTTTGACCCATCGTCTCTTGTTTTTCAGGACATCCTTACGGGCAAGATGATTGGTCATGACCATGAGCAGGGTGACCTTTATCGTTGGTCCGCACTCCCTATGCAGGCGCATCCTTTCATACAACCGGACTAGCATCTCCGTACACTTGGCATCTCCATTTTGGCCATCTACCTCTTCAGAAGATGTGCAGTATTTTACCGCAAATTTCTTCGGGTTCTTCCAGTGTGAAGCGTGTGAGTTGGGAAAGCATCATCGGTCAGCTTTTCCCAGTCGCCAGAGTCGGAGTAGTAGCTCCCTTTTAGAGTTGGTTCATGTCGATATTTGGGGTCCGAGTCGTGTTTCTGATCACCAGGGACACATGTTTTATCTTGTTGCAGTAGATGATTCTTCTCGTTTGTCATGGGTATTTCTATTGAAGAATAAATCTGAAGCAGGAGATGTAGTCAGAATTTTTATCAATAAAGTGCAGAATATGTTTTCCTCTTCTGTGAAAATTGTGAGGACCGACAATGCTTTAGAATTTTGTACTCGCGCGCTATCATATTTCTTTTCCTCCCGTGGTATACATCAAACAACATGTGTTTATACCTCTCAGCAGAATGGTGCTGCAGAGAGGAAACATCACCATTTACTTGATATCAGTCGAACCCTACTTATTCAGAGTCATGCCCCACATTTGTTTTGGGGCGATATTGTTCTTAGGGCATGTTATCTTGTGAATCGCATGCCTTCGTCTGTCTTGGGTGAGAAAATTCCTTTCTCTATAGCCTTCCCTGAAAAGGAGTTATTCTCTCTTACCCCTCGTGTCTTTAGCTCTGATGCATTTGTTTACCACTTGGCTCTAGGTCTTGACAAGCTCTCTCCTAGAGCTGTCAAATGTGTTTTTGTTGGGTACTCCAAGACCCAGAAGGAATATCGGTGCTATGATCCTTTACACAGGAAATACTATATTAGTGCTGATGTCACATTTTTTGAGTTTGTAATGTATTTCTCTCCTACAGGTGACAGGTTGGCCTCCTCAGAGTCGGATACTGAAATCTACATGCCACCTCCTCCTACGAGTCAGTTGTCTCCCATACCGGTTACACCACCTCCACCTCCACCACCACCACCACCCCCACCACCCCCACCATCACAGCCGCCTGCGACAAATATTCCACCGTTACCCAAATTCTATACCCGTCGGTCAGTTTCTTCTCATGGTCATCGTTCGTCGTCCAACACGCTCCAGGTTTGTTCTGTTAACATGGTTTCTAACGATGGGTCTGTAGATATTTCTGTACAGGGATCATTGCAGGAGGAGGTTCCCAACGATCTGGACATACCCATTGCCGTAAGGAAGCAAAAGCGTACATGTGCGTCATATCCGCTTGCTTCGCATGTTTCTTTCCATCGCCTGACAGGCGAGTTTCAGAGATTTGCAGCTGGTCTGTCTGCCGTGACTATTCCACGGACTTACCAGGAGGCCTTGACAGATAGTCGCTAGCGTTTGGCTATGGAAGAGGACTATTGTCAGTTGCAAATTGGTGTTTACTATTAAACATCATGCCGATGGGAGCATTGATCGTTACAAGGCAAGATTGGTGGCATATGGTTTTACTCAGACTTATGATGTAGATTATATGGACACGTTCACTCCTGTTGCTTGTCACTCCACTTTATGTGTTCTTTCAGATGCAGTGGTACGTGACTGTCCCTTGTTTCAGTTAGACGTTAAAAATGCCTTTTTGTATGGAGATCTACAGGAGGAGGTATATCTGCAGCAGCCTCCGGGGTTTGCTGCTGAGGGGGAGAGTCACCAGGTCTGTAGACTCCATAAGGAATATGGTCTTAAACAAAGTTCAAGGGCATGGTTTCAGAAGCTCTCGTATCTGATTGAAAGGCAGGGGTTCAAGAGGTCAAATGCAGATCATTCTCTATTTGTGCAGAGAACACCTAGAGGTACATTGGTTATCATGGTGTATGTTGATGATATAGTTGTTACAGGAGATGACGTGCATGGAATAAAGACGGCAAAAGAATTTCTGCACCGTCAATTTGTTACTAAGGATCTGGGCACCCTAAGGCATTTCTTAGGGTTGGAGTTTGCAAGGAATGCGTAGGGTCTTGTGATGAGTCAAAGAAAATATGTAACAGACATGCTTGTTGAGACAAGCATGATTGAGTGTCGACCTTCTACTACTCCTATGGATCCTAGCATGAAATTATACGATGATGATACATATGAAGTTGATAAGAGGAGATATAGAGAGATGGTGGGAAAGCTTCTTTATATTACTATTACTAGACCAGATATCTCTTTTGGTGTGAGTCCAGTGAGCCAGTTCATGGAGCAGCCTCCACAACTACATATGGATGCCATACACATGATATTGAGATATCTAAAATCTTCTCCAGGTGCATGACTATTTTTCAAGAAAGAAGCAATTCTCTTAGTCTCTGTGTACGTTGATGCTGACTATGCGTGTCCCAAGTATAGGAAGTCTACTTTGGGCTTCGCAGTGTTCGTTGGCAGTTCTCTTGTTTCTTGGAGAAGCAAGAAGCAAATAGTTGTGGCCAGATCAAGTGTCGAGTCTGAATATAGGGCTATGGCACAAGTAAGTACAGAAATGATGTGGATTCGAGCAGTGTTAACAGATTTGCATATAGATGTCTCTCTACCCATGCAGTTACAATGTGATAATCAGTCTGCCATGTTCATTGCAAACAACCTTGCATTTCATGAGAGAACAAAACATATTGAGGTAGATTGCCATTACACTAGAGATATGATTCAGAAGGGTTTGATTTCTACCTCCTATGTCAGTTCAGGAGAGCAAACATCTGATATCTTTATGAAGGCATTGCTCAGAGGACCATTTCAGAAGTGCTCATCCAAGCTGAGCATGATTGGCATCTATGCTCCATCTTTTGGTCAATGGCAGGACGCTATCTCTTTTGGTCAATGGCAGGACGGTCGGGGGTTCTTTCCAACCGCGGAGGGGGATCCGCCAGGGTTGCCCCCTTACCCCTCTCCTTTTCGTTCTGGCGGTTGATGTTCTGCCGCGCATGATCGAGGGTGTGGTGGGGGCTGGTTTGTCTCGGGGCTGCTCTTTGGGCCCCTACCACGTTCCGCTCGTCCAATTTGCTGATGATACAATTTGTTTCATCGAGGGGGATCCTTCGAATGTGTCCCCAATGGCTACTACTATTCAATTGTTCAGCGAGCTCTCCGGTCTTCATATGAATGGCAACAAATCTAAGGCGGTCCCTTTCTTCATGTCCTCGGCGGAGGCGGCGATGTGCTCGCACGTGCTGGGCTGTCAAACTTCTGATCTCCCCTTCGATTACCTGGGATTACCCTTGACGTTGGGCCGCGCGCGAACGCGTGACTGGAAATCGATCGTCGAGAAGGTAGAGCATCGCCTGGCTGGGTGGCGCGCGGCGATTCTCTCACGTGGTGGCCGGTTAGTGCTTCTTAAATCCGTCCTTTCCTCTATCCCTATCTACTTTCTCTCGGTGCGGGGGATGCCAAAGGGGGTTCGTTGGCGTCTGGAGAAGTGTATGCGGGCATTTCTGTGGGGGAAGAAAGGAGGAGGGGGGAAGGGTGTGCACCTCGTTGCCTGGGATGAGGTCACGCGCCCTAAGAAGGAGGGCGGGCTGGGTGTCAGGCGCCTGGCGTCGGTGAACGATGCTCTATTGCTCAAATGGGCGGCGAGAATTTGGGGGAAGGAGGACAACTTCTTGATTAATTGTTTGAGGGGTGCGGCAGGGGATGGCATCCATTTGGCCTTTCGTGGTGATTATCGGGGCCAGGTCTCTATCTTTTGGCGTGGGGTGATGGGTGCTCTTTCTCGGAATCGCTCCCTATTCTCATTCAACCTCGGTGATGGTTCTCTGCTTCGCTTCTGGGAGGATGACTGGACGGGAAGGGGGCCCTTTAGTCTCACTTTCCCCCGTCTTTACGCTTTGATCCCCAACAAAGATGTTACGGTGGCCGGCTGCTGGGATGGGCGTGATTGGTGCCCTCTTATTTCTGAGTCTTTGTCGGACCAGCGGATGCTCGAATATCTCTCTCTCATAAGCTTTCTTGTTGATGCCCCTGTGCCTTATGTAGGCCGGGACTACTTGGCCTGGAAGAATGGGCCCTTCTCTACTCGTGCCGCGTATATGGCCATATTGCCGGTTCCACCTGGGAGGGATGACATGCTCTTGCGTGATTGTAATCTATTGTGGGCACTCCGGCTTCCTGAGCGTGTGGGTATTTTTCTTTGGCTGCTCCGTAGGGGAAGAATACTAACTCGTGATCGTTGTGCACGGATGTTTCCCAACTCTTCGCCTCTCTGTGGTCTCTGTGGCGTGGATACGGAAACTATTGATCACCTATTTCTGCATTGCTGCTGTGTTGATGCGTTATGGGCCGATTTGGGGTGGCTGGATCTCTCTTCCTTCGCTCATTTCTTTCAGAGCTTGTTCTGTGATCGGGGTCGGCCATGGCCTATGCTGATTGACCCTATCTCGAGGCTTTGGAGCCTGTGGCTGGGGCGAAACGAGGCTATCTTTGCTCGTCAGCGGTTCTATTTGGAGAATGTTAGATCCACGGCCTCGGGCTTCCTTCGTGATTGGACTTCTATGTAATTTTTTAGCAACAGGGGCTACGATCTCCGTCTACCCCCTTTACTTTGTTTTGTAATTTCTCATCTTCAGTTTCCCCTTGTAAGTATCTCTTTCTCTTTTTAATGCATTGGGGTGAACACCTCCGCGTGTGTCCCCCTTTTTTTGAGCCTCAAAAAAAAATAATCTATGCTCCATCTTGAGGGGGGAGCGTAGAGATATTTATATATTTTCATATTCTCTATGTACCGTTTTCTCTATTTTATTTCTTTGTTTCCATCTTATGTAATATACCCATAGGACTCTCCTCTATATAAGAGAGCCTAGGGTTCTTGGAAATAACAACGCACTCATTTCTTCCAACAATTTTGTGAGCAAGCATGCAAAGCACATAACGGGGCATTTGGAAATAACAAGTAGAATAGGAGCGGGAACAAGGGAAAGCTAAAGCCCTTGCATGCGGTAAAGCTCAAGTTGGTGGATGCATGATTAAAGAGTTTTTATTTTATGGGGTCAGAATTGCGAACAACTCAGCCATGGCCGGTCCCAAGCCCGGGTAAATGAGGAGGGTTGCGTTAGGTAGCCGATAGCCAGCGTAAAACAGTCGGAGACAACTTCCTAAATAATATAATTTTTTCAAAAAATATTATTTAGGATGTTGCCTCATGACAGTCAGATCTTTTCAACATGGATTTAAGCAAACATACAGATTCTGTTGGGGCGTTCCCTACTTGCGACGCGTTGCATCGCCCGAGTGCAATGAAAAATTGGCAAGGGCCGCTACATCGCAGCCTGGATGTAGTTCAAAATTTGCAAGGGTTCTCACATGAGGAACGCATGCGAGTAATTAAGCTAGTTCCGCTGCATTACCGTCCGGATGCAGTCCAAAATTTACAAGGGTTCTCGCATAATGGACGCATGCGAGTAAAGAAGTTAGTCCAAAAGAGATTGCAACGGAAGTTGCGGATTAGTAGTTGGAATATTGGCACTTTGACTGGAAAATTAATGGAGATAGTGGATACGATGGAAAGAAGGAAGAGTCATATACTATGTCTTCAAGAGACTAAATGAGTTGGAGAGAAAGCAAGGGAGATCGAGAAGACATGCTTTAAACTTTGGTATTCAGGTAAAGATAAGGGTAGAAACGGTGTTGGAGTGGTTGTTCATAAGGATTTAAAGGATTGTGTGGTTGAGGTGCAAAGATTCGGGGATCGGATTATTTTGCTAAAATTAGTGCTTGAAGAAGAAATTCTGAATATAATCTCAGTTTATGCACCGCAAATTGGTTTAGATGAAAGGACTAAACAAGCTTTTTGGGAGGATCTAGATAAGATTTTACAAGGAAACCCACAAAGAGAGATGATTTGCATAGGTGGAGATCTTAATGGACATGTGGGGAAAGATGCTTCAGGGTATGCTAGTGTTCATGGAGGACATGGTTTTGGGGATAGAAATGAAGAGGGAAAAGTCATCCTGGATTTTGTAACGGCATATGATCTTTTCATAGCAAACACTCTCTTCAAGAAGAGGGAGGAGCATTTAATTACTTATAAGAGTGGGCCAACGAGAACACAGATAGATTACCTTGCGTTGAGGAGAAGAGATCGGTTGTGTTGTAAAGACTGCAAAGTAATCCCAGGAGAGAGTTTGACAACCCAACATCGCTTGTTAGTCTTGGATGTACAAATAAAAGGGATGGTAAAGAAAAGGAGGGTTCTTAAGATCACTAGAACTAGATGGTGGAATCTTCCACGGAAGCAATCGAGCTTCAGGAGAAGGTTTTAGAAGATTTATCTTGGGATTGTAGTGGAAGTGCAAATGAGATGTGGGAGGCAGTAGCATCTTGTATCCGAAAGGTAGCCAAAGAGATGCTAGGCGAGTCAAAGGGAGGAGCCCCAGGTCAAAAGGAGGCTTGGTGGTGGAGTGAAGGGGTGCAAGAGAAGCTAAAAATTAAAAGAGCATGCTTTAAAGCTATGTCTAAGGTTAGAACGGAGGAAACTGTAACAAATTACAAAATAGCAAAGAAGGAATCAAAGAAGGATGTAAGTGAGGCTAAGTCGAATGCTTACGAAGTTTTGTATAAAAATCTCGACTTTAAGGAGGGCCAGAAGGTTATATTCAGGTTGGCCAAAGCAAGAGAAAGAAAGACCAAGACCTTTCTCAAGTGAGATGCATTAAGGATGAGGAAGGTCACGTGCTTGTTACTCGTAAGGATATAGAGACTAGATGGGAGCAGTACTTCCATAAACTTTTCATTGGGGAAGGAAATAGAGAGATCACTTTGGGTGATCTAGCTAGTAGTGAAAGTTATTTGAATCGTGCAAGCTAGAGACGGATACAAAGAAAGGAAGTAGAGGAGGCTTTGAAGGTTATGAGACCTGGGAAAGGTGTAGGACCGGATGACATCCCTGTAGAAGTATGGAAAGTTTTAGGTGAGCGCGGTTTGACTTGGCTTACGAATCTATTCATTGTTATTTGGCGAAGCAAGAAAATGCCTGATGATTGGAGGAGTATCATGGTGCCTCTTTATAAGAATAAAGGAGACATTCAAAATTGTTCAAATTATAGAGGTATCAAGCTGATGAGTCACACTATGAAAATTTGGGAGCGTGTGATCGAGAGAAGGTTGAGGCAAGTATCCAACGTCAAAGAAAACCAATTCGGATTCATGCCAGGTTGCTCAACTATTGAAGCCATCCATTTACTGAGGAGAACAATGGAGATTTATAGAGCTAAAAGGAAGAACCTCCATATGATCTTTATTGATTTGGAGAAGGCTTATGATTCTGTCCCACGAGAGATATTGTGGATAGTTTTGGAGAAGAGACAAGTGCATGTCCTATACATTAACCTCATAAAGGACATGTATGATGGGGCTTTATCTTGTGTAAGGACCCCGTCTGGGAAGACTGGCTATTTTGACATCAACATTGGTTTACATCAAGGTTCAGCTTTGAGTCCATTTCTTTTTACTTTGATTATGGATGAGTTGACAAGTCACATTCATGATGAGTTACGTTGGTGTATGTTATTTGCTGATGATATTGTGTTGATTGACGAGACTAGATGTTAGAGTATTTGGTTGTGCGCCCATTGAGTTGTAACAGGGTAAATGAATCCTGGAGAAGATCCATTTACCCCATCCATGTGTTTAATCCCACATCGTCTAGTGGTGGGACTTGGAGGCTCTGGAGAGGCTATATAAGGAGCCCCGGACCTCCTGTACTCATTGAGAAAAAGGAATGAAGTATCTGCCCCTTTGAGGGCTTCTCCCGTGGTTTCATCCCGCTCCTCACGGAGTAGGGTTCCACGTAAAAATCATGGTGTTCCCATGTTTATCTTTTTGTCATTTATGCTCTGTTTATCAATCGCTTCCGCATTCTTCATATTTTATAACATGGTATCAGAGCGGGTCGATTCTCGAGGATTCGATGTTCGTTCCTTGTGTGATTCGAGATTTTATGTTACGAAACTGTGTATTTTTCTGTTCAAGTTCCATTCAAGTTTTAGGGTTTCTGAAATCCAAAATCCGCAAGTCATTATTCCTGTATTCTGTTGCAAGTTCATGTTCTGCGGGAAAAGTTTTTCTAGGGTTTCATGCTGAAACCCTAACTCTGTTTTGTTGTACCCTTACGCCAAGTCTAGCACATCTTCTGTGCGCATATCTCCCGCGCAAACGAGATGCTCATGCGGAACATCTTCTCCTGAACCAGCGGCGCCCTCCTCTTCCGCGATGGCTCTCCAGGCGGCTTCCCCCTCCAGACGCGACTCCCGCGCGCAGTTCCCAGGCGCGGAACCAGGTCGCGCGACGCTTCATGCTCCCAGGTGGCGCCTTCCTCCCTCTGCCTTCCGTGGAAGCTCCCAGCGGTGCCTCCCTCTTTGCGCGCTTCACCCAGGAGGCCTCCCCCAAGCACGCAACGGTGCAGATGCGCCAAGGCGGATGCCCCATCGCCCTCCCCGCGCGCGATACTCCATCAACTCCTCCAGATCCCAGGGCCCAGCGGAATCCCCGAGCAGGCCTCCCAGGCAGAGGCTTCTCCTCCAGACGCAACCCGATGCAACTTCGCCGCTGATCTCCTTCTGGTGGAGTTGCCGCTTCTCGCGCACACTTCAGGCGCATCGTGATCTCCATCGAAACCTCTGGCGCCTCACTCCATCGCCGCCTCAGGGCTCCCCCACATACGAAGCCATCAGCAAGCCTCCAGGGCTCCCCAGCAGGACCGCATGCGCGCAGCCACCAGCCCCCGCGCGTGCAGCGCCCCGAGTGGCGCAAACCCCAGACGTGCGTGCTCTTTCCCCAATGGGGGCGGCGGCTTTTATTTTGGAAAAGAAGGATTCCCCGAAGGAACCCTAGGGGTACCGAGAATTATAAAAAAAATCGGGGATCTTCTTTAAAAAAACGATGGGGGCGTGTTCAGATTGCTTCGGCCCAAGTGGGTTGTTTCAAAAAAAAAGGGAAAGAAAGGAGAGAGTTGGGCCCAAGTGGGCCGATGAAGAAAAAAAAGAAAAAAAAACGCGTACAAGAAAAGAGCCGTACGCAAGTTAAAAAAATCATTTTGAGAAAGCCGTAAAAAAATTGCAACAGCTTAAAAAAATGTGACGGCTTAGATTTAAAAAAAATGATGAAAAACCGCAAGTTTCTTTTTGTTCCCCCATCTATCTTGTCTTCTCCCAACTTGTCGATGTCAGTATTCCGACAAGTATGGGAGAAAGGGGGAGTATATGTAGAGTCACAAGCCTGTTCATGATCCAGATTCCAGATTCAGAT
Source organism: Ottelia alismoides (assembly GCA_037367405.1). NCBI lineage: Eukaryota > Viridiplantae > Streptophyta > Magnoliopsida > Alismatales > Hydrocharitaceae > Ottelia > Ottelia alismoides. The sequence continues at coordinate 725,991 of JAZKJV010001537.1, read as the reverse complement.
GCCAGTCTCCAGACTAGCCAGTTGATCAGACTCTACAGTTGTTCAGACTCGACGATCATTGTTTCCGAGTCTCCAGTTTCAGACACGCACGAGTGTGCGGTCATTGTCAGATGAGCATATGTTGCCATCATCAGTTCGAGGTCCCCATCATTCTTCTTGTTGTCAGGCCAGAGTTTTCATGTGAGCCATTGGGACTCCAGAGCAGAGGACCATTCCCTTGAGGGCAAGGGTTTTCATGTGGTATCATAGGTACACCACGGTAGTGCACCATTCTCTGAGCCAGATGGGAGAGACCCAGTTCTCCGACGAGGAGACTTCAGGCGCAGTTCAGACTCGATGGTCAGGTTCCGAGTCTTCAGTCGACTCACACTCCAGCCTGTTCGTCCTCCTCACCTGCACGGCATGAGAAGCAACGTCCTCGACTGCAGCAATGTGCGCGTTGGATTGATATTATCCGTAGTGTCCTGTAGCATTGAGTTGAGTTTCTTTCTGTTTGTCCAAGATGAGCATTGCATGCTCCAGCTTGAGGGGGAGTGTTAGAGTATTTGGTTGTGCGCCCATTGAGTTGTAACAGGGTAAATGGATCCTGGAGAAGATCCATTTACCCCATCCATGTGTTTAGTCCCACATCGTCTAGTGGTGGGACTTGGAGGCTCTGGAGAGGCTATATAAGGAGCCCCAGACCTCCTGTACTCATTGAGAAAAAGGAATGAAGTATCCGCCCCTTTGAGGGCTTCTCCCGTGGTTTCATCCCGCTCCTCACGGAGTAGGGTTCCACGTAAAAATCATGGTGTTCCCATGTTTATCTTTTTGTCATTTATGCTCTGTTTATCAATCGCTTCCGCATTCTTCATATTTTATAACACTAGAGATGGAGTAAATGAGAAGCTTGAGGTTTGGAGACATGAGTTGGAGAGTAAAGGATTTCGTATAAGTAGGGCTAAGACAGAATATATGGAGTGCACCTTTGATGGAAGCAATGGTGAAGGAATTGAGGTGAAGATTGGTGATGATAACATTCAGAAGAGAGATTCTTTTAGATATCTGGGATCTATTTTGCAACATGATGGGGAAATTGACGGAGATGTTACTAATAGAATAAATGCAGGTTGGCTAAAGTGGAGAGGAGCCTCTGTTGTTCTCTGTGATAAGAAAATTCCTTTAAAAATTAAAGGAAAATTTTACAAAGCAGCTGTGATGCTTTATGGATCTGAATGTTGGCCTGTGAACCATAGACATGTGCAAAGAATGGTTGTAGCAGAAATGAAAATGCTAAGGTGGATGTGTGGACACACACATAAAGATCGGATTCAGAATGATGCAATCAGAAAGAAAGCTGGTGTTGCTCCGATCGAGGATAAGATGCGAGAAAACGCTTAAGATGGTTTGGTCATTTGCAAAGAAGATCAGCTGATGCACCAGTTAGGAGATGCGAGTGTTGGGATGTTGAGCCGGCTAAGAGAGGGCGGGGACGGCCCAAGAAGTGTTGGAAAGAGACCATACGAAGCGATCTTTGTTTTGTGGATATAAGCCCGGGATTGACCCAAGATAGATCTGAATGGAGGCGAAGAATCCATGTTGCCGACCCTACTTAATTGTGGGAAAAGGCTTTGTTGTTGTTGGGTCAAAATTGCGAACATTGTGCTTGTTATTGTAAGTTTAGGTGCCTTTGTGTCATGGTCATTCCTATCAAATTGGGGTCACTTGTCAATGAAGGTTCTTTTTTCCTCGTCTTCTCCTTTGAAGATGTGTTGATCCTTTGTTTAACATCTTTGTAGGAAGTAGATGCTTCCGTTTCAAATGGAGATCTTCGTCCTTTTGAGTAGTTTGGAGCAGTGTGGTTGCTCCATATATCTTTTCCAAATACTCTTGCTCTGAGTGGTTCAGCAGTTGCCAACTTGGATTTTCAAAAGTTTTCTGGCTGTAGGTTATGTTGGAAAAGGAGCTTTCCTAGAGTTGGGGCTGCAAGAACCTTTTTGAGGTGGAGCATATGGAATATAGTAAACTGACCAAATTACGGCTACTTTTTCTTTTTCGGAGGACTGTATAAGAACCTTTTCGAGGTGGAACATATGAATTTTCAGTATAAAGTAAAATGACCAAATCACTGTTACATTTCCTATTTAATATTTAACGAATCGTTAAAATGTGGTTTTGATGCATATAAAAATAATGTTAGAGAATGTATTAGATGAGTAATTGGATCTTTTAAGGATCCAATTACACTATTCTCTTTAGTATCATATTGCTTGTTGGTGGGACTCTAAAAGGCTCCATGCATTTCAATTGTTTTATTATAGAGTTTGTTATATATGGAGGAGTTGTGCTGCAAGCCTGCAAGTCCTAACACAAACTTGTGCAAGGTAACATTCATTGTTTAAGTTGCGTGAGTGCTGGCTACGTCAATAACATTAGCATGAGAGCGAAAGGTCGTGATACTGACCAATGACAAACCATAGATCAATGAGATCCGTGAGTAGGCACTTGACATCAACAAAGACATCATGGTGCTCCAGTACCATTATATTGAGAGTCTATATACCCTATTTAAAGTCGGGTTTTTCACCCGTTGTCGGACACGTGTTTTCACGAGCGTCCGGCGTTTTCTTCCCTTGCTTTTTACCCTTTCCTGCTGTAGAGATAGTTCGTAGTTTCATTATCTCTTTATGTAGTTTATCGTTATTTCTTTCTTTTATATAGACCTCTCTGTAATTTACCCTTTAGGTCTCTCCCTATATAAGAGAGCCTAGGATTTTCTGAATCAATAACGAAGTCTCTTTTCCCAACATGGTATCAGAGCCACCCTAGGGCTCTCCACCCCCCCGCCGCCCCTTCCCCACCCGCCTCCCCCTTCTCGGAATCATCGCCGCCTCTCTCTCTCTCTAGCACACGCCGCCGCCACCGCCTCTCTCTCTGGAGGACCCAGCCCTCCATCGCCGGCGATCTCAGCCAGCCCCAACGCCTTCCCCACCCCCAGCGGCTCCAGCCAACCCGCCGCCAGGGGAGATCCCAGCCCCCAGCCAGCCGCCGGAGGGGATCCCAGCCCCCCCTGCGGCTCCAGCCACCCGGCGGAACCACCATCTGCCGCTGCCGACCCTCCGGGTGCGTGAACAGCCACCCGCGCAAGGTCTCCAAGCGGCTCCCAGCCGCTAAAAAGGGATGTCAGCCCCTTGTAAGGCATGCCCTAGTTCCTTCCTCGTCCGTTCTATGGATTTGAGTGCGTAACGTCTACATATGCACTCAAATCCGATGCAGTTGTTGTAGACATTCAGCATCACGTCTACATATCCTAGTTCTTCTCCAAGCGTATGTCAGAATCAAAAGTTGATATGCCCTCCACCGGCGCATTCAAAGGTCCTGCGCCAATAGTCAAGATGGACGGGTCTAACTATGAGCTCTGGGCTATGCAGTTCATGAGCCTTATGAAGTCGAATGGTAAGAAACACATTCTTACCGAGGATGAGCCCGCAGAGAAGACTGGGATCTATGCCTCATGGGAGGCTGATGATTCCTATGCAAAGGTTTGGTTGTCCGGTACCTTGACGATGGAGATTGCCAACGACGTCCTCCACCAGCCCACTGCTAAGGCAATGTGGGACATTCTTGCCGCCACATATTCGCAGGTGCGAAATGAGACGAAGATGTTGCAGCTTCAGCACGACATATTCACAATGAAGCAGAGCGGCAGACCTCTCCATTCTCTTTATACATCCCTAAGAGGGATGTTCGAGAAGTTATACAGTATCATCCCTCTGACTGCAACTCCTGAGCAGCAGAAGGCGTTTCGAACGCCACCATGGTTGGTGTTCTACTTGCGACCCTTGACCCTGAGTACGATGCAGCTCGATCTCAGATTCTCGCTGATGCAGTTATTCCTCCAGTTGAGGATGTTTACAGACGGCTGGTCCGGGATTCATATGCTGGCGTCTCCTCTCATTCTGCTGGACCAGTCTCTCCGTACATTTGGCACCTCCGATTTGGTCACCTTCCACTTCAGAAAATGCGCCATCTTCTGCCTCAGATCTCTCCCAGTTCTTCGTTTCAGTGTGAAGCGTGTCAGTTGGGAAAGCATCACATGTCGAGTTTCCCACGTCGTCTGAGTCGGAGCAGTAGCTCCCCTTTTGAGTTGTTACATATAGATATATGGGGTCCAAGTCGTGTTCCCGATCATCAGGGACACAGGTTTTATCTTGTGGTAGTGGATGATTTCTCTCGTGTGTCATGGGTCTTTCTTTTGAAAAATAAATCTGAAGCAGGAAATGTGATCAAGAACTTGATTAATGAAGTGTTCAATGTCTTTTCTGCAAATGTCAAATATGTTCGGACCGATAATGCCCTTGAATTTTGTACACGTTTACTTTCACAATTCCTATCATCAAAGGGCATTATTCACCAAACCACTTGTGCATATACCTCACAACAAAATGGTGTCGCGGAAAGGAAGCATCGCCATCTCTTAGATATTACTCGTACATTGTTGATTCAGAGTTGTGCCCCTATCTCTTTCTGGGGCGATGCCGTTCTTACTGCTTGTTATCTGGTCAACCGAATGCCATCCTCACTCCTTGGTGAAAAGATACCTATGTCCATTATTTTTCCAGATAAGGAGTTATTTTCACTAACTCCACGTGTCTTTGGTACTGTGGCTTTTGTGCATCGTCTATCTCCAGGACTTGACAAACTCTCTCCTAGAGCAGTCAAATGCGTCTTTGTTGGTTATTCCAGAACTCAGAAGGGCTACCGGTGTTATGATCCTGCAACTAAGAGGTACTTTGTGAGTGCTGATGTCACTTTCTTTGAGTCTGTCATGTATTTCTCTCCTGCAGGTGACAGAATGGTACCATCCACTACCACTGATGATATCTATGTTCCTCCTCCACCTACATTGAGTACACCTGAGTCATCCCCTGTGTCTGTCTCCACGCCAGCACCACCTCCACCACCCCCCCACCTCCTCCACCTCCACCCATTCCACGGCCCATCATATCACCATTACCTATGTTCTATACACGCCGGTCGGGTCCTGCTCAGACTACGCTCCAGCCGATCATCACGCCTCAGGTATGTTCAGATGGCATTACTACTGACGGGTCAGATTTGGTACATGTGCAGGATCCTTCAGTACAGGCAGACACTAGCCCATCCAGTACAGCAGATGATGATCTTGATGTTCCGATTGCTATTCGGAAGCAGAGGAGGCAATGTGCCTCGTATCCTTTCGCTTCACAGGTTTCCTTTCACCGTCTCACTGGGGATTTTCAGAGATTTGCCACAGCCTTGTCTTCCGTGGATATACCACGGACATACCAGGAAGCCTTACAGAATGAATGCTGGAGATTAGCAATGGAGGACGAAATGAGGGCCCTACAGTCTCGTGGCACTTGGTCTTTGGTTCCTGCACCTTCTGATGCATCCATTGTGAGCTGTAAATGGGTCTTCACAGTCAAATATCATGCAGATGGCACGTTGGATTGATACAAAGCACGCTTGGTTGCCCGTGGGTTTACACAAACCTACGGTGTGGATTACATGGATACTTTCTCTCCAGTGGCGAGGCACTCTACACTTCGTATTCTATTATCTGTTGCTGTGGTACGTGATTGGAGCATATTTCAACTGGATGTGAAGAATGCCTTTCTGTACGGTGACCTACAGGAGGAAGTCTACATGCAGCAGCCACCTGGGTTTACTGCTGAGGGGGAGAAGCACATGGTCTGTAGACTTCACAAGGCGATATATGGTCTCAAACCGAGTCCCAGAGCATGGTTCCAGAAGTTGTCTAACCTGATTGAGCAACAGGGATTCAAGAGGTCAAATGTCGATCACTCATTGTTTGTCCAGAAGTCATCGGCAGGTACGGTTGTCATTATGGTCTATGTGGATGATATTCTTGTTACAGGAGATGATGTTCAGGGCATAAAGAGGGCGAAGGCATTCCTAGGCAGTCAGTTCGTTACAAAGGACCTTGGAACCCTAAGATATTTTCTGGGGTTGGAATTTGCAAGGAATGCACAAGGCTTGGTGATGACACAAAGGAAGTTATTACAGACTTCCTGACTGAGACTGGCATGGATGGGTGCAAACCATCTAGTATTCCCATGGACCCCAGCATGAAGCTGTATGATGGTGATACAGATGAAGTGGATAAGAGGAGATATAGAGAAATGGTGGGAAAACTCCTCTACATTACCATTACTCGTCCAGACATTGCATTTGCTGTTAGCAGGGTGAGCCAATTTATGGAGCAGCCAAGACAGGTTCACATGGATGCTATACACATGATACTGAGATATCTGAAGTCTTCTCCAGGGTCAGGGCTACTATTCAGGAAGGACACAGACTTATCTTTTTTTTTGAAACTCAAAAAAACGGGGGACGCACTCGATGGTGCTCGCCCCAGATTTATTAATAGAAAAGTAAAGGGAAAAAGAGAGACTTACAGTGGGTGGAAACAAAGGGAAAGAGGAAAAGAAAGAGCTCAACCAAGATCGGACGGTATCACAAACCGATACCCCGACACCCCAAGAAACAATTAAACAACAGCCCAGTCACCAACCAACCGAGAAGCAGAAATGAGGACATTTTCCGAGTAGAATCTCTGGCCAGAAAACAGCGCCTCATTCCTAGAAGTCCAAATGCACCACAACCGAGCGACAGCAGAGAGGATGTCGTTCCTACACCTAGCCCCCGAGCGAACCAAGCAATCACAGAAGGAAGCGGAGTCCGAAACGTCAAGCCAAGGCAGGTCCGCCCAAATGGCACGCGAATAGCCGCAGCGGAAGAAGAGGTGGTCAATAGTCTCATCATCCAGGTTGCACAGACCACAAGTAGGCGAAGCCGAAGGGAAAAGAGCGGCACACCTGTTACGTGTAAGGAGTCGCCCACGACGGAATAACCAGAGGAAGATGCCAATCCGCTCAGGAACCCGAAGTCCCCAAAAGAATTGACAATCCCGGAGCAGCAAATCATCAACCACAGCCAAGGCCGGAAGAAGGGACTAGTAAGCAGCGCGAACAGAGAAAGGACCATCCTTCCAGCAGAGGTGATCACGACCCCCCAAAGGCGAGGGCGAGACCTCAAGGATCTCCATAAGAGCCATAAACTCCAATTGCCGTTGATCAGAGAGGTTGGCCACAAAGGTAGGCCCCCAAGCAGCACCATCCCAATAAGAACTCACCCTCACGTCAGGGTCATTAACCAACGCGAATAATCGAGGGAAGGAATCCTTAAGAGGCCCCCTTCCGGTCCAATCATCGCCCCAAAAATGAGTGAGGGAGCCATCGCCCAACTTCATGACAAAACGAGCACGGTTGCGGGCCAAAACGTTACCAATATCACGAGAGAAGTGAGAGGCAGATGCCAAAAAGCGCACATCCGTACCCAGCGCCAGACTTCGGTCGAACCCAACAGCCATTCTTAAGAAGTTAAGCAACAAATTATCCTCCGGCCCGCAAAGACGAGAGACCCATTTAAGAAGAAAAGCCTCATTCACGATATCCAATCTCCTCACCGCCAACCCGCCCTCCTTCTTAGGCCGAGTCACATCATCCCAAGCAACCAAGGGAACGCCGCTACGCACAGACCCCTTCTTGCCCCAAAGAAAAGTCCGCATACAAGAATCCAAACGCCGACGAATCCCCTTAGGCATCCCCTTCACAGAAAGGAAGTAGATAGGCAGAGAAGAGAGGACCGATTTGAGGAGAACCAGGCGCCCGCCCCGAGAGAGGAGAGCGGCACGCCAGCCAGCCAAGCGGGCAGCCATGCGATCCAACAACGGCTGCCAATCCCGCAAGCGAGCCCGGCCAATAGACAACGGAAGCCCAAGATAGTCCAGGGGAAGAGCACCCACCGTACAGCGTAAGATCCTCGAGCAAGCATCAACCTCCGCCGAGGAAAGAGAAAAGGGGACCATGGAGGACTTATTATAATTGATGAGAAGCCCAGAAGCCTCGCTATAGAGCTCCAAGGTAGTCGCCATACCCGCAATATTCGACTCGTCGCCTTCAATAAAACAAATTGTATCATCCGCGAACTGAATAATCGGCAAAGAAAGGGGCCCCAGCGAGCAACCACGAGACAGGCCAGCTGCAACCACGTTGTTAACCATAGTGGAGAGAACGTCCGCGGCCAAGACAAAAAGCAAGGGGGCGAGGGGACATCCCTGCCGAATACCCCGGCGGGGCTGGAAGAAACCCCCCGCCAAACGTCCATTGAGCATAACCGACAGAGATGCCGTGGAAACACACCGGCGCACCCAGGAAATCCATAACGGGGGGAATCCCCGTCTCTTAAGTACAGACCATAAAAAACGCCAATCAATAGAGTCATAGGCCTTAGAAAAGTCGATTTTCCACAGGATTCCCCTAGTGTCGCGCTTGTGCCAAGCATGAATGATTTCGGACGCCACCGCATAACAATCACCAATTTGTCTGCCCTTAATAAAAGCCGCCTGGGAGGGCGAGATAAGCGAAACAAGAAGCGGGGCCAATCGGCGCGCCAAAACCTTAGCAATGATAAGATATATAGCATTTGAAATGGAAATAGGCCTGAAATCCTCAATCCGGGTGGCAGAGGGGGACTTTGGAATGAGAGCAATGATAGATTTGTTGAGCTTGTTGAAGCCGTTATTACCAGCACAAAAATCGTGAGCGACCGCCAAGACGTCCTGAGAGAGAATATCCCAAAATTCCTTATAGAAGAACACGGGGAAGCCATCAGGCCCGGGGGCCGCATCAGAGTTAAGAGACCAGACCGCCTCTTTCAATTCCTCCAAAGAAATCTGACGAGAAAGGATATTAGCATCCGCCTGAGGGAGCATCGCAGCTCCCCTCCCCGACCACCGCCAAAGGCGCGATGACCTGCGCCCATACCACTCCTTAAAATAGTCCGAGACAGCGACACCCAACTCCCGCTCCCCCTGAACCTGAGAATCATTGATGAGCATAGAAGATATAAAATTAGATCGCCGGCGACCCGAAGCAACCCTGTGAAAGAACGCCGAATTCGCGTCACCCTCCTTTAACCAGCGCAACCGAGAACGTTGGCGCCATTCAATCACACGCTTACGATCCTCCAGCCTGACCCTGTCCAGAGCAATAGCACGAGCCAGCAACTCGTCATGATTGAGATCACGATCGTTCTCAATACGGTCGAACCGCAAAATCACTTCCTCAGCCTCCACCCGGGTGGCAATGCGAGCTGAGCGAGAGGCCCTTTTAAAAGACGCCAGCATCCTTCTGAGGGATGAAATCTTGAAATCAAAGCGACTGGCGGCACTACCAGAAGGATAGAGTTGAGACCAATGCTGACGAACCATATCACGGAAGCCAGGCTCCAGGAGCCAAGACCTTTCAAAGCGGAACATAGAGTGCGGACGGTTCTCCTCCCCGTTCGACCAGAAGATGGGGTTATGATCAGAAAAAGAGCGCGGTCTCGAAGCAACAAAACATAAAGGAAAACATTCCATTAGAGAGTTATTCGCCAAAAACCGATCGATCCGCGAACGCGAGGAGCTATTCCGCCAAGTGAATGAAATGTCGTTAGGAACCAACGATTCAAGAGCCAAAGCATTCAGAATCTCCAAAAAATCCGCAGATCCCGGGTCGAGTCCACCGCGCCCACGTGGGCGATCCTGAGCATGCAAAGTAACATTAAAATCCCCGCCAATCAGCCAAGGAACTTCACCAAATGCAGCAGCATCCTCCCGCAAGTCATCCCACAATTCACGACGGGCAATATGACATATAGGGGCATAAACACAAGAAAAAGCCAAGCAGCTATAGTCCGTCCACAAATTAACATCACCGATATCGAATGTCGCCCCAGCCTACAAGAAGAAAGCGAAAAGCGGGACGAACGCCAAGCCAAAATGGCACCACCCCGAGCACCCACGGCGTCCAGCGCACGGTAATCATCAAGCTGACCAGCCCCAAAAGAACGCCAGAGAGAGTCATCCATCGCCTGAAGCTTCGTCTCCTGTATGAAGGCCACATCACAAGACCATTCAACGAGACGGGAGCCCAAAATGCGCCTGCGTTCCGCATCGCCCAAGCCACGAACATTCCAGGACACAATCTTCATTAAAACAAAAAAAAATATCCCCCCAAAAAGCCTGAGGCCCAATAAGCACCAGATACGAGTGAGGCATCAAACCCCAGAGGGATGAAGGCCCGCCACCTCAGCAACCGCGTCACGCAGAGTTTGGCAAGTAGAGACCACATCAGAGCTTGAGAAAAGAAAACGCCTCCTGGAGTAACTTTGGCCATAGCGAGAAGAGGGAGACAGTCCTATCACCACAGAAGCCTCAGGAGAAATGGGAGGCTCCTCGCCGAAGTCAGAGATAAAGGGATTCAAATTGTCCTGCGAACGGGGCTGGCCCATATCAACCGGGTGGAAGAGCACAGCATCCCCATCGGCTGACGTCTGATAAGCAAAGTCGGAGAAGAGGAGCATCGGACGGGACACCGGCGAAGGAGGTGAGAGTGAGCCTTCCATGAAACCAGAAAAAGGTACTGCTCGAATAGGGCAAGGGCAAGGCATATTAGCAGCGGAGAAAATATGCTCCGAGCCGAGGGGAGATCCGTACCCGAGACCGGATCCGATAGGGGCTGCTCCGAGGAGACCTGAAGTGGGGCCCAAATCGAGTTAACCATAGGGTCACAAGGGATGAACGATCTGACCTGGAGAGGAGCCCACTTGCAAATAAATCCGCCGACATAAAAGAAACATCTGAAGAAAAAGTATCAATGTCAAGAATAACAGCATCAGAAGGCAAAGCGACTTCTGGCAACTGAACCGCCACCAAGTCATTGGAATTCCCCCCAATCATGCGGGAACCGAAGAGGCGCCCCACCCGCACGTGAGGTAAGGAACATGCACGACGCCGCATCGGAGACAACCCCAGGACGAGCCACGTGGCGAGAAGGAGATGAACCGTCTTTCGCATGCATCGCCGGAGACGCGGCGGCATATTCCCGCCGATCGGCCACCAGAGAAGGCGCCACCGGCGTCACCGGCGGTGGAGAGAGAGAGAGCTCCAGGGAGAAAGTCCATCGTCCCAAAGATAGCTTATCAACACGGGTCTTCCCCGCCAAATCCGCAAAGAACGCTGCCGGAGCTTCCACCATGACGCTGCAATACCGCCAATCAGCACCTGGAGCGAGGCCATCATCAATGATCTGAAGGACTTGGCCCCAGCTGGAGAACGCCTTGGAGAGAGCGTGCACCTTCCGAGACAAGAAGGGGCACCCCCTTCACCATAGGCCACCCGGACCTCCGTCGAGAAGACCCCACCGTCAGAGACCCGCACCCCCCGCCACTGGACACCAACGATATCCCGGCAGTGGAATGAGTCTCTCCCGCTGATCCAGGGAGAGACCCCTAACACAGCAGCGCACCGCATCGAGGGAGATGAAGTCCCCTCCAAAATCATGACCCAGGAAGCCCAGAGTAGCAGCACGAACAGCTTCCCAATCAACTGAACGAGTCCGGAGCACCCCAACTAGCACCGAAGCGGCAGATGGCGGGCCCGAGCGAGAGGACGAGCCCTCCCGCCCCCGCGTCAAAAATGTTCACGGCAGGATCAGCCCCCCCGAAGAAGACGAAGGAGCCGCCCGCAATGGCTCCCCAACCACCGGGGCATCCTGAGGGTCAGGTTCCCTCCACCTTGGAACCAGGCAAGTCCGAAACACGAGAGGAGAAAGGCGGTGCCGAGGAACCCCCTCCCTGAGCCTCGCCAACGACACCATGCACAGGTGGAGAAGGGCCAGCATCCGCACCACCTGAGCGAAAGAGCGGGAGTCGCGAGCACCAAGCCTACGAGGATCGCATCCCGAAAATGGTTGTGCATGCCGCCGCGTCCCCGAAGAGGTCAGAGAAGCCCAGTAGGAGGCCCTCCTATGAACCAATCTTACCACAAAGAAAGCAACGCGGCGGAAGAGAACACTCGGACGCAGAATGCCCCTTAGAATCACATCTGAAACAACGCTTACCCGGTTTTGCATGGGAAACCCGGGTCCAGCCATCTTCTCCGACGTCCGCCATAGCACCGTGGAGACCGCGAGAAAGCGCAGCCCTCCCTCGCTAAAGAGGAGCCCCGCGCCTTAGGTCTCCACGCCCTCCGCAGAACAGGAGCCCACCGTTCACCAAACCTCCCTCGAGAAGCAGCCACACGTCCCACACGAGTAGACCGTCCGGTCCCATCAGCCGTACGACCCCAACGCTCCCTACGCACGTCGCTCTCCCAGCGCACTCCGCGTCCCACTCCGCTTCCCACTCCGCTTCCCACACGTCCCACACGTCCCACACGTCCCATGCCCCAGATCAACCTACTAGTTGTCATGTTGTTCACCGACACAGACTTATCTGTCTCAGCGTGTGCAGATGCAGACTATGCAGGATGTCCTAAGGACCGAAAATCAACCTCAGGGTTTGCAGTGTTTATTGGAGGCTCTTTGGTTTCTTGGAAAAGCAAGAAACAAACTGTCGTGGCAAGGTCCAGTGCAGAATCTGAATATAGGGCCATGGCTCAAGCCAGCACGGAGATGATGTGGGTTCGTTCTGTACTAGAAGATCTACATGTAGATGTGCCCCTGCCTATGATGCTCCAGTGTGACAATCAGGCAGCATTGTTTATTGCCAACAATCCAGCTTTCCATGAAAGGACCAAGCATATTGAAGTTGACTGCCATTACACGAGGGACTTGATCCAGAGAGGATTGATATCTACTGCACATGTGAGCTCGGGAGATCAGACAGTAGATATATTCACCAAGCCACTGCTCAGAGGACCGTTTCAAAGATGTTCATCCAAGCTGAGCATGATAGATATCTATGCTCCACCTTGAGGGGGAGTGTAGAGATAGTTCGTAGTTTCATTATCTCTTTATGTAGTTTATCGTTATTTCTTTCTTTTATATAGACCTCTCTGTAATTTACCCTTTAGGTCTCTCCCTATATAAGAGAGCCTAGGGTTTTCTGAATCAATAACGAAGTCTCTTTTCCCAACACCTGCTTTGGCCATATTTTTTATATACTAAAATACAGGCTCTTTCCCGCCAACGCCCAATCACGAGTTCTCTGTTTTTTCCCGCCAACGTCAAATCACGAGCTCTTCCCGTCGAGCTCTCTGTTTTTTCCTGCCAATGCCCAATCACGTCCTCTTCTATTCTCTCTCATCCCCAGATATATTCACCTCCCTATTTACAAGTTCTTTCCCTATTACACGCACGTTCCCACTTCTCTCTTTGTCCTTTCCCATTATATCCCCGTGACTCTCTCTCCCTCTTTCTTTATCTCTACTCAATTTCCATCATTGTAATTTTTAAAAAGCATTTTCTATAAAGTATAAAATTCATTATTTCATCAATTATTTCCAAAAAATCGACAATCTATAAGAATTAAAGCCTCAAACATACATTTAAATAAATTAAGAGTATTAATTATTGTATGATTTTATATTAGGGTTTAATGTGGCTGTCCCTAAGGGGGAGCTAACTTGACTCCCCCCGCCCCATTTTCCTTTATTTTTTTATTTTTTTGAAAATTTCTTCCAACACTATATCCCTACTACTCTCGAGCTTTTTAGTGAGCTTTCGGGACTCTTGATTAATGGGGCTAAGTCTTAAGGTGTTCCCCTTCGGGATGACGCAGGCGGAGGCGTTAGCGGGTGGTCGGGTGCTGGGTTCTTCTCCGTGTGGCCTCCCCTTCGACTACCTTGGCTTGCCCCTGACTGTGGGTCGTGGCCGGCTCCGTGATTGGAGGTCGGTGGTGGAGAAGATGGAGGCTCTCCTAGCTGGGTGGCGAGCGGCTCTATTATCAAGGGGGGGGTGTCTGATTCTTCTTAAAGCGGTGCTATCCTCTATTCCTTTATATTTCTTCTCGGTTCGATGCTTGCCTAAGGGGATTCGGTTGCGTTTGGAGCGTTGTATGCGGGGTTTCTTGTGGGGTAAGAAGGGGGAGGGGGGAAGGGGGGTTCATTTGGTGGCATGGGATGATGTTTCACGGCCAAAGCGGGATGGTGGGCTGGGAGTGCGGCGGTTGGAGGTCGTTAACGATGCCCTCCTGCTGAAATGGGCATCTAGGGTTTGGTGCAGGAGGACAACTTCATGCTTAATGTCCTGCGGGAGCTTCTGGGCGAGGAGTTGATGGGCTTTACTCGGGGAAGTGCTCACGGGCACCTCTCTCCTTTCTGGCATGAGTGTTGGGAGTTTTTACTCGTAATCTTTACCTATTTAAACCGGTGTTGGGTATGGGGGATTCTTTTCGATTTTGGGACCGACGATTGGTCGGGGAAGGGTATTCTAAAGGACAACTTTCCACGCTTGTTTGCTTTGGTGGAAGACAAGGACGCATCTGTGGCATCGTGCTGGGTGGGAGCGGCTGCTGGTGTCCTCGTTTTATTGCAAATTTCTCGAATCAGCTTGTGGATGATTTTCTTTCGCTATTGGGCTGGCTTGCAGATGCGATCCAGCCTAATGATGGCCGCGATCACTGGTCATGGAAGGATGGTTCTTTTACTACGCGGAAGGCATATATTGCTCTTGCTCCCAGTCCTCAGGTGGGGGGACGATAGTCTTGTGCGTGACTGCAGTTTCTTCTGGGGCTTAAAGCTTCCCGAGCGCATTGGTGTCTTCCTTTGGATTCTGCGCAGGGGGAGGCTACTAACGCGTGACCGTTGCGCGAGATTTATTCCGAATGTTGGACCTAATTGCGGGCTATGCGATGCGGAGCGGGAAACCATCGACCATTTATTCTTTGAATGCAGATTGGTTCGTGGACTTTGGGGATGATATGGATTGGATCAACTCCGAGAGCATGGTTGCTTTTTGCGATAACTTGACGAGCATCAGGGGCAGGGAAAGAAAGGACCTGCTGGCTCCGATTGCGAGGTTGTGGGGCATTTGGCTGGGGAGGAATGAGGCCGTCTTCGCGGACCAGCGCTTTTACCGGGGAAAATATTATTATCCTTGCTACGCGTCTTCTGGCAGACTGGTGTACTAGGTAGCCCTGGTCTGGTTCTTTTGTTTTTGGGGTGTTTGCCTTGCGCTACCCCGTTGGATCTTGGTTTTTGTTTTTTGTCTTGTTTTTTGTATAGTTACTTTACGTTTCTTTTAATATGAATGGGGTGAACACCGCTGAGTGTCTCCCCCTTTTTGGGAGCCTAAAAAAAACACTATAGGGATTTTACCCAGCAGACCCTGTAATCTTTTGCAATTACCGCTACGACCTTCGAAACATCCTAATTCCTCCCCCGACCTCGTAAACTTGCTCCGCCTTACTCAACAAACCCTGCCGTCAATTTTAACTATATTTGAGTCAAACACTTGGGTTAGTTTTGAGTTAATCTAACCACTTTACCGTCAAACGGTTAGGATTAACCAAAAAATAAAAAAAAAGAATAGGGAAAAAATCGGGCAAATTAGAGGCAGATGTTCTTGCGGTAGCAGCAGCGGCGGCCACGAGCGTTGCAGGAAGCACGATCGCCGGGGCCAAGGGGGGAGGGGGACTCCATCGCCGGCAGGGGGTCTCCATCCAAGGGGGGAGGGCTCTATCGGCAGAGCTTGGGCGGCCTCCAATGGCAGGTGGGGGAGAGCAGGGAGCCGTGGTGGGGGTTTGGGGGGGGGGGGGGGGGACTGGGGCAGCATCGCCGGGGAGGCACTCCATCGGCGGCAGGGAGCTTGGGCGGCCGGGGGAGGAGAAGGGAGCGTGGGCGGTTGACGGTAGGGGGCAGGGAGCTTGGGCGGCCGGGGGAGGAGAACATGCTGCCCACGTCACCACGGCGGCCGTCTGTTCTTTGGTTCGACGTCATTAGTGGGAGGGGCTCGAGAGATTCGGATGGTGTCGCTGGATCTGGAGGAAACCTAGGTTTCTGGTTTTTTGTTCTTTTAAATATCTCTACTTCATTGGATCATGCGAGATTCGTAGGTTTCATGGTGGATTGGTCTAAGGGTAATAGCGAGGGGGGCGAAGAGCTTTGGTGACGGGGAGCATGGAGCTTGGGCGGCGGGGGGGGCACTCCATCGACGGCAGCGGACAGGGAGCTTGGGTGGCCGGGGGGGGGGGGGGGGGGGCATGGAGTTGCCAGGGAGCAACAACGTCGGAGGCCGGGGACTCCATTCGTTCGGGTAGGCAATCATGGAGGTGGCACTAAGCGTAAATTTAATAAAAAAATGGGTATAAAGTAAAAGAACATAACGGAATCTGGTTAATTTTAACGGGTAAATGAATGGGGGTTAACCGCAGGGTCTATAAGGTAAGGGTTAGCAACTTTACAGGGTTGGGGAGGAATTAGGATGTTTCGAAGATCGTAGCGGTAATTGCAAAAGATTACAGGGTCTGCCGGGTAAAAATCCCAACACTATATCCCTATATTATGCTATGGGGCGGGGGAGCCAAGTTAGCTCCCCCTCAAGGGGGCAACCCCATTTTACCCTATATGATTTTATATTATTACATAAATAATTCCATTTATTTTTATTCTATCAATTATAAATATTTTAAACTTTAAGAGAAATCCACTTAATCGGTAATTAAATTACATTATTATGTGAAATTAAATTTTAAAACATCATCTTACATTTTGTTATGAATTATTCTATATATTTACGGGATACTATTTCATTATCGCAAATAATTCATATGTATTCATAAATAGAAGACAAACACATGAAAAAATATAGAAACTGAAGATCTTAGGTTAAATTTTTATGTCTATTTCGGTTAATAGTATTTGTTGATATTATTAAAATTTGAAAATAATATTGTGAATTGATTATTCTAAGTCTAATTGTGAACAATAAAAAGAAATTATTGATTACAATATGGAGGAAATTGTTGTCGAATTTCCAAAAGAAATGGTTCTTCATAGAGAGAATCGGAATCCAAAAATCTATTAAACATAGATATACCTGAGGTAACATGGATTCGCTGCATATGCATGATATTCCATTTGAAAAGTTTTCGTATTAGATTATATTTTCACATATTTCTATAATTTAGTTGTCTACTTTTTCACTTTTTTGGATTCAATGTTGGTTGACCACTATACATTATGTTTGTTCATCTATTTCAAATAATATGCATATAAATATCTTTTATACTAATCTTTGAAGTTTTATTTATCATAGATGCGATGATGGATAGAAGATAACTTCTCTTTTTTGTAATCTTTTTCCTATCTTGTCTATTTATGATGTTTAACATTTACTTCCGATTAAATCATTTAAATTTTGGTATTTATCAATTGCAAATGAAAAAATACAAATAATCTATGTAGGTGTATTCCTTTTTACTTTTATTATTTAACTACGATTTCTTATTAACTTATTCACATATTCAATTCAAGAAAACATCGATTAACATTTAAGTCAATATTAAATCGACTCCGCGTAGCTATATAATTATGTTAATTTAATAAGATTTTCTTGCGGTACATTTGAAGCAATTCAATGGTGATTGTTATATGCAATTGTCTCATACGAACTAATTTCCATTTATAGCATAAATACAAAGCAATTTTTTCTGCAAAAAATTAACTAAATAGTTTCATAACACGTAAACTTTTTATTATTTTTAATGTTTAACAGGAAATAGTAAAACTTGGTGTTTTTAAATCATACAACTCAATTTTATTCCGCCGCGAAGTGCGGGATACATCCCAGTACTATGGAGATGTTGGGTTCCCTCTGTCAAACCTATGCAACGGCAACCTTCGGGGCGATGATTGATCTATAGGGAGGGCTGTTGTAGAACAATCTCCAGCCATGCAAGGTCAAGGATGATAGGTTCTCTCCACCCGGTTGGCGTGGCGATGAGATCGCCATAGGTGTGCAAACAATATCACTCAAGTGGGGTTTGCCCGAAATATCAGTGGCACTCATAGGACTTGGTGACTGTCCAGATCTGCTGCTGGTAGACAAAATGTTCTAGCAAAGGTGGAGGCACAGAAAGCATCACTACATCGATGTTGTTCTTCGGTTGCCTTTAGGAGAGGATGACCGGAATGAGGGTGCATGTTAATGGCAGACCATACGGAGGGAACACCGATAACAGAAAAACTAAGCGCAAAAAGTGCAAGTACATTGTAGCAGTGCGATGTCATATAACCATGACGATGAAGATGGAAGGCAGAGTGTGCACATAGGAGCACGGAGGTGTCTCTGGACATCACAACCATCAACTTTAGGCAGCGGCGACAAGAAATGAAAAAAACTCACTTGGAAAAGTCGGCGATGGGAACAATTTCAGTAAAAGAAGTTCCACTTATCCATTTCATGTGATGCCTTTTGTCCAGGACAATAATGCTCATTATTTTTTCACTCTTTTGTTATGAACCCAATCCAGTTTAATATATTTCAACGCAACAAGTGGCTGACTGTTTGGAGAAAAATGAAGGCAAAGAAAAAAGAAGAGAAAAACATACTATGATGATATGACCATTTCAAAAAAAGCATGTGGAAGTTTTCGGCGAGTAGGAAAAAGGGGAGTTAGAGAATATAGGCACATTTATTTCTTGTACTTGAGGTCGCAAAATAGAATTTTCTCTTGGTTATCATTACTGTTTGTGGCCTCCGGAAAGAATTTTCCTCCTCGAGGTTCCTATGTTAGAAAATTCACTTCTCAATGTGCTTGTATGAGAGAAATTCACTCTTTAAGGTCTCCATATGTATGGGAGAGGCCTTCTCTTAATTTATGTGTAGGATAGGCCCACTCTTGAGATCTTTACATGGGGAGAGGATCATTCTAATTTCTAATTTTGGTTCTTGGCATTTGGATCAGACTTCTAATGCTCATCAACTAATTGCATGAAGATCAACACTCAAGTCCATCTACTTTCAACATCCATCTTCGCCGAGCATCTACTCCAGTCAGGGGTCTCCTCTCAGCTTCTTAGAATATGCATCTAATGAAGATGTCCATATTATATATTCGTCTTGGCTTTGATTCCACATTTCATATTTTATATTTTCACGAATCATAATCATAATTGCATTCCATAACCATTAAAGTCATTTTCAAAGTATATTGATAATCTTTATCATGAGTTATGAATTCCTCTCATGTTACTGAAGGTAAATATGTTTTTTTAGAAGACTACTGAAGTACATATGTTATCTCTTAAAAAAAATTTAATAAAAAAGGGGAAACATGCTTATGTTTTCACCCCAAGTAGATTAATTTTATAAAGAGAAAGCATTGCATAAGCCAAGACTTGAGGAGAGTCTTAGTATGGTGAGTAACATTTTCCACATAAAAATGCTCAGCACGGAAAATAATACAATTGCATGTCAACCATAGTGCCAAATCATAGCCACATGCAACAACTTCATGTTGTTTGGACGAAATGGTAATTGAAAAGTGACTCTAAAAATGATTTGGTTACTGGCATCAAACCATCCTAAGCACATTTCCATCTATGTTTCTTTGGATTCTCATATGCAAAGAAAAATGAATTAGCTGATTCTACCTCCGTGTTACATAACACACTGGTGTTGACGTTGCCTTCGTAGAGTCTTGACAATATATACTGATCATTCTTCTACATCTCAGTATCCACATGAGAACTTGGATAGGAGAAGGGATCTTAATGTCCCAAACATATATGCAATCCTATCCTCTGAGTTGGATCTAGTCGCCTAAACAATGCCTTATACACTCATCTCACTGTGGAAATCACTCTCTCTCCAGATATAATGATCTCTCCCTTCTGTTAGACCTTGATGGGTAATTGATTCCGAATTCTGGAATCGTTGTTTAGAAAACTCTACAACAAAAGTGGGCAACTAGACACCATCCACCCAAACCTCGGATACATGAGCATTCTCTCAGATTCAACTGTGAAAAGATGAGGGAAACAAGTAGCCGAAGTTATATCGTCAATCAAGTTATCCGTCTAAAAATCAAAAGAACAACCATCTCCAATAATGGATGGAAGAGGCGAGGTAAGTCAGCTAGGATGGAAGTCCATGAAGGTAAATAAGAAACCAATCCTGGGCTTTGATGGAGCGCGGGCGGAGTTTCGTTCGTGGAGAGGGTTCTTCGCGGGGAGGTGGTTCTCGGCGTGGGGGAGCTTCTTCGCGGGATTCACTGAGAGGGCTGGGGGTGTGTGGCGATGGAGGAGGAGGGAGAATGCCCGTGATTCTCTCCCCGTGTATGAGGATGAAGCAAGGGCGCGAGCCTATCAGGGGGAGGGCGGGGTTGCCGGTCTCGCCTCGGAGGAGCGTTTTCCTGAAGTCCGGAGGGAGAGCCCGCAGTTCGTGGCGGCTGAGGGGGAGGATGCGCGCTTGGGTGAGGGAGGTGGGGTGCATGTTTTCCATAACAAGCTGGGTCGTTCTTGCTGGCGTTGTGGCGTAAGGGGTCACCTTGCGTCGGTTGTGCTGCTAAGCCCCGTTGTTTTGCCTGTGGTGGTCTGGGTCACAAGAAGGTGGATTGTCGTTCTCACTCCAGGTTGGTCGGGAACCGCTTCTCTCTGGGTAGACCGGTTTCGCGACACACTCCTCCTCTGGGTTTTTCCTGGACTCGATAGTGTTGGCCACTCTTTTGCTCAGGTCGTGGCGGGGGGAGTCTTCCGGCCGTCCTCCGGTGGTTTCTTCTTCGCTTTTTGATCAGGTGCGTTCTTCGGTTGTGGACCACGCTGCTTCTGCGGTGTTGTCGGAGGGGCAGGGTTCGACCAAGTCGATCGGTGGCAGGACGATTGTTGGCGTCGCCGTGGGGAGAGTACCTGTCCCTGGAGGTTGCGAACAATCTGGTAAGGAAGCTTCTGGGGGATGCCTTCTCGGGGGACATCGTCCCTTTGGGGCAAGGCGGTGCTGTGTGAGGGGGCTGTCGAACGCCCAACGGTTAGCGGTGCTTCAGGGTGGGCTTGGGGGCGGCATTGTTTGGCGGGACTTACGCTATGCTGATGGGGCATGTGAGGACGTTGAGGTTTGCGTCGCCGAGGTGCGCGGCATTCCCTTCCTCTCTCGTTCCGTTCATTGTCTAAGGCACCCCCTTCGCAGATGGGGGGAAGTTCTGGCTGTCACCGATGATGGTTTTCTTCGGGCTCCGATCCCTCGTCGACTAGGGTCCTTTTGGAGTGCAACAAATCCTTTCTGGACAGTGTGATGGACCAGGTGTTTTATGGGAAGCTAAAATTTGGTTGTTCCTTTTTCCGCTTCGAGTGGTTGGTGGTGCCTCCGCCGCCACCTCCGGTGATGCATGGCGGAGCTGTGGAGGTGGCCGCGGGGAGAGGAAAGGGCGTCGATTCAGTTCTCGAGGCACATCTTCCAAGGCATGGCGCCGCTTCGGGGATCTCGTCCCGTTATGATGTTTTCGTGAGTCACTCGGACTCCTTCGTGCATCAGGCCCTCCCTTTTGCATGGGATCGTTGCATAGAGCTTCTCTTGGCGCTTTACAGGGTGACGTGGAGGTTAGGTGCACGGGGATCAAAGCCGATTTTGCCTGCTTGGAAGGAGCGCCAGGTTTCCTATCTCGGTCCTTTTCCTCTGATATTCGGGGTGACCCATTTCAGATCCGGACCCGGCTACGGATCTGGTAGTGGGTCGGACTCTCGTCTTCTCGAGATGGATCCGTTTGTGGTCGAAGGGGCGGACGTCGTTTTTCCGGATCTTGGGAGGCGGTTCTTGGGCTCGATTGAGAGGGGTGCGGGTCCGCCTCTCCCTGGCCCCCACTCCCTCGATATCGATGTGGAGGCCTCTGCTGACCCTCTTCAGGCTCCCCCCTCTTCATCTTCGGGGCCTTGTAGTCCTATTACTTCTTCCGATGCGGCTGTGGCATCGCAGGCTGTTGCTGGATCCGAAGGCGAATCTTCAAAGAGGTCTGCAAAACGTTACAGGAGGAGGAGCAAGACTCGTTCTCGTTCGGGGGAGACTCCGACTCAGACATGCCTTACCTTCATGGAGGCGGTGGCCGCGGCTGCTGGTGTGGTTAGGCCAAGGGGGTTTGAAGACATTTCTAAATGAAAGTTCTGTCCTGGAATGTGAGGGGTTTGGGGATGCTGACAAACGAAGGTCTATGGGTGTCAGGTTCAAAGAACGGGGTTGTGACGTGATTATGCTTCAGGAGTGTAAACTCCGTCAGGTGGACGACGATATGTGGAGGTCTTTTGCTGCTGGGCCTTTGGACGACTTTCGCGCATTGATGCGAAGGGTTCCTCAGGTGGCTTGATCATTGCTTGGAGGTCGGCGGTTTTCTCTTTCAACTCCTTATTCAAAGGGTGCCATTCTATCTCCGTTTCACTGACGA
Source organism: Ottelia alismoides (assembly GCA_037367405.1). Classification (NCBI taxonomy): domain Eukaryota; kingdom Viridiplantae; phylum Streptophyta; class Magnoliopsida; order Alismatales; family Hydrocharitaceae; genus Ottelia; species Ottelia alismoides. The sequence goes on along the minus strand of JAZKJV010001537.1, from coordinate 703,749 downwards.
GAAGGGAAGACTCTTCTTCTATGCTCTTCTCTTGTGTTTACGGGCCAACTTGCCATATTAAACGGGCGGGATCTTTGGGACGAGCTTCTTCGGGTCGGCCAGCTTTTTGAGGGCATTCCGTGGCTGATTGGAGGTGATTTTAATGTTACCTTGCGTGCTTCTGACAAGCCTCGTTCAAGGGGCGGTGCGGATCCGGGCTCGGTGGATTTTGCTAATTTCATTAATTCCTTTGCTCTGGAGGATCTTTGTGCTTGTGACGTGCCATACACCTGGAGGAACTCCTCTTCGCGGTCCTGCATTGACAGGTTCCTCGCTTCCGAGGCTATTATGTCGACCTTTCATCTTGCTACTGTTTACTCCTGCCCGCGATCTTATTCGGACCACACGCCTATTGTATGGGACTCAGGTGCTTCTTCTCCATCTACCTTCTTTTTTAGATATGAGAAATGTTGGCTGCAGGAGGAGAATTTTAGGGGTTTGTGTCGGATATTTGGGGGAAGGAGTATGGTGGGGGATCCGCTGTGGGCCGTTTGGCTTGGAAGTTGGCGTCCATTACGGAAGGAATTGGCAACTTTTAAGAGATCTTCTAGAGCTGCACGTGCTTTGGCCAGGAAGGAGGCGGAGGAGGCCGTGGTTTCGTTCGATATGTTGGAGGGGGAAAGGGAGCTCAACGCTGAGGAGCTGGCCTCCAGATCTGCGGCCCAGGCGAAGGTGGCGGTTGAGGACCGTAAATGCGTGGCGGAGTGGCGTCAGAGGGCCAAGATCTCTTGGCTGCGTGAGGGGGATGCCAACTCCGCTTACTTTCATAGGATTGCCAGTAACCGAAGACGCTCCAATTTAATTCATTCCATCTCCATTGGCGACAGGGAGATCGTGGGGGAGGTTGCTGTTGGGAGGGAGGTGGCGCATTACTTTAAGGATTACTTTTGCTCGCGCTCCCCTAGGCGGTGGTTTTGGTTGCGGGATGGAGTTCCTGCTCTCTCTCCATCCGATTGTGACATGTTGACGAAAGAGGTAACCTTGGAGGAGGTCAAATGTGCGGTTTGGGATCTCAACATTAACGCTTCACCGGGACCGGATGGTTTCCCCGTTGCTTTCTACAAGGATTTATGGGATCTGGTGGGGCAGGAGGTTTGGGAGGTTATTAAAGAATTTTGCAATTCTAATGCGGGCTTCGACAAAATTAACAGGGCCTTAATCATCCTATTGCCAAAAATTCCGTCGGCTCATTGTATCGAGGATTTTCGTCCCATTGCAATTTCTAAGGGTCTGTACTTGATTGTGGCGAAGGTGCTCGCTCGCAGGCTTGCCCCAGTCCTCGATGATTTGATTTCACCTTGCCAGACTGCTTTCATTCGTGGTCGTCAAATTGCCGACAGTACGACGCTTGCCTCTGAGATGGTGGAGAGTTGGACGCGGCGCGGGTGTCCTGGTGTGCTTTGGAAAGTTGATTTTGCTAAGGCCTACGATTCTCTTGATTGGACCTTCTTGTGGGCGGTCCTGAGAGTTCGTGGGTTCCCTCCGACCTGGATCGCTTGGATGCGTCGTTGCGTCTCTACTGTGTCTTTCTCCGTTATGCTTAATGGCCGGGTCATGGGTGATCGTTTTCAGCCTAGAAGAGGCGTACGTCAGGGCTGTCCTCTTGCCCCCCTCCTTTTTGTTATCGCGGTGGACGTGCTTCCCCGAATGGCGGCTCACGTGATTGAACATGGTCTTTCCATGGGCTTCTCGTGCGACGATCGGATAGTCTCGGCCCTCCAGTATGTTGACGACACTATCGTGTTCATTGGGGGGTATCGATGAGGTCAGGGGCATGGCGACTACGTTGGATATTTTCAGCGAACTTTCGGGTCTTCTCATCAATCAAAACAAATCTAAGGTGATCCCCTTTGCGTTGGATTCGGAGGCCTCCACCGCTTGCGGTCTTTCTCTAGGCTCCCCTCGTCCTCTCTTCCAATTGAGTATTTGGGCATGCCCCTGGGGATGGGACGGGCAAAGGAAACGCGACTGTCGCAAGGTTATTGAGAACGTGGAGAGGAGGCTTTCCGGGTGGAGTGCGTCCTTGCTCTCTAAGGGTGGCTGCTTTGTGCTCATCAATTTGGTTCTCTCTTCTATCCCCGTCTATTTTCTTTCTAATTGGCTACTGCCAGTGAGGGTGCGGAATATGATTGAGAAGTTGATGCGGAATTTCCTCTGGGGGAAGAGAGGGCCTTCCTCTCATGGTCCTCATCTCGTGGGCTGGGAGGAGGTGACGTGCAAGAAGAGCGATGGGGTGCTTGGCATCCGCCGCCTTGACCGGGTCAATGACGCTCTTCTGCTACGGTGGGTGAGCAGGCTGTGGGGGATTCTACTTTGTTTTGTTCTTCTTTTTTACGCGAGATCTTGGGATTAAGTGGAGACTTGTTGGCAGACATTGGTGATACTCGCTCTCGTACCCCCTTCTGGCGGGGGGTTGTATCGGTGACCCAGCGGTATTCTCATCTCTTCTCCCCCGTTCTGGGGGATGGCTGCTCTTTCAAGTTCTGGGCTGACAGATGGGGGGAGCTGCCCCTTTGAGGGATTCTTTCCCTCGTCTCTATGCTTTGGCTTCCGACAGGCATGCTACGGTGGCTTATTCTTGGTCGGGGAACGGCTGGTTCCCGGCGCTTACGAGTTCTCTCTCGGATCAGCGGTTCGACGAGTTTCTTGCTCTCCTGGAGTCTCTTTCTCATGCGCCTAGACCCACAAGCGGTCGGGATCACTGGGCTTGGCGGGAGGGCGTTTTCTCCACTAACAAAGCTTTCAAGGCAATATCTAATGTTCCTTTGGGGGACCCGGGTCCCCTCAACAGCGGCTGCATCTTCCTTTGGAGGCTGAGGCTCCCGAAGCGGGTAACGATCTTTGTTTGGCTCTTCCGCAGAGGTAGGATCCTAACTCGTGATCGTTGCGCTAGAATATTTGATTCTGTGCCTTTGGTGGATTGTGCTTTATGTGGTAACGGTGTCGAATCTACTTCTCATCTTTTTTTTGGCTGCTCCGTTACTGCTGCCATATGGGAAGACATGCGGTTATCTTGGGTCAACACTTCGGACTTCATCGGTTTCTGGGACTCCCTGCGTGCCAGCAAGGACAGAGACCGCAGAGACTTCTTGGGCCTGTTTGCTTGCATCTGGGCAATTTGGTTGGGCCGTAACGCCGCAATTTTCAGGGGTCAACGATTTTATAAAGAGAATATTTTGGCCCACGCGATTCAACTTTCTTGTGATTGGCTGTCGATGTAGTTTGTGCCCTCTTGTTGGGGATCCCCTCGATCCTTGCTTTCTAATTCCCTCTTTCTGTACCTGTTTTTTTCTCTTTCTTCTCGACTTTCTTTCTAAAAAAATTTTTGGGGCAAGCGCCATGCCGTGTCTCACTTGAACCGTTTGTTTTCAAAAAAAAAGTCAGCTAGGATGGTACAAATTCCCTCCATAAAGTAGATTTATAGAGTTGAGGACGATGGATCAAGGAGCTTTGCGTGTGTAATCTATAAATACCGCAGATTACAACATAGATCCTCACTGTCACCCCAAATCCTTGCAAAATTAGCAAAGATTGGCTCATTGTATCCAATCGAGGGGACACCTAGACCTCTGATGCAGCGTGAAACGAAGAATTAGAGTTCAATTTTCAGTCTGTTAATTAGAATCTAATTAGGGTTATATTTATTTCCATTCAATCGAGTCCATTGCAATTTCTATTTAAATAAAGAGAACGATTGTGATCTCCAATTGATTAGTTAAATTTATTTAGAGCCCAAATAGGATATGTTAGGATTTGAATTTTATTCTTTTTCTATTTTTATGATCCCTCCCCTCCTATATAAAGGGGATGGTAGTCTAATGTTTGAGTCATTTAGAGTCAATTAAAATTTGAGATTTTATCTCATTTATCTCTCCCTCTCCATTCTCCCTTGACATGATTTCCGTGGTTCTTCTTCCTCGAATCACTCGCATCTGGTGAGTATTCTTTTATTCTACCCTCCAATTCGTTCTTCCACCCAATATTTTCCACTATCAAAATAATTTTTTTCATCGTTGGAATTCTTGATTTACACCAATTGGTATCAGAGTGTGGCAACCGATTCATTCACATGACTCGGTGATCCTGTTCTGTATTGGAGAGCAAAGTATGAAGCAAGTCATTCGAATTATGCGTACTCATGTGAGAGGAGAAAGCTACCGAAGTATCTCTAAAAATCGATTTCGAAGGTGCAACATTGGCTAGATTCATGGTTCGATGAAGACACATCTGTTCAAGAAAAAATTGCGGGTTACATCACAACCATGCAACACAACTCTAGTGATATCGAGAGGAAGAAAAACAAGAAAAAGTTGTCATCAACGACATTTTGCTTGTTGTCCAGCATGTTTCACATCCGCTGCTGCAGGTGGAACCAACTCCGCCGCCCACTCCAGCTGCCCAGCACCTCCACATACTTCTCCATCCCCGCTACAGCCCCTTGCAACCCAATCAAGGTTCGAAATCTCGATTTCGATCTCGTTTCGGTGAACTAGAGTACTGAAATTTCGCCGAAATTTCGGTGGAAAAGTCGGAAAAGGCTCAAAAATCCCATTTTCCCAATTTTATTGTAAATTTTGATATTCCAAGTTATTAGAACAATAAATAACATACGAATACACAATTATTTCACACATATTGGTCATCTATACCCCTTATATAGACATATCGATCATATCGGCTATATCAGTCATATTGTAACATTGTTAGATATTGTAAATGGACTTAATCTAAGTACTTCAAACAATGAAACAATAGATGTACACCTATAGGCCTACAGCATACATATCAATCATCTTATCATCTATGACTGTGACGGTATGTCACAGTCACACACCATATCGAACATATCGTTGTTACTTGTTAATAGTTAATACATAATAACAGAGTAAGTCTTACAAGTTACAACAAGTGAAAATTATTAAGAACATGCACATTAATGATCAATGCAATAAAAGATTAAAATATATTACCTGGTGATATGTTTGGTTCAGAACCAAGAGTTCCGCGGTGGATCTGAATGGTCCCCCCTTCCTTGTTGTCTCTCATAACGCATCGCAAATTCAATGAACTCGCAGTAGTTCTCCCGTGTCAATCCATCACATACTACCTGTATTGGTGGTCATTGATGCCTATGAGTATCCCGAGACGAGGATAAGCAGCACTAGATCCGATATCACAAGTGGCACGGCGAGGCTGCGAACTACTGGCCTGAGATCCTCGGGACGACGGCGACGGAGTAGGAGATCTCTGCGGAGGAGGAACTGGCGTGTACTTAGGGAAGAAACCGTAATTGTCGCCCCCAAAGAAGCTGCCCTGGCTCTGCTCAGGTTGGCTACCTTGGTAGTTGTCTCCGCTGTAGCTACTGTATCCCCCATACCCACTGTAACCATATGAATATGATGGAGGTGCATACTGAGGAGGAGGATGAGGTCCTGGAGGAGGAGCATGAAAGTATTCTGAGAAGACGCTGAATGATCTCTCATCGTGCGACGATCCATATCCGCCTAATGGACTTGGTGTTCCTCCGCGATATGGGTTGTCAATGTCCATGCAACTCTAAGAACCTACAGTGATATCAAATCGTCCATGTAGTTGTCGGTTGGACGATGGCCTCGACCGTACTCATAATAGGTCCTGGACTCGGACTTGGAACAAACTGTCCGTGTGTGTTCCTCTGTCGTTCCATATATTCACGTCCTGCATGTAGCCCTTCCTCAAATCTGGTATCTTGTGGTCCACGACCACCCCCTCCTGACCCACCTGACTTTGTTTCCCCACCATCACCATGTCCACCACGACCAACATCATCATTATCATCTCCACTGTCATTCTTTGACTTCGATTTGGATTTGGAGGTACTGGAGAGAATTTCATCAACAACCGCATCAATCTCGCCCTCCAACCCTCCAACAGGGTCTGTAATCCGCCCAGATCTTGCCAAATAGTCACCTACGTCTGCTCCCATTTGCTGGCTTATGTTCTCATTTGGTCTTCCACCTGGTTGATCGAGAACGGGGGCACCATTGGAATCCTTCCACCTCTGGAGAACGTCTTCATCCGCATCGTCATCGTGCATCTTGAAAATGTATACAAGATCAATAGGGTCCGTGTACTCATCTTTGTCTTGTCCCTCCCTTGCATGTTTCAACTTCAGCCTCAAGTTGTAATGCACGTAGACAAGGTCATTGAGCTTCTTTTCTCCCAACCTGTTCCGTCTCTTGGAATGGATCAAATTGAACGTGCTCCAGTTCCTATCACAACTACTAGCAGATGCGGTTTGAGACAAGACAATACTTTCACTGCCACACTTCTAAGGTTGGGAGCTTCCATCCCGTATAATAACCACCATTCGGCTGCAAAAAAAGAAAAAGAGAGAAATCAATAGTAGGAATAAATGAACACAAGCAATGGTTTTATTTGTCTTCGTCGCTACCAGGAAGAGTATTGCCCCGTCCATTTACCGCAGTAATCCGACTGAAGGAACCCAACGCATCCCGGAAATACTTAACCTGCACACATAAGTTTAAGTCGTAATCCATCTTAACGATTTTTTTGTGACTCCAAATTTAGCTAGAAATTGAGGATTACCTCGTTCATGCACAAGATCTGTAACTTCTCGTCCTTGACGAGCTTCTCCAACACAATTTGTACGGCTGCTAGAAGGTCAGTATTTGTAACAAGTCCATTCTTGTACTGGTACTTAGGATTGAAGTAATAAGCTGGACACAAAGTCACGAACAAGCTCAATACTCATATTCTAAAGATCTATAAAAATTTAAAAAATGAAAAAAAAATAGATTTTTACATAATATATACCGGTCTTGTGAAGAGGATGTGAGAGCATCTTGGACCATCACTCGTCTATGATGTCCAACCATGCTTTGGATTCCTTTCCAACCGCTTCTCTGACCTTCTCTTTCATGCAACGCATTGCCTCGTAGATGACTCCCATGGTGGGCTTCTTATCGCCATCCACGATCCGCAATGTAGAAACAATTGGATTCATGATCCTTGTGACCCGAGTCACGTCATCCCAAAAGGAGATATCATTGATCAATATCTCCACTTTCCGTCCTCCTTCAGTTCGAGCTTCAGGTATCTCGAACCACTAACCTTGGCAACACATTATTTTCAAACCTGTCTTATGTTGTTTGAGGCTTTGCAACGTTATAAAATTGGTTGCAAAGCGTGTGATGCCAGGCCTCACCTGCTCCCCATTGCACATCCGCCTCATCAGTGCCAGCACTTTGCCGTGGTTGTAAATGAATGTGGTGATCATTCGTGCTTTCTCCACCACCCTTGAGACAAGCTTCCTCTTGCTGAAATCCATTAGAATCAAATCAATGCAATGCGCATCACATGGTGTCCAAAAAATTCCGTAGTTGCTGGACTTCATTATTGTTTCACCCGCCTTCTTGAAGTTGTTGTCGTTATCCGTCACAATCTGCACAATGTGATCTTTCCCAACCTCTTTTATAACGTCCTTCATCAACTTCAGCAGGTACTTGTGGTCCTTCACATGCTCAGATGCATCAATAGATTTCAAGAAGATTGTCTTCCCATCGCAGTAAACAAGGAAGTTGATGATCTGCTTCCTCGTGTAGCTCGTCCACCCATCGCACATCAATGTCACCCCGTACTCTCCTCAACTCGGCGATGTACCCATTCATCTCCTCCTTTTTCATCCCCAGATATTTGTTCATGATCTCGTAGGATGTAGGAGCCTTCACTTACGTTCTCGCTACAACGATCTCATCAATGGCATGCTGCAAAAATGACCCGCCTGCAATGTTGGCAGGAATGCTCTCCCCAAAGAAGAGCTTGCTGATGGCCTTTCCCACCCTTTCTTGTGCATTGGTGAACATTCCCTTCACCGTTTTCTGCCTCGGATCCTTGCTTGCCTTGTATTGCATGGATCCTCTTCTCGTCAAAAATGGCTCAATTCCCTTCCCCTTGTGTTTCTTGGTGGGTGGTACTGGTGCGCCTCCAGAACCACTCCCACTCCTACCTGCACCATAGAAACCGCCCCGTGGACCACCGAGTTCTCTCCTCTCGAACTCGCTCCTCAATGATTCTTTTGTAGCCCTTCTGTATGCCCCTTCTCTCCGCTGCAGTCTAAATGTCGGCAGGGTACACAAAGTCATCGTCGTCTTAACCAGAAAGGACGTTGAATTCTTTCTCGAACATGAACTCCTTCATCTGTTCTTTCCTTCTTACCCTCTCTGTTTCCTTTTCCTTCTTCCCGTCCAATTTGGCCTTCACCTTGTCCCTCACATCTTTGGGACAATGTGTGCACTTGGCAATATTCTTGTTATTGCCAACAAGATGTTGCTTCATCCTTGTGATCCCGCCTCCTCCCAACTTCTTTCCACAGAAATTACATTGTGGCTTCGCCTTATTTCCATCAGGAGCGGAGGCATACCTCCAACCGATGTCCCCACTGAAATCGCCCCTCTGATCATCAGAACTGTCAGATCCAGATCCGGAACCAGAATATGCCATGGTGATGATCATCGAAATCTGCGAAGAAATTCAAGAACAATCATTAAGTAGGCATACAATGCGACCACTTATGAATATGCAAATTATTTTATGTTTTAAATTTCAGAATTGTTATATATTTAATTTTTCTAACACCTAATATTCCGATTTTCAGAAAAAAAACCTTAGATCTATACATTAGGGTCTTAGATCTAGCAATTAGGGGACCATTTTCAAGAAAGACTACCTAAGTGACACAAAATATGTACAAAAACCTAAAGATTTAACATATGATTTTCGGATTTTCTCAATTTTTAAATTTTATTAATAAAAAAAATTCCGGATTATGATTTCTACTTCCATAACTTAAGATCCGAATTTATAATAACCCAACTAATTATCGTTCCACATTAAATCTCAAAAGCCCCAATTTCCTCTTCCATAGATCTAACAAAATGTTCTCAAACTATGTTTTAGTTCGTGTTAAACTTCAGATCCGAGATACCATGTTCATAGCTACCACTATTATGCAATCAAAAAACAAAAGCCCTAATTTTCGTCTCCAAATTTAAAGCTATATTTCGGAAATCTCTCAAAATAAACACCATGCCAAGCTATATCAACAACACTAAGGGTGAGTAAAAAATTATGAATTTGATGAAGAATTAGCCTATTTGGGCTTACCTTGAAGGAAGAAGAGCTTGGAGGAAGTTGGAGATGCTTCTGCCTGAACTTGGTCGAAATGTGATGCTTTCGACCGAAATTTCGGTAGATATCGGCATCTTGGTGAATATTTTAATGCACCGAAACGGCATTTCAGCCAAAATTCGGTTGAAATTGGTTGCAAAATACATCCCAAGAAGGATGGTGAGTGGGGGTGCGACTGTGAGTGCGATTGGGGGTGACAATGTCGGTGCGGGCAAGGGGAAGGCGGTGCTCGGCTCGAGCAACGGTGGGAAGCGGGCACTCAGCATTGATGGAGAGCCTCAAGGACGAGGCGGCGGTGGGTGGACGGAGGTGACCCACAAGAAGCCGGAGCGCAAGTGTTTTCGTTGCGGAATCAGGGGGCACGTTGCCTCCTTCTGTCCGTGCCCACCGAGGTGCTTCGCTTGCGGGATGGCGGGTCACCGTCAAGCGAGCTGCATGGCGGTTCGTGGATCGGTTAGGGGGTCGGGCGCTGCGAAGGAGAGTGCGTTCCTTCATGGTCATTACAACATGCATGCAGCTCCTGTTCGTCGTGGAGGGCCATCTTTCGCGGAGGTGGTGGGTAACACGTATCAGGGAACATATACGACAAAGCCTGCAGATGTTCCTATTCCTAACGTTGGGGAAGGCATCGCCGTGGTCTCGTCGGAAGCTAAGATGTTCGAGCGCGCTACGAAGCTGCATGCGCTAATCAGTTTTGCGGTGCGGGGAGATATCGAGTTGGACGTTGTGTCTTCGCACCTTCGTGGCTTCTTAGGCCCGCGTTTCACTGGCGACGTGATGAAGGTGGGTCCGGGGAGGTGCTGTGTTCGTGACTTATCGGCAGAGCAGAGGAATCGGTTGCTTCGCAACGGTGATGTCACCAACGTTTGCTGGAGAATTCTCCGTTTTGCGGATGGAGTATGCTCGGAGATGGAGGTCTGCGTGGCCCAGGTGAAAGGCGTCCCTCTGCTGTCGCGGTCGGTTGGGTGCTTGAGGGAGGCTCTTCGGAGGTGGGGGAAGGTTCTAGCAGTGGTGGAGGACGGGTTCAGGACCGGTTCGAATTTGGAGGACACGAGGTCCTGCTTGAGTGCAACAAGAGCTTCCTCGACAAGTTCAGCGGCCGACGTATGTTTGCGGAACTGAAGATCGGACATTTCTCTTTCAATATTGAGTTGCTGATCGAGGACCCTCCGCCTCCGTCGGAGCTCTCGAGGGAGGAGGCCGGTGGAGGGCCGGGGGACGTTTCGGGTACTGTGATGGCGGTTGGGTTTCCGAGGGGACCCTTCGGTGGATGGGCGCGGTCTTTTCAGTACACGAGGCGCTTGGAGAACTCCTCCCAGTCTCTGTACTCGCCGCCATCTATATTCCCTTTGCATGGTGACGTAGCCATTGGGTTGTTGCAATCATAGACATCAGCGTTGGATGCGGGTCCATATGTTTGGGCTTCTGAAGCGGACCCGGTTGTGGATCCTTGTGCGGACTCAAGTGCGGTTTCTTTCACTATGAACGATCCTCGTGGGCCTTCTGTTACTGTGGCGGATCCTGGTGCGGCCTTTTCTCCTATGTCGGATCCTGATGCGGTCTATCGGACGATGCCGGGTCGGGGAAGCTTCACAGACGCGGGTGTTCTTTGGGGATCCACGGATCCCGCGGTGGTGTTGCCTGCCATGCCTTCCTCGGCCTCGCCAACTTGGTTCTTCCCTCACTAGGGTTTGGGTGTGGTGCAGGGTAGCCCTTCACAGTTGGTCTCGTTCTTGGTCTTCCCCCCTGCCGCGGAGGTAGGGGGCGCGGGCACGACCCTTTATGGCCCCGGCGGTAGGGGGCGCCTTCTCCGACCGCCTCTGATGGCCCTTATCGGGGGCGGCGGCCACTGTTGCTGAGGTCCTGCCGGGGCAATCTTCAAATGCAGGAGCGGCCGACAGGAGAAGCGGGAAGAGATATAGAAGAAGGAACATGTCCAGGTCGGCGAGGGTGGAGGAGGTATCCAGCTCAGCTTTGAAGGACCTTGTGGTGGAGGCCGCGGGGGTGGTCAAGTCCCATGGGTGCTTCGACAGTTGCAAATGAACATTCTCTCTTGGAATGTTCGTGGTCTCGGGGACCCGGAGAAGAGAAGGATCGTGGGGTCCAGATTTAATGAATGGGGATGCGACATCATTATGATACAGGAGACGAAGCTTCAGGCAATGTCGGAAGACCTTTGGCGTTCTTTTGGCGTGGGGGCCATTGACCAATTCCGTTCTTTGGATGCGGCGGGTTCTTCGGGGGGGCTGCTGGTGGCATGGCGATCTTCGTCCATGACATTTGAATCGGTGATTTTTGGAAGGCATGTGCTGACGGTGTTTCTGGTATGTACGTTCTCCCTTCGGATGGTTGTTTCGTGCGTGTATGGACCTTGTTGTAATGTTTTGCGGGGTGAACTGTGGGATGACCTCATGGCGGTTGGCAGTGCTTTCGACGGCGTCCCCTGGCTCGTTGGGGGGGGGGGGACTTCATTGTTACTCTTCTCTCCTCTGGCAGGCCTGGGGGCAGGGGGGGCAGGATCCGGGGTCGCTTGCCTTCACGGACGCGGTGGACTCCCTGGGCCTTGAGGTGATGGATGCGGTAGGCACGGCTTATACCTGGAGGAACTCCAATTCTAGGTTACGTATTGACCGTTTTCTGGCTTCCAACAAGCTTATGGAGGCTTTTGATCTGGCGTCGATGGAGGCTAAGCCGCGGGCTTGTTCGGATCACAATCCAATCATTTGGTGCTCTGGGGATGCCCCATTGCAGAGGGGGCTTTTTAGATATGAAAAATGCTGGTTGTTGGAGGAAAACTTTAGGGAGGTGGTATCTTCGCACTGGACGGGCTTGATTGTTTCGGGCTCCGCGGTGGCTCACTTCGTCCAAAAATTATCTTCGCCGCGGGCTAGGCTTTCGGCTTTCAAGCGGGAGTCCATGGCAGCTAGGTGCGCTGCCAGGAAGGAGGCGGAGGAGATCATTCGGTATCTCGATACAGTGGAGGACCAAAGGGACCTCACGGTGGTTGAATTGGCTGACCTTGCTGCTGCTCAGATAAAGGTATCGTTGGAGGATAGGAAGCGCATCGCGGAGTGGAGGCAGCGTTCGAGAAATGTGTGGCTCCGGGAGGGGGACGCGAATACCTCCTTCCATCGTGTTGCTAGCGGGAGGCGCAGGTCCAATGCGCTGCGGTCCATCTCCATTGATGGGACTTGCATGGAGGGGAACAAGGAGATGGGGAGGGCTATCGCGGCCCATTTCAAGAACGTGTCTTCTAGAACTATTCCGAGAGTGTGGAGGTGGTTGGGCCTCGACACTCGCGTGGTGGCGGACTCCTATCATGACATGCTCGTTCATGATGTGACCATGGAGGAGGTTAGGGATGCTGTGTGGGATCTGAACGTTAACGCTGCACCTGGCCCTGATGGGTTCCCGATGTCTTTCTACAAGGATTTTTGGGATCTGGTGGGGCTGGAGGTGTTGGATGTGGTATCTGAATTCTGTCGGGGGAACGTTGGGTTTGATAAGGTTAACCGTGCTCTCATCATTTTATTGCCCAAGATGTCGGCGACGGATTCCATTGATGACTTTCGACCAATTGCGGTCTCAAACGCACTATATCTTATTACTGCTAAGGTTCTCGCTTCCCGACTGAGCGGCGTTCTTGGCATTATTATCTCGCCGTCACAGTCGGCTTTCATTCCTGGGAGGCAAATTGCGGATTGCCTTACGCTTGCGTCTGAAATCATTGCGGATTGGCAGAGGAGGGGCACAAGTGGCATCCTGTGGAAGGTGGACTTTACAAAGGCTTACGATAGCCTGGATTGGAGATTTTAATGGTCTGTGCTTAGGAGAAAGGGGTTCCCAGAGTTATGGATTTCTTGGATGAGGAGGTGTGTCACCATTGCCTCCTCGTTCATGGTTAATGGCCGTCCGGAGGGGGGATTGGTCCAGCCCAGGAGGGGGGTGCGCCAGGGGGTGCCCTCTTGCTCCCATGCTTTTTTTCCTTGCGGCGGATGTCCTTTCTGATATTGTCACTCGGGTGGTCAACGTCGGCCTTTCGAGGGGGTTTTCCAGGGAGGGCGTGCTGATCCCAATCCTGCAATACGCCGAGGATACGCTTTTTTTCATTGAGGGGGGTCCGGAGAAGGCTAGGGGCATGGCAGTGGCCCTGGAGATTTTTGGTGAATTGTCGGGAATGATTAAGAACGATAGCAAATCAAAGTTTGTTCCTTTCGGCCTTGCGGATGTGGAGGCCGACGCGTGTGCAATGGTGTTGGGTTCGGCTTGCTCTTCATTACCGATGGACTATTTGGAGATGCCGTTGACCTTGGGCAAAACGCGGACGAGAGACTGACTGTGGGTGGCGGAGAAGGTGGAGGAGAGGTTGGCTGGGTGGAAGTCCGCGATCTTGTCGAGTGGCGGCCGGCTGGTTCTTTTAAAGGCGGTCATTGCGTCCATCCCGATCTATTTTCTATCTAATCGGCGAATGCCTAAGGGGATCAGAGCTCGGATTGAGAAGAGGATGCATGCCTTTTTATGGGGGAAGCAGAAGGGTGGGTCGAGAGGGATCTACCTGGTTGGGCGGGAGGATATTACGTGCAGGAAGGATCAGGGAGGGTTGGGGGTGAAGTCGCTAGACCAAATGAACGACGCCTTGCTCCTTAAGTGGGCTAGCAGGATATGGGGTCCAGGGGAGGATCTCTGCTGTGATGTGACTCGGCGGATCTATGGATCTATGGTGTGGGGGGGACGCTGCCTTCGCAGGTCCCGTATATTGCCTCACCCACGCATTTTTGGAGGGGGTTGTGGAGGTCTTCTTGAAGACTATTGCGCTTTTTTGGCCGGCCCTTGGTGGGGGGGATTCTTTCTCCTTTTGGACGGACGATTGGACTGGGAGGGGGGGGCTTTGCTCGCGCTTCCCTCGGTTGTATGCCTTGGCTGATGACAAATTTTGTTCGGTTGCAGATTACTGGGTTGATGGTAATTGGTGCCCCACCTTCTCGGCGAACTTCTCAGACCAGAGGTTGGAGGAATTCTTGATTTTGCTCGATGATGTGAGAGAGGTGGGGCGCCCTTCGGGGGGCCGGGACCACTGGTCTTGGAGGGGGGGGCCTTTCTCGGTCAGGAAGGCCTTCAGGGCTATCTCTCGGCCGTCATTGTCGCATTCGGAGATGCTTAACCGGGATTGTGCTTTTCTTTGGGCTCTCAGGCTTCCGGAGAGAATTGGTTTCTTTCTTTGGCTGCTTAGGAGACAGAGGCTGATGACGAGGGACCGATGTGCCAGGCTTTTGCGCTCCATCTCGGACAGGTGCTTGCTATGCAATGAATCGATTGAATCCGCGGAACACCTCTTCTTCCTATGTCCCGTGGTGATTCAAGTATGGCAGGGAGCTGGCTTGGACTGGTGCTGCACGGACGATTTCCAGACCTTCTGGAGCGCGCTTCATTCAAACAAGGATATGCCGAAGGTGGAGATTCTTTATCCGGTGGCCATTCTGTGGGCGATCTGGAGGGGTAGAAATGATTTGCTATTCTCGGGCATAAGATTCTATAAGGAAAACATGTGGTTCTTTGCTAAGCGATTGGTGGAGGATTGGGTGTTGTAATGGGCCTTTGTAACGGTGTCTGGCTGTAATCTCCCCTTTCTTCTTTTTTCTTCTGTTACTCTTCAATAAAGGGTGTAGCTCCGATCGAGGATAAGATGCGAGAAAACCGCTTAAGATGGTTTGGTCATTTGCAAAGAAGGTCAACTGATGCACCGGTTAGGAGATGCGAGTGTTGGGATGTTGAGCCGGTTAAGAGAGGGCGAGGACGGCCCAAGAAGTGTTGGAAAGAGACTATACGAAGGGATCTTAGTTTGCTGGATATAAGTCCGAGATTGACCCAAGATAGATCTGAATGGAGGCGAAGAATCCATGTAGCCGACCCTACTTAATTGTGGGAAAAGGCTTTGTTGTTGTTGTTGTTGTGTACTCTTCAATAAAGGCTTGGGGTGTGCACCCTCGAGTATATCCCCCTCATTTATGGATTTCAAAAAAAGATTTCCTCTGTCGGCCGATATCTCGAGTTGAGCCGAAATCTCACCGAGATCTTGCGAGATTTCGCTTGAAACCGTGGATATCGATATATATACCGGTTTCAAAAGGCCAAACCCGTCGAAATCGATATTTTCACGAAATTTCGTCGAAATATCGTGAAATTTAATTCCATGAACCCAATCACTCCCCGAACAAGCTCTTCCGCCACTGTAATCCACCTCTCCACCACCGACGCCAACCCCGACGCCGCTAGCTGCTGTCCCAGCCCTGCTACAACCCTCATTGCCGACACATAGCCCTTTTTTGACAGCATTGGACCCTACACCAACTCCCCGAACACCGTTGCATCCCTCCTCTGCCACCCAAGCATCACCTTCTCCTCTTGCCACCCCCTATCCCCACCACTGCAACCCTCCCCTTTGCCGCAACTCTCTCCTTCCCTACCAACCTCGCCATGAGACACTCCTACCAGACTCGTTGCACGAACCCAGCCAAACTTGCTGCCCTCTTCCCTACCCGTGCAACCACCTCTAGAGCAAACTCCACAAGCATCGTCGCAACACCACCCACCTCGCGCAAATTCCCTCCGTCGTTCGGCCTTAGAGCTTCATCGCCGTCGTAACTGCGGCTTGTAGCCCTAGTTAGGCAACCTACTCAAGTAGCGCTGGAACTCCCGTTACCGCTACCCCATACCCGTAACTAATGTTGCCAGAGAGGGCTATGCATTGCGATGCTCGCACGCTTGCCATCGTTGCTGGACCTTCATGGGGTCACCATCGTCAATCTCGAGCCACCATCGGATTTGGAAAGTCCAAACCCTAGCAGGAGAAGGAGAGGGTCCTTTGATAGGCTACTTGCTCTCCAAGAATAGGTCAAATATCAATTGAAAATATTATGCTCAAGTCCCCCACACCAAAACCTTTTATAAAAAGGTTAAGGTAGAGTATAAGCCAAAAGAGAGGGTTTCTTGTGAAGGGGTACGGATTTTGCATACATGCTCTCCAGAAATTACAAATAGAATGCTGAAATAGGAAAGGGGCAATTCAATCCTAATCTTATTGGAATTTCTATTGAGATTAGGAATATTGGACCTCCCTATATAAGAACATGAAGACTAGACACTTTACTCGCATCTCCATTCATCACAATCTAGTGACTTTTATCAATCATGACCTCTCTCAATGCCATGATTCCACCTACGAAGATGCCATACCAATTTTTCTACACAACAACTATGTGAGAAATGATTGGAGCGAAACATGTTGGATGATTGGCTACACAACAACTATGTAACAACAACTGGGTTTAAATATCGGTTTCAGATATCGTATTGATACCTTGTCGATACGGTGTTTCGTCCAAATTTTGACGAAATTTCAACGACATTTCGCCCATATCGATCACCATTTATGAAGAAATGATTGGAAACTGCCTTCATATCGCCATTTCGATCGAGATTTCGGTTCCTTGTTGAAACCGAAATTTTGCCGAAATTTCGCTATAATTTCGCAAAATCTAAAACCATTTCAACCAGCATGTTTCGCTCCAGCTTTTCTACAACAGGTAGCCAATCAGACAGTCAAAATCAACCACTACTCAAAGGTAGACCAAGATAACAGATGGGTAGTAAGCTACAAGTGTTGGCCAGCTCCGCACCACCAGCTTATCTTTAAAAAGAGAGTCCAAATGGAACCACATTCGACCTGTACCTGTTGATCCTCAAACCTGAAAGCTCACCATAAATCTCCACAACTGCATCCATCTCCTTTGCCTCTTTTGATCTCCTTTGAATGAAGAAGAGGATGTCATCTGCATATTGCAATATAGGGATGGAGATGTCTCCTAAAGAATACCCCGTCGAAAGATCAACGATTCACCACTTGTTCAACCATACATGGAAGCACATTTGCAGTCGGATACAAAGTAAAGGTACCAAAAGGCACCCCTAACGAACCCCTTTTTGTGGTTGGAAAACTCCACCTTTTGGTCTACTGTTCACAAGAATTGAGTAGGATGCAGAGATCCAAGCGTCAGGGAAGCCTTGTCTTGCTAACAATGATCACATAGAGCACCAATCCGCATTGTCATAAGCTTTGGAGAAGGTCAACTTTCCAAAGTATAGCTTTTGTTTGCCACATTCTCCAATCTGCAACAACTTCTTATGCCATAGCCAAATTGTCCCCAATCTACTTACCATGGATGAAAACCGACTAGATTGGAGAAACAATGTCATCTAAGATATATAGAGTATGTTTGCCAAGACTTTGGCCACTACCAAATAAATGGCATTCAAAAGTGCAATGGGGTGGATGCCGGCTTGTTCAGACATCTCATTTCTTATGCAGTAGAAAAATGAGCGTCTATTGAGCTTGTCAAAACTAGCATTACTATGCGTAAGCTCCTCCAAGATTGCCATCATGTTATCCCCTCCCGCGTCCCAAAAGTCTCAGTACAAGAAAACAGGGAAGCCATCGGGATCTGGAGCTCCGTCAGCATTCAACTTCGTTACCATTTTCTTCACTTATCCCAGTCAAAGGGCTTTGTCCCTCAGGTACAATGTTCACTAGAGATAGTAGTTACACTTATACTTGCCCACCTCCATCACCTCTGCTCCTCTCATCGTTGCAATATTCGACGAAATAGATGGAGTATTCGATCGAATATTCTTATTTTGTAGGAGTGATCGAATAGAATATTGTTATTCGATCAATATTTGATCCAACCCGAATATCCCCCAATATTCGACCCGAATATGCGGATATTCGACCGACTATTGCAGCCAACTGATGATTTTTTATTTTTAAAGGTTCTCATTTATTCCATTATCGCCACAAATGTTAAAGCTCTATATATGTAACTTGTTAATGAGTACTTTTATCTTAGACTCTTATTGGTTGATGACCATATATGTATATATATTAGACATAATTTTTGTATTTAAACTAATTAAAAATGCATAATCGATTAGTTTCGAATATTCTTCACGTTAAGATATTAGTTATCTTTATATTCTTTGTGCAATATTTATTTCTTTTGTCTTCTTTATGTAATTTTCCAACAGGTTACTCTCCTATATTAGAGAACCCTGTGGCTTCATCAAGAAGCAATTGATTCTTTCACTTTCATATGGTATCAGAGCTGACTATTGAGGTGCCTCTTCCCATGTACCTCTAATGTGATAACCACATTGCTCTTCATTGCAAACAATCATGCCTTCCATTAGAGAATCAAGGACATCAAGGTGGACTGTCAACACTCGTGACATGATACAGAAGGGTCTCATTGCCACTATTCATGTCTGCTTTGGAGACCAGACAACATATGTACTTACCAAGTTCCTAGCCAGAGGGCATTACCAGAGATGTTGCTCCAAGATGAGCCTTATTGATATCTACGCTCCAGCTTAAGCGGGAGTGTTGAGATATGAGTTATCTTTATATTCTTTGTGCAATATTTATTTCCTTTGTCTTCTTTATGTAATTTGCCCAACATGTTACTCTCCCATATAAGAGAACCCTAGGGCTTCATCAATAATAAATTGATTCTTTCACTTTCATAATCTCGAATATCGAATATTCTTTATTCAGTGACCTCTCTGATTGAATACCGAATACCGACTTCTACAACACCGGATCCTCTCTGCTGGAAATTCTGCAAAAATAATCTACCAACGCTTTCCTTATATCTCACTTGCATTCTAAACGAGAGTTGTCCAATACCACCACCTGAATAAAAGTGTCTTCCTGGCAACCACTTGAACTAAACGAGAGTTGTCCAATACCACCACCTGAATAAAAGTGTCTTCCTGGCAACCACTTGAAAGTGTTTTAGTGTTTTACGTCCCCTTGGTTTATTTCTGCCTAAATTAGTGTTTCCACTACCACATACTTTTCATCTTCTTGTAAGATAGATCTCTGCAACTCCAACCTCTCCTTTAGCTATGCCAGAGTCAAGTCTCTAACATCTTCCATTTTGTCCAACGACTCCAACCTACCAACTTCAGCCTACACGTGGGTACGCCTCTTCATGTGTGACTCTCTTAAAGCTGTTTCAAATGTTCAGAGCCATCTTCACAAACAAACAAGCTTTTGTGCAAGTCAAGCACCTCTTGAACCCTCCCCCTCTAAAGATCTTCACTAATCAACAACAAGATCTTTGAAGCTCTCCTCCAAGATCCACGACCTCTCAAATCTAAAAAGGAGTGGGGTATAGTCCCCTCCTCAGATTCCCAAACGAGTGAAGTGTGATTAGACCTGGGTCCTGGACTGCAGGCGGAATGAAGCAAAACCGAATAGGAAACCCTCCAAAATCTCATTGCATAAAGCTCATATACCATAAAATGGTCTAGTCTAGAAGGCGACCTCGAGTTTCTCCAGGTGTAATGGATATTTATTGAATCAACCACCTCCAGTTGCATGTCCCACATCACCGCAACAAACTCCTCGGAGCCAAAATCTTATCCGCCATATATGCTAGGGAGGTATGAGGAGAGGAGCGTAACATTAAAGTCCCTACCAGCAATCCAGGCTTCGCTCGAAATCGCCTCGTGGATTTCAGCACATATTTGGCCTCAATGTTGATTCTGTTGGTCCATAGACACGTGACACGATCAGTATGGATCCCGTCCATCTTGCGTGTAGGGCAGCAATTTGTACAAATCTGTTTGCACGATCAGAAACCAGGGAGTATGTATCACCCTTCCACATAATAGCGATGCCCCTTGCACTGCCAACTGTATTTATCGCTCTGAAATCTGTGAAATTTTGCATCCTAATAGACTTTTATAAGTTCTCTATCCACCCCATTGAAAAGGGAGACAACGGTTCTTTGTTTCTCCTCGCATTCCATGAAATATAATTCACAAAAGAACAGTGTTGTTCCGTGCGGTTAACGTGGCACCTGCAACCCAAGTCGCATTTCTTTTAACTGCATCCCGTCCTTACTCTAACTATGACTTTACAATCCCTTACCCCCCCCCCCTCCCAAATGAAGATTGCATAGGCGACTAACTAGAAATGCTTCTTTCTCCTGAAGTCGATGGTACTATCGGAAGCCTTTTCTTCCTCAGCGTGTAGCGCTTCAGTTTCTTATTCAGTCTACAAATCTACCCCCTCCCCCCACTTCCTAGATTATGAGGAAACCATTAGAGCTTCCGTGTGTGTGGGGGGGGGGGGGTGTCGTAAGCTTCTCCGGAGGTAAACTTCTTGAGAAGCCTAGAGTCCATCCCTAAGGTATCCCCAGCATTTGCAATGGGAGCTAAAGGTATTACATAGTTGTATGTGAGCAATTGGAAGCAAGGTAGGAATATCGATATCGTATCGGTCCGCCCGGAAAAGGATATATCGGGATATATCACCGATATCGGTGGAAATGTCGGAAATGGCTCAGCTCAAAAAGCCATTTTTTGTAGTTTTTTTCAGAAATTAAGATCATCCAATATATTTAAAAAAACAAATAACCTACAAATACACACTTATATCACACATATGAGTCATTTATAACCCATATATCACACATATCGGTCATATTGAACGTATCGTTGTTAATGCTGATTCCTGACTTATAGATATTGGAAATGGATTTCATCTAAGTTATTATAACATTAAATAACTTAGAATATACACTTATATGACATATATAGATCATCTATGATCCTTATATCGCACATATCGGGCACATGGTGAATGGCATTGAGATGAGCCATTTGATACCAAAAATGTATATAATGATTAATGACTAATGAGACAAAGTTTATTTGGTATAAAAAAGATTTATCTATTAACAAAAATAAATGGAACAATGTAAATTAATGCAATATTGTAATAGAGATTACCTAGAACCAAGAGTTCCGTGGAGGATTTGAATCGGTCCCTTGCCACGGTAGTTTTCCCATGTCATGTACGAGTACATGGCCTTGTAATCCATGACATACCGCATTTATTCTTTCATAAATTAATCTTACAACATAACTCAAATCTTAAATTAGTTTCAAAAATATCTCACTATATTATAGATTTAATTTTTAATTCACGGATTTAATTGATGACTGATTTCTAGTTAACATAAAACTCATTAAAACCTTGTTTTCTATGTCTAAATCCAAAATTAGTTCCCCAAATATCTCACTAAATACTTCAAATCTTACAAAAAACAAGTATTACCTAACAACTACGGGCAAAAGCCTAACAAATTTCACAATTTCAACAAAGAAATGGGAGTAGATCTAGATGTTACTTCAAGGAAGGAAGACCTTTGGAGAAGAGCTTGGAGGAAGAAACGGTCGAAATAGGAGATCTGGATCGAAATGAGCGATATGGGGCCGATATCAATGGATTTCCACGTTGGCATATTCCTCATATCGACAATATATCGCTGATACGCGATATATCTCCGATATATTGGTCAAATATCAACGATGCCCGATATATCAAGGATATATCCCCGATATATCCTTGATATGGCCTACTATGATTGGAAGGGAACCGAGGGTTAGAGGGCTTGATGCACGTCTTTTGAGCAGAAATATCGTGGTGTGCCATCATGACCACAAAGATATCTGGATCTATCGAGCTCTGCATTAGTTCAGCTGACATAATGGGGACCCAATCTGGTTTGAAACGAAGCATACTGTTGAATATGTCTACCCTATTTGGTCTGGGTTCACCGGAGGATCCGAGAAGGTCCTTAAAAGGAACTCTTCCCGAACCGTATCACAAAACCCATCGCTGCATGAATATGCAGAAACCCTAAACTCCTGCCGAGGCACCGCTTCAAACTCCTCCTGTGATGTCTTTTTTTGAGGCTCAAAAAAAGGGGGGGACACTCAACGGTGTTCGCCCTAATATATTAAAAAAGTAGGAAAAGAATGTTACAAAATAGGAGACGTAAAAAATACAGTACTACACCCTTAATAGAGAACTGAATAAGCAACAGAATATCATCACACCCAAGAAAAACCACCTGTGGGCTACACCGCACACCAGTCATCCAGAAGCCGCGAACAATGGATAAGAACGTTATCCCGGTAGAAGCGTTGGCCAAAGAAGAGGGCCTCATTCCTACCCAGCCAAATGCACCACAACCTTGCAATCGGGGCCAAAATGTCCCTCCTATCCCTGTTCTTGTTGCAAATATTCTCCTGTGATGTCTGGCAGTTACTACCGCTCTGATTCAGAATTCTAGATGGAGCTCTAACATCTCACGCAATATCCGCAGTGAATAGCGCCTTAATCGTAGTTATTGTAACCGCTACCTCTGGTAGCAGGTCACTATGCTCTCCAATAAGCAAAGTATCAGCTCTAGTGCTATAGGCAGGGATGGTGGCCGCACCTCAACAACCCCAAGACAGAAAGCACTCTGGCCAAACTTCATGGTACACATCGCAGATGAGGGCACCACCCTCCCATCGATCGCCACAAAAATTGTATTCACTTTGGATCCCAGCATCTAGCTGTCAGAGATAATCTCTATAACCTCTAAAATCCCGCAACGCATTCTTCAAGGAGTACATATTCCTCAAGAGGAAAGGTACCCAGCTCGCACAAATTACCCTCTTCCTCACCAACAACTCTTAAAAATATATGGATGCTATTGTTTTGCTACCATGGGGAATAATCAGCTTGCACAAATTACCCTCTTCCTCACCAACAACTCTTAAAAATATATGGATGCTATTGTTTTGCTACCATGGGGAATAATAAAAAATAGAGTGAAAGCATTACAATGGTGCAATATTTTACATCATTCCCTTTTTGTTCCCGTTTTTTTTTGGAAATGTTCTTAGATCATTCGTATATAACTCCATTTGAAGAGGAATCTATTTGCATTTTAAACAAGAAAGCTATATCCTTCGAAAAAATTCAATTCAGCTAATCGATTTGGGTTTCCTATTAAAGTTAGAATAAATAGAATGTTTTAGAAATAAATAGGAAAAAAGTTCTCACCTTCTTGTAATAATGGTTATCACTTATCATGTCATCTATTTTATGAAGTGAATTAGAATATAAATGTTATTTTTAGTGGGATCCGCATGGTACATTGTTACAGTAGATGGGATCTGTTTCTTTATGTTGTCTTCCTCTCTCCAACGTGCATTTCCAAAACTTGAAGTGTGGTAATAAAGTTTTCTTTGTCTATGGTGAATCCTAGCTCTGGAAAAGTCTAAATGTCGAAACAAATGGCACCTCTATGTTGTTGTATATACTGTGTGGGTGGAGAGTAACAAAATTTTGCTTTTGATTTTATTGTTGTCTGAAGGAGATTTTTTAGATGGCTTCTGTCAGCCAACAATGGTTTCTCTCGGATTGCTTGTGGAGAACATGGATGCATCCCTTTGTAAATATGCATGGAGGTTCTTGGGACTTGGGAGATTAAGGAAAGTATATTGTAACATCTCAGGCTTGAGTCTATGGACTTATCGAGGAAAATTTGCACTAACAACTTGCTGGGTTTGGTTCCAACTGGATCCCCCCACTTTTATCACCCACTCTCACATTTGTGTATATCGGATGTGGGACTATAGTCATATCACAATGAGGATTTTGCGGATATAAGTGGAGAGGTTGTAACATCCCAACGTATACCCACACCAGATACAAAGTGTGAGAAAGAGGGGGGAATTACTACTTGACAACTTGGTTTAAGCATTTTGGTTGGTTGTCTGTGGGTTCAGTTGGACTCGCAACCAACAAGCTGTTAGGACCAGTTTTCCTCGATAACAGTTCGTGGAGTTAGGGCCTAAGAACGGGATATTACAAATGGTACTAGAGCGGGTCTCCTCTGATAAGTGGATCTAAGTCAGGAGAGTATAGATGTCACTGGGAGTAAGTGATGTGCCATATCGCAATGAAGTTTTTGGGAATATAAGTAGAGGTTGTAATGACCCAACATAGTCCCACATCAGATACTCACAAAGTGTGAGAGTGGATTATAAGAATGGGGGATTACTACTTGACAACTTGACTTAAGCATTTTGGGTGGTTGTCAATGTGTCCAATTGGGACATAACCCAACAAATTGTTAGACATTTTCACTCGATAACCCTCCATTTTTAGGGTGTCAATTATCTTCTTTAATATGATGATGTGCATTGCAAGAGTGATAAGGGTTGGACATCATATATCCAAGTGTTTCAGGTTCTTATCTGACTTGTGACCCAAATGACTCACACGGGGATTGCTAAATTTGGTATGAAACTATAAAGTAAAGGGTGTGACATGTTTGTAGGATCAAGTTGTTCAGGTGACATTCGCAGAAGCACTGTTTTGCAGAAGTACCGATTAGAAGAAACTGAAAACCAGTGTGGATGAAATTTATTAAAATGCAATTTGTGGCAGACCCAGTTGTTCAGATGGAAACATGTCAGGGACTCAGGGGTCTCTTTCCACGTAATCGCAGATCTTGTATCTTGTCGGGATTAAAATCTCGATGTTATGGGAGAGATGCTTCCTTTTCTCAATCTACCATTTTTAAGCGATAAATAGATAGCATCTCCATGGAGAAAATTGAAATGCAGCAGAATGACAATATACTGCAAGAGGCCCCATTTTTTCTGTTGCTAAACATGATTTTGGAAACTGTGATGACAAACAAAAATTTTGATTAAGAAATCAATTTCAATATAGCTGGGAACCTGCTGAGACTGAAAGTTCGGCAGATTGCAATTTTTACAATTTCAAAGCAAACGGGAACATCTGGTAGGGATGACCATTTGGGACAAATGAGGTGGTTGCAGATAAGAAAAGAGAAATACCTGAGGTTTTGATTTTGAGCAGCACCGTAACCTTTCTAGGAGTCTTTCAGTTGCCTTGACTGGGCCCAATGTTAGGATGATAAGCCTGGCGATTGTGATCATCTTTTGGGCTTGGGATCTTTACAATTATTGTGCTAAAAAATCTTTACATTTATCACACACTTGAATTGTTACATAATCAAACAACATAACAAATTCTTGTTGTGCAGCGCAGAGTATTTACTAATGGTTATTGATCTCTATTCTCATACAGTTCCAGAGACTGACCTTGACATCAGAATCCTTACAGTGAACCTTGATTGTTATATTGAAATTACCAGTGTTTTATTTTGTGGATTACACTTCAGCAGATGAATGCAACATTCTGACAGATGTGTTGATTAGCATGCAATGCAGCAGAGGATGCATGCCACTATGTTTCGACCCTATATTGACATGTTTAGACTTCTGAATCTTCTTGGCATTTTTTTTATGCCAAAACAGGGGGGAACACTCTATGGTGTCCTCCCCAATATACTGAAACAGAGATGAGTTACAAAAAAACTTACAATGACCAAGACTCTACGAGAATACTTGAATGGAGGATTACATTGTCACAGTAAAAATGCTCATTGGAAAAGGGAACCATTCCTGCCCAACCAAATAGACCAAATCAGAGCCGGGGGATGAAGGATGGCCGAACGGGCACGGTTCCTGCCAACGTACAAGGACTCCCAGAAGCTGTCCAGATCCTGAATACTCAGCCAATTCAGGTCATTGTCCTCCCAAATAGCCGCAGTTTTCACACATCTAAAGAAGAGATGATCCATAGTTTCAATATACGACTCACAAAGAGGGTACCAGTCGGAAATATCAGAAAAGAGTCTCGTGCAATGGTCTCTAGTCATGATCCGTCTTCTTCTCACTAGCCACAGAAAGAAACCAACTCTGCTAGGAATGTGCATCTCCCAAATAAGATTGCATTCCCGAATCAAAGAGTCTGTTCTAAGGGGTGGTGGCCTGGAGATTGCCCGGTAAGCTCTCCTGACATTGAAAGAGTTATCCCGCCACACCCAGTGGTCCTTGCCCGAAGAAAATCGACTGTAGAGACGGAGGGAAACAAGTAATAATAGGAAATCTTCAAACCGTTGGTCCGAGAAATCAATAGCAAAAGAAGGCATCCAGTTCCCATCGATCCAGCACTCCGAAACCCGTGCATCCTGATCGGAAACCAAAGCAAACAATTGAGGGAAACGAGTAGACAAAGTGCCCTCACCATACCAGTAATCCTTCCAAAAAGTAAAAGATTGTCCATTTCCAAGCACCCCCAAAACAGATCGTAGAAGAAAAACCGAGCATATACCCTTCTAGAAAGCCGAAGAATGCACCTGAGAATGATGCGTGCGGACAGTATGGTTCCCGATGGAATAAATCCGACGAAGAAGACGACAACAAATATCATCGTCCCTGCCCCATAAATGGGTCACCCACTTCAGCAATAAGGCTTTATTCATAGTCTCCAAGCTCATCACCCCAAGGCCATTGTCCACTTTAGGCAAACAAAAAGTCTCCCAATTCACTAAATGAATCCCTGCACTTTCTTGCCCCGATTTCCCCCATAGATATCCGTGCATTATCTTCTCAAGTATGGATCTGATACCTCCCGACAAGAGGCGGGAGGACATAAAGAACACTGGAATGGACGGGAGTAATGCTTTCACCAACACAAGTCTTCGCCCGCGTGAAAGTAACGTTACTTTCCATCCTGCAAGCTTCTTCTCCATTTTCCATCGGTCCAGCACTCCGAAACCCGCACATCCTGATCGACAGCCAAAGCAAACAATCGAGGGAAACGAGTAGACAAAGTGCCATCACCAGACCAGTCATCCTTCCAGAAAGTAAAAGATTGCCCATTCCCAAGCACCGCCCAAAACAGATCGTGGAAACGAGGCAAAACCGAGCATATACCCTTCCAAAAAGCCGAAGATTGCACCTGAGAATGATGTGTGCGGACAGTATGGTTCCTGATAGAATAAATCTAACGAAGAAGACGACAACAAATATCATCGTCCCTGAAAAAAAGGGTCACCCACTTCAGCAATAAGGCTTTATTCATAGTCTCCAAGCTCCTCACCCCAAGGCCACTGTCCACTTTAGGCAAACAAAAAGTGTCCCAATCCACTAAATGAATCTCTGCACTTTCCTGCCCCGATTTCCCTCCATAGAAGTCTGCACATTATCTTCTCGAGTCTGGATTTGATACCTCCCAGCAAGAGGCGGGAAGACATAAAGAACACCGGAATGGACGGGAGTACCGCTTTTACCAACACAAGTCTTCCCCCGCGCAAAAGTAACGTTGCTTTCCATCCCGCAAGCTTCTTCTCCATTTTCTCAACCAACAGAAGCTACTCTGCAATCTTGTTCCTCCCTACGGCAAGAGGGACCCCCAAATAGTTAATAGACAGAGGCCCACAATTCCTACCAAGGGCCACAACACAACCCCTCATATCCTCATCAGATAGACTAAAAGGCACAAAGATGAATTTATTGTTGTTCAGAGAGAGCCCAGACATCTCACTGTAAATATCTAAGGTTAATACCATTCCTTTTTCCTCATCCTTAGCACCCTCGATGAAGAAAATGGTGTCATTCGCATGCCGCAGCAACGGAATAGATAAAGTCACCAGTCGAATAGCCCTTGGTTAGACCACTCTTAACCACACAATTCGCCATGCAAGATAAGACATCGGCCGCAATGGTAAACAGCAAGGGCACAAGAGGACAACCCTGACGGATACCGCATGGAGGCTGGAAAAAATCCACCCTCAGGACGGCTGTTGACCAGCACCTCATAGGAGGCAGCAGTCACACAATGCTTTACTCAGCTAATCCAACCAGGAGGAAAACCACGCTTGCTCAGGCCGCCCAAAGGAAACGCCAATCCACCAATCCTCTGCAAAAGCCCGTTCATGTTCTTCCACAGATTTCTCCTCGCTCCACTTTTCAATGCAAGGCCTGCCAGCATGGGAAGCATCACCGGTCCTCTTTCCGGAGTTGTCAGGGTCCAAGTAGTCATAGTCTGTTTGTGTTATTTCATTTTGATATTTGGGGTCCTAGTCGTGTCCCAGATCATCAGAGACAGAGATTTTATTTTGTTGTTGTTGATGAGTTTTCTAGGTTGTTTTAGGTTTTTCTTCTTAAGAATAAGTCTGATGCTGGTCCTGTTATCCAGTCTTTTATTAATGAAGTGAAGAACATCTTTTCTAATAGAGTAAAATACATACGTTCTGACAATGCTCTAGAATTCTGCAGTAATCAACTCTCTCAATTTCTTAAGTCTCATGGCATTGTGCATCAGACATCGTGTGCATATACCTCCCAACAGAATGGGGTGGCTGAAAGGAAACATCGTCATCTTTTAGATGTTACCAGAACCCTTTTAATTCAGAGTCGTGCTCCTCATTCCTATTGGGGAGATGCGGTTCTAACTGCTTGTTTCTGGTAAATCGTATGCCTTCTTCAGTGTTAGGGGAGAAGATCCCATTCTCGATTGCGTTTCCCGAGAAGGATCTTTTCTCGCTCACGCCTCGTGTCTTTTGTTCGGTTATGTTTGTTCATCAGCTCTCTCCTGGTTTTGACAAGCTGTCTCCTTGGAGCGTCCACGGAATTTCGGCACTTTGTTGTGGGGTTGTCAGCAATACAGATACCATGGTCATATCAGGAGGCTTTGCAGAACAGTCAGTGGCGTTTGGTCATGGAGGAAGAGATGGCAGCAATACAATTGCGGGGTACATGGAGTGTCATCAACCCTCCACTAGGTGCGTCTGTTGTTGGTAACAAATGGGTTTTTACTGTGAAGCATCGTGCTGATGCTACAGTGGACCGATACAAGGCCAAGTTGGTTGCTCGTGGGTTCACACCGACGTATGGGGTGGACTATCATGACACGTTTTCTCCTGTGGCGCATCATTCTACCCTACGAATTCTCGTTACTGTGGTTGTGGTCCGTGATTAATCACTTTTCCAGTTGGATGTCAAGAATGCTTTCTTGTATGGTGATTTGCAGGAAGAGGTCTATATGCAGCAACCACCTGGGTTTGCTGCTGAGGGGGAGTCCAGTATGGTGTGTCGTCTTCATAAGGCTATATTTGGCCTTAAGCATAGTCCGAGGGCTTGGTTTCAGAATCTCTCAGAGTTGATAGAACAGAAGGGGTTTATCCGATCTAATGCAGATCATACTCTCTTTGTAAAAAGAGACCAGAGAGGTGTTGTGGTCATCTTGGTTTATGTTGATGACACTGTTATCACTGGCAGTGGTGCACAGGGTATCCAAGCAGCTAAGGACTTTCTTGGAAAGCAGTTCATTACCAAGGACCTGGGTACGCTTCATTACTTCCTTGGATTGGAATTTGCACGAAATCTGCAGGGTATGGTTATGACACAAAGGAAGTACATTACTGGTCTTCTATCTGAGATAGGTATGGCAAGATGTAGACCAGCTACTACCCCGATGGACCCTAATGTGAAGCTTCACGATGACGGATCTGAGGTGGACAAGAGACGCTACAGAGAATTGGTAGGAAAATTACTGTATGTTACTATTACCAGGCCTGATATATCTTTTGCTGTGAGTTGAGTAAGTCAGTTCATGGAACAATCCAGGCAGACGTACATGGATGCAATATTCATGATTTTGAGATATTTAAAATCATCTCCAGGCGCAGGTCTTCTGTTTAGAAGAGACACGTCTCTCTCAGTTACAGGGTGTGCAGATGCAGATTATGCTGGGTGTCCTAATGACATGAAGTCTACTTCAGGTTTTATTGTGTTTGTTGGCAGCTCACTAGTCTCGTGGAAAAGTAAGAAATAAACTGTTGTTGCTCGATCTAGTGCAGAATCAGAATATAGGGCAATAGCCCAAGGTAGTACTGAGATGATGTGGGTCAAGTCCTGACTGATTTAATGATTGATGTACCTATACCTATGCATCTTGTTCAGAAGAGGAACTAATGGGATGTTTATTCCATAGAGTTAGAGTCTCTTATATAGAGAGAAAACCCTATGAGAGTACAAGGGTTACAGAACCCGAAGGGTCATAGAGGATTACGGAACCCAAAGTGTCATGGGGAGTTACGGAACCTGAATGGTCACGAGAGGTTACGGAACCCGAAGGGTCAAACATAAATGTAAATATAATAACTCTAACACTCCCCCTCAAGCTGGAGCTGAGAAAGCTGCAGCTTGTAAAAAAAGAAAAAGTATACACCACATCTCCACACAATGCATCATAAGAACATTTGTCCTCTACTAGTAGAAGACATTGCTCGAGGACGGGTTTACGGCTTTCAGATCACCGGAACGTATCTCTGCCATGCATGTAGAATCGCTACGATATCAGGTCACCGGAACATATCGCTGTCGTGCCTGCAGGTCACCGGAGCATATCTCTGTCGTGTCTGGAGAAGAATCGTTATAGAAGAAGTCCAGCGCGGAGTAGTATTCGGGTCGCAAAAGAAGAAGTATATGCCCTGATGAAGAAATCGATGCCCGGTGAAGACACATGATCTGAGTAGTAGTCTAGCAGCAAATATACTGAAGAATCATCTCTGAAGCTCCAGCAGAGAGGAGGTGGCAGCTGGTGTTGCTGGGGACTCGGACTGTGTTGCGCGAGACCATCGAATCCACGAATGATGCAGGAGGTCCAGCCCTCTCTCCTTGTCGGTGGAGAGAGGGCTGGTGACGGCGACGGATTTAGGGTATTAGGCTTCGGTCTAGGACCGTCGCTCTGATACCATGTTGAGAAGAGGAATTAATGGGATGTTTATTCCATATAGCTAGAGTCTCTTATATAGAAGGGTTACGGAACCCGAAGGGTCATAGAGGGTTACGAACCCAGAGGATCATGGGGGAGTTACAGAACCCGAATGGTCACGAGAGGTTACGGAACCCGAAGGGTTACAAACATAAATGTAAATATAATAACTCTAACACATCTCAAATGTGATAATCAGGCAGCTTTATTCATAGCTAATAATCCAGCATTCCATGAAAGGACGAAGCATATCGAGGTAGACTGTCACTATACTCGGGACTTGATCCAAAAGGGGCTTATCTCAACATCTTATGCTGCGTCAGGTGATCAAATTGCAGACATGTTTACTAAAGCTCTGGCTAGAGGTCCTTTTCATCACTGTTGTTCCAAGCTGAGCATGATAGATATATATGCTCCAGCTTGAGGGGGAGTGTTATGATATTCACGTTACTCGGTCGCTCTTTCATATATTGTGTTTATTTTCTTTGTCATGTTTATGTAATTTACCCATAGAGCTTTTCTCCCATATAAGAGAGCTCTAGGGTTAGATGAATGTTATGTTCATTTTCTCCTCAACATAAACCTTGGAGAAATCCACCTTCCAAAGAACACCCTTCATGTATCGTCTCTTCCAGTTAGCAACAATCTCAGTTGCCATTGCAATGTTGTCGCCAATCTGCCTCGAGGGAATAAAAGCAGACTGCAAAGGGGAGATGAAGTGCTCCATGACCCTGTTCAGATGAAGTCACCGTCTTGGCAATTGACTTGTTTTTTACCGTAAAAGGTTGCGAGTTGACATGTCTGTGTTTTTCAGTCCCGAAATCATATTGGATTCTGAATGGTATCATATGCTTCTTCGATGTCTTGTCCTTGTCCCTTTTTAATATATAATTTTTTTAATATAAAATTATTAAATACTGGATGTATTATCTGGATCTGCATTTTTTCTTGGTTTCTTTCAGATATTTCTACTTTCTGTCCTTGCACCTCGAACCTGTAACTTTGCATCTGAGCTTGTGTTAATGTATTACTCTTGAAGAAATACATCAGTTTATTCTTCCTAATTTTTCTTTCTCATGTGATGTTGGCATCTCGGTGCCTTGGCAGTCGAATAATCAGGGGAGCATAGTAAGACAGAGTCTATTTGTAGATCCCACATCAAGTTGTGAAGAACTGCAGAAAGAGTCTGCTGACCTATTTTCAGAAAATACTCACTTGCAGAACTCTGGTCAGAATCTTTTCTCTTGTTTAACTTTTAACTTGAGATTGCTAAATTTCTGTGTGTTGGGGCTTTGCTCTCAGAAAAGAATATAAAGGCTGTTGATTGATTTTATTTGAGTCGGTAATTGTTTTTCTTTTTCTGTAGGAGGACATGATTCCCTCACTGATCTCAGTAATTCGGGAACACCTAAGAGTTTGGTGGATGATACAAATAAAACCAGTGGAAATCAACATTCTCTCTCTGATGGAAACTCAGAAACACTTCAAGATATGGATACGGAGCAGATGGCTGGGAAGTCTAGTGATTTGGACTCTATTCCAGTGCAGATATATGCTTCAACCCCTTTTGCGTTGAAGCAGAAACAAAACCTTACAGAACCTTCAATTTTGAATCGGAAGGGCTCCATTACTCGTAAACTGGTAAAGAAAAAACCTCCGAACACTGTGCCTCTTAGGAGATCTCTCAGAAATAGAGGAAATGCCAACTTACCTTCAGAAGCAGATTTATCACCAAGCAAACCTTCTCAGAATATGCCATCGGAGCCAATCGTAATGAAGTATGGTGTGCAAGTTG
Source organism: Ottelia alismoides (assembly GCA_037367405.1). NCBI lineage: Eukaryota > Viridiplantae > Streptophyta > Magnoliopsida > Alismatales > Hydrocharitaceae > Ottelia > Ottelia alismoides. Next base: position 671,164 of record JAZKJV010001537.1, on the reverse strand, counting down.
AAAGAACATCCAAGCAAGTGATGGGGAGGTTAAATAAAGCAGACAAGGAATCCAAGGAGCTAAAGGCTGAAGTGTCGCGGATGGAGTTGAACCTTCAGAATGAGCCAGTTGGTACACATCAGGATCACTCATTTCTAGGAAATACTTGTGAATTATACAAGGGAAAACTGTTTGAGTCAACAAATGAGAAACGGAATTCACCCAAGGATATAGATCTGGGTTCGGAACCAATAGACAGAATGGGCTTGGAAACACAACCAAATGACGCTCTTCTTCAACATTCAGAGTTAAAAATTAAAATGGTACCATCTGACAAACTTGGAGTAAAGGAGGATGCTACCCATCCTGCAAATGACAAAGAACATGATCAGCAGGCATTTAAACCGACCGATGGAAAGGTCTCGGGGATGCTAAATGACGCCTTTAAGAATCCAGATATACATGTGAAAAGAGAAAGATCAGTCGTAATTGAAACAAATAAAGGTGTAATTAAGCAAGCCACAGACAAATTGCCCGAATTCGAAAAGCAGCTTGTTGTAGGAAGTATTCCAAGTTCAGTAGCCCAAACACCTGCTGAAAAGGCTACTAAGCCTTTGAAGCGAAGTCGGGGTCAACAGTCTAACAAAACCAAAACTAATGTGGCGCCATACTTACCACCTCGTGCATCCCGACGTCTAACAGGTATTAATATGGGTCCTACTGTTGAAATAGACAGTGAGTGGACTCGGAAGAAGGTTAAACCTGGTGCAGTGATATCAAGTAATTTACTGACACCAATTGATCTGGAAACCCAGCAGATTATCAGCAACAATGACTCAACCAACACAAGGAGTATGCTGATGCCAGCTCCTGGCTCATCAAAAATAGTTGAGGAAAAAGAGGCTCTGGAATGTAAAAGGCCTGAAAACCCGCGCGGTCCTGTATCTGCGGAAAGTGAACAGAAGAAATCAGAATCTTCAATGCCATTTCCCTTTGGAGATACATGGCCTGATCCATGCATCGAATTTGCCTTCAAAACTCTTACAGGGGATCTACCTATCTTCGAAGACATCATTGCTATCGAAAACTTCTTCCATCAGCATTTGACACCGGCCAAAAAGCCCAGTCAAAACAGCACGCCCTCTTTCTCCTGCAACTTCAATTTCATGCCACCAGAGATGCCAATCCAATTCGAAGACATGGGTAGGCTTAACACTAATTCAGGAAGGACTAACCAAGAGTGTAGTACCTTGAAGAATGGGCTCCAGAGCCCTGAAATGAACGGGAGACTCAAGAGAGCGAAGATGAACTAGTCGGAAACCGCACTGTTTTTACCGCGGACGTGAAGATCACATCCCCTATCTTAGGGGGTTATGGGATGCCTTCTGAAGGCTGTATCATTAGCCTAACTTATGGGAATCTTGGTGTAAAACTCTTGGTTCTGTCATCATATTTGCCACGATGGTGTACTACTGCTGATGGCAGACAGTAATGTACTTGTAATATTGTAGAGCCTAGGGGTGGATCATAGATGCTTTGCTACAAGGCATGAAGTTGATGTAACAGCTGCTATGTAGAGAGGTGGCTAGTTCTGGATGCATGGTCTGATTGTACATGGATATGATATCGTATGGCAGTGATCCACAAATCAAATAACGGGAAAGTTTCCCTTTAGTGGCATCTACTTGTCTGCTGTGGTTTATTTGTTCAACGCATTTGTTGATAATTTCAGAGAGAGTACAATTTATTGTTAGGCTAGAATGCACAGGGTCCATCCTTGGCGTATATGCGACTTATGCTCCAGTGACAACCCCTTATGTGCTTTGTTCTACAGCAGTTGGGTTCAATGAGCTCCAGTTATAGCCTTGCTTTTAAAGAGGTATTGCACTGGCTGGTAATTGCCAGATGGCTTGAAAAGATCTCAAAGATTATGTTCCTAATCACAACAGTGTCTTTAGTACTTGAAACCAATGCATTTTAAGTGATGCAAATCATGTTTCATCTATTAATTCTATAAATACTATGCACAATTATACCTAGCCAAAATGTCGGGTTGGCCCATGGGCTTGGTTGAATGAGCCGAGGTTCTAAAACCTCTGTCCAAAGCCCACCATGGGTTGGTCCATGGATTTATTTATTTATTATTATTTTAATATTATTTAATAAACATAATGATTTTATTACCAACATTTATACTTTATATAACTAATATATGTAGTTTACATATTACTTGAGATAGAAACTAATAAATTTAATGTAAAACGGGTATTACATATGAAAAACTTGAAGTATAACATATTTAGAGCTGGCTATTGAGTCACGGCTCGATGAGCCAGGCTCGGGCTCGGCTCGATAAGGGCTCGTGAGCTTGGTTCATTAAGCTATTGAGCCAAGCTCGAGCCAGATTTTTGGGCTCGATAGCTTATCGAGGCGAGCCCTGCTCAGCTCGATAACTCAATAACGGGCTCGATAAGGAATATATATATATATATATTCTATTTATGAAACTACAATGATTTTATTTGTATTAGTTTTGCAACATTGTTAATAGTGGATTATATGTTTATGTTGTTTATGTAACAACAATGTTGGGTGGACTATGTTGTAGACTAAGATTTTCTACTCTTTACCTATGTTAATCTAGGTTATAGTTAGATATTTAGTGTATTTTTTATTTTTTATTAACAAGCAGAATGTTACAATATATATTATAATTTAACTTTCATATCCAACTTGGATGGTAGCCTATCGGTAAAGTGGATGATCTTTAAAAAGGTCTCAAGTTCAAGCCTAGGTAAAATAATTTTTCACCAAAAAAACACCTATTTCCTTAACAAGCCTGAATAGGCTCGAGCCCACCGAGCTTGAGCTTGAGCTTGAGCCCGAGCCCGAGCCTGAGCCCGGCCCTGGCTCAGCTCGTTAGGCTCGATAGCCAGCCCTAAACATATTAATACATGTCTTATCTAACTTTTAAGTATATGTTTTTTTATATTCTACGGACCCGGTCCACACCTCAATTCTCCTAGTCAACGCCTGTCCCATGAGCGAGCTAGGCAGGTTGGGTGAGTAGGCCCTAGCACATTATCCATGTCTATGCACATCTCAAAGAAGAAAACTTAGCTACTCCTATGAGCTAGGTCATCATCTACTGTGATTTTTTCTCTTCCATTGATAAGAATTTTTCATGCAAGTCCTTGAGTTCTTGTTGTTGTTTGTTTGTTTTGCTTGTTATTCCACATGATATTAGAGCTAATCTAATTAAGGATTAAAAAAAGTTGAATAGTGTATATGATGCATGCTCAAAGTATATGCAAGATTATGTATCGTTGAGACTTCTCCCTTGCTTTGAGGTCTCCTATATATGGATTGGTGAGAGATTTCATCGAGAAACTTGACCATGGTTCGGCCTTCTCGCATTCTCGTGATCTAGTCTATTGTTCCCATGTTGCCAAGATCTATTGAGTGCTTTCTATTGATCTCCCAATGGAGCCTTCTGTTTGGTTGCTACAGTGTGTTGATCGATCCATCTTCTTTGTATGATCTATCAAATTTATCGACCAATCCCATATGTTAGATCGATTAGCCTAGGCTTTTATCTAAAGATCCATTGATGAGTTTTGAAGTGATTGGGATTCGCCTCGTAGATGATCGATGTTTCTACAATGATCAATAACTCCCATCATGTTGATCTATCAAACTCTACATCGCATTCCTTTGTCTTGAAGTCATTTTTCCTATTGTTTATCGATCAGCATAGTGATTAATGCAAGGCTGAGAACACGAGGGATCTTGAAGCAATCAAAATTATCCACACTTCTTCCATGAAGTAACCTTATTACATGAGTGTCCAAAACACCCTTATGAAACTCATAAAGTACAACTACCTTATGCAGGCTATTGCTATCGGGGTGGGAATTATTGGTCGTCGGTATGAAGGATATCTTTGATATACAAAAAAAGGCTCCAAAGAAGGAGAATGCAAGCTAGAGAAATGATATTTTGAGGTGAATCATCACATCCATGTCTATGGAGTTGCAAACTATGATGCTATAAAGAATGATGCTTACCTTATATAGAATATTCTTCCCTATGTGTTTCTACAAAACAAGAATAGAAGACAACCATGAGGTACATGATCTTCATTAAGTGAGGTGATTGTGCCAAGTTTTTTGTGGAGCTCTGAAGTCCAAGTGGGAGCATTTAGATTGCTAAGCGGAGGACTATTGAGATTACTCAACGATCAAAAGCATTATAACAATTAATCTTGAAAGACTCACATATTCATTTTTCTTGACGATATTAATCTTGAGTTTAGAAATTCAGAGACAAATCCTCGATTCAATAGACCTTATCCTTTAGAGGAAATGTAATATCGAATTCAACAACAACAAAGTCGTTTCCCACAATTAAATATGTCTATATGGATTTTCTAAAGTACTAAGCCTTCTCCCACTAAGTAGGGTCGGCTACATGGATTCTTGCTCAAATCCATGTTGAAAGATTCGACTATTTTTTACGCTGGCCGTTTTACTTTAATACTTTAGTATGTGAATTTTCTACCTCCATTCAGATCTATTTTGGGCCATTCTTGAGCTTAAATCCAAATAACTAAGATCCTTTCAGATAGTCTCATTCCAACACTTCATGGGCCTTTCTCACCCTCTTTTAACCGGCACAACAACCCAAATCTCGCATCTTCTAACATGTGCATCAACCGACCTCCTTTGCAAATAGCCAAACCATCTTAAATGGTTTTAACTCGCTTATCTCTGTCGAGCTACAACGACTTTACTTTTGATATCTTCATTTTGAATTTGATCTTTTCGTGTATGATCACACATCCACCTGAGCATTTTCATTTCTGAAACTATCATTCTTTGCACATGTCTATGGTCCACATGCCAACATTATGATCCATAAAGCATAGCGGGTCTCACGGTTGCTTTGTAGTACTTTCATTTGACTTTCAAAGGGATTTTCTTATCACAAAGAGCAATAGATGCTCCTCTCCATTTTAACCAACCTGCATTTATTCTATGAGTAACATCCCCATCATTTTCCCATCTTGTTGCAAAATAGATCTCAATTATCTAAAGGAATCTTTCTTCTGAATGTTATCGTTTCCAATCTTCACCCCGAGCCCATCATTATTGTTTCCATAAAATGTGCGCACCATATATTCTGTCTTAGCCCTGGTTATACGAAATCCTTTAGTCTCTAAGGCATGTCTCCAACCCTCTATATTCTTATTTAATCCATCTCTTGTCTCATCAATCGACACAATATCATCGGTGAACAATATACACCAAGGTATATCATCCTTAATTGACTAGTCAACTCGTCCGTAATCAAAGCAGAAGGAAATAGACTCAAAGTTGAACCTTGATGCAGGCTGATGCTAATGTTAAAATAGCCAGTCTTTCTAAACTAGATCCTTACACAAGTTGAACCTTGATGCAGCGTTATCAAAATCAAGTTAAAGAATATTGAAGGCATGTGTCAATGATTCAATATATTAGCTCCCAAGTCTCCTTCATGGATCTTGGTGCATTTCTAGTCCCTATAAGCAACAAGAATATTAAATGGGGACACCTATAAATGATGTGCTCACTACTCTAAGACCATACATCTTATGTATAATTGTTGGAGCTTCTTTCAAAGACAAGTCTTCGAGGAGACAATGAATCTCCATTTCATCACATTTATCCTTTCATTTTTACCTTAAATACCTAGTTAAATGCATATATAACATTAATTTGTACAAAAAAACACTCAATAATTCACATATAAATATTGTATAAATATTGGTATTCAGTTATAAAATAAAAAAATAAAGGGAAGAAAAGAAAAAATGAAGTGTCAAAGACACTAAGTGACCCTAGATCCTAAGACACAATCATCATGATGACTTGGCCGTCAAGGAATAAAGTAGGAGGAGATAGGGTGGCTAACTGTACAGAAAATACTACACAAAATCCCTAATTTTTTAGCTTAATATATAGCTTTTGGGCCCTATTTTATTTTCCATTAATTATACCTCAAATAATAAAACCCTCACCATGAAACTTGTGCATAAAAATACAAAGAAAAATATAAAATTTACTTCACTAAAAAATAATACATCGTGCACCTGAGACACTCAGAACAAACCGTAAAGAAAACTTCCTAGACATGTATATCCTCCATGCATATTCAAAATTGGCCAAACTCACCTTTATTATTCATAAAATTAAAATATATATTTAATAAGGTAGTTCCATTTAATTTGAAGTTGCGATGCAAAAGTTGACTTTTAGGTCCCTATTGTGATGTATACTTATATATAATATTCAATATATTCATTTCTTATATTTTCCACTTTCTTATATTTTTATGTACTTGTAAATATTACTCAAAATATATTTAAATAATAATATTATAATAAAACCATTAAAAATTCATTAAAATAAATAATGTACAAAATACATAGGTAAACTATACCTATATAATACATATACTTATTTATTTAAGTAAAACAAATTAAATCAAGAAAATATAATAAAATATGAAATGTAAGTAAGTAAGTTATAAATATATAAAATGTGTAAATAGAATAATAAAGGGATTTTTACACTCATAACCCTGAGTAATTCTGCAATTACAATCATAACCCTGCATAATCATGAATTACATGAGAAACCCTGGATAGTCACTTCATCTCACACTCATAACCCTCTGTTAGTTTAATATGTTAACTGAACCATACGAACGAGTTAATCTAACTCATCCTCAATCCAATGGTTAGGAAATAAACAAAAAAACCTCTCCTTTCATCTGCATTCCTCATCTTACACCCCTACCTCCTCCATCTGACCTCCTTCCCTGCCCCTGCCGCCAACCGACCATCTCCATCCAATGTCTCGGCCATATATAAACCTGTAGGGACGGTGCGAGCTCCGAGGAAGAACCAATTGGAGAAGGAAGGGGGCTGGAGGAGGCGGGCTATGGGCTTCGAGCATGGGGGCTTCGAGCAGGGGAGCAGTGGGCTGCGGGGATTCGAGCAAGCAAAAACTCGGGTCGGCGGGCAAAGCTTGGTGTTGCTACTGGTGTGGGGATTCAAGCAGGGGGCAGAAGGGGAGGAGACTCACTTGGCGACCGGATTTGAGCAGGGGAGAGATGGCGGGCCGGGGGGTTTGGGGGGGCGGGGTGGGGGGTGGGGGGCTTCGAGGAGGGAGCTTGGCGGGCCGGGCTTTGAGCAGAGTAGGGAACTTGGTGCAGGCGGGGCTTCGAGCAGGGGAGCAGCTCGGTCCTTACCGGCGGGAGGAGGGTCGAGCAGGGGAGGAGGACCTGGCGGGAGGGGGGGCGTTTGGGGGGCTTCGAGCTCGACAGAAGGGGGGCTCTAGGAGGAGCTGGGGTCCTTGGCGGAGCAGTGGAGGAGGACCTGGCAGGAGGGTGGGGGGCTTCGAGGGAACTTGACACAGGCGGTTTCGAGGATGGACTAGGAGGGAGCTCGGCGGGAAAGGGGCTTCGAGCAGGAGGTCATAGGTGGGAGGGGGTCGAGCAGGGGCAGGGCAGATCGGCATCGGGGGCGAGGAGAGCTTGTCGTCGACGAAGGGGGAGGGGGCTTCAAGGAGGAGCTCGACAGCAGGGGGTTTCACAGCACGGCGCAGGGTGGGGGGCTTAGATGGAGAGAGATGGCATGTTATTGCAAATAAGAATGAGATATATGGGCATTTTTGTCGTGTTCAACAGAAACCATCAAATGTAACGGGTATCCCAAACAGAATATAACACGGGGTTATGTTATGTGAGAGTTAAGCATTACTCGGGGTTTCTCATGTAACTCATGATTATGCAGGGTTATGATTGTAATTGCATAATAACTCAGGGTTATGGGTGTAAAAGTCCCAATAATAAAATATTAATACAAAATAAAAATAAAATACACTAAACACAATTATATTTATCTATGCATATACATGTAAATATGAACATCTAATAAATTAGCTTGTAAAAATAAATAAAAAAACATAAAAAATACTATAAAAAATAACAAACATATTACATATTTAGACTTAAAACTAATAAAATCATTTAATATTTTTAAACAGAATAATAAGAGAATTATTCCCTCCATTTTTCGGTTGGTCCATGTGGACCAACCAGAGCGCCTCATGTGTTGACCCTCCGGTCAACTGCACAGTCTCCACCTCCCTTCTTCAGAGTCTCGTGACTACCATTTTTTTAGAAGTGATCCAAGGCTCAAGAGCCCTTGGTTCCTTCACCAAACTTCTCCCCCATATTCCCCTCTACCTCACCATCACCCTACCATTCACCAACTCCATCTCCATCGCATGCCAACTCCCCTTGAAGTCACCCCCTTTGCTTGTTTATAAATAAATCCTCTGAGCCCCCTTTCTCTTTTTGATCCTACTCTCGCTATTGTAACCCTAAAGATAGATGCCTGGCATTGATTCTCGGTGACAGCTTGAATCCCCAGCCTTGTCGGTGTTTAGAAAGTAGTGGAGGAAGGAGATCTAAGTTTTTTCAGATCGTATCTGACGAACTTCATCTACTCCTTGCTCCACAAGTATGAGCTTATAGACTTAGGATCTTTAATTTTATTTCGATCCAGCAGTCTAATTTAGCTTTCAGTTTCGTCAATTAGCTTGTAGTTTAGCTTAATTTTAGGATTTAAGATCTTTTGGAGCTTTGTCTCCAGCTTGAAATTCTTCGTGATTTGCCCTGGTTACACCTTGTCATTCTGCTTCATTTTCTACCCCTATCATCTTCTTCATCACTTCCCCCATCCATGCCACTCTGATCACCACCAGGTCAAAGCATCGAGGCTCTTCCTCCGCCTGTCATTGGAGCCTTTCCGCTCACTCCCACCCTACGTGCCACTAGATTCAAATCTGGCTCGAGGGTGCTCGCCTCGAGCCCCTCCATCTTTTTATGCAGGAGCCATCACTGGAGGAGGCACTTGGGGCCTAAATCGAAGAAAGAACTCATCACCCAGGTCCGCAAAGAGCCCTTGAGCTCTAGCCCTCCACCGGTAAGGCCCGAAGTTGTTAGAACCATCATGTTGATGCGCGATGCTCCCAAGAAGGTGGGGAGCTTATCAGAACCAAGGGAGACTACCGGAGTTGCTAGATTCTACGAGTTGAAGATCGGGGAAGACATGTTTGTCCATGTTCTTCCACATTCCCTCACAATCATCGAATGGGTCCCTCCTTCCAGATCTAAGCCCAGCCATTCAGAATAAACAAAGCGATACTCCATGTTGACTGTTGGATCAGCTTAAGTGAAGCATCGTGGACCGCTCGATCGTGCATGTCGAGGGTAAATATCATCAATCCCCCATCACATTTTTTTTGTATTTACTAAGTACTCATGTAAATATTAAAGTACGTTTACATAGTTGTGTAAAAGTTACATCAGATCCCCCACATTTATTGAATATTACAAATAGGTTCGCGCTAGATCACCTCACGTGGGGGATCCACTTGAGCCGGGCAAATTGCAAGGAATCCCACCTGACTTTTATTATTTCTTTTAGTCTTTTAAATTTATAAATAAGCGTAATATTTTGGGGTATTTTATACAAGATACCTCCAACTTTATTTTTATTTCAAAAATGTCCCTTCTAGGCTTGTATATATATATATTTGCTTTTCTATTGTATTAAATGTCTCATGTACTTCATTAATTCCAGAAAATTTATTGTAGATGCCTTATATGATCTCAAGCATGCTTTATTTTTATTTTAGGCATTTACTACATTTTTCCATTTTTTAAAAATAAATTAAGATCTATTTATATCTTATTCACGTAGGAAAATACAAAAAATTATAAGATCGACTTTAAAAATTCCAAAAAACTTTAAGTATATATGTTATATATATTATAACTCTAGACCAAAAAACACAAAAAATATAAAAGAAAAATACTAAAAATTGAAAAACCCTAAAAATTCTATAAAAAATCAATAAAAATATATAAAACTCCAAAAAATAGATTTATATAGTCTGTTTTTATTTATATTATATATTATATATTGAAAATATTTTGGCATTTTTGGAATTCTTATATAATTTTAAAACTCGAAATAATTCAGCCTACTTATACATGTCATTGTTTTGACATTTTTAATACATTAGAAATACCTAAAAATTAGCAAAAATTATAAGAAAAATCATAAAAATGGAGAAAACTTGAAAAATACAAAAACATTTTGTCTTGTAAATTTTGATTATGTATAATTATATTTAAAATTATAAAACCCTATATATACTATATATATTACTTATATATTTATTATTTATGTATAATTATATTTAAAATTATAAGACCCTATATATATTGTATATATATTACTTATATACTTATTATTACTATTATTAATTATAAATACATAATATATATTTAATACCTTTAAAAACAAAAGGGTTTATTCTTGTATATATTTCTTATACTTATTTATTTTATATATCCTATATATAGTGTTTATATATATACATAGTATTAGTATATATACATATTAATATCTTAAAATCAAAAATAAATTACAAAATTAAAATAAATTAAAATATAAAAATTAAAATATAAAAATATAAAAAATTATAAAACATAATAAATCCATAAAAAATAATTATAATTAAAAACCCACAAAAAACCAAAAAGCAAAAAAATACAAAAATAATTATTGTTTTTTTCATTAATTAATAATAATTTCCCTATTCCTATTGTTCTATGTGGTTCAATACTCTACATACTTATACACTATACACATAAACCTTGTAGAGTTAAAATAAAAATAAATTTTGACTCGCACATTTGCAATGCATTATCATACGTTGTGGGTTAATTGTTGACTTAATTGATTGGTGGCATTCCGAGTACTGCGAGAGCAGTCGATACAACGATTGTCGGATCCGACCTGTCGGATACCGCATGCCCTCCGAGACCGGGCGTTAAGAACCCCTCTCCGATCGATTGAGCAAATGGCACAATATATTATCCATTTTATTTTTCTTGCTTTTATTTCTTTTCATAAATAATTATTTATCTGTTTCTGATCGATATCTTGATTTACTTCTTTACGAGGGACATCGTGGTGAAGGCAACTTACTTAGGAAGGCTGGTGCACTCGAGCTATGTGGAGATCAACCTTTGCTTTGTGGGTTGATTGGAGAGCAAGGAGAAACAAAGATAGAGAGATGGAGCATCTTAGCATTGTTTTTGTTTTTATTTGTGTGAGAGAAAGACCTTTTATTTTACATTGTCAGTTTGTAATAATACAGGTACTTGGGCTTTTGGACACGAACTCTCGTGAGCCTATTTTACCAAGTGTTTGTTCACCTGGGGGCCCGCTCGATTTTCTCATGTTTAATTCGCTTTCTACCTTTTGTCCTCCCTTTTTTTCACTTGTTTTTCTGTGTTTCCTGTGTTTTGAGTTTTACAGCTTTATTTTATTTTTTTATGTGAATGAGCCTTTAGATTTTAGGAATTGCTTGATCGGTTTACAGGTCCAAATCCCTAATATCTACATGCTCCTATAGCCTCTGATATGTTTGGACCTAGATCAAACTTAATTGGTTCTTAATGTTAATAGCAATTCCTGCTTAGGGTGACTTCATCGGCTTGCATACCATGTGTAATGTAGATTTAAATTCTTTATCTTGCAACTCGCAATGAGAGAGTTGGGAAGCATTATACATCTTCTATCTGAGCATATATCATTTAGATACATGGGTGAGATTTCCATCCTAGTATCACTTGCACGACTTTTTTGTCTTCTCTCCTAGTTTTGTATCACTTAAGAATTAAAGAAAAAAATGTTAGGCAAATTATTCATGAAATATACTCAAAAAAGTGCAAATCAAAAATTAAAACAAGGGGATTGTTTTATAAACTTTGACTCAAATTAAAATTCGTAACAGACTTCATTGCTTTTGGTTCATAAAGTCCACCTTATTTTCATGTACCATCCAGACAGAGAGAGGCACAAACCATAAGGATTAGAACCAAAATTACGGGATGGCTCGTGAAAGATCCTAAAATTGGGAGAAATTTCTTACTCTAGTTCGTGCTCGTGTTCACACCCACACAAACCATTCGCATGTATAAACACATGTTCGCACCCACATACATATGTGCACAAGCACACAAATGCATGCCCCCCACCCCCTCTCTCTCAAACATGTATAGACACATTCACATTCAGTCATGCACATTCACATGGGGTTTGTTCGGTTGTCAGGTTATCTCAGGTAATTTTGTTTGCCCCTATATTCCTTGGTTTGAATTAGTTTTATGACCCTAGAATTTCTTTATTATAATAATTTTTTAATCATGTACACATAAAAAATTAATTTAAAAATATATTATAATCATAAAAAGTTATTATAATGCATAATAAATGTGGCATTATATCACATTTATCAGTCCTACTCTCCTAACTATCCAAACAACTACTATTCACATGAAGTTACTCTTGCATTTAGAGGGGAGATCGTGCTTGATGTGACATTTGAAATTATGGAAAGGTAACGGCCCATCTTGAGAGTGGGTGGTGATTGGCATGGTTGGCGTTGATTAGTGCCACAGGTGGTGTGAGTTGGTGTGAAAGATGGGCATGGTTGGCATCACCTGCCACAATCACGAATGTGTATACACCGCTCGATCATGTTCGAGCAGCTCTCCGTTGTTACAACACCTTTGCAGTACATCAGAGGATCCATGACCTTCCCTTTCACAACGCTTGGATTCAAATGAGCCTCTAATTATTCAATGTAAGAAACTTTACATATAGTATTTTCTACGATTTTAAAGTGTATCCCAGGCCAAAGGATGAACGTGTAAAATTCCTGCTAATTATATCTCTATCCATGTGAATTCATGTGAATTTATACCTAATCTGTAAAGCATTCATGTGAATTCATGATGGTATTATGCCGTAAATATTGATTAACAAAGCATAACCCATAATAGGTATTGTGACGTTGTATAGTATAAGCATTTTTGACCTAATTTATTTACCAAAACTGACATGGGCAATGGGTTAATAAGACATGAAGAACAGTCGCAGGAGACAATACAAGGTAGGATCAAATTTGAAAATTCATCCCAAATCAACGTTCTCCAAAGTCGTTAGAGAAAGACGATCTAAAGGAGAAGGTTAAACACTGTTATCTACGTGCATGAATCTCGCTCCTCAGATCCACGCGCTTGGTCTACAGGATCGTGAATTCGGACGAGAGGTGCCTTCCCCTTAGCACGGATCGTCTGTTGTACCGAGGGTTGCAGCAGACTCTGCTGCACCCTTTGGGGCCGCTCGATCACGGTCGAGCGGTTCCCACGAAATCTCACTTTTTGTGGGCCCGGATAGAGGGATTTCGTGAGAACCTCTCGATCGTGATCGAGCGGCTCCAAAGGGTGCAGCAGACTCTGTTGCAACCCTCGGTACAACAGACAATCCTCGCTCACCTTCCCCTTACAATGACACTTCTCTTCTTTTTGTTGCGGTGAAGCTTCAGGGTTTCACATAATCTCAATGGAACTGACGGTATTGGGTCCTTCACGACTCATTCACCGTAGAAAAAGACATGAACATAATTAAAATAAATAGGTTAGGGATAACTCGAGGAAGACTTTTGTATTAAATGATTATTAATTAAAGCATAATTAAAAATATCACTATGAAAATTAATATTTGAAAAATAAGTATCAATCGGCACATGAGGTGTCTATTTGGGTTTTTATCAGTTGTGTCCCTCTGAGATATTGCAATTTCAGTTATGCTCCTCCCTTTTTAGAAATATCAGTTGTGCCCCCAAACTTCTTGCCTTTCTATCACTTGTGCCCCTCAGGTTAGTTGTCGTTCATTCCCAATGTAAACGAACGTTAACTTTGAGACATAACGGGAATTAAATTAAAAAGAAAGGCTGAAAAAGTTCATCCTTTCTTCCTCCTTCCCTGTGCCTTCCCCTGCCCCCGTCGGCCCACTGGGTCTCCCCCTGCCCGCGCCGCCCCTTCACCTCCCCCTCTCCCTGCCGCACCACCCTCGCGCCTCCTCCTCCCCCACGCCTCCCGCTGCAACTGTCGCCCATGTGCCTCCCCCTCCCCCTGCACCTCCCCTGCCCCTGCTGCCCCCACGCCTCTCTCCCCCTACGCCTCCCCCTGCCCTACCTCCTCTCCCCGAGCCCAAGTCGCCCTCTGCCCCCGCCGCCCTCCTCCTCTGCCCCTCCTCCCCATCCCATCCCTCCTTTCCTCCACCGACCACCACCTCCTCCCCATCCAGCCCCTCTGCCCAATCTGTCGAGCTCCTCCCCTCTGTTGCAGTTGTAAAGAATCTGGAGAGGAAGGACTAAAACTGGAGGGCTTTCATTATTGGTTAGTTAAGATAAATTTTTGACTAATTGATTCATGAAAATTCACCCAAAAAATCGATAAAATTCATTGTTTGATCCGTAATGAGTGATATATCGGTGAAAATGCAAAAATTTTAGAGATTCGATGGATGCATGAAGGTGTAACTAAGAGAGAGAAATTATGAAGAGAAAGGGAAAAAAATAAATGGAGGAGGAAGATGAGGAAGAAGAAGTCTGAACAATTATACCCTTTTTAATTGCACCATGGTTTGAAAAAAATATGGTTAAGTCAACTCATTGACGGTTAAACTAACGGAGGAGCACAAGTGATAGAACGACAAGAAGTCGGGGGCACAACTAATATTCCCAAAAAGGGAGGGGCATAACTGATATTGGAATATCTCGGAAGGGCACAACTGATAAAAACTCTAATTAAAATATCATTGTGAAAATTAATATTTAGAAAATAAGTATCAATCGGCACATGAGGTATCGATTTGGGAGGAGATATCCAAATCGCCACCTTAGGTGTCAATTTGGGAGCAAAGGTTTGGGGAAATTCGCCCACGAATATTATTTGCCTCAAGTTGAGATTGTATTACTTTATAATAATTTAATAATATTTTATAATATAAAGGAAGACCTCGAGTTGAGATTGTATTACTTTATAATAATTTAATAATATTTTATAATATAAAAGAAGATTGGAGATGAGATTTATAATATTATATAATATTTTATAATTGTTTAATTGATTCGTGGATTCATGGCTTGAGATTGTATTAGTTTATAATATTTAATAATATTTTATAATACACAGAAGACTCGAGATGAGGAAGACTCGAGATGAGATTTATAATATTTGACTTTTAGCTTGAGATTGCATTATTTTATAATAATTTAATAATATTTTATAATACAAAGGAAGACTCCATATGAGATTTATAATATTATATAATATTTTAGAATAGTTTAATTAATTCATGACCGGTTTGGAAAAATATGGTATCTTAAGTCAGCGTATGAGGTGTCGATTTGGGTGGGATTCCTCCATATCGGCACCCGTTATGCTGATTTCGATATTGCCTCTAGATTGAGAGAGATGATGACTACACTGACCACTCCAGGTGCAGGATCTTCAGATGTCGCGGCTGCTGCCAGAGATTCTACGAGTTCGTCAGGTATTGCTTATGCACTTACCAGTTGTAGCAGTTCAAATTTGGCTGATTGGATCATGGACTCCAGAGCATCTCATCATATGTGTGGCGATCGAGCTCAGTTTAGTTCTTACAGGACTATCCCTCCTTGTAGATCAGCGGTGATTGCAAATGGGGTTCATCTGCCCATTGTTGGTCAGGGGAGATTGTCCTAGCTCCCTCGATGTGCCTGCAGAATGTATTATATGCTCATGTATTTCAGATGAATCTTTTGTCTATTAGTCATATTAGAAAAGATTTACATTACCATGACATCCATCTTCTCTTGTGTTTCAGGACATACTAATGGACAGGGTGATTGGATGTAGCCGTGACCAGAGAGGACTTTACAGACTGGTCCAGCCTTTGTCTACTAGTGTTGTTACCATTCCTTCTCGATCAGTTTCTCCGTACATGTGGCATCTTCGCTTTGGACACCTTCCTCTACACAAGTTGTGACATGTTCTCTCTCAGATCTCTACTCGCACCAGCTTGGAGTATGAGGCATGTCAGCTTGGGAAGCACCGTAGATCTTCTTTTTCGAGTCGTCGGAGTCGTCACAGCGGTCAATCGATTGAGTTGTTTCATTTTGACATATGGGGTCCTAGTAGTGTTCTCAATCATCAGGGACATTGGTCCTATATAGTTTTTGTGGATGATTTTACTAGATTATATTGAATTCTCTTATTAAAGAATAAGTCCGAAGCTGGTACTATCATTAAATCGTTTCTTATTGAAATTAAGAATGTTTTTCTGCTAATGTGAAGTTTATTCGCATTGGTAATGCCTTAAAATTTTCCACATTAGAGCTGTTGATGAATCTCGGATACATCCTATTAAAATCCACTTATTATTCTTCAAGCTTAAACAAATCAATAAAAATCACAATTAATTCACTGTTATTAATCTTTTATTAACTCTGTGTATAATTAGCACTAAAAAGCTAACCCTAATTTTTATTTTTAACACTAACATTTTCCTTAGTTAGTTTTCTTATTTACTAAAAAGTCCTAAAAAATATTAAAAAGTCCTAAAAATTATATTAAATATTGTATATATTTATCGTGGCCTTTTGAAAGAAATTAAAATTACAAAAAATACAAAACCATTAAAACACGGTGTTTTTACCGATTAAAAATGCTACTAAAAATATTTCTTTTTACAAATGACTTCCTTTGACTTTTTGTTCAGCATGAAACTTGTAGATCTCATCGATATCTACAACTTTCATGGATTGACTTTTGTTGATTTGACTCCCTTCTATTTTTTTGATTTTTTCTTATTTTTATTTTCTGAATATTCTGGTGCGCCCACGTAGTGCTCTCTGGGCCGCCGACGTGGTCACCTTTTTTTTGCGTTGTCCGCAACCCTTGGATCACCTCAACCCAATTTCTATCAAGGTCGTCCATCTCCCGCTCTCTCTCAACCCTCAGATCTTATCCTCTAATGAGATCATGGTCGTCCCTCTCTGCGCCAACCACAAATGCACGATGGTCTCTCACCATACACCCCAGCACTGTCCATGTTATCCGCTCTGCCCTAGACGTTGGATGAAACCCACTAAAACTTCCAAGCCGCACGCGTCCGCTCGCCTCTGCACCGCTTGATTAAATCTGATGATTCGATCTCGATTGCTTTCCTGCACCTCCATGTGAACCGTTGATGAATCTCCATTTCATCATCTTTATTCTATCATTTTGGCCTTAAAAATCCTATTAAATGCGTGTAAATAGGCTTAATTCAGGCATTTTATCATTCATGCATTGTGTTGTAAATATTATATAAAAACATTGTTTTAAAGCCAAAATTATAGAATAAAGAAAAGAAAAGAAAAAGAATAAAATATTGCAAATATTTAAAGACCTGAAACCCTCAGACCTAGGCATCTCGATGACTAGGTCGACAAGGAATGAAGTAGGGGGAGATAAGGGCCAAAAACCATTAAAAATTCCTTTTATTTAAGTTATTCTTCCTTTATTTTTGGGACCTATTTTTATTTCTAATTTTTATGTTTCAAATAAAGAAACATTGTTCATAAAAGTTGTAGATAATTAAATATAGAAAAATACAAAATTAATTTCATGTAAGAATAATGTACAGATAAAAAGTTATTATCTGAATAAGATTCCAAAATCCCAGCTTCCCAGACCTGTATCTCTCAAATAAAAACTTGAAATGTATCAAAATCATATTTAATTGTATATAATTTTTAATAGACTATTTAATGAAGGTGGTTTCATATTTTTTGGAGTTACGGTTTGAAAGTTAGGTGTTAGACCCCTATTGTATACTTGTACCGATTAAAATATTCATTTAATTTATTATTCATTATTTTTATGATTTTTTATTTTAATAATTTTGTAAATGTTATTTATAATATATGGGCCTATTAAAACTAGAATAAAACACTAAAGAAAACATAAAGTAAAATACTTAAAGAAAACACATAGGTATAATACCAATCAATATACCTATATAGATAATACAGCTATTTATTTAATGGTATATTTTATTTCAAAAAAATAAAATAAAAATATATTTAAGTATATAAAACTAAGTTATAAATTTATAAAATAATTAATAAAATTAAATATAAAAAAATAAAAATAAAACATTAAAATATACAGATAAATGTACTTATATAGCTCATAAAAGGTAACTTGTAATTTTAAACCTCTAAAAAATAAATAAAAATCGTAATAAAATAATTCAAAAATAGTAAACATTTTTTATTTTATAATCCAAAATTAATAAATTTGTTTATTATTTTTAATTAATTTTATAAATCTTTTTGCCAAGGATTTTTCTGGTTGGTCCACATGGACCAACCAGAAGCGTCCATTGGTTGACCTCGGTCAACTCTCTGACCGAGGTATGTCCGTTGTCAGAACCTCGTTCTTGTCAACTTTCTCGATTTTTTCGAGGCTCCTCCTTGCATCCTTTCGTGATAGTGCCTTCTTGACTTTTGTTCTCCACAGATCGATGATTCACGCCCTTATGTTTCCTTTGGGATTGGGTCGTCGATTCGACCAATCTTCATCGTTCTTTGAAGCCGCACGTCCACGTATATAACAGCCACCCCCGACTTTCCATGATTTTTTTGATCACTCTTCCACCCGCAAAACCTAATCCTTGGAGCTCGAGGACCTTCCTGGTGACAGCAGGAGTAGATTGCACCCTCCAGGAGGTAGCGCGGGCGTTGAATCGAGTCGATCCTGCTTGCTGGAGTAGGGTTGCCCAAGCTGGTCGCCGGCACCATCTCGGTGAGTTTTCTTCTTTCTTTTGTGCTCTTTTCCATCGTTTGAATATCAGTAGTAGATCTTCGCACGTCTATATCATCGAATCGATCCAAATCATCGTGAAACCCCCTCGTTTCATGTCTGGCCGAGCTTCGGGTTCCGCCGGCTGACATCGAACGTCACCAACTGATCCGCCCCTCTTTGGTCTGTTGGAAGGTCACGGCATTTTGCATGTGACCTTCTTAACTGGTTCTTGCAGGTATTGGGGCAGATCGTGCGCCTGGAGTAGTTTTGAAGGTTCGCCAGGGGTACCTGGAGGCATCTTGCTCCTCCACCTCTACCAGCGATGTGGTGGCTGCCGGCCGTTTTTGAAGCCCCAGGCGTGTAGAGGACACCTGCAGGACCATCAGTGACGATTTTGGAGCTCCGTCGTGTGTTAGAGGAGGGAGATCGGAGGCAGGGATGGTCGCCTCGTCGGAGGTTCTTCCTTGTTCTTCCCAATTGCTTCTCTATCGTCGGAATAATCCCCGCCGCCAGGTCTGCCAACAGCCGTTAGATCGCCGCCCAAAGCAGCCGTCAGATCATTCGCGGCAATTTAATCCTGTCTGCTGGAGATCAACCGTTATCGAGCATCTTCGTCGGGACATGTGTCCAAGTGGCATCCCTCCACCGTCGGATCGTGCAGGCGTGGGTAATTTGCACTCGAGCACTCATCATTTTTGTAATATTTATTTAGTACCAAATCTTTCCTTGGTTGTTTTATATTTTTTGTAAAACTTGCAAAACCCCCCTGCAGTTCATTTATTTGCCATTGGGTCTGCACCACGTCAGGTCACGTGCCTCGTGCGCGTGACTCTGGTCTTTTTGTAGCGGACACCCTGTGGGTTTGCATATTTAGTTTTAGTCCTCAAACTTTTTTATAATGGTATATAGACAATTAAGCCCCCAGGTTTTTTGCTATTTGCAATTAGGTCCCTGCCAGGCATGCAACCGTCACGTGTGATTTTGGTTATTTTGGAGGCAACCCCCTGGGTGTTTGGTTATTTCTGATTGGTCAAGCATTTTAAATAATTAGTTATATATTTTGTGAGAAAATTGCGTGTTGGCCCTCAGACTTTTGCATATTTACAAAAAATACCCCCGCCAATGTGTATTTTTTATTTCTAGTAATTAATTCATGCATCTATAAAATCATAAAAAAATCCCCAAAAATAGCATAAGTTCATGTTGCATTGCTCTTTAACGTTATATTTTATTTTGCATTTTTATAGCTATTTATTATTTATAAAAAAATCAGACATGCATTTTCTTCCCTATTTGCATTAGAAAATACATAAAAATTATAAAAACTCATCGAAAAATTCCCAAAAAATATATTTAGTTATCTCTGTATGCTTTATATTTAGGCCAAAAATCACTAAAAAATATAAAAGAAAACTCCTAAAAATATAAAAATTCGAAAAACCTTTATAAAAATATAAAAAATCATAAAAAATCATAAAAATACAACCTCTGTTTCTGAATTTTATCCATTTTATTTTCTTTATTTTAAAATTAATTTGGAAGATTTTTTTTACTGTTTATTAATTTTCATCTCCATTTTAATTTCGTGTCTTTACTTTATTCCCTGTTTTGAGTATTTTTGAATCTAAGAATACCAAAAAATAGCAAAAATATAGAAAAATCACAAAAACATTAGAAAATTATAAAAATCATAAAAAGAATTTATTTCCTGAGTTTTGCTTATTGATACCTATTATTATATATACATTATCTCTCTTTCCCTTATTCTATATATATATTTCATAATTTAAAAGAAAAAGAAAATATAAATAATATAAAATATAAAAAGAAAATTAAAAATCAGAAAATTAAAAATCAAAATATAAAAATCAAAAACAAAATAAAAAAGTATATATAGTTCAAAACCCATAAAAAGTTTCAACTTGGCTAAGTGTGTGAAAGGTTATTAGGTGCGTGATTTTTTATCTCGCTTGCTCTACGCCTTGCTTCCTGTGTTCGACCCCAATTTGCTTGCCATTATACAATTTTAGTAGGATATAATAAATTTTTACTCTTGCTCTTAATTGCTCAATTATTTGTGTGGGTTAATTGTTGATCGATGAAAGGATTCGAGTAGTCGCCTCAGCGACGGTGAGCCTGAATTATCAGGCTATTATTTAGCTACTCCCATCTTCCCATTTTCAAATAGTGTCGTTGCCCTTGTAGAGTAGACTTTTATCCCTTCACTTGCTTAGCCATTTTTATTATCTCTCTTTATTTGATCATTAATTTTGAACTATCTAACATCTCTTTCTTGTCTTCTTGCGAGGGACCACGGATCGAGGAGGATCGCCTAGGTGATTCTACGCAGCCTTGGGAAGCGGAGTCGACTATTCTAACTTAGCCGGCAGGAGAGAGCAGGAGGCTCTTGAGAGAGAGGACGGATAGTTTAGGTTTTTATTGTTGGTGAGAGAGAGATTTATTTGTCTATTAATTTGTAATAATACAGGTACACAGGACTTTGGACACTCGAGCCCAATTTCCAAGTGTTTGTTCACTTGGGGGCTCACCGCGGTTTTTGATGGATTTTATCGTCTTTTTTTTATTATTATTTGTTTCCCGATTTTGGTTTTCTTTATTTTGTGGAATGAGCCCTTAGTCTTTAGGCGTGCTTAATCGTGTAATTTAAGGCCAAACACCTAATAACCATTGCATGTTCCTATAGTCTTTATGTTTGGACTTAGACATTAATTAATTGATATAGTACTCAGTCTCGAAGTCGCGTGCCACTAGAGGTCGTATATAGCGCGTGGAGGACCCGTTGTGGCGGGCACCGATCGGCATCAGAGACCGGACCTAGGCTTCTATCTGAGCACTTAGTATTTAGTTCTTCACGTGTAGTAATTTTCTGTTTAGGACGATTTCCGTGTGCATATCGGTATTTAGTATAGATTTACAAATTCCTGTTTTGCATCCCGCATGGAGAGAGTTGGGAGGCATTGTAAGTCTTCTAACTGAGCCTTCATCATTTAGGCACTAAGATGAGATTTCCATCTTAGTGTCGCCTTGCATTGCTTTTCCAATCTTCTCCCTCTATTTTTGAATCAATTAAGAATCAAAGAAAACACCAAAACTTTAGGCGCTTGTATTGAATCTACTCAAAACAAGTGATAACACAAAAAAATTAAAAAAGAGACTGCTAAAAATACTTGACCTAAATAAAATTGATTAATTGGACTCATTGCCTTGGGATGAGCAAAGTCCTCACTTGTTTTCAGGTTGCATTGGAAGGTCTCCTTCCCATTGAGTTGAGCGGCTTCGTAAGAATTAGAGCCCAAAATCCAATCTGTGGCCGCCTTGTGTATCGTATGGATTTCCAAAGTATTGGCGCTTCTATCGTACGTAGACGAGTAGGGCTTGGTCGGCAATGACGCTCTCTATTGTGTAGAGCATTGACCTTGTCCGAAGTATCGAGCATAGGCCACACCTTCTCGGGGGTGTCCGTCTCATCGTCTTGCGTCCGAGTAGGTTCTTGCACGCTCACGGGTGATTCCGTTGCGAGCGAGTTCCAAAGTATTGCCTTCTCCTATTGGCTTACTCCCTCTATTTCTTTGGTTGAGTAGGGATCTAGGAAGGGTTACAAGGACCTTAAAAAGTGCAGACTGTATGTTACAAAGGAGGAGGACAAGTACGGGATACTTTTCCGGCAGTACTCTCGCTCCTATAGGCGTAGCTCTCTAAGGACTCGTTACAAGATACATTGCATGAATTCAAATCTAAAAACAACAAAGATAATTGTTGAACCTTCACGGTATCACGGGTCGAGTTGGTGAATCCATTGTTTTGAAGTTTGATTGATTAGTTTCGTTAAGGTCAAGATCAAAAACATCGCACACTTGAGCCATTTTTGTTCTCCTTCCTTATTGACCCTTGCTCATTGTGAGCCATTCTACTGTTTTGCGCTTTTATTTCTCGTTGACCCTCGTATCTTTCATCCAAATCGATCTTCCTCTTGACCTTCGAGATGGCGACGAATGAACAGTTCAGTCGAGACTCTGTCGACACCCACATCAGTTCCATCCGCTCGCCTTCTTCAATAATTCGGGGTGATTCCCGAGAACCCGGTTCGAACTCTGTGAATCGATCACCAGACTCCCCACCTTCTTCAATAAATCACGATTACTCTTGTCCCGAACTATGTCCGTTTTGGATGGCCATTGATTTCACTCCTTATACATCGTCATCCTTAACAAAGTTCTGTATTGACCTTAACACAGAGTACTTTTCTCCATATGGTGCTGCAATTCAGACTGAACGGGGCATTCTTCCATGTGCAGAATGAGAACCCGATTCTGAGCCAGAAAGTTAAGCAGAATCTGAGATGGCCGGTGGAAGAGGAAAGGGACTGCATCCCCAACCTGAAGCAGAAGTCAACCCTGGGGAAGGGCAATATACCACGCAGAATGATGTCAATAGCCAACTGTTGGCATCCATACAAGCAATCCAGTAGTAGCTGACCAACCAGGCCCTGGTCCAGACCGCCTTCCAAGACATGCTGAATGATCTGAGGAGGAGGGCCGATGCAAGAGATGGCCGCAGAGAGGACGAGCTGAATCCTGACCAATAGTTCAACTTTGTAGGTGCTGGAGATGAACTTTCAGTGAGAGGACCCGATTTTGACAGAGTGGATGCAGGACCTCCGTTGTCGAAGCCTACTTTGAAGCAGACATACAAGCCTGGAGCAGGCCGTATCACGGAGTGGATCCAAATTCCACAGATCCACGCCCACTTCGAGCTGAAGCCACAGTTTCTGTCTCTGCTGTCCACATTTCATGGGAACACTACTGAGGAACCGTATATCCATCTCAAGAAGTTTGGTCGCATCAGTGCTACCTGGAATTCCTTTGGTGTAGTCAAGATGACCTCCTTTCCCTTCAGCCTCCAAGATAAGGCCTTATATTGGGTAGACCACTTAGGGAAGGTAGTCACGACCTGGGAGGATCTAAAGTCTGCATTTATCCCCAAATTCTTCCATGTCGGTCGTTTGAATCAGATGTGTACCCGTATCTCCAGTTTCTGTCAGCAACCCCACGAAACTATCCATGAAGCGTGGGAAAGATTTAAAGACCTTCAGAAGAAGTGTCCCCACCACGAGATTCCAAAGACTAATCTCGTTCAACATTTTTTCGGTGAGCTCACACTTGAAAGCCAAAAGCTCGTTGATGTCGCTTGCGGTGGCTCTCACTTTAACAAGGATGAGGACATGGTGTGGAATGTCTTCGAGGAAATTGCTGAAGGAGAAGCCGCTCAATCCTCGCCACGTGCGTACATGAAGATGCCAGCCACCATCAGCAAGCCCGTGAACATGGCTACTCATATCGAAGACAGGGATGAGAGCTCCAACTTAAGCATCATTGGGAGCCACCTGTCTAAGGTAGATATCATCAAGAAGAGGTCGCAGGACCTTGAAAAACTATCAGTAATTGAGAAAAGGACCCAGGGCTTGGAAAAGCTCTATATGATGCCCAACAGCTGGAGCAACTCGTTCGAGCCTTGAATGCCAACATGTGCAACTCTGTGTTTGCCACTGCTAGCTGTCAGCTGAGAAGAAGGAGCCTTCACCGAATCAAACACCTCAGCCGACTCCACCGTAGCCCTAACCTATTCAGTACGTGTATGACATGTAGGTTCTAGAGCAGCCCCGCAGCCCTAAACACATATGGTTGTATATCATCCAGAGTCCTAGCCAGCTTATTCCGAGCAGTTCTCTCCACCTCTGCCACAGATCCAGGAAATCAATGGTGTATGGAATAATGAAGCGTAGCTGACCCATCCTCAGGGACATTCTCTGGGTCAGAACATGGGGAACCGGCCCCATCACCAGCACCAGCAGGGTGGGAGACCCTTCCAGCCCTCGTATCAGCATTAGCCTCTGTCTCAGGGTAACATCTGGAGGCAGAACTATCAGATCGGTCCTCAGCGGTCTGGATATCACGGTCAAGGATATCATCAGCAACCGGCTGCACAGTTTCATCAGCAGAACTCACAGTATTCCTCCAACCCCCTCCTCACCAGTTTTCACCAGGATACCAGTCACAGTCTCACCCTTTATATCCGCATCTTAGGCCCCATCGGGAGGGCTCTTATGAGATTGTGTCGGCTAACCCGATCCTTGCTTGCCTTGAGCAGTTGATGAAAAATATGGCTGAGATGAACTAGAACGACTTGACGGCTGCGAAAACAGCCATCCCTGTTCAAGTTGAAGCCAACTCGAATAATTTCCGACGCAAGGAGTAGATATTCGTAGTGTCCAACCTGATTCAGGTGAATTAAATTGCTTCTTATCTATCTAATGTTGTTACTCTTTTGAGCGGTAGGACACTCCAGCCAGCGACGGCGAAGGGAAAGCATATTGCATCTGACAGGGAATCGACAGTCCATCCAATGCAAGGGCCAATAAGCATTTTTGGAGCAGCATCACCAATCAGAAAATCACAAAAAAAATGAAGAAAACAGCAAAATACAAAAAGATAGCAGCAACCTCGGTGGAGGTAGGCCAGCATTGGAGATGCTTGCACATGCCCCAGAACCAACACCTGATATGAGGAATTTTGCACCTCCAACGAGTCCAACGCCATCACCAGAAGCCCAGCCTACAGTTTTTGGTCCACACATTGTAGATGATTCCATTCATTTTTGTCATCTACCTGTAGACAACAATATGGACATTGTTTTGAATGACATTGTTGGAGATTCTGTAAATATTCCTTTCCCATAAGCAATGAAAAAACACAAAAAATGGAAAATCTGAAAAATGCTTTGTCCGACCCTGCCATCATTGAAATTATCCAGAATCTGATCTTGAACATACCATTAATGAAAGCTCTTGAGTACATGCCTGCCGTGAAGAAAGGATTGAAAGATGCATGCACAACCAGGCGCATGCCTCATCCTCATAACTCCAGAAGTAAGGGTGGCAAGTCTGAAAAACACATTCTCACAATGGCCATAGTTAATGCTATCAGCAACTCTCGGATAAGAAGCCAGACATGGGAGTACCTCTTGTGTGTTGTCAGATGTTTAATCAAGAGTTTGAACGCACATTGCTAGACAACGGGTCTTCTGTCAATTTGATGCCAGCCTCACTGCTCACAGAATTCAGGCTAGGATCGTTCAAACCCACAAGATGATTCTGCAGTTCGCAGACAAATCAGGTAAGCGGCCTAGGGGTCTGTTGGAGGACGTAATAGTCACGGTTCAGGGGAAGCAGGTCCCGGCCGATTTTGTTACTAGATATGGACATCCCTGCTCCATTGCTCCTTACCCCAATCATACTTGGATGACCATTCATGCGGACGTCGAACGCAGTGGTGAATTATGGGACTGGAGAAATTACTTTCGGCGCTGGCAGTGAAACGATCAAAATAGAGACCTTGTCTGACGCAAGACCGCCAGAAAGAAAATCTGCATCATGTGCAAGGGTGATTGATTATTCTGAAGACTGTGACTTTCTGGCAGAAATTCAAGACAACAACCTATTTTTAGATGATAATGAGATCCATGAACTCCTCTATCCCGAGGAGGGATCGGAGACCGCAGTCAAATTTCCCCTCATCGATCAGGATGAGGTACTTGCTGACATGCTGAATGAGATTTCTGTGGGGGTGATGCGCCTTCAAGATCAAGAGCAGATGATTGAAGAGTTCTGCAATTGGAACATTCTATAAAATATTGAATGAGGAGGCAGAACAGAGCATGGTGGACGCCAAACAGATGAAAGAGTCATCACCAGAAATAATAGTTGAAGTCACTTGTGAAGCAGCTCATAGCCCGCCTGAGTTGAAGCAATTACCCTCCAATATAAAGTACGCCTTCCTTGCGGGAGAACTTAACATGCACCCGGTCATTATCAACGCTCATCTGACCGAAGACCAGGAATCTTGTCTGATGGAGGTTCTTGAATGCAACCGCAAGGCGATAGGCTGGAAAACTTCAGATCTCCATGGGCTCAATCCATCATTGTGCTCACATCGCATTTTCCTTGAGGAAGATAGGAAGCCTTCTCGAGAGTTTCAGAGAAGACTCAATCCAAATATGCGGGAGGTTGTTATGAAAGAAATTCAGAAATGGTGCGATGCAGGATTTATTTATCCCATCTCCCTGCACGTGGTGCCAAAGAAATCAGGGATCACCATTGTGAAGAACGACAAAGGAGAGGAGATCGCGACTAGAGTACCCATTTCTTAGCGAGTGTATGTAGATTACAGAAGACTTAATCTCGCCACCAAGAAGGACCACTTCCCTTTACCCTTCATCGACCGGATTCTGGAGAGATTGGTTGCGAAGGAATACTTCTGCTTCTTGGATGGATACTCTGGATATAATCAAGTTGCAATCGCTCCTGAAGACCAAGAGAAGACCACGTTCACCTGTCCTTTTGATACATATGCCTTCAGACGGATGTCGTTCGGGCTTTGCAACACTCCAGCCACATTTCAAAGGAGTATGCTCGCAGTCTTTGCTGATATGGTGGGTACTTTTCTTGAGGTATTTATGGAATATTTTTTGGTCTATGGGGACTCCTTCGATCAATGTCTGGATTATTTAGACTGAGTCTTACGGAGGTGCTCCGAAGTAAATCTGGTGCTCTCGTGGGAAAAGAGTAATTTCATGGTGGCCGAAGGAATTGTACTGGGTTACGTTGTTTCTAAACGTGGCATGGAGGTTGACCCAGCCAAGGTGGAGGTAATTTCTAAACTTGAGCCACCTACAACAATCAAGCAAGTCAGGTCATTTTTGGGCCACGTCGGTTTTTACAGATGATTCATCAAAATTTCAGTAAATTGGCCAGACCTTTGACTGAGTTGCTCGGCAAGGAGAATGATTTCATTGTGGATGACCGTGTGCTCCTTGCCTTTAATTAGCTGAAAGAACTTATCACTCAGGCCCATGTCTTGCAGCCACCGATCTGGACTCAGCCTTTTGAGATAATGATCGATGCATCAGATTATGCCATTGGTGTTGTACTCGGACAGAGGAAAGATAATGTATCATTTGCAATTCACTATGCTAGTCGAACGCTCGATGAAGCCCAGTGAAACTACACGGTGACAAAAAAGGAGCTGCTAACGGTAGTCTTTGCCCTGGAAAAGTTCAGATCCTATCTCCTCGGATCCAAGGTAATCGTCTACACAGATTATTCGGCCATCCGATACTTACAACAGAAGAAGGATGCTAAACCACGTCTTATCCAGTGGATCCTTCTCCTCTAGGAATTTGACCTTGAAATCAGAGATAAACCTGGGGTAAAGAATGTGGTGGCCGACCATTTATCTAGGCTTCCTGAACCAGAATCTCCTGAGCTGAGCCTGCAGTCAATTACAAAGACCTTTTCAGACGAAGCAATTCTGTCAGTCACCTTGCTCCCGTGGTATGCGAATATTGTGAATTATCTAGTGACCAAGAGAATCCCACGGGATTGGCCAATGTTGAAAATAGACAAATTCTTATCTAAAATCTATATCTACCAGTGGGAGTATCCATATCTATATTATAAGGGGGCAGACTGTATCTGGAGGAGGTGCATTCCTCAGGGGGAAGTTCCAAGTGTCCTCGCCTTGTGCCATGATCAAGACTCAGGAGGGCATCATTCATGCAGACGAACGACGACAAAAGTTCTTCAGACTGGTCTTTGGAGGCCTACATTATTCAAAGATGCAGAAGATTATGTCAAGTGTTGCACTGACTGTTAGAAGATGGGCGGAACCATAAGAATGAGAGACACGATGCCTTTGAAATTCATTCAGATATCGGACGTCTTCGATGTGGGGCATCGATTTTATGGGTCCATTTCCCAACAGTCAGGGCTATGAATACATTCTGCTTGCTGTTGACTATGTGAGTCACTGGATGGAGGCTATTCCCACCGAACCGCCGACAGTCGGACTGTCTGTCGATTTTTGAGAGATCACATCATTGCATGGTTTGGGATTCCCAAGATTCTAATATCTGACGGGGGTAGTCATTTCATAAATAGAGAGGTGAAGAAGATAACTCAAGAATTCTACATCGAAGATCGTGTTGCTTCACCTTACCACCCTCAGTCCAATGGCTTAGCTGAGTGCTCAAAAATCTTGTGCGTCCGGATCGTAAGAACCGGTCTCAGCTACTTGATTCAATTCTCTAGGCTTATAGAACCGCGTACAAGTCACCATTGGGAATGTATCCCTACTGCCTTGTGTATGGCAAGCCATGTCATCTGCCCGTTGAGTTGATTCACAAATCTTTATGGGCCATTAACATTTGTAATTTGGATTCTGAGAAAGCCGGGAAGAACCGAAAAGTGGATCTGAACAGATTATTAGAATTCAGGGACTATGCATATGACAACGCCCTGATGTACAAGGAGAAGGTCAAAACATGGCTTGACAAGCATATCCGCTGCAAGTCCTTAGAGCCGGGTCAGAAGGTGTGGTTGTTTGATGCAAAATTAAAGATCTTTCTAGGGAAATTGAAGGGCAAATGAACGGGGTCGTTCATAGTAAGTCATGTGCGTGACAATGGAAGCGTACTGAAATCTAGTTTGTTGGTTGATGCACATCCATTTGTAGTCAATGGATAGCTTCTGAAGCCTTACCTTGAACATGATACGTTTATGTCTGTCATTGACTCTATTCAAGTGATCTATAAGGATGAACTTGATATTTCCAAAGTGACAATAGAAGACAAAGCAGAGCAAAACATTTTTGAATGATTTTTCTTCTTTTCTTCTTTTCCTTCTTTCCCCTCTTATTCTATCGATAAGATGTCATCCCCTTCATAATTGCTACACTTAGGATGGACTTTATCCTAAGTGTAGGGGGGGTGTACATCTCGAGTTGTTCTTCTTCTATCTTCATCTCTTTTCTTCTTTTCTTCTTTTCCTATTCTATTATCTTTTTCTACCAAAAAGGTGTCGCCCCTTTTTGTCAGTCTTCTATACTTACGACGTACTTTGTCCTAAGTACAGGAGGTGTGCACCCTGAGTTCTTTCATTCTTTGATCCTGTCCATTGTCTCTTTTTCTTGTCTATACTTAGGGATATCTTACCCTAAGTATAGCAGGAGACAGTCTGAGTACAATCTGTTCATTCCCACCCTTGACCCTCCATGCTTTGTGTATAGTATGCTATACTTAGGATTATTTGATCCTAAGTATAGGGGGGGACGATCAACTTCTCATTGATTCATTCATTTCTTCGTTCATTTATTCTTTAGTTTTTCCTATACTCCGTACAAGTTATGTATTCTCTTTTTCTCTCTGATCTATGAGGACATAGCTCAAGCGAAGTATAGGGGGGTCGTATATACTTCGTATATACTTTAGCCATAACTCGTACTTTCGTATTTTTATTAATAATATGGCTAAAAATACAATTAAATTCATTAAAAACCTTAATAAAATATGTTGATTATTCTTTTTGTATTTATTGATTAATAAATCAGATGAAAATAATTTTTTTGCAAAATATTTGAAAAATAGTTTAAAAAACATTTGAAAACTATTTTGAAAATATTTTGTTACATGTTTTCAACCTTTGTAAAAACATTTTGTCTGAAAAATTTATTTTCTTGGTGTGAAATAAAAATGTTTGGAAAATAATGTGCAAATGGTTTGAAAAATGGTTGGAAAAATATTTGAAAAATCTATATATACTATTTGGAAAACCTTTATAAAATGATTTTCAAATACGTGTACATTTTGTAAAAATGTTTGTAAAAAATATTTTGGACTATAGTTTTCAAAATTGTTTGAAAAACCGTTTCAAATAAGTTTGAGGAATATACACATCACACCAAAATTCATTATATATAAACATGTAAAAAAAATTGACCACTTACCCTTGTAAATTCTTAAAAATCTAATTCTTGTAAATATAAGATGCATCCACATGTAAATGTTTGTACCTAGTTTTAGCCAAAAACTTTTTTTTCAAAAACCCCAAAAACATTTGCAAAACTAAATCCAAAAACATTTGAAAAATCTTTTGAAAAATGCCAAAAAATGCATATGCATCATCTTTTCAAAAATCCACAAAAAGTTCAAAACCTTTGAAAATTGCATCACAAAAATATTTTCTGCATTCTGCATAGCATTTGCATAGCATGAGCATTTTTTCCGAATTAAGTTTGATAGTTGAACAAGTCTAAATAAAATCCGGATATTGGAGCTTAGTTGGACCTTAAAATCTACCTAATAACAGGAACCTTATAGGAGCTGGAATTGAGGTACTTCATGTCTAGTTGACTCAATTCTTTGAGGATCGCGAGATTTGATTCGACCGATTCTTGATTGCCTAAGTAGAGTATTTCAGAGCACACACACGACTCTTGTTGATAATGACCTAACTTGGACACCTGCACTTTTCACATGGCTCAACTCAGTTGGAGTGGTGAGGGGGTTGGATTTGCCGGTATGAGATGCACACTAGTGGAAACATTTGTCCTCCTCTAGGGAGGGAAGTGCACCCCAACCCATCCAGTGATGAGGAATTCTAAAGACAGGAGAGTGTGGGTTACAATAAAGCTTCAAAAGAGGTATACTCTACTGGCTCAAGAGGAAAAACTCCTTGTGTATATGATGATGTAAATAGTATTTCAAATCCAAAAAATGAAAAAAAAGAGAGAGAAAACTCCAAAACAGTGGACAAGTTTGTATAAAAATAAAATGCATGCCGGAGTGTACATATATTGTATAGAAAATAAGCAAGCTTGAGCACCAAAGTCAAATCATGTAAGCCTACGGCTGGATGACTTGACTATACTGGCCTTGCATCCTAGGATAGGTAGTCACACTGGTTACCGTCCATTATTCTCTTCACCTCCTCCTCTTGAGCTGGTTGTTACTTGAACTTAGAAGGGAATACCCCGCTCCTCGAGGAAGGAGTTATTGGATTGGGGAATCATTGGGTTGTCATACTGGAGAAGTCAATCTCTTTGTCATTTCAGTTGGGGAGAGCCACTATCACTTACATTGTACGAGTCAAATTCATAGTCGTAAGGGTTTGTGTATGAGTTAAAATGTTTTTGACTTGGCTATTAAGGAGACTTGAGCAGAGTTTTGGGATTCTCGAAGGTTGTTGGATTTCAATCTGATTCCCATTAAGGTTCCGCCCACACTAAAATTCCAAAGGTCCGACTTAAGCTCCAAACTTTGATTTTGTGAAGAAAAGTTTGATAATTAAACTAAATCCAATTCTTCTTTTTCTTTTCTTTGTTTTTCTTTTTCTGCACATATTGCATAAGTGTTTGCCAGGGACTAGCAAAGGCAAGTATAGGGGGATGATGAATCTCCATTTCATCATCTTTATTCTATCATTTTGGCCTTAAAACCCTAGTAAATGCGTGTAAATATGTTTAATTCAGGTATTTTATCATTCATGCATTGTGTTGTAAATATTGCATAAAAACACTATTTTTAAAGCCAAAATTATAGAATAAAGAAAAGAAACGAAAAAGAATAAAATATTGCAAATATTTTATGACCCAAAACCTCGAGACCTAGGCATCTCGATGACCGGGTCGACAAGGAATGAAGTAGGGGGAGATAAGGGCCAAAAACAAATAAAACTTCCTTTTATTTAAGTCATTCTTCCTTTATTTTTGGAACCTATTTTTAATTCCACTTTTTATACTTCAAATAAAGAAACTTTATACATAAAAGTTGTAGATAATTAAATATAGAAAAAAACAAAATTGAATTCATGTAAAAATAATGTACAAATAAAAAGTTATGATCTGAATAAGATTCCAAAATCCCAACTTCCCAGACTTGTATCTCTCAAATAAACACTCGAAATATATTTAAATCATATTTAATTGTATATAATTTTTAATAGGCTATTTAATGAAGGTGGTTTCATATTTTTTGGAGTTACGGTTTGAAAGTTAGGTTTTAGACCCCTATTGTATACTTGTACCGATTAAAATATTCATTTTATTTATTATTCATTATTTTTATAATTTTTTATAATTTTGTAAATGTTATTTATAATATATGTGCATATTAAAACTAGAATAAAACACAAAAGAAAACATAAAAATAAAATATTTAAGGAAAACACATAGGTATAATACCAATCAATATACCTATATAGATAATACAACTATTTATTTAATTGTATATGTTATTTCAGAAAAATAAAATAAAAATATATTTAAGTATATAAAACTAAGTTATAAATTTATAAAATAATTAATAAAATACAAAATAAAAATAAAATATTAAAATATATAGATAAGTATACCTATATAGCTCGTAAAAGCTAACTTGTAATTTTAAACCTCTAAGAATAAATAAAAATCATAATAAAATAATTCAGAAAATAATAAATCTTTTTTATTTTATAACCTAAAATTAATAAATCTGTTTATTATTTTTAATCAATTTTATAAATCTTTTTGCCAAGGATTTTTCTAGTTGGTCCACGTGGACCAACCAGAAGCGTCCATTGGTTGACCTCAGTCAACTCTCTGACCGTGGTCTGTCCGCTGTCAGGACCTCATTCTTGTCGACTTTCTTGATTTTTTTCAAGGCTCCTCCTTGCATCCTTTCGTGATAGTGCCTTCTTGACTTTTGTTCTCCACAGATCGATGATTCACGCCCTTATGTTTCCTTGGGTATTGGGTCATCGATTCAGCCAATTTTCATCGTTCTTTGAAGCCGCGCATCAACGTATATAACAACCACCCTCGACTTTCCATGATTTTTTTATCACTCTTCCACCCGCAAAACCTAATCCTTGGAGCTCGAGGACCTTCCTGGTGACAGCAGGAGTGGATTTCACCCTCCAAGAGGTAGCACGGGCGTCGAATCGAGTCGATCCAGCTCGCCGGAGTAGGGTTGCCCAAGCTGGTCGTCGGCTCCATCTCGGTGAGTATTCTTCTTTCTTTTATGCTCTTTTCCATCGTTAGGATATCCGTAGTAGATCCTCGCACGTCGATATCATCGAATCGATCCAAATCATCGCGAAACCCCCTCGTTTCACGTATGGTCGAGCTTCGGGTTCCGCCGGCCGACGTCGAATGTCACCAACTGCCATCCGCCTCTTTTTAGTCTGCTGGAAGGTCACGACATTTTGCCCGTGACCTTCTTAACTCGTTCTTACAGGTATTGGGGCAGATCATACGCCTGGAGTAGTTTTGAAGGTTCGTCGGGGGTACCTAGAGGCATCTTGCTCCTCCACCTCTGTCGGCGCATTGCGGTGGCTGTCGGCCCTTTTTGAAGCCCCATATGTGTATAGGACACCTGCAGGATCATCGACGATGATTTTGGAGCTCCAACGTGTGTCGGAGCAGGGAGATCGAAGCCAGGGAAGGTCGCCTCGTTAGAGGTTCTTCCCGATAGCTTCTCCGTCATCGGAACAATCCCCATCGCCAGGTCTGCCAGCAGCAGTTAGATCGCCTCCCCCAGCAACCGTCAGATCATTCGTGGCTATTTAATCCTGCCCGTTGGAGATCAACCGTTATCGCGCATCCTCGTCGTGACACGTATCCAAGTGGCATCCCTCCACCGTCGGATCGCGTAGGCGTGGATAATTTGCACCCGAGCCCGTGCAATTTTCGTAATATTTATTTAGTACCAAATCTTTCCTTGGTCGTTTTATATTTTTTGTAAACCTTGCAAACCCCCCCCCCCTTCAGTTCACGTATTTGCCATTGGGTCCGTGCCACGTCAGGTCACGTGCCTCATGCATGCGAGTCTGGTCTTTTTGTAGCAGACCCCTTGTGTTTTGTATATTTAGTTTCAGTCCTCAAACTTTTTTATAACGTTATATAATTTTGGAAAATTTGCAATTAAGCCCCTAGGTTTTTTGTTATTTGCAATTACGTCCCTGTCAAGCACGCGACCATCACGTATGATTTTGGTTATTTTGCAGGCAACCTCCTGGGTGTTTTTTATTTCTGATTGGCCCATTAATTTAAATAATTAGTTATATATTTTGTGGGAAAATTGCACGTTGGCCCTCATACTTTTGCATATTTACAAAAATACCCCAGCTAGTGTGTATTTTCTTTTTGTTTCTAGTAATTATCATGCATCTATAAAATATTAAAAAAACCCTAAAAATAGCATAAGTTCCTGTTGCATTGCTCTTTAACAGCATATTTTTATTTTGCATTTTTGTAGCATTTTATTATTTATAAGAAAATTCAAAAACATGCATTTTCTTCCCTAATTACATTAGAAAATCCATAAAATTATAAAAACTCTTCGAAAAATTCCCAAAAAAATATATTTTGTTTATCTTTATGTGTTTTATATTCAGACCGAAAATCACTAAAAAATAAAAGAAAACTCCTAAAAAAGAAAAACTCTAAAAACTTTATAAAAAAATAAAAAATTCATAAAAAATCATAAAAATACAACCTCTATTTCTAAAATTTATCCATTTTATTATCTTTATTTTAAAGTTAATTTGGAGG
This sequence comes from Ottelia alismoides, assembly GCA_037367405.1. Taxonomy (NCBI): domain Eukaryota; kingdom Viridiplantae; phylum Streptophyta; class Magnoliopsida; order Alismatales; family Hydrocharitaceae; genus Ottelia; species Ottelia alismoides. The sequence continues at coordinate 635,933 of JAZKJV010001537.1, read as the reverse complement.
ATTTTTGTTACTGTTTACTAGTTTTCATCTTCTTTTTAATTTAGGGTCTTTACTTTATTCCCTATTTTCAAGTATTTTTGACTTTAAAAATATCAAAAAAATTGGCAAAAATATAGAGAAATTACAAAAACATTAGAAAATTATAAAAATCATAAAAAGATTTTATTTCTTGAGTTTTGCTTATTTTTACCTATTATTATATATACATTATCTCTCTTTCCCTTATTCTATATATATCTTATTTTATAATTTTAAAGAAAAAGAAAATATAAAAAATATAAAAGAAAAAAGAAAATAAAAATCAGAGAATTAAAAATCAAAATATAAAAATATAAAAATCAAAAATAAAATAAAAAAGTATATACAGTTCAAAACCCATAAAAAGTTCAACTTGGCTAAGTGTGTGAAAGGGTATTGGGTGCGTGATTTTTTTATCTCGCTTGCTCTACGCCTTGCTTCTTGTGTTCGACCCCTACTTGCTTGCCATTATACAATTTTAGTAGGGTATAATAAATTTTAACTCTTACTCTTAATTGCTCAGTTATTTGTGTGGGTTAATTGTTGATCAACGAACGTATTCGAGTAGTCGCCTCAGTGACAGTGAGCCTGAATTGTCAGGCCATTATTTAGCGACTCCCATCTTCCCGTTTTTCAACCATTGGATCATTAAATGCAATGGTCATCCAGCACCTCCAACCTCCCACGGCTCAGCCCCCGTCCGTTACGCATTGCCACCATGTCATCCCCTTCCTTTTTTAGAATCCTTGTCTGGCCACCTCTTCACGATCTAATGCAACCACCACGTAGCCCTTTCACACTTGTCTCTCACATAGGGCCTTCCACCATAGGTTTCAAACACCGCAGCCACCACATGAAATGACCAAACCTCCGCCTATAAATCCCTCTGCCTCACCACACTTACACCTCGTCCACCATCCACGAGGCTCCGTCTAGACATAGGCCCCCTCCCCATGACAAGGGGAGGCGGAATAAAAGATCCAAAATGGTGCATGTCTTCGGTGTCGACCCATGACCGCTTTGGCCATGTCGTGGTTCCCCCAGGCACCGTTGAGCTCCCTAGACTAACCGACCAGGTTGAGGGACAATCGGAGGGTCGATTCGACCCTCAGCATAGACCACATCTTCCGCCACCTGCTCACCTCTAATCAGGAGAATCTTCTTTCCTGTTTTTTTTATGTTTCTCTTTATTTTTCTCGATGATCATGCTCACCGTTACCTAACCATACCCATAGCTCTGTCGCACATCAAACATCCTCACCAACCACTCCGACCATCGCCTTCCCTTCTCCAGAACCTCCACCACATACGTTTCCTTTTTTCTTCACCTCGTCGGAGTGGAACCCACCGGGGCCTCGCCTCCTTCCACCCACGGCCCTCCATTCACTCCACTACTTCACGCACACACATCTTCGATTATTACTAATGCATGCAGGGACTCATCATCTTCAATGGCCAGAAGTTGGGCGAAGCTCAGTTCACAAGCTCCACCTCCGACAAACCCGTGTCATCAAATCGATCATGACCTTGTCAGTTGCCCACCTTCATCCAAGCTTCAACGCCAAGGCTCCTAGGACCTTCCTCAACCATCAGATTGCACGGGGATGCACAGTGGAGCTCTGGCATCCTCGTTGGAGCTCCGGTCGTGTTGCCTCCAATTGAAGGAGGAGTTATAGGTGTCGTTGGATGACATCCCTCCAGTGTTCACCCAACGGCTCAAGAGAGCCACCTACCCCCTTTCGAGGCACAGAGGTTCAGTTGGATCAAGTTTTACCCGAACCGCATCAAGCAGCCACGTGGCCCGAGCCTCTGCCCACCCCCAAGCCTAGCTCGCGCGCGTGTCATGCGAGTGTGTGTTGGGTTAATTGAATCTATTCCCTCTAGAGTCTCCAAAATTACATCACGGTCCTCCAAGTGCATGCTTCACGTGCGTATCTGGGGTATTTTACACAAAAGCCCAATCAAGTTATCAGAATTGTAGATATGCCCTCGCTCTTTAGGAAAATTTACAAAGGGGACCCTCTGAAATTTGTTTATTGTAAAGTGCCCCTCCATGGGCATTTTTGTGATTATTTATCCTTTTAATTTCATGTTTTTATTGCATTTATGCCCTTGCATTCCACTCAGTATATCTTCAGCCTACAAACTTCATTTTATTTATTTCAATCTATTTTGTTGCTAATTTCATCGTATATCTAATATCATCCTTTATTTCCTGATTTGACACTTAAATATGCATGCTATATTTTGATATCTATTGTGTCAATTGCTCTCCATTCCTTGATGCTATTAATACACTTTATTGCTCAATTTATTGTTGAAATTTTCCTTTATTTGATTGCTCATTGGTCTAATAGTTTTAGGGTATCTTTCTACATTATTATTTACATATTTAAATGTTGCATATCACACACAACATCTCTTTTTAACATGCATAAAATAAAACTAAAACACATGCATTATATTTATGTGCCATTCAATTTGCATTATATTATGCGCATTGCCGTTGCATATGAAGGCCTAGATTGAGAATTTAATCACTCAATTTTTAATCAATAATTTTCGATGAATTAATTAGGAAGTTAGTGTCCATGAGTTCAACCTTAGTACACATCAAGTAAAATAATTGCCACATATTCGAAGTTGTGATCTTTGCTGAATCGAAATCAGTCTCATGTACTACAATAATACGACCTTATTAAAGATGCATTTTCGCAGTTCATCAACTGTCTAACTTTTTTAGATCTCTTGATATTGTTCATTAGACTTCTTGCGCTTACACTTCGCAACAGAATGGTGTTACTGAACACAAACACCGTCATCTTCTTTATGTCATGAGGACTCTTTTGATTCAGAGTGTGAGCTCCTCATTCTTTCTGGGTTGATGTGGTTCTCATTACTTGTTACTTAGTGAACCACATGCCTTCCACGGTCCTTGGAGAAAAGGTTCCTTTCTTGATTGTGTTTCCCAAGAATGACCTATTCTCCCTTACTCCCAGGGTTTGGGGATTTATAGACTTTGTCCATAAGTTTACTCCTGGTCGTGACAAGCTCTCTTTAAGAGTTGTTAAATGTATGTTTGTTGGCTATTTTCATACACAAAAAGGGTATAGAGGTTTTGATCGTGTAGGGAGAAAGTATTATGTGAGTGATGATTTCACATTTTTTTAGTCTATTATGTAGTTCTCCTATAGGTAACATGTTGTCTAACTCCGACTTTGGAGAGGATGTTTTTGTTCCACCACCTCTGTTATCTCCACCAACACCACCCCATGTTGAGTCACAGTCATCTCCACCACCACCTCCTCTACCACCTCTGCCTCTGTCTACCCTGGCACAATTCCTGCCACATTTCTACATTTGCAGGTCCTCTACTCCCCCCTCTGTTCGTGCACCTTCCCCATCATCCAACATGTCTCAGGTATGTAATGAACACATTGTTTCTATTGATGGCACTAGATATATGATTGTACCATGGAATACTAAACAATAGGAGGTGATAACAAAGAACAAAGTGGTTGCTGATCTTGATGTACCCATTGCCTTGAGGAAGCCACGTCGTAACTGTGCCACTTATCCTCTAGTTGCTTGTGTTTACTTGGATCATCTTTCAAAGGAGTACAAGAGGTTTGTCATGGGACTCTCGACTACTACTATACCGCACACATACTAGGAGGCTGTATAGGATAGTAGCCGGCATCCTTCCATGGAGGAGGAGATGGACGCTTTGCAGTCTCGAGGTAACTGGAGTGTTGGTTTTGCTCCTCCAGATGCCTCTGTTGTAGGGTGCAAATGGATCTTTACAGTGTAGCATCGAGCAGATTGTAGTGTAGATCGCTACAAGGCAAGGCTTGTAGCAAGAGGGTTCACCCAGACTTATGGGGTGGACTATCATGATACCTTCTCACATGTGGCCAGACATTTGATATTGTGCATTCTTCTATTAGTTGTTGTGTCTCAAGACTGGCCTCTTTACCAACTTGATGTGAAGATCATGTTTCTATACTGAGATCTACATGAGCAGGTACATATGCAACATCCACTAGGGTTTCTGTTGAGGAAGAGTCTCAAAAGGTGTGTAGGCTTCACAAGGTGATTTATGGCCTGAAGCAGAGCCCGAGGGCTTGGTACCAAAAGCTATCAGAGTTGATAAAGAACCAGGGGTTTGTTGTGGATCATTCGTTGTTTGTCCAGAGGACATATAAAGGTACTATTGCTATTATGGTTTAAGTTGATGATATTATTGTCACATGTGACGTTGAGCATGGCATTCAGGCTACCAAGGAATTCCTAGGTCAGCAGTTTGTGACTAAGGATCTCGGTAGTCTTCATTACTTCCTTGAATTAGAGTTCTCCAGGAAATAACGTGGTCTTGTGATGATCTAGAGGAAGTTTGTGACTGGTCTTTTACTTGAGACATGGATGACAGGATGCAAGCCTGCTACGCCCCCTATGGATTCAAACATGAGATTATATGATGCAAACACTAAGGAAGTAGACAAGAGGAGATACATGGATTTTGTTAGAAAGCTTCTCTATGCTACTATCACCAAGCCAGACATATCCTTTACTGTAACAAGGTGAGACAGTTCATGGAGTAATCCAAGAAGGTTTATATGGATGCTCTCTATATGATTCTGAGATATTTGAAGTCTTCATGATGTACTAGTATTATATTTAACAGAGGTACATCTCTTGAGGTGACAGCTTGTGCAGATGCAGATTATGCAGGATGCCCTATAGATAGGAAGTCTACTTCTGGCTCTGCTATTTTTGTTGGGATCTCACTCGTGTCATGAAAAAGCAAGAAGAAGACATTGGTTGCTAGATCCAATGTAGAGTCTGAGTACAAAGCCGTGAGTCGAGGAAGCACGAAGATGATGTGGGTTAGATCAGTTTTGACTAGTCTTGCAGTTGAGGTGCCTCTTCCCATGCAGCTTCTATGCGACAATCAAGCAGCTCCTTTTATTGCCCACAATCCCGCATTCCATGAACTGACCAAGCATATAGAGGTGGATCGCCACTATACCAAAGATATGATCCATAAGGGTCTCATATCCACCTCCCATGTTTTTACTAGACATCAGACGGCTTATATATTCACCAAAGCTCTTGTTAGAGGTCCATTTCAAAGATTGTGTTCCAAGCTGAGCATGATAGACATATATGCTCCAGCTTAAGGGGGATTGTTGAGATATTCGTATCTTTTTGTATTCATTTCTTATTTCTAATTCCTTCAGGTTTCTCTAATGTAATTTACCCAAGGCTTTTCTCTAATATAAGAGAGCCTTGGGGACTTTATAATGCTAATCTATTCTAATCTTCCAATATTATGCAGGCACTTTATAATTATGAACAAGCATGGTACCCTAATGGTATCCAACATAGAGGCAAAAATCGCGTGGAAGCACAACAAAGAGGAAGGAAAACATTGTACCTCAAAAAATGCAACCTTGGTTTCTTCACCCATGAAGAATGGCATGCTCAGTGCTCCATCGATGATGTGAAATCGCATACATAGGTGACCTCAACCTCCTCTACGTGAGGACAACTTTGGATAGTCGATCCGTCACGCTCTGACGTGCTCTGACGGCGCTCCGACGAGGAGGAGGGAGGAGGAAGGGGTTGGAGCTTGGGATGGAGTATTTTTTTGAAGAGAAAGGGTAGGTTTATGGGGTTCAACCTGGATTCTGTGTGGGTACGGATCCGAATTAGACCTGTACCTTGTTTGGCTAAAATAGTCGTAACTCGGGCTCCCGAACTTAGATTTTGTGTTTTTGACTCGTGGAAAGGTCTTGACGAGATCTTTCGTGATGGAGTGTCAATAATTTTTTTGGTCACTGAGAAAGAGAATTTTTTTAGGAAGAGGTTCGGGTCTGAATTACGAAAGGTCTCAGATCTTCGTTCGTCACTCCAACATTCCCTCAACTCCCTATCACGGAGTGAGGGAGAGGGCTAGGGGATTCTTCTTGCAAAGGGTGGATGGCAGTTGCGGGCGGTGGAGATGGTTTATTTGAATGTGAATGTGGTTAGTACCAGGGTGGTTATTGCGAGGGTTTCAACCGTCAATGGTTAGGATGGTTAGAGATGGAGTTTAGATGTGCTGGGCGTGGACGACAGAGATTAGGCAAAGGGGTTGGTTGTGTTAGTTGATCGGGGAGTAGCGTGAGTTGGTTGGGAAAATTAGGGTTAGTTGGGTGATTGGTGAGTTCGCAACGCTTGGAGGTCGAGGGGGAAAAGGTGTACGATGGACTGGACCGTTTGATAGTGCGATCAGATGGTAGTGAGGTAGGCGCCGAGGATTAGTAGGATGCGCCTGATCGGATAGATTAGAACGATGAGGGCTGAAGAAAGTGCAAATGAATCGTAGCCGAATGATCAATATGATCGGACTGTTTCAACTATGGCGAAGTATAAGGAATAGTCGGTACATAGCTCACTGATAGTGAGCCACGTGGCCCAATACGGAAAATTAGAACCTAGAAATAATGTAAAATAAATATAAAATAGTTAAAAGGTAAAATTAAGACAAGTGCTCAACATGAAAATTGTAGATCTTTTGAGACCTACACCTTCATATAGAATTCAAAGTGACAATGCATCATATAAGCATACTAGTCTTTTTGCAAGCATTTTTAAAGTATCAAAATACTTATTTTATTTTCTTTTGTTATTTTAATTTTATTTATGAATAATGTTAAATATAACATATACAATATTAAACTAATTTTTATTTTATTTTCGATATTAAGAAATACATAAAATATATACACAATAATATATTTATTTATACAGCTATAATTAGGGTTACTTATTTACAAGTTGTTGATTAGTAATCAAGAATGGTTGCTTATTATTATTGGTGAATTACTTAAGCTAGATAATTAATAAATCCAAATAATAATGATAAAATCTGGATTTATCACATAACTATGTAGCTACAAGCAATGTACATTTCAGCTTCAGTAGCATGTTCGGCTAGATTCTTTGGACGAAGCTAACCCTATTTGATTCAGGACCACAATTCGATAAGGTAAGATTACCACGTTGATAATACATGTGCTATTAATTTATCTATAACCCATTGCATTACTATTGCACCAACCCCATCGATCTCATGCACCACTTTCGCCATAAAACATTCTAAAAGGATAAATACACAAGAACTTTCATTGGACAAGTGTGTCATCCTTCGGAGATGCCGTGGACATCAATGTACAATACCACCAAGATCAATGATACTCAACAAAACCATCTCATGCACACATGATCAACATATAAAATATATAATTTACAAAAGAAAATCTATAAAGATAAGTAAATGAAATACTACATACAGTCTCATTACTCATTTACAAAAAAAATATACATTCCATGTCTACAAGAGATGCCTCATGGCATAAAATGAAAAGCTGCTACATTATTCTTTCAAAAGTATATCTCGATAATATTAAAAACTGAAAGCAAAAGTAAATTGAACAAAAGGTGACACTCCTTGTCTGGTGTAAGTCGGTATATTGCGGCTGCTAAGTACATATGTTGGCTTCACACGAATGTAACTTTTGAGCAATTGCCAAAAATAGTTCTACACTATCACTAGTGTAAGGTAAACAAATAGTGCACAAACTCTCACAAGTACATGCACACACTATGAAATAAGTATTGTAATGCATATACTACTGACATCGGATCCCACATCCTGCACGTGATTTGATTCTTTTTATTTTTCATCATCAAACATGCCATCTTAAAAACCTCACAAGTCAACTATTCGTTTGCAAAAGTCCTCAATTGTATAGGGCACAAGTTTGGCTCTTGATCATTATCCGTTATATTAGAGTACAATCGGGTAAACATCATCCAAGGGTCTTTTTATTTTTCTTCTTGAATATAGAAAATCAATTTGTTATTCTTCTCATTTATTAACAATTTCGGTTATTCCCCTCGTAGCGATAATACTCGGAACAGCTAATTGATGTGGCCAAACATCAATTGAATCTAAGTACTAACTTCCATTTAAAAGAGAACCTTAGAATACCAACCACGTTACTTGGTATCAAAATCCATTGACTAAACACTGGAATGTTACCTCAGGTACCAAGTACAACGTGTCATCCAATTCATCTGTTAGGGTCGTGACCCTACGACGCCTAGCTCCATGTTACCTTTCACAATGAAATCTCCGCGGTGCAAATGATCTAATCATAGATGCAACCAATATGTGATATATTAGGAGTTTTGGATTATTTATGCATGATGGTTCTAGTTTGCTTATAATCCGAGGGGGAACTACCATGTGTAACGACCCAGGCTTAGGTCCCCGGTCCGTTATTGAGGAAAACTGATCCTGACAACTTGTTGGGTTAGGGCCAAATTGGACCTGTTGACAACTTGTGGTTTATAAGTGGTGGGAATCACTACCTGGGCAACTTGGCTTAAGCATTTTGGGTGGTTGTCACCGGTTCATTGAATCCGTACCCAACAAGTTGTCAGGGTCAGTTTAACTCGATACAGACTGGGGACTTTAAGCTCGGGACGTTATACCATGGGCCTTGTTGGTGCCAACCCTTGCGAATACAAGTGACCTGCCATGGAGGTAAATGGTACCAAATCATGGGAAAACGTGGCATGCAATAGGCTCATAGGTGACATGCTACAGAGTAAATAATTGCATATATACTAGTGACATGTTTAATTGGTGGAGCGCGAATCCTCTGCTGGCCAGCAGGGATCTGCTGTAAAGAGGGAGGGCGTCCGGGCCGCTCGATCGAGATCGAGCGGTTCGCATGAAATTATGGGTTTTTGTAGGCCCTTAACGTGCGAACCGCTCGATCTCGATCGAGCGGCCCGGACACCCTCCCCCTTACAGCAGGTCCCCTGCTGGCCAGCAGAGGACGAGGACCCGCTTCCTAATTGGTGACCTACTACAAGTGACCTGCCACGAGTGACATGCTACAGGTAGCCTGCCTATGGGTGACCTACTACGAGTTGACTTGATACATTGTAAGCGATGACATATATGTCAATGACTTGCTATGGGTGACCTATCATGGGATCAATGGTGACCTGATATGGCATGTTGTGGGCATAAACAGTCTTCAACCAAATGAATGAGAGATGCTCGTTTGTGTAACTTTCACACATAAATCATTCATAAATAAATGTATCCATAGTGTTTCCAAACTCGTTTGTGATGGTGGTGTCGTCAGTCCATGCTCAACATTATCAAGTACAAAAAATGTTGAAAATGCTATTTAGAGATGAATGTTATATCCGTTACACAACCATAAGAAATATAGATCTATTCACAATAGGTGCACGTGGTGAGACACTCATATCTCTCACATTTGATACACACCCTTCTCGTTCAAGAGTTGCAGATACGAAATTAACATAAACCACATGACTTGTTGTACATATCTTATGGGTTTGTGGGTATTCCAGAACAAAAAACCGACAAAATCATGTGAAATCCGTAGCAAGAAGGAGCAGGAATATCGTTACCTCCCAAAAATTATCTCCTTAGACCTTGACCCGCGGGAAATGAGACGTACAATGCTCCATTAGCTACGAACACACACGCGCGCATGAAAATGACCTTGACCTTCTCTACCCAACGACAGCTTTGATTGATGATCAAATGCCTTCCATCAACCTCCAACGAGGCCTTCGGCAAGGGGAGGTGAGGGTTTGGAGCAACCGGAAAACACCTTTATAGTGAAAACAATTCGAATCCAGATCTTGAGTTTGGTTCTTAAATTAGCCCCGATCAGATGTATTAAAATAACCATATCTCGAGCTCTCGAGCTCGGATTTTGATGCTCTCAAATCATTACAAATACGAGATTTCGTAACAAGTGACCAACTTGCAAGCATTTTTTTACAAAGTTTTTTGAATTCTAAAATAGGAAGGCAATGAGGAATTTGTTCCTTGAGTAAATCTTTCGTAAAATGATTGTTTGAATCAAGTAACTTTCATATACAGTTTCTCCTTTAGTCGATGTAAACTTTTCCAACACACTAATATTTTGGATTTGCCATCTAAAATGCTTGTGTTCTTTTTGTCTTTTAGTCAAACAAAATCTATTTGAATCTTAGACGACCGTGTGAAAGATCTTATTAAATATGAAATATAATAAGAAAGTGAGCACTATCTTTCTTCATAAGTAGGAGATAGAGCTAATGCATTCAAGTAGGCAGCTATTGCCTTAGAAATATAATAAATAACCAAAATATATAACAACACATATAATAAACTCGACAACTAGATTTCCAAGATTCCCCCTTTTAATAATGTGTGACCCGGACCTAATGGCAAGGCTAGTTGTGAAGCAACTTATCTGAAATAACCAAAGCTAATTCCAAAAATTTCTTATCAAAATCTCCCCCTCATTAACCTTATTATTCCTCTCCACAATTTCACTCATTATCCATTGTCCTATCTCTATTCTTAACTTAAATAATCTTTTTCATCATCATGCATTTAAATTGATGATCGTAGTGCATAATGTATATATTTTTCCATTTGATAACTATGCACTTAGATGGTCGACATATCTTTGCATTGTTGGATGAAGAGCTTAGTGACTTGATTATCTACATGACGACGAGCTTCTTCGATTGCCGCCCTCGCAACACTCTACTCTGACTTTGTGTCACTGTGTTGCTTAGGACCAGATTACCATTGCATGAGGTTTATTCATGTTTCCGTCTCCGTTGTCACGATCTCGTAACATAGTATTGTCTAAAACTATACATTGTGGTGTATCTCTTACTCTTGGAAACAATGATCGAAGTCATGGTTTTTACTCGGTTGAGAATCCAAACAAAATCTTTTGTGTTATTAATTATAAATTTTATTTTCTAATTGCTTTAACATAATTCAATCCCATCTTTTCTTGTATCGCTTCTTTCAAGGTGTTTGTTAAGCTCACCTTGAGAAGTTGACTTCGATTCATACATGTAAAAGAAAGATTATTACACAACAACAACAACAACAAAGGCCTTTTTTCCACGATTAAGTATTGTCGGCTATATTGATTCTTCGCCTCCATTCAGATCTATCTTGGGTCAATCCCGGGCTTATATCCAAAAAACTAAGATCCCTTCTTATAGTCTCTTTCCAACACTTCTTGGGTCTCGCCCTCTCTTAGTCGGCTCAACATCCAACAATTGCATCTCCAAACTGATGCATCCTTGATCTTCTTTGCAAATGACCAAACCATCTTAAGCGGTTTTTCTCGCATCTTATCCTCGATCAGAGCTATTCCAACTTTCTTTCTGATTACATCATTCCGAATCTAATCTTTACGTGTGTGTCTACACATCCACCTTAGCATTTTTATTTTATGCTACATCTATTCTCTGCACATGTCTATGGTTCACATGCAAACATTCAGATCCATAGAGCATAACATGTCTCACTGCTGCTTCATAAAACTTTCCTTTAACTTTTAAAGGAATTTTTCTTATCACAGAGAATAACAGAGGCTCCTCTCAACTTTAGCCAGCTTGCATTTATTCTATTAGTAACATCTCCATCAATTCCCCTATCCAGTTGCAAAATCAATCCCATATATCTAAAAGAACCTCTCTTCTGAATGTTTATTGTTACCATATTCACCTCATTCATTCATCATTGCTTCCATCAAAGGTGCACTCCATATATTCCGTCTTAGCCCTACTTATACGAATACTTTAGTCTCCAGTGCATGTCTCCAGATCTCAAGCTTCTCATTTACTCCATCTTTAGTCTCGTCAATCAACACAATATCATCAGGAAATAACATACCACCGAGGTAACTCATCCTGAATGTGACTTGTCAACTCGCCCATAATCAAAGTAAAAAGAAATGGACTCAAAGTTGAACCTTGATGTAAACCAATGTTGGATATCAAAATAGTCAGTCTTCCCAGACGGGGTCCTTACATAAGATAAAGCCCTATCATACATGTCCTTTATGAGGTTAATGTATAAGACAAGTACTTGTCTCTTCTCCAAAACTCTCCATAATATCTCTCATGGGACGAAATCATAAGCCTTCTCCAAATACAATAAAGATCATGTGGAAGTTCATTTCTTTTATCTCTATAAATGTCCATTGTTTTCCTCAGCAAATGGATGGCTTCAATAGTTGAGAAACCTGGCATGAATCCGATTTGGTTTTCTTTTATGTTGGAAACTTGCCTCAACCTTCTTTCGATCACACGTTCCCAATTTTTCATAGTGTGACTCATCAGCTCGATACCTCTGTAATTTGAACAATTTTGAATGTCTCCTCTATTCTTATAAAGAGGCACCATGATATTCCTCCTCCAATCTTCATGCATTTTCTTGCTTCGTCAAATAAAATTGAATAGATTCGTAAGCCAAGTCAACCGCGCTCACCTAAACCTCTCCATACTTCTACGAGGATGTTATTCGGTCCTACACCTTTCCCAGGTCTCATAACCTTCAAAGCCTCCTCTACTTCCTTTCTTTGTATTCGTCTATAGCTTGCACGATTCAAGTAACTTTTACTACTAGCTAGATCACCCAAAGTGTTCTCTCTATTTCCGTCTCCAATGAAAAGTTTATGGAAGTACTGCTCCCATCTAGTCTCTATGTTATTATGAGTAATAAACACGTGACCTTCCTCATCCATAATGCATCTCATTTGAGAAAGGTCTTTGGTCTTTCTTTCTCTTGCTTTGGCCAACCTGAATATATCCTTCTGGCCCTCCTTAGAGTTGAGAATTTATAAAAAAACTTCATAAGCTTTTGACTTAGCTTCGCTTACAACCTTCTTTGCTTCCTTCTTCGCTATTTTGTTGTTTGTGACAATTTCCCTTGTTCTATCCTTAAACATAGCTTTAAGGCATGCTCTTTTAATTTTTGGCTTTTCTTGCACCACTTCACTCTACCTCCAAGCTTTCTTTTGACATGGAGCTCCTCCCTTTGACTCGCCTAGTATCTCTTTGGCTACCTTTCGGATACATGATGCTACTGCCTCCCACATCTCATTTGCACTTCCGCTACAATCCTAAGATAAGGCTTCTAAAACCTTATCTCTAAAGCTCGATTGCTTCAGTGGGAAGATTCCACCATCTAGTTCTAATGATCTTAGGAACCCTCCTTTTCTTTACCATCCCTTTTATTTGCACATCCAAGATTAACAAGCGAGAAAGATTATTATAATTAAAATAATTTTTAATAGGAAAATATTGTAATCAAAACATGTTGGACATATGCATGTATTAATACTGACTACTAATACTCCTTTGTACTGATGGTATATTGGAAGGCTATACTTATTTGTCTAAGAGTTATCCTTATCTCTATCACATGCCTTGATGGTTTTTCAAATAAAATTATTCAATCTTATATGGATATGGGACATGACTATGGAATCTCCTTTCTTACCATTTTTTCGCTACTCTCCTTATCATGTTGGACTATCAAAGAGTAACATTCAACTTCGAAGATGTTAATGAACTTGTTCCTTATCTTCTATTACTTTCACAATAGCATAATTCCTATAACAAAGTAGCCATCACCATGTGTGAGTGCCTTGTTCCTTCTCATTTAATTTCTCATTTATTTTTTACTTTCTAGGTATCATGCTATGAGAGGAAAATACATCTTATTCTTGCGTAGTTCAACATGAGGATGAAAGGGAGTATAAGAAGATGAATTGTACAAAGGAAAATGGCCAGTCTCTCAGGGGCTCAGATGTGTGGTTTCTTCTAATACACATCCTAACAAGTCACTTACAAGTTGATTATGTTTCTTTCAGGTTAGTTAAGGGATGGAAGTCAAGATAAAGAGCTATGTATGCAAGCTATTTTAAAGAAGATGAAGTACAAGATTCAAACGTGACACATGACTCGGTTACGATAGTTACATGAGGCTTTATGCATGAGTCATGGATAGACATCAAACAAAAGCAAAAACTAAGAGGCTTGGCCAATGAAGGAGGTTCTCAATTTGGTGGGGAAAGAGCAAGCAAGCTTGTCGAAGTATGCCCCCACAATTATGCTTGACTAAACATATTATGTGGTGACATTAAGTGAATGAGGCATCAACATGGCTCACAAATCATTTTTGATAACTGAATGTGCATATACGAACCAGATATGCATTCACGTAAATCAAAACTAATTCACTCATTGTTTATAAAATGTCTCCCAATAAAGGAACAAAAATCATGTGTATACATCATGACGAGAACCACAATCAAAGGGAACAATAGGTTTTGCTTGGAGGAGTCATGATCTACTCAACTCTTGTAAAGGACAATGACAATACATGATATGCAATGTAAATTGCATCCTTAGTCAGTTCCATAGATATAATTATGATTATTTATTCTAAATTAATCGGTAATAAGTAGATAGAGCAATTAAATGTATATATGTTAAGTACGAATGGCACAATAATGCATATACTACATATACGTGATGCCTAGTCGAATGGAACAACGTGACAGTTTTTTTTTGAAAATTTTGGAACATTAAATTTATTATTGATAAATTAGCAATTTGTCCCCACTTCAAGCACGTTAAACAAGTTATACTAGTAATAGATGTACTAGCTATGCATACAACATAATCAACATAATCCTCGCAACCTTGTTATTCCAACAGTAATTATTACATGGAATCGTTGTGAACTTTTGGACGAGGATGCGGATTTTATTAAGTTAATGTTGATTTGTGGATATCAGAAGGCACTAGCATGGTGATTTGTTGTCTGGAACATGCAAATTTTCTATTGTATTATATGGGTTTAATTACCAAACATTCTAACTTGATTATTCTTGATTTCTCCTATAGTTCCAACTCAAGTAAGACAATTATTGGATTTGCATGTATTTATTTGCAGTTTTCTATATTAATTAGGAAGAATTGGAAGAATATATTGACAAAAATGTTTTTTTCTTTGAATTACATGAATAAAGTCGATATTTTTTTAATTTTCTCAACCTCCTGGCTGATTTATTTTGATTTCTTTTCTCTACAACCCAAAACATGATGGGTACTGGATTTTTGATTTATTTATGTAGTTTTATCTTCATCAAAATGAATTTGGAGAGTGCATTGACCAGAATAAAAAAATATTTATCCTCATTAACTTTAAACACAATTTTTTAAAATTTAATTTTTTGCATTAACTTTAGGTTATATCTATTTTCTACGGTCTACATTATTGCCAAATTCACAAATGCAAGTATGCGCTCTTTTTATAGAAAAAGTTCCACGAATCATTTCTAATGTGTAATTTTTATGTCAAAGAATTTTTATCTTATATAAAGTAAACATTTTAGTAACGAAAACACATGGGAATATTATTATCGACTATTATACAATGGTTGTTTCTATTGCATACTGGTCGTGTTATTTGTTTTAGATACATTTCTTATTGATGCTATCCGATTGCATTAACAAGAGCGGATGAAATCAAAGATAAGTCTGCTATGATTTTGCGAAATATATTGTTACTATCCGATTGCACTAACAAGAGTAGATGAAATTAAAGATAAATAAATTATGATTACACAATTGGTGGAAACACAAGAGAATAGTCTAATCTTTTGCTTAAAAAATAAGATAGAACACTCACACTTTCAACTAAATAATTGGAAAGGACAAATGATTCTTCTTAAAACACAAAATACTTCCTAAGTTTGAATTTCATTTACTTCACGCCTCCAAATCAACCAATGGCATCATGCAACCTCCATGGCCACCCCTTTCTTTAAGAGGAGCTGCCTAAGCGTGCAACCCTAACCACCTCGCCCTTACCTCAACACTCCATTGTAGATCTCGGGGGTGCAGACATGGGTTACATCGGGCAGCATGGCGTGGCGACGCTCCACAAGTACAAGTATAGCGGCGTGGACAACTCCCTCGTCGCTAAGTACATCCTCCAGCCCTTCTGGACCCGATGCGTCACCCTCTTCCC
The DNA here is from genome assembly GCA_037367405.1 of Ottelia alismoides. Taxonomy (NCBI): domain Eukaryota; kingdom Viridiplantae; phylum Streptophyta; class Magnoliopsida; order Alismatales; family Hydrocharitaceae; genus Ottelia; species Ottelia alismoides. Next base: position 619,972 of record JAZKJV010001537.1, on the reverse strand, counting down.
CCTTTGGATCGCGTATGCTTGAACCTCAACCTATTTTTTTAATTTTTGTGTGGATTTGATTGTTGGGCTGATGGATTTGTTTTGATATTTCCGTGTCCCCAGGCCGAATATGGTAGGGCGTTTATGAAAGATTGGATCTTTATGGATTTTGAATAAGTGTGCGCGTTTTTGGTTGGCAGATAACGCTGACGGGGCTGTTGTTCTTGGTTACGTCGGCAGTGATCGGAGTGGTACGTCGTCTGGTTTGAGTTCATATATGATTGCTAAATAATTGGGAGCAGTTGAAATTTCTGTCGTATCCCCGTTCCATGCTTGCGACGTTACTTTAACGGTGATCCGGTTGCACGTTATGAACTTATAATAGCGTCGGAACTGTAGTGGCAGGGAACACGCATTTAGAACGTTAATACCTTTAACAGTGTTGATTAGGCGGGATAACTTGCTCTGGAACAAGCCACACCATTGTATTTGGGAAGTTTTTTTAAACAAAGGATTAAATGGATGATTTCCAGTGGTGTTGAAGAAAGTTGGTTAAATTTTGCTGAAAACACGATTCTGTTATCTCTATGGAATGGAGTTAGAAAATTGAGTTTTTTTTCATGAACTAAATCAGAAGTCTCTTTTAGTGTATAAATCCTCACAAATCAGCATGAATTATCGGGAAGGAAACTGACACCCTTTTTCTAAATTATGACAAATTTAACAATGAAGGGATTCATAAAAGAAAACATGTGAAGATTTTGCCGCCGAAGAGCCAATAGGTTAGCACAAATCAACTGGAGATGTAGCTACAAAGGGTTGGTTAAAGGGGTTGGAAGAAAGTGGTGGTGGTGTTGAGGAAGGTTTATAGAGTGGAGTCCGCCATGCACAAATTCTCTGCTATCTTGATTTATCTTGTTGAGATGCTGGATTATAATAATATAAGCACAACCAATTGCTCAACAATTCAATACTTTAGGACTTCGATTAATTGAGAGTAAATAAAGCAGAGATTATTGAATAGAATCAGAACAGATATAGCATGTTAGACATCAGTAATGCATGTGAAACTTGGTTGAGAAATGGTACCAAGGCCACTGATAGGTGAGTGAAATCCATTTTTGAGTGATATTGCGATGAACGTTGAAGAGTCTTGGGCATACACTTTACTTATAATGTCAGAGGAAGCATCAGAATACGCATTCCATTAGTAGTCAATGCAACTAGTGTAAAATGCTTGACTGCCCATGTGACTCCCACTGACGGACAAGGTCTATTAGCAGAAATTGACTGAAGTACTTCACCAAGATGCAGGCAAAAGTCTATCACACTCCAATAGCGGCATAACCTGTGAAACTTGTGAATCTCAGACCCCTTGCTTGTTATGGAAATCTGCTTAACATCAAGAGACCTGAAGGTAGATATCTATGCTTGAGTCAACATCTGTCCGAAGAGTGGTTGATCATGTGATAGCTCACAAAGTCATACAACATCTAGTAGTCAATTTCTGGTGTACTTGGGTCAAATCAGCCAACTGTGAGGTAGTTAGGTGAGTCTTCTCTATGTCAATTTAGGGTCAATTTCCCTTTATCAAATCATATTTTTATCATTTTATTTCTTCCTTCTAGGGGATGCAGTTGTATAATTGTATTTATGATGCAACATATATTGAACTTAAACAAAATAATAAAGAACACATTAAAACATATCAATTATTTTACTATGGGAGTTAAACTTTTTATAATAATGTGACATCAACACTTACATAATATTTTCTCCCTACATGGTCAAAACACCTATACCCTTTTTGGGTACGAGAATAGCCAACGAACACACATTTGACAGCTCTTGGAGAGAGCTTGTCACGGTCAGGAGTAAAATTATGGACAAAGACAACCGAACCAAAGACCCTGAGAGTAAGGGAGAATTTGTCCTTCTCGGGAAACGCAATCAAGAAAGGAACTTTTTCTCCAAAGACAGTAGAAGGCATGCAGTTCACTAAGTAGCATGCAATGAGGACCGCATCATCCCATGACGAATGAGGAGCTCGACTCTGAATCAAAAGAGTCCTCGTGACATCAAGAAGATGATGGTGTTTGCATTTAGTAACACCATTCTGCTGCGAAGTGTAAGCACAAGAAGTCTTACGAGCAATATTAAGAGACCTGAGAAAGTCAGACAACTATAAAATGGATAATTCCAAGGCATTATCAGTACGAATAAACTTCACATTAATAGAAAAGATGTTCTTAATTTCAATAAGAAACGATTTAATAACATGACCAGCTTTAGACTTATTCTTCAACAAGAAAACCCAAGATAATCTAGAAAAGTCATCCACAACGGCCATATAGAACCAATGTCCTTAATGATCGGGAACACAACTAGGACCTCATATGTCAAAATGAAACAACTCAAACGACTGACTACTGTGACGACTCCGACAACTCGGAAAAGAACAATGGTGGTGCTTCCCAAGCTGACATGCTTCACACTCCAAGATGGTATGAGTAGAGATCTGAGGTAGAACATGACACATCTTTTGCAGGGGAAGGTGACCAAAGCGAAGATGCCATATGAAAGGAGAAACTGATCCAGATGGAATGGTAGCAACACCAACACAAGGAGGCTGGACCAGTTATAAAGTCCTCTCTGCTCACGGCCACATCCAATCACCCTGCCTGTGAGTATGTCTTGAAACACTAGAGAAGATTGGTCAAATATGGCATGGTAATATAAATCTTTTGTAATCTGACTAATAGATGAAAGATCCACTTAAGGTGTTGGAGCATGTAAGACATTCTGCAGGCGCATCGAGGGGGCTAAGACAATCTCCCCCTAACGAACAATGGGTAGATGAACCCCATTTGCAATCACCACTGATCTACCAGGCGGGGTAGATCTGTAAGAACAAAACTGTGCTCGATCTCCACACATATGATGAGATGCTCTGGAGTCCATAATCCAATCAGTCAAATCTGTATTGCTACAATTGGTAAGTGCATAAGCAATACCTGATGAACTCGTAGAAGCTCTGGTAACAACTGCAACATCTGAAGATCCTGCAGCTGGGGTGGATGGTGTAGTCATCCTCTCTCTCAATCTAGAGAGAATATCATCAAGCTTCACGTCATGAGAAGGAGCCAAAGTAGTCTCTATATGCTCAGCTACACAGACAGACGTATGATGCCCATTCTTCAGATAGCATGTCTCTTCAGAATGACCTGGACGGTGGCAATATGTGCATGGACTACGTTGACGTCCTCACCCTCGACCGTGGGGTCCTCGCTCGCGAAACTGTGAAGTACCCCCTCTGCCATGAGAAGCAGTCATTGCAAAGGGAGTTTGTGCCATGGTAGTGGATGAACTAGTAATTCCGCTCAACCTCTTGTAGACCTCCTCCATCAGTGGTTATCATCTCTCCAGTAAGCAATTGAGTACGTGTTGCATCGTACTCAGAGTCAAGAGATGACAGAAAGACCCCTGTCATAGTGCCATTTCGGTATGCCTGTTGCCGCTCTATGCTGGTAATAATGGCCATAAAGCTATGAAGTCGCTCAAACATGCCTCAAATATGCGAGAAGTGGGCATGAAGAGGCCGACCATTCTACTTGATCGAGAATATATCAAACGGCAATCGGAGGATCTTGCTCTCATTCTTGGTTTGCCCATATGTGTCAACTAGGATATCCCACATAGCCTTGGTCGTGGGTTGATTGACGACGTCATTGGCAATCTCTGTGGTGAGCGTCCCAGAGAGTTAGATCCGTGCATAAGCATCATCTTGCTTCCATGAAGCATTAGCCTCGGTCTTGTCCGTCAGCTCGAAATTAGTCAAAATGTGCTCTTTGCTATGGCACTGCATACATGTACGAAACTGCATTGATCATAAATCGTAGATGGTCCCGTCCATCTTCACGATGGGAGCCGGACCTTTGAAGGCACCGGACAACGAAAATACGCCACCTTGTTCTCTGACATGATGAAAAATGCTGAAGATCCGGACCTAAATTTGGGCGTAGACTACTCTGAGCAAGTCTACACAATCATATGAAGGAATGATTGTACGTGTAGACTCATACAACCATCCTTTTTAATCCTTAGTGTAGTCTAGGGTCGGAAAATGTGTTTTATATGGTTGAAATCACGATTTCCGATCGAAATCAGACCGTATAAGCCGCAACAACGGTCGGACTAAGACTTGCAGGAGGTGGGATGGCTCGCTGGAATGGGGGCAACGACCCACAAGGGATCGGCGGGCGGCAGGGCTGCGAGGAGGGGGCAACCGGCAGGTGGGGCGACTGGTGGTGGCCTGCAGGCGGCCTGATGGAGGAGCTAGGTGGCGGTCGGCGGCTGGGGAGGGGGGGCGACCGAGGGGAAGGAGGGGGAGGGTGATGGCTGGGGTTAGGGTTTTTGGTAAGATATGAAAACCCCGGTATATGACCGTTGCTCTGATGCCATGTTGGAAGAATAGAATAGCATATCATTGAAGAGACCCTAAGGCTCTCTTATATAGGAGAAAAGCCCTAGGTTAATTACATAAGAGGACATGAAGTCCTCTTATGCAATTAAAAGCGGACATGAAGGTAAAAGAAATAAAAAATAGATATAAGATACAAATATCTCAACACAATTGTGTTGTTGAGTGCACATATCATCACATTCTCGATGTTGATAGGACCTTTCTCGCTCCAGCAGTGTTTGCCATCATATTAGTGTGATGAAATACTTATTATTTCTTATCTTCTCACTCAAGCAATGCATTCCTCTAACTTATGATTACTGTGATTTATAACGCATGATGACATCGGGTTCAAAATTCAGTACAAACGCCATGACCCATCTTCTCAATTTTGGCCAACATCTTCTGTAGAGGCAATTCATGAACCTGAAAATTTCCATATTGATATTACGTTTAATAACATAGGTACATGTGAGAATAATAGTATTTGTTAGAGAATGTAATATATGAGTAATTGGATCTCTTCTGGATCCAATTGCACTACTCTCTATTTAGTCATGCATTGCTTGTCGGTGGGACTTGTTAGTGGGGCTATACAAAGAGCAACACACCCATTGTAATCCTTGAGAATTGTAATTGAAGATCTATCCTTTAGTGGCTCTCCCGTGGTTTCATCCCGTTCCTTAAGGGTTAAAATTCATCATAAAAATATTTTCACTTGTTCTTTGATTCCATATTTTATCTTTTATATTTTTTACATGGTATCAAAAGCAAGTCGATCAAGGAGTTATTTATTTTGATGTTATTTTTCTCCCTTTGGTCGAGTTCAAGAATGTTTGTGAATTTACCATAAGGAGATCAATTAACCAACTCTCAAATTAATTCTGAATTTTCCATCTATTTTATTATTCCAGAAATATCTACGCAAGAATCCTCACTCGATTTCTAGTCGTTTTATTTTCCTGTTGAGGAATTTTTTTTATTTAATTTTTAGCGATGATATTTTCTTAAAAGAGCCTTCTACCATATGATTGTGATGCTTTACTTGTAAATACATGGCTACTCCCAGAGCATTACACACAACATAAGAAGTATGCACTTTATAATTTATACACCTCTCTCTCTCTAAAAGCTCCATTAAGGGTTGTTTCTCTTACTTTATACTACAAGTATCCATCTTAAGAGTCATTTGTATAAAAAGCTCGGTTTACATTCACTTTATACACATCTCTCTCTAAAAGCTCCATTAAGGGTTGTTTCTCTTGCTTTATACTCATGGTTTGAAAAAACACGCCTAGAGGAGTAAAGGCGTTCGAGGCGAAACGGGACAAAGGGAAAACGCCTCGAGGCGACCGCCTCGGATCCCCCTGGCTGAGGCGTGCGCCTCGGATGCCTGAGGCGGTCGAGGCGAGGCAAGGTGGGGCGATGCGTACGGTGAGGCGTTAGGTATTTTTCAAGCATTTTTTAAAGAAAATAATAGTCCCAGTGGTATTTTCAGATTTTTATGAAGGTCTAGTTGTTGAGTATATATTTATACAGGATGAATGCTTAAATTTGACTTCTTTCATATTCATATTTACCATAAACATGTTAAATTATTTCAGTGAACTCTTACTATTATACCCTTAAACATATAAGAAACTGCATGTGAATTTGAATACCCATATAAGAAAAAAATTTGGGTTCATTAGGCCGTTCTTCGTCTGGGTTCAGTAGAACATACAGTTAGGATTCAAATCATATGATTCATATCAATAACTTGGATATCTATAATGACAACTATAGCCAATCCTTTTTTTATAAATATTTTAATAATAGTTATAGCCAATGATTTCCTTTTGACTGAGCAGAAATTTAGTAGAAAGGTTTATGGCATTGACATATCCTTTTTTCATGTTCTTATCTTCATAATATCATTATATATTACATTGTTATATATCATATGTTTGTCAGATTATATTATTTCACCAATAAATATATTTATTATATATTTTGTAATTATTTTCCTATACTAAGTGAGGCTTACGCCTCGACCACCTCAAGGCTATGCCTCTCCTCGCTTACAGGAAAAACGTCTCGTTTTGCTTTTCATTTTTTCAAACCTTGTTTATACTACAAGTTGTAGAGAATATTTGTTGTCGGTGTATCTTTTTCTTTATTGTTATTTTCTCTGTAGCCTCTTATGTAATTTACCCGCGTGTCCTCTCTATATTAGAGAGCCTAGGGTTCTATGGAATAAAAAGATTGCTCATTTCCACCAACATGGTATCGGAGCCAAAACCCTAACCCTAAAAGCCCCATCCTGCCGTCACCCCTCTCTCCCTCTCTCTCCAACCCTCAACGGCGCCGCCGATCCCTCCTTCCCGCCGCCGAGACCCTCCAGCTACGCCGCCGGCCTCTCCTCCTCGCCGACAACCCCCCTCCTCGTCACCGACAACCCTCCTTCCCGCCTCATAGTCGTCGGTTTCCCCCCGCCGGCAACAACTCCCTTCCGCCGACACTCCTCCTGCCGACCTTTGACGCCGTCGGCCCTTTAACGCCGTCGTAGGGAACCTTCACCGCCGGGTTCCCTTCTCTCCAGAGCCGGCACTCCTTCCTCCGTCAGCCACTATCTCTCCATGGATTTTGTTGACGCATATAGAATAACTGTACCTCTTCGTTATTTTATTTTTCTGTTATTCTCTTTATGTAATTTACCCATAGGCTACTCTCCTATATAAGAGAGCCTAGGGCTTATGGAATAGATTATCTCATTCACTTTTTCCCAACATGGTATCAGAGCGACGGTCCTAGACCGGAGTTCTCGAAACCCTAACCCTAACCCACCCCACCCGCCGGCTCTATCTCTCTTCTTCTCTCTCTCTCTCTCGATCGGCGCGCCTCCAACGCCGCCGCCTCTTCTCCTTCGCGCGTCGGTGCTCCTGTGCATCTTCTCCAGCGCGCAATCTCCTGCGCACGAGGTCACGCACCTGCGCCTACGCCACGCGCACATCATCTCCTGCGCGCGATCCTCCAGTGCGCCTGCGCGTGAAGCACACCATCTCCAGTGCGCCTGCGCGTGAGGGGCGCCATCTCCAGTGCGCCTGCACACCATCTCCAGTGCGCCTGCGCGATCTTCCAGCGCGCCTGCGCACCATCTACAGTGCGCGATTGCGCACCTGCGCGTGAAGGCTACATACCGCGTGTGCAGATCGCTGTGTGCAGATACCACGTGATTGCGCACAGTGCGCGTGAAGGGTATTAGACAGTGCGCAGACCGCTGTGCGCATACCGCGTGCATCTTCGTCATTCCTGTGCGTGTGCAGATCGTAGCACGCGCACATTCATGGGGATAGTTGCTTGAGGTCTACACACGCAACTAATCCCGTCTATGTCATTGTAGAGAAAGATTATCTTCTGTCATTCGCTCCAGTCTTCCGTCTCCAGTATGTCAGAAAGCAAGGCAGATATCCCGTCTATTGGCGCATTTCGTGGTCCAGCGCCCATTGTCAAGATGGATGGTACGAACTATGAACTGTGGGCAATGCAGTTCATGAGTATGATGAAGTCTACAGGTAAGAAGCACATTCTTACCGAACCTGAGCCTGCGGAGAAGACTGGAGTCCATGCCTCATGGGGGGTCGATGATGCATATGCCAAGGTGTGGCTATCTGGCACATTGGCTATTGAAATTGCCAATGACATTCTACATCAACCCACATCCAAAGACATGTGGGATATCCTGGCAGCGACATATTCTCAGGCGAAGAACGAAACGAAGATCCTGCAACTACAACATGATATATTCACAATAAAGCAGAACGACCGTCCTTCACATTCTCTCTACACATCACTGAGAGGGATGTTCGAGAAGTTCTATAGCTTCATGCCTCTTACCGCCACGCCAGAACAGCAGAAGACACACAGGAATGCGACGATGGTGGGTGTGTTTCTCGCTGCACTTGATCCAGAGTATGAGGCAGCACGGTCTCAGATTTTGGCGGACTCGACTATTCCTCCCATGGAGGAAGCTTTTTACAGATTGAGTAGGATTACAGTGCCTTCAGCAGCTGCGAGTCAGAATTCCTCAGCTATGGCAGCCAACAGAGGCCGCGGTTTTCATCACCAGGGCCGTGGACGTGGACCTCGTGGAAGGGGTGGCCGCACTAGGCCAACATGCACATATTGTCACCGAGTCGGACATAATGAAGACACATGCTATTCGAAGCATGGATTCCTTGCATCTGCACGAGCCACTGAACAGATAGAGCCCCCATCTGCTACTACCTTGGATCAACGATTTGATGATCTAGTTGCTCGCCTCAGGGGCATCATCCCACCATCTGGTCCAGCACCGACTACAAAGAGTCATACTGATGCTGCTGCTTCTGCCTCTGCATCTACTAGTACTTCAGGTAGTACACTTGCACTCCACAGTAGTAGATCTGATACACTGCCATGGATCATGGACTCGGGCGCTACACATCATCTATGTGGCGACCAGAGTCTACTTACAAGATACACTCAGATCCCTCCAGGACGGACAATAGTGTTTGCTAATGGCACGCATTCCCCTATCACTGGTCAGGGGGAGATTAGATTGACACCTTCTATGCAGCTTAAGAATGTCCTACATGCACCACATTTTTCTATGAATCTGTTGTCAATTAGTCAGATTACGAAGGATCTCCATTGTCGAGCTATTTTTGATCCATCTTCTTTGATTTTTCAGGACATCCGTACGGGCAACGTGATTGGTCATGGCTATGAGCAAGGAGGCCTTTACCGTCTGAACCAGATCCCATTTGCTGGAACCACATCCTCTCCTGCTGGACAAGTATCTCCTCTCCTGTGGCATCTGCGTTTTGGTCATTTACCGCTTCAGAAGTTGTGTCGAGTTCTACCCTATAGTCTCTCTCACACACTTATCCAGTGTGAGGCATGTCAGTTGGGAAAGCATCACAGGTCGTCCTTTCCCAGTCGTCCAGGTCGGAGTAGTAACTCCAAATTTGAGTTGTTTCATATAGATGTCTGGGGTCCGAGTCGTGTTCCCGATCATCAGGGACACATGTTTTATATTGTTTTTGTGGATGATTTCTCGAGAGTGTCATGGGTGTTTCTTATGAATAATAAATCTGAAGCAGGAAATATTATTATCCATTTTCTAAATGAAATTCAGAATGTTTTCTCCACATCTGTCAAACTTGTGAGAAGTGATAATGCTTTAGAGTTATGCACCCACACTTTGGCCAATTACTACTCCTCAAAAGGGATTATTCACCAAACCTCTTGTGCTCATACATCTCAACAGAATGGGATTGCTGAAAGAAAACACCGTCACCTTCTTGATGTCACAAGGTCTCTTCTTATACACAGTCATGCTCCCTACTCCTATTGGGGTGATGCAGTTCTTACTGCATGTTACCTAATCAACCGTATGCCCTCGTCTGTCTTGAATGAACAGATTCCTTTTTCACTCATTTACCCAGACAAGGATTTGTTCGCTCTTACTCCTCGTGTGTTTGGGTCAGTCGTATTCGTCCATCAGTTGTCGCCTGGTACTGACAAGCTCTCTCCTAGGGCTGTCAAGTGTGTCTTTGTGGGGTACTCCAGAACTCAAAAGGGGTACAAGTGTTTTGATCCAGTGCGTCGGCGGTATATGATCAGTGCAGATGTTACATTTTTTGAATCTGTTATGTATTTTTCAGCATCTGGAGACATGCAGCTACCACCTATACCTCCTGATGCCATATTAATGGCACCACCGCCACCACTTCAAACAACACCAGCGCCACCACCACCGCCACCACCACCGCCACCACCACCACCGCCACCACCACCGCCACCGCTAGTCTCTCCACTACCATTCCATTACACCCGCAGGCCTTCTCCAGCTCATGGTCCTGACCCGTCAACTATCTCGCCTATGGTATGTAATGAAAATATTAATGTTGATGGATCTGACGACATTTTACAACAGGATGTAGTGCATGAGCATGGTGAGAATACAGATGATTTGGATGTTCCAATTGCTCTACGCAAGCCGAAGAGAAGCTGTGCCAAATATCCATTATCAGCAGCTGTGTCTTTTGAGAGGCTATCTGGAGACTTCAGGACGTTTGCATTGGCACTTTCAGCTACAGACATTCCACGGGATCATCACGATGCTTTGCAGGATGCTAGATGGCGGCTAGCAATGGAAGAAGAAATGGCGGCACTTCAATCCAGAGGAACCTGGACCTTGGTTCCAATACCTCCAGATGTCAGCCCGGTGAGTTGCAAATGGGTGTTTACAGTGAAGCACAATGCAGATGGTTCCATTGACAGGTACAAGGCACGCCTTGTTGCACGTGGCTTCACACAGACATACGGGGTAGATTACCTTGACACATTCTCCCCTGTGGCGCGTCATTCCACTCTACGGATCCTGTTATCAGTTGCAGTTGCTAGAGACTGGCCGCTTTATCAACTGGACGTGAAGAATGCATTTCTGTATGGCGACTTGCAGGAGGAAGTCTATATGCAACAGCCACCTGGTTTTGCTGTTGAGGGGGAGTGTTCCAAGGTATGCAGATTACATAAGGCCATCTATGGCCTTAAGCAGAGCCCCAGAGCATGGTTTCAGAAGCTTTCAGATCTCTTTGAGAAACAAGGATATAAACGCTCCAATGCTGATCATTCCTTGTTTGTACAGAAGACGGCTAGAGGTATCATTGCAATCATGGTTTATGTTGATGATATCTTGATTACAGGTGATGATGACCAGGGCATTAAGCAGGCAAAGGAAAGGCTGGGGACCGAGTTTGTCACCAAGGACTTGGGAGTCCTTAGATATTTTCTGGGGCTGGAGTTTGCTAGAAATCCATATGGATTAGTAATGTCACAGAGAAAGTATGTTACAGATCTATTGAGTGAGACATGTATGCTAGGGTGTCGACCTGCTACGACACCAATGGATCCTAGCATGAAGCTGTATGATGATGACACAGAAGAGGTGGACAAGAGAAGGTACAAAGAACTGGTAGGCAAACCTACTGTATGTCACGATCACTAGACCTGATATATCATTTGCAGTGAGTCGTGTGAGCCAGTTCATGGAGCAACTACGTCAGGCCCATATGGATGCAATACACATGATTCTGAGATATTTAAAATCATCTCCAGGTGCAGGCTTGCTATTTAAGAAAGGAAAGGAGATCTCTATCACGGCATGTGCGGATGCAGACTATGCAGGATGCCCCAAGGACAGGAAGTCCACATCAGGATTTGCAGTCTATGTTGGAGATGCTCTAGTTTCGTGGAAGAGCAAGAAACAGACAGTGGTAGCTAGATCCAGTGCTGAATCCGAATACAGGGCTATGGCCCAGGCTAGCACAGAAATGATGTGGGTGAAATCTTTACTTGCAGATCTATGTCTTGATATACCTCTTCCTATGATGTTGGAATGTGACAATCAGGCCGCCTTGTTCATTGCAAATAACCCAGCCTTTCATGAGAGGACCAAGCACATTGAGGTCGACTGTCACTACATACGTGACATGATTCAGAAGGGGTTCATTGCTACATCTCACGTCACATCAGAGAATCAGACTGCTGATATTTTCACCAAGGCATTACTTCGAGGCCCGTTCCAGAAGTGTGCGTCCAAGCTGAGCATGATTGATATCTATGCTCCATCTTGAGGGGGAGTGTTGACGCATATAGAATAACTGTACCTCTTCGTTATTTTATTTTTCTGTTATTCTCTTTATGTAATTTACCCATAGGCTACTCTCCTATATAAGAGAGCCTAGGGCTTATGGAATAGATTATCTCATTCACCTTTTCCCAACAGATTTGGGTGCATAAAAGTCTACATATGCACTCAAATCCTATCAAGTTTATGTAGACACTGGTTTCTCGTCTACAATCCCTAGTTTTCGTCTCCGGCAACATGTCAAGAAAGTAAAGTCGATATGCCCCCATAGGCGCATTCAAAGGTCCAGCACCAATAGTCAAGATGGATGAGACGAACTATGAGCTCTGGGCGATGCAGTTCATGAGTCTCATGAAGTCGAACGGTAAGAAGCATATACTTATCGAGGAAGAGCCGGCAGAGAAGACTGGTATCTATGCCTCCTGGGAGGCCGGTGATTCTTATGTCAGTGTTTGGCTATCAGGAACACTGTCGATGGAGATTGCCAATGATGTCCTCCATCAGCCCACCGCCAAGGCGATGTAGGATATACTGGCTGCCACATATTCACAAGTGCGGAACGAGACCAAGATGTTACAGCTCCAACATGACATTTTCACGATGAAGCAGAATGGGCGGCCGCTTCATACGTCCCTGCGGGGGATGTTTGAGAAACTATATAGCACTATACCGCTCACGGCTACTCCTGAGCAGCAGAAGACCTTCCGGAATGCTACCATGGTGGGAGTACTACTAGCAGCACTTGATCCTGAGTATGAGGCATCCCGCTCTCAGATACTTGCCAATGCTACTATTCCTCCTATGGAGGAAGTTTACCGGAGGCTCAACCGCATCTCTATTTCTTCCAGCATATCTACTCCTCCCCTTCGGCGATGGCTGTATCGCGAGGGAGAGGTGGTCAGTCTTCCTTTCGTGGACGGGACCTCGTGGCCGAGGATGTCGTTTTCGCCAGTCGTGCACTTTATGTCATCGCACAGGTCACTCAGAGGATACATGCTATTCTAAGCCTGGGTTTCCAGCATCGGCGCGTGTAGCCGAGCATGTTACATCTTTGTAGGCTTTCACTCCAGATCACTGGTTCGAAGAGCTTGTGGTGCGCCTGCGTGATATTATGCAATCATCTACTGATTCTCCAGGTGGATCTTCAGACATTGCCGCTTCAGCATCTACCAGTACTTCTGCCGCTGCCAGTACCTCAGGTAGTGCTACTGCTTTTACATCCTGTCATGATCTCTCAGATTGGATTATGGATTCTGGCGCCACCCATCATCTCTGCTGTAACAGAGATAGACTTAAGTCATATAGAGACATTCCACCTGGACGCTTAGTGCTTATAGCTGATGGGACTCATTCCCCCATCGTTGGACATGGGGAGATCACCTTGTCACCGTCTATGCATTTACAGAATGTTCTACATGCTCCTGAGTTTTCCATGAATCTATTATCCATTAGTCAGATTACGAAGGATTTGCACTGTCGCGCTATATTTGACCCATCGTCTCTCATTTTTCAGGACATACTAACGGGAAGGGTGATTGGCTGTGGCTCTGAGCAAAATGGTCTCTATCGTTTGGTCCGGAATTCATATGCTGACGTCTCTTCCCATTCTGCCGGATCAGTCTCTCCGTATACCTGGCATCTACGCTTTGGTCACCTCCCGCTCCAAAAGATGCGTCATCTCTTGCCTCAGATCTCTCCGAGTTCGTTATTTCGTTGTGAAGCCTGTCAGTTGGGAAAGCATCATCGTTCTAGCTTCCCTAGTCGTCAGTATTGGAGCAATGGCTCCCCATTTGAATTGTTTCATATTGATATTTGGGGTCCGAGTCGTGTTCCTGATCATCAGGGACACATGTTCTATCTGGTTGTAGTTGATGACTTTTCTCCTGTATCGTGGGTATTTCTTTTAAATAATAAATCTGAAGCAGGGGATGTTATTAAAAATCTTATCATCGAAGTGCAGAAAGTTTTTCCTTCTTCGGTCAAATATGTTTGTACGGATAATACATTGGAATTCTAAACTCGTTGTCTCTCCCATTTCTTTTCGTCTAAAGGTATTATTCATCAAACCACTCGTGCTTACACATCTCAACAGAATGAAGTGGCAAAGAGAAAACATCGTCATCTTCTTGACATCACTCGAACCCTGCTTATCTAGAGTTGTGCGCCTATCACGTTTTGGGGAATGCTGTCCTTACGGCCTGCTACCTTGTCAATCGGATGCCGTCCTCTGTTCTTGTTGAGAAAATTCCTCTTTCCGTTATTTTCCCAGATAAGGAATTGGTTTCACTTACCCCTCATATATTTGGTGCTATTGCTTTTGTTCACCACTTGTCTCCTGGACTTGACAAACTCTCTCCTAGAGCCGTCAAGTGTGTCTTTGTAGGTCACTCTCGGACTCAGAAGGGTTATCGTTGTTATGACCCTACAACCGGAAAATATTTTATCAGTGCTGATGTTTACATTTTTGAGTCTGTTATGTACTTTTCCCCTGTAGGTGACATGTTGGCTTCTTCTACATCTAATGATGACGTCTATGTTCCTCCTCCTCCTAGTCTGAGTCGACCTGTGTCCGTTCCTGTCCCGGTTGTCACGTCGACGTCATCTCCACCACCACCACAACAACCTATCCCACCATTACCTAAATTCTATACACGTCGGTCAGGTCCTACTCAGGCGGCACGTCAAGCATCCATCACGCCTCAGGTATGTTCAGATGCTATTACTAATGATGGGTCAGATAATGTGCATGTGCAGGATTCTTCTTTGGAGGAGGAGGATGCACCATCGAGTACAGTGGACGATGATCTTGATGTCCCCATTGCTATTTGGAAGCAGAAACGGACTTGCGCGTCTTATCCCCTTGCTTCCCAGGTTTCCTTTCACCGTCTCATAGGTGACTTCCAGAGCTTTGCTGCGGCTTTGTCTTCTGTGGAGATACCACGGACATATCAAGAGGCTATGAAAATTGACTGCTGGAGATTGGCTATGGAAGAAGAAATGCATGCTTTACAGTCCTGTGGTACATGGAGCTTGGTTACCGCTCCATCTGGCGCTTCTATTGTTAGCTGCAAATGGGTGTTCACAGTAAAGTACCATGCAGATGGCAGTCTTGACCGGTACAAAGCACGACTTGTTGCGAGAGGTTTTACTCAAACCTATGGGTGTGGACTATTTGGATACCATTCTCTCCAGTGGCCCGACACTCTACTCTTCACATTCTTCTTTCTGTTGCTGTGGTACGTGACTGGTCCATATTTCAACTTGATGTCAAGAACACATTCTTGTATGGAGATTTGCAGGAAGAAGTCTACATGCAGCAGCCACTGGGGTTTGCTGCTGAGGGGGAGAATCATATGGTGTGTAGACTTCACAATGCAATATATGGTCTTAAACAGAGCCTAAGGGCGTGGTTCCAGAAGCTTTCCCACCTAATTGAACGACAGGGATTCAAAAGATCAAATGCGGACCACTCGTTGTTCATTCGGAAGACTTCTAGAGGTACGGTTGTCATCATGGTATATGTTGATGGTATTATGGTTACAAGAGATGATGTTCGGGGAGTAGAGATGGCAAAAGCATTTTTGGGCCGTCAGTTTGTCACGAAGGATCTTGGTACCCTAAGATATTTTCTGGGGTTGGAATTTGCCAGGAATGCACAGGGTCTGATGATGACCCAAGGGAAATATATTACAGATTTGCTGGTTGAAACGGGCATGGTTGGATGTAGACCATCGAGCACTCCTATGGATCCAAGTATGAAATTGTATGACAATGACACTGAAGAGGTGGACAGGAGAAGATATAGAGAGATGGTGGGTAAGCTTCTTTACATCACCATAACTCGGACCCGATATTGCTTTTGCAGTAAGTCGAGTGAGTCAATTTATGGAGCAGCCAAGACATGTACATATGGATGCTATACACATGATACTGAGGTATCTAAAGTCTTATCCAGGCTCAAGGTTGCTGTTTAGAAAGAATACAGATTTATCTATTTCAGCTTGTGCTGGCGCAGACTATGCAGGGTGTCCCAAGGATCGTAAGTCTACTTCAGGCTTTGCAGTTTTTGTGGGGAGCTCTCTGGTTTCTTGGAAAAGCAAGAAACAAACTGTTGTAGCGAGATCCAGTGCTGAATCTGAATATAGGGCCATGGCGCAAGCAAGCACGGAGATGATGTGGGTTCGAGCCGTATTAGAAGACTTGCATATAGATGTACCTCTACCCATGCAGCTACAGTGTGACAATCAAGCAGCTTTGTTTATTGCCAACAATCCAGCATTTCACGAAAGAACAAAACATATCGAAGTAGACTGCCACTACACTAGAGATATGATCCAGAAGGGCTTGATTTCTACTTCACATATTAGTTCAGAGGAGCAGACCGCCGACATTTTTACCAAGCCATTGCTCAGATGACCTTTTCAGAGATGCTCTTCCAAGCTGAGCATGATTGATATCTATGCTCCATCTTGAGGGAGTCTAGAGAATATTTGTAGTCGATGTATCTTTTTCTTTATTGTTATTTTCTCTATAGCCTCTTATGTAATTTACCTACGGGTCCTCTCTATATAAGAGAGCCTAGGGTTCTATGGAGATTGCTCATTTCACCGACACAAGTATCCATCTTAAGAGCCATTTGTCTAAAAGCCCGGTTTACATTTCAACTTCTTTATAGTGTGCATTTGTTAGCTTCAATATTCTCACTGCACGACTTTGTAATTTGTTATAACCTTTGCTTTACAGTGTTATTATATTGTAATCCATGGTGTGTGATCCAAAAGTGTGCAATATGTGTTATGCAAGTTGTGGAAAGTCTTTAATGTATGATCCGAAGCACTAGTAAGCGATTGAGTTATACTTGGGATAATAATTTGGATAGTGGATTAGTTGTTCGACTTGATAAAAAATCCTAGTCCAGGGACTTGGGTCGTGATTATCACCCGAACGAATTTCCACGTCAAAATCATTGTGTATTATGATTGCAGTTGTTCTATGGATTGACTTATATCTATTTATTAATTGTGATAATTTTGTCGGTAATAACATTTGTTTTAACAATCAAAGAAGTTACAATAAACATGCATAAAAGGGCTATAATTCGAACTCCTTTATTTATTTAAAGATTTTTTTACCGGTACGCTCCTCAGATTATGCAATATCAGTCATGCCCCTCCTATTTTGCAATATCAGTTGTACCCCTACTTCTTGAGCAATTAACAGTTGTGCTCCTCGGGTTGGTTGTGTTATTAATGAGATAAACCAAACTATGATTTATATAAATATAAGGATGTTCTTGGCTCAAAAAAAATATAAGGATGATTTGGCAAAATTTCTTGTAGTTATGCCCTTACAATTTCAAAAAGTTATACTTGTGCCCTTTTTTTCCCTTTACATTTACACTTGTACGCCTGAAATAACACCCATTTGGGAAGGGATTGGACAAAAATTAACCCGAGGTTTGCACCTATTAATTGCCTAAGAAATGTAGGGGCACAACTGATATTGCAAAAAAGAAACGGATGTAACTAGGTATTGCAGAATATAAGGGGCGCACAATAACAACAACAAAGCCTTTTCCCTTATTAAGTAGGGTTGGCTACATGGATTCTTTGCCTCTATTTAGATTTATCTTGGGCCATTCTCGAGTTTAGATCCAAATAACTAAGATCTCTTCGGATAGTTCCATTCCAACAATTCTTGTGCCATGATTGCCCTCTCTTAGCTGGCTCAACATCCCAAATCTCACATATTCTATCGACGCATCAACTGGCCTCCTTTGCAAGTGGCCAAACCATCTTAAGCAATTTTCTCTCATCTTATCCTCTATTAGAGGGACACCAGCTTTCCTTCTACTAGCATCATTCCGAATCTGCTCTTCTCGCGTATGACCACACATCTATCTTAGCATTTTCATTTCTGCTACCGCTATTATCTGCATAAGTCAACATTCAGATTAAGAGAATATAGCTAGTCTTACAGCTACTTTGTAATACTTTTCTTTGATTTTCAAAGAAATTTTCTTATTACATATAATAGTAGAGGGTCCTCTCCACTTTAGCCAGCCTGCATTTATTTTATGAGTGGCATCTCCATCAAATTCCCCATCATATTGTAAAATAGATCCCAGTATGAAAGAATCTTTCTTCTGAATGTCATCATCTCCAATCTTCGCTCGATTCATTCACTACTACTATCATCAAATGTGCACTCCATATATTCAGTTTTAGACTTACTTATATGAAATCCTTTAGTCTCCAAGGCATGCCTCCAAACCTCAAGCTTTCACTTACTCCATCTATAGTCTCATCAATCAACACAATATCATTGGCGAATAACACACACCAAGGTATCTCATCCTAAATGTGACTAGTCAATTCATCTATAATCAAAGTAAAAATGAATAGACTTAAAATGGAACCTTGATGCAGACCGATGCTGATGTCAAATAGTCAGTCTTCTCAGACTGGATCCTTATACAAGATGAAGCCTTGTTATACATATCCTTTATAGGACATGTACTTGTCTTTTCTCCAAAACTCTTCACAAAATCTTCCGTAGGACTAAATCATAAGCTTTCTTCAAATCATTAAAAAATATATGGAGGTTCTTCATTTTAGTTCTATAAAGCTCCATTGTTCTCCTCAACAAGTGGATAGTTTCAATAATTGAGCGATCAGACATGAGTCTGAATTGTTTTTCTGTTACATTGGAAACTTGCCTTAACCTTCTTTCAATCACATGTTCCAAAATTTTCATAGTGCGATTCATCAATTTGATACCTCTGTAAGTCGAACAATTTGTCTGTCTCATTTATTCCTTTAAAGAGGCACTATGATGCTTCCCCTCCATTCTTCAGACATTTTCTTGCTTCGTCAAATAACATTGAATACATTTGTGAACTAAGTCAAGCCACATTCACCTAGTACTCTCCATACTCTTATAGGAATGTCATCATGTCCTACACCTTTCCTAGGTTTCATAATTTTCAAAGTCTCCTCTACTTCCTTCTTTGTATCCGTCTATAGCTTGCACGATTCATGTACCTTTTACTACTAGCTAGATCTCCCAACGTGGTCTCTTTATTCCCTTCCCCAGTAAAAATCTTATGGAAATACTACTTCCATCTAGTCTCTATATCTTTCTAAGTAACAGGCACATATCCTTCCTCATCTTTAATGAATCTCACTTGAGAAAGATCTCCGGTCTTCCTTTCTCTTGTTTCGGCCAATCTGAATATATCCTTCTGGACCTCCTTAAAGTCAAGCTTTTTGTACAACTTCATAAGATTTGGACTTGGCTTCACTTACAGCCTTGTTTACTTCCTTCTTCACTGTTGTGTAGTTTGTGACAATTTCGTCTCGACTATCTTATACATGAGCTTTAAAGCAAGCTCTTTCCATTTTAAGTTTCTCTTGCACTCCTTCGCTCCACCACCAAGCCTCCTTTTGGCATAGGACTCCTCCCTTCGCCTAGCGTCTCTTTAGCTACCCTTCGGATACAAGATGCTACCGCCTCCCACATCTCTTTCGCACTTTCGTTATAATCCCATCTTCTAAAAACCTTCTCCTTGAAGCTTGATTGCTTCAGTTGAATATTTCACCATCTAGTTCTAATGATCTTGTAAACCATCATTTTAATTGCACATCCATGACTAGCAAGCGATGTTGAGATGTCAAGTTCTCTCTTATCTCTCATCATGGTATTGGAGCAACGGTCCTAGACCAGGGTTCCCGTATCTCAAAACCCTAACACTACCTATCGCCCCTTTCCTCCCTCCCTCCCTCCTGCCCGTCGTTGGCAGCCGTCATCCGATCGCATGCTGTAGGCTAACAGACTGTCGCCCGCAAGCCGCCATCCGGCCATCACCTAGCGGACTGCTGCCTGCCGACTAGCGGACTGCCATTCGCCGCCTTCCATCCGAGCGCAGGAGCCTCCCATCCGCCTGCAGGAGGCCTCCCATCCGGTCGCCGCCTAGCGGACTGCCGCCCGTCGCCTCGCCTAGCGGACTGCTGCCCGTTGCCTCGCTAGCGGACTGCCGTCCGCCGCTGTCTAGCGGCCTGCCTACTGCCTACAACAGCCTTGCGGGCTGTCTGGTGGCCAGTTGTAGCTGCTCCCACGGGTATGGCTGCCCCACCGCCTGCGGACTGCAGTCTGCCTATTACCGTTGCAATACACTATCTGATTTCAATCGGAAATGTGATTACAGACATCTAAATCAAGTTTATGGGCCTAGACTACAGCAAGGGTTGAAGAGAATGGTTGTATGAGTCTACATGTACAACCAATCCTGCATATGAGTATGTAGACTTGCTCAGAGTGCCTACACCCCAGTTTTGTTCCGCATTTTGGCATTTTTTATCATCATGGCAGACAACAAGAGTGGCGTAGGTATGCGGATGACACTATTGTTTTCATTGAGGGAGGTTTGGAGGAGGTCGGAGGAATGGCGGTCACGTTGAAAATATTTAGTGAGCTTTCGGGGCTCCTCATTAATCACTCTAAGTCCAAAGTCATCTCTTTCGCTTGGGGATGCGGGCTCGGCTGCGGCTTGTGGGGAGCTTCTGGGAAGTTTACCCTCTTCTCTCCCAATTGATTATCTTGGGCTGCCGCTGGGGGCGAGGAGGGCGAGATTGCATGCATTGGCACAAGGTGGTGGACAAGGCGGAAAGGAGGCTTGCTGGGTGGAGTGCGGCGTTGCGTTGATGCTCAAGTGGGTCAGCATGCTTTGGGGCAGCGCCACCACCTTCTTCCCGTCCATGTTGCGGGAAGTTTTAACTCCCGGGGTGGACATGTTGCGCGATGTTGATACTCGGCGGTCGGGAACCCCCTTCTGGCGGGGGATCACATCGGCGGTTAGGCGGTATTCTCATCTATTTAAACCTGTGCTTGGGGATGGCAATTCCTTTCTTTTCTGGCGCGACAGTTGGGCGGGGGCGAGCTCTCTTGGGGACGCTTTCCCTCGTCTCTGCGCCCTGGCTTCAGATTCGGGTGCGACGGTGGCCTCCGCCTGGGGTGGGGACGGCTGGTTCCCGCCGTTTGCTAGTAACCTTTCGGATGACCGGTTTGAAGATTTATTGGCTCTACTCCAGCTTCTTGCGGGTGCGCCCACTTCATCGAGTGGCAGGGATCATTGGGCTTGGCGCGTTGAGGGCTTCTCCACTCGTCGGGCGTTCAGAACCATCTCGCAACCAGCTCGTCCCTGCAGGAGGAACTCATCAAGGATCTTGGGTGGATGTGGCGTCTGAGGCTCCCTGAGAGGATTGGTTTCTTCTTGTGGCTTTGAGACGCGGGAGGGTGCTGACTAGAGATCGATGTGCGAGGTTTGCTACGGGAATCGGCTCCTCGGATTGTGCGCTTTGTGATGGCAGTGTGGAGTCATTGGAGCACCTATTCTTCCTCTGTCCGAACTCTGCGGCTATCTGGGAGGAGGCTCAACTTCAGTGGGTTAACACTTCCTCTGCCTCGTCGTTTTGGGATTCGCTGCGTTCGAATGATGGTAGGCCGAGGAGGGAGCTGCTACGCCCTCTCGCGTGTGTATGGGCGCTGTGGCTTGGTCGGAACGCGAAGATTTTCAGGGGTCAATGGTTCTACAAGGAGAATATTATCGCGCACGTTTCTTTGCTTCTTAATGAATGGATGATGCTGTAGTGTGTTTCTCTTTTCGGGTATATTAAGGGATCTGCTCGATCCTAGGCGATTGTATTACCCTCTTCTTACTCTCCTTCTCCAACTTCTTAATAAAATTTTGGGGCGATCACCATGCCGTGTATCCCCCAAAGAGCTTTGGCTTCAAAAAAAAACAAAGAGTGGCGTATTTTCATCGTCCGGTGCCTTCAACGGACCGACTTCCATCGTAAAGATGGACGTAACCAACTACGAGTTGTGGTCCATGCTGTTTCGTACCCTTATGCAGTGCCATAACAAGAAGTATATTTTCACTGATTTCGAGTTGACAGACAAGACTGGGGCTAATGCTTCTTGGGAAGCAAGATGATGCCTGTGCACGGATTTGGCTCTCCGAGATGCTTACCACGGAGATTACCAATGACATTGTCAATCAACCCACAACCAAAGCTATGTGGGACTTCTAGCTGACACATATGGACAAGCCAAGAATGAGAGTAAGATCCTCCAGTTGCAGTATGACATATTCTCGACAAGCAGAATGGTCAACCTCTTCATGCACACTTCTCACATATCCGAGGCATGTTTGAGCGACTTCATATCTTTACCCAATTCTACCAACACTGAGCAGCATCATGTATATCGGAATGCCATATGTCAGGAGTCTTCCTGTCATCCCTTAACTATGGGTACGATGCAAAACGTGCTCAACTGCTTACTGGAGAGATGATACCTCTGCGATGGTAGCTTCTCACGACAGAGGGGGTACTTCTCAGTTTCGTGGACGAGGATCTCGTGGTAGAGGAGGATGATGTTAGCGTGGTCTATGCTTGCACTGCCATCGTCCATGTCATTTAGAGGAGACATGCTATCTGAAGTATGGGTATCCTGCATCTGCTCGTGTAGCTGAGCAGACAGAGTTTTCTCTGGCTCCTTCTCATGATGCGAGGCTGGATGATATTTTCTCTAGATTGAGAGAAAATGATGACCACACCGCCCACCCAGCTGCAGGATCTTCAGACGTTGCAGCTGCTGCTAGTGCTTCTACGAGTTCGTCAGGTATTGCTTATGCACTTAAACGGTTGTAGCAGTTCAGATTTGACTGATTGGATCATGGACTCTGGAGCATATCATCATATGTGTGGAGATCGTGCTCAGTTTAGTTCTTACAGATTTATCCCTCCTGGTAGATCAGTGGTGATTGCAAATGGGGTTCATCTACCCATTGTTGGTTATGGGGAGATTGTCCTAGCACCCATGACGCGCCTGCAAAATGTTTTACATGCTCCAGCATTCCAGATGAATCTTTTGTTTATTAGTCAGATTACAAAAGATTTATATTACCGTGCCATATTTGACCCATCTTCTCTTGTGTTTCAGGACATACTTACGGGTAGGGTGATTGCATGTAGCCGTGAGCAGAGAGGAATTTATAAACTGGTCCAACCTCTGTATGTTGGTGTTGCTATCATTCCTTCTGGATCAGTTTCTTTTTTCATGTGGCATCTTCGCTTTAGACACCTTCCTCTGCAGAAGTTGTGTCATGTTCTCCCTCAGAACTCTACGCGTACCACCTTGGAGTTGAGGCATGTTAGCTTGGGAAGCCCTATCGTTCTTCTTTTTCGAGTCGCCAGAGTCGTCACAACAATCAATCGTTTGAGTTGTTTCATTTTGATATCCTGGGTCCTAGTCATGTTCCTGATCATCCAGGGACATCAGTTTTATATGGTTGCCGTGAATGATTTTTCTAGATTATCTTGGGTCTTCCTGGTTAAAGAATAAGTCCAAAGCTGGTCCTATCATTAAATCATTTCTTATTGAAATTTAGAATATTTTCCTGCTAATGTGAAGTTCATTCGCACTGACAATGCCTAGGAATTCTCCACTTTACAGATGTCTGACTTTCTCAGATCTCTTGGTATTGCTCACCAGACTTCTTGTGCTTACACTTCGCAACAGAATGGTGTTGCTGAACACAAACAATATAATCTTCTTGATGTCACGAGGACTCTTTTGATTCAGAGTCAAGCTCCTCTTTTGTTCTGGGGTGATGCGGTCCTCAGTGCATGCTACTTAGTGAACCGCACGCCTTCCACTGTCTTTGGAGGAAAGGTTCCTTTCTTGATTGTGTTTCTCGAGGACCTATTCAGTCTTACTCCCAGGGTCTTTGGGTCCGTGTCCTTTGTCCATAATTTACTCATGGTCGTGACAATCTCTCTCCAAGAGCTGTCAAATATATGTTTGTTGGCTATTCTCATACCAAAAAAGGTATAGGTGTTTTTGATCCCGTAGGGAGAAAGTATTATTTGAGTACCGAGTCACATTTTTTAGTCTATTATGTTTTTCCCTCCTACAGGTGACAGGTTGTTTAACTTCGACTTTGCAGAGAATGTCTTTGTTTCACCACCTCCGTTATCTACACCAACACCACCTTGTTGAGTCACAGTCATCTCCACCAACACCTCCTCCACTACCTCCACCTCCACCTCCGTCTACCTTGACACAGTTCCTGCCACGATTTTACATTCACAGGCCCTCTACTCGCCGCTCTACTCATGCGCCTTCTTCGTCATCCAACACGCCTATGGTATGTACTGAACACATTGTTTCTACTGATGGCACTGGTCCTATGCTTGTATCGTATGATACTGTACAGGAGTAGTTGATAACAGGGGAACATAGAGGTTGATGATCTTGATGTTCCTTTTGCCTTGAGGAAGTCGTGTTGTAACTGTGCCACTTATCCTCTTAATGCTCATGTTTCCTTTGATCATCTCTCAGAGGAGTACTGAAGGTTTGTCATGGGACTCTCTGCTGTCACTTTACCACAATCATACTAGGAGGCGGTACAAGATAGTAGCTGGCGACTTGCTATGGAGGCGGCGATGATCACTTTGCAGTTTTGTGGTACCTGAAGTGTTTTTTCTGCTCCTCCAAGTGACTCTGTTGTGGGGTGCAAATCGGTCTTTACGGTAAAAATCAATGGACGGATGGTAGTGTGGATTGTTACAAGGCAAGGCTTGTTAGCACGCGGATTCACCCAGACTTATGGGGTGGACTATCAAGATACCTTTTGATGCAAACGCGATTCGGCGGAAACGTTAAATAATAAATTTTTTGGTGGATTTTGTTGGTAGAAGAAAAGAGAGGGGGTTGAGAAGAGAAAATAGAGGGGTTGAGAAGAGAACTCGTCGGGAATACGAGAGGTTGAAGGAGGAGAACCGCGGAGATCGCGTGGAGAGAGAGGGAGAGGAGCAAGGAGAGAGATAAATCTCAATTTTAATTAATACTTGACTGACTGAAAACATTGGACTACCATCTCTTTATATAGGAGAGATGGGGTTACAAAAATAGTAAACTAATTAAAATTGACAACCAACTTATCCTAATTGGACTCTGACATATTTAAAATTCAAATTGACCTCTAATTACCTTAATTAGACTCTTGACCAAAAATAAAATTAACTCTACGAATAAACGTTGAGATCACAGGCGATCTCAATTATTTAATTAGACAATTATGACAACTTAAAAACGTAAATAAAATTGACCACTAATTAATTAAATAAGTTCGGCCCTATAATTCGAGATCACGCTGCATCAACTCTCCGCCGCTTTAAAAATTCGTCTCCCGACGAATTGCTTGATGTAGGTGCATGCTAGAGAATTCATCCTTGAACTGTAGCTTCAAATGCCTTCAATTAGGTCCTTTTCAATGTTACGTTTGTAGTCTTTTTCAATAGAAGGGCATCTCTGCAATTTTCGTACCCCTTCAATCTTCCCTCACATTCCTATCAATTTCGGTCTTTTTGCAAATAGGTTTTTCAGGGGGTTTCCCTTTGCAAATCTTCCCACTTACACGCCACTCCCACATGGCGTGGGGCGCAAGTCTCGTAACTAGCGGGTTCCCTGTTAGGGCATACCCGGGTTCTTCGCATATATGGAGAGGACGAGGGCGGCGACTTCTTGATGGTGGACGGGACTGGTGCGGTTCTGGCGTTCGAGCGGGGGCGGCAGCCGCGCAAGGTGGTGCAATTACAGGGAGGCGGGGGTCGCGGGGGAGGGCGCAGGGTGCTGGGGAAAGGATCGGGATGCGGGGGAGCCGGTGGATCGCTAGGGGCGGAGGGGAAGGTGGCTGGTGAGGAAGGAGAAGCGGAGGCGCGGGTGCGAAAGGGGGTGAGGTGGGAGGCGAGTGCGCGAAGAGGCGGCGGGAGGGGAAGGCGGTAGGCGCGGGGAAGAGAGGTGGGTGGTAGTTGCGTGGAAGGGGGTGGGCGGCTGGGAATCGATGGTTCGGGAAGAGGGGAGGGCGGTGAACAGGGTGGCGATGGAAGTTGGGACCGGGGAAGAGAAGGTGAGGGTGGGTGGTTGAAGCTGGGATGGGCGGCTGTTGCCGAACTCTGGGAGGGGTTGGGAGAAGGGTAGGCGGGGTCTGGCGGGGTTGGGGTGAGGTTGTTGGATGGAGTGGGCTGGGTTGGCCGAGGGGGTGGTGGTTGTCGGGGTAGGGGGCTGCTAGCGGGGGTGGCAGGATGATGGGTAAGGGGTGGCGGGGGCCTGGGCCACAGGGGTTAGGGTTTCGGGAAGGGGTTGCGGAGGTGAGGGGGCAGCGGGAGGGGATACCTGTAACGGCTGGGGTGGTGTCGGAATAGCCGGTCGGCCGATGATGTCCCCTGTTTCTTCGTCAAATACGGGCCCAAAGTCTTTATTTTCTTCGTTTTCGGGGCTGAAATCAGGTTGCACAGCGGCCTCTACGAACTGACTTTCGTTGTCGATGAACGAATCTTCTTCGGCTTGCGCATCCAACCATTCTTGGACTTTAATGCTTGAGACAAGACGTCGCTTGAACTTGTGTCGTCGCGCGCGTGTACGCGAATCCAGAGATAGGCAACTCAAATTAAATTGCACACGCCAATATGTGACAGGATCGTGGAATCGTGAGAACGACTCCATAACCTGGCTCTGATACCAATTGATGCAAACGCGATTCGGCGGAAACGTTAAATAATAAATTTTTTGGTGGATTTTTTTGGTAGAAGAAAGAGAGGGGTTGAGAAGAGAAAATAGAGGGGTTGAGAAGAGAACTCGTCGGGAATACGAGAGGTTGAAGGAGGAGAACCGCGAAGATCGCGTGGAGAGAGAGGAGCAAGGAGAGAGATAAATCTCAATTTTAATTAATACTTGACTGACTGAAAACATTGGACTACATCTCTTTATATAGGAGAGATGGGGTTACAAAAATAGTAAACTAATTAAAATTGACAACCAACTTATCCTAATTGGACTCTGACATATTTTAAAATTCAAATTGACCTCTAATTACCTTAAGTAGACTCTTGACCAAAATTAACTCTACGAATAAACGTTGAGATCACATGCGATCTCAATTAATTAATTAGACAATTATGACAACTTAAAAACGTAAATAAAATTGACCACTAATTAATTAAATAAGTTCGGCCCTATAATTCGAGATCACGCTGCATCACCTTTTCATCAGTGGCTAAACATTCGACATTGCACATTCTTCTATCGGTTGGTTGTGACTCGGGATTGGGCTTTTTACCAACTTGATGTGAAGAATGCGTTTCTATACGGAGATTTACAGGAGGAGGTATATATACAACAACCACCAGGGTCTACCGCTGAGGGAGTCTTAGAAGGTGCATAGGCTTCACAATGCGATTTACGTCCTAAAGCAGAGTTTGAGAGCTTGGTACCAGAAGCTGTCAGAATTGATAGAGCACTAGGGGTTTGCACGGTCCACTACGATCACTCACTTTTTGTTCAGAGGACACAGATAGGTACAATTGCCATTCTGATTTATGTTGACAATATTATTGTCACAAGTGATAATGAGCAGGTCATTCAGACTGCCAATGAGTTCCTAGGTCAGCAGTTTGTGATGAAGGATCTTGGTAGTCTTCGTTACTTCCTTGGTTTAGAGTTCGTCAAGAACCAACGTGGTCTTGTGATGACCCAGAGGAAGTTTGTGATTGATCTTCTTGAGACTTGGATGACAGGGTGCAAACCTGCTATTGCCCCTATGGATCCGAGCATGAGATTATATGATGATGACACTGAGGAGGTAGACAAGAGGAGATACATGGAGCTTGTTGGAAGCTCCTCTATGCTACTATCACCTGACCATACATATCCTTTGCTGTAAGAAAGGTGAGCCAGCTCATGGAGCACCCCATGAAGGTTCATATGTATGCTGTCTATATAATTATGAGATATTTGAAGACTTTACCATGTACTGGTCTTATTTTCAGCAGAGGTACCTCTCTTTAGGTAATAACATGTGCAGGTGCAGATTATGCAAGATGCCCTAGAGACAAGAAGTCTACTTCTGGCTTTGCTATTTTTGTTGGGAGCTCACTCGTGTCATGGAAAAGCAAGAAGCAGCCCGTGGTTGCTAGATCCAATGCGAGTCCGAATACAGAGCAATGGCTTAGGGGAGCACAAAGATGATGTGGGTTAGATCGGTCTTGACTGGTCTGGCAGTTTAGGTACCTCTTCCCATGCAGCTTCTATGCGACAATCAAGCAACACTTTTTATTGCTAATAATCCTGCATTTCATGAATGGACCAAGCATATAGAGGTGGATTGCCACTATACCAGAGAAATGATCCAGAAGGGTCTCATATCCACCTCCCATGTTTCTACTGGAGATCAGACTGCTGATATATTCACCAAAGCCCTTGCTAGAGGTCCATTTCAGAGATTTTGTTCTGACCTGAGCATGATAGACATATATGCTCCATCTTGAGTGGGAGTGTTGAGATATTTGTATCTCGTTGTAGCTGTTTCTTATCTCTATTTCCTTCACGTGCCTCTTAATGTAATTTACCCAGGGCTTTTTCTTCTATATAAGAGAGCCCCAAGGTCTCTATAATGCATGCAATTTCTATTCTCTCAACAAACCCTATATGCTTGTTTGAGTTTGTGATTATGTAACATTATAAACATATGAATTCCTAATGTTCTTACAAAAAGATACCATTTCTTGAACATATACCATACTCATTGTAGTGAACAAGCATTTGAATATCATTTGTTAATATAAAAATATGTTTATACTAATTAGAAAAAATCATTGTACACTTACATGACATATAAATATATAATATATATTTATGAGATAATAGATTTCGAGGCAAACATTAAATGATACTATCACACAGTTTTTGAGTCTAATGACTATATATATACACGAGGAAATGTGAATAACATATATGTGTGCTACTTGACATAGGTTCATTCAATATATGATGTTTGTTAGTAGAGATGTGACCAATAATATTATATATTGCAATTATGACTTGTATGTTTGTGACTAACATATGCTTTATAGCTTTAATATTATTGTAAAAATATATGTTTATATAGTTTATTATTAATTGCCTAAAAAATGCATAGTAGACCAAGGCGGCGCCTTGGTACCGCCTCACTGCCTTGACTGCCTCGGTCTCGCCTCGGGGACTGTGAGGCTTACGCCCAGGATTTCCATATTGAGGCTATAGCCTCGAGGCGGTTTTTTACGGAAAACCACCTTGAGGCACGTTTTTTAAAGCCATGCTCTTCATTTCCTTTTATCTTCGTCTCTTTCCTTGTCCTTTCTTCTTTCCCTTCCTTTCTTCTACCACCCCATTAATCGTTTCACCTGCAATAACAAAATCTCGAATCCACCTATCACCACAACTACTCGACCGTTGATGCACCAACCACACACCTGCTCCCATCATTGCTCCACCTCCATGCCAAAATCGAACCACATTATCATACATTGTCAACACCATCATTATTTCAATTTCAGTACACCCAGCATTCTCACAAGTTCTTACTTGACTCCCACCGCAACGGAGAACCATTTGCTACCTTGCATTTTGAAACTGTCGGGTTACACTACATTGTCCCCATTATGCTCTGGTTTGAGGAATGCAGATTCATTTTGGGAACTATTCTAAGACGACATTTGTTCTGTGATTTTGACCATATATCTACATGTATTTTATTTTAGAACTTCGTGAACAAGGAATATGAAGTGCTCCATCGAAAGACATTTCATTTGTGAAACATTCAACAAATTACCTTATTATTTCCATGGTGACCATACATGTATCAAATGAAATGGAGATTAGGTGCATTATTCTAAAATTTCTACTTTGATGACAAAATGATTGCCCCATTGTCAAATATATATTCAAATTCTTTTTCTCGTGTTAAGTTCAATCTCCGATCTTTTATTTCGATTACATGAAGTGGTATCGGTGCCTGGTTTAACTCCAGAGAAATTTTATTTTACCCTTTATATTTCTATTATAAGATTAAATTATAGTTTTTTGTTTTCCCATTTTAGGGGTGCATACATATTTCAATGCTCTCACACACACAGAACGCACACCCACTCCCATACCCACATCCATGCACATGCTCACACATGCACAAACTTGGACACACTCATACATGCACACCCACACACATATACACATACGCACACATGTATATACACATACACAAACATGCACACACATACACATACAAGCACGCATACATAGAGGAGTCATATGGAGTCATTGATTAGAAATTTTCTGTGGTTCATCTATGGGAGACGTCATGTTTGTTCTTTTTTCAGTCGAAAAAATTTTGTTCCTTTTTTTTTAAAAGAAAAGTCGGGTTTGTTCTTGGTGAATTGGAAGCTAGTGATAGTCTATGGAAGTTGTTTGTGCTTGGTGTCCTTAGCCCTGAATGAACTGAACAATGCTGTGCTTGCCAAGTGGATCTCTCATTTATGAGGTGACTACTCAGATCCTCTTACAGTCTGATTTGCAGCATTTTTGGCATGCTGGTTTTCCACCATGCTGGGTGCGATTAGCTGTTGTCTACCTTTTGGAAGGGGATATGCATTGTTCCTTCGGATTTTACACCCTCTTTTCGTTTGGTATCATGCAAGGGTGTTGAATTTAGATTCTGGATGAATGAACTGGTGCTGAGGCCTCCGTTGATAAGATTCCCCGCGTTTGTTTTCAGTGGCTGCAGATTAGACGATCTACATGGTTGATGTATGTGTGGATGGATGGGGCGTGGTCCCCCTTAACTATTTTGATCTCTCTGATCAAAATGCGATGGAGCTCGTGGTTATATTTGAGTTTGTGTCTTCTACGAGGGGCTGTTTAGCACAAGCTGATCATTAGACTTGGGTGGATCAAAGTTCTTCGAAGAAGCCGTATAATGTGCTTTATGCATTGATCATTTTTGATCCTAGGATTGCTAACACATACAACAGGTAGATCCGAGAATGGGCGGTCTCGTTGAGGGTCAAGATTTTCTTCATTGATTACTGGGATCTCTGTCCTATGTGCTTTGGAAGCAACATATGGACATGGAAATGACTCAGAATATAATGCTGATCTGAAAGAGCCAATGATGTGAACTGCACACGATGCAGTCGGAAGCATGGGTCCTAGAAGATTTATCTCAGAAGGAGAAGAGTCAAAGTGTTGACTCATCGTCTCGGGCTTCCGTACATCTGACATTCAAGAAAACAGATGTCTGTCATCACTGCAAGAATCAAGGCACTGAAACGTAACTATCCAGACCACTTGAAAACCTTAGAGAAGGTAAAGGTATTGCTTTAAACATGTGTGAAATCTACTTTCATCGTTGAAACCAACTTTCTTATTGGACAAGAAGGTAGTTAGGTCGGTAAGTCTGGTGCTTCTGTTCATGTATGCAATTTGTTATATCTATTTCAGGAAATCAAAAATTTGATGTAGGGGAGATAGTCATCCATATGGGATCTAATTAGGGGTGTCTATCGAGTTCGACGAGCCGAGTTGGCCTCAACTCGGACTCGAACTCGATAAGAAACCTAAGCTCGAACTCGGGCCTGATAAGGATCGAGCCCTGAATCACCAACTCGAACTCGAACTCGTCGAGTTTGAGCTGACTCACGAGCCTCAAAATGAGCATGCTCATGAACCTCTTAACGAGTCATTGTTCCATTTTATACATGAAATTATGTAAATGACATTTGTAACTTTGATTTTTTTATACTCTTTTTTGTAGCTTTTTGGGCAAGCAAATTGTTAACCTCTATTTTTATATCAAACTCAATGTGGAAGTTTCGGTATAATATGTTTTCAACTTTTTATTAAGAGAGAAACGAGTTATCGAGTCGAGTTTCTGAGTTGAACAACACCCAACTCGGACTCGACTCGATAAGCTAACAAGCCATAAAAACCCAACTCCGAGCTCAGGCTCGTTAAGGTTTCGAGTCCGGCTCATGAGCCCTTACGAGCCGAGCCCGAGTTGAGCTCATCGAGCTCGAGCTTTCCTGACAGCCCTAGATCTAATGCAATTGTTGCAGCAGTCACCTTCAGGACATGCAAACTATCATTATCCAGTGGAAAAGTCTTAGTACTTAGAGAATCTCTATGTTTCAGATGTTAGAATGAACTTAATAAAGTTAGTTAGAAATGGATTTACGTTCCTATTCTATGAAAAACTTATCATAAGCCGTTATGATAAATTTATTGTAGAAGGTTTTCAACTCTCGGTGGACTCTATGAATTATGCATGGATGAATGTGTCATGGATGCTATTATCACTGATAAGAATCCTAAGACATTTAGGGAGGATGGAGACCATTTAACCATTATCAAGCATCAAAGGCTTGGTCATTTATCTATTAATAGGATAAATATGTTGGTAAAAGATGGGACCGTTAGATTTTCTAATAGTCCAATATTTGCATACCTGCGAACATTGTATTCGAGGTAAAACAATTAGAGTACCCTTTCGAAATAAGGATACCCTATGCGAAGGTATTCTTGAGCTTATAGATACTGATGTATGTGGTCGCTTCAGTACCATGACTCAAAATGGATATCGATATTATGTGACATTTATTGATGACCATTCATGATACGTGATTATCTTCCTATTACATCACAAATTTGAAACTTCTGAAAATTCAAAGAATTCGTAGCTTTGTTAAGAACCAAATCGATAGGAAGATCAAACGAATTCAATCTGACCGAAGTGGTGCGTACCTCTCAATTGAATTCAATGAATGCCTTAAAAAGTGAGGAATTATATCCAATCTCACTTCTAGAACTCCTCAACTAAATGGTGTTGCTGAAAGACACAACATGCCCATAATAGATATGGTCGGATCATGGTGGGTAAAGCACAATTACCTATTAATTTCTGAGGATATGCAGTAGAGACTACAATATATACCCTTAACAAGATTCCAAGCAAATCAGTACCGAAAACCCCTCATGAGCTTTGGTTTGGGACCAAACCCAGTGTTTGCACTTGAGGATATGTGGTTGCTTGGTCCATGACAAAAATGCCGATGCAAGTGAACTGGAATCATGCACTGTAGAGCGCCACTTCATTGGGTATGTAAAGATGGTATAAGATAACTCTATGACCCTGAGACTCAAAATGTATTCATCTCCAGGACTTTAAGTTCTTGGAGGACGATTTCCTTAAAAGCCAAGATAAGAATAAAGTGAATGAACTCAGAATACTCAAAGGAAAATGAGATTTCTGAGCTAGAAATTGAAGAGTTAATTAAAGATGAAACACACATACCTCTTTGAAAGTGTTCGAGGGTGGTTAAACTACCTAAAAAGTATGGATTCCTTGTGTCACAAGAGTGACAATGATCTGACTCCATATGATTAAGCACTTGCGGATCGTGATATGGACAGATGGATGCTAGCAATGAAGTCTGCAATAGACTCCATGCACAAGAAGGTGTATGTTCCCTATATGATCCACCTAAGGGGGTAAAAATCTATTGGGTGTAAATGGATCTTCAAGAAAAAAATGGGACCTAATGGAAAGGTAGAGACGTTCAAGGCACAACTTGTGGCTAAGGGCTACACACAAAGAGAAGGTGTCTACTACGATGATACAATTTTCACTGTGGCCATGCTTAAGTCCATCAGGATACTTCTAGCTATAGCTTCACATCTTGACTACCAAATCTGGAAGATGGACGTCAAGATTGCATTCCTTAGTGGATACCTCGAGGAGGATATCTGTTGAGAAGAGGAACGAATGGGATGTTTATTCCATAGAGCTAGGGTCTCTTATATAGAGAGAAAACCCTAGAGAGTACAAGGGTTACGGAACCCGAAGGGTCACAGGGGTTTACGGAACTCAAAGGGTCACAGAGGGTTACGGAACCCAAAGGGTCATGGGGGGTTAGAGACGTCGAAGGGTTACAAACATAAATGTAAATATAATAACTCTAACATAAATGTAAATATATAACAAGGACAGGGAGCGTAGGGATTTCTTGGGCCTTTTTGCTTGCATTTGGGCGATTTGGCTGGGGCGTAACGCAACAATTTTTAGGGGCCAGAGATTTTACAAAGAAAACATGTTGGCTCACACGACCTGTCTAACGTGTGCGACTGGTCGGGGTTGTAATTCTCGCTTGTTGTTTTGGGTCGAATCTTTTCGATCCGGTCTCTTTTCCTTCTGTTTCTCCCTTGTAATTATCTTTTGCTTTTCTCTTCTTTTCTTAATAAAGTTTTTGGGGCGAGCACCATGCCGTATCTCCTCCGAATCGTTAGACTTCAAAAAAAAAAACTCTAACATTCCCCCTCAAGCTGGAGCTGAGAAAGCTGCAGCTTGTAACAAAAAGAAAAAGTATGCACCACATCTTCACATGATACATCATAAGAACAATGTCCGTTGCTGGTAGAAGAACCTCGCTCGAGGACGAGTCTGCGGCTTTCAGGTCACCGGAACGTATCTCTACCGTGCCTGTAGAGTCGCTGCGATATCAGGTCACCGGAACGTATCTTTGTCGTGCTTGCAGGTCACCGGAACATATCTCTGTCATGCGTGGAGAAGAATCGATGTAGAAGAAGTCCATCACGGAGTAGTAGTCGGGTCGTAAAAGAAGAAGTATACGCCCTGACGAAGAAGTCAGTGCTCAGTGAAGACGGATGATCTGAGTAGTCTAGTGTCAGTCTGTCAGTCGTGGTAGGACAACATACGTTGCGAAGAATCATATCTGACTCCTCCTTTCTCCCATACTTGATAGAATAAAGAATAGGGAATACCAAATTGGAAGAAACAAAAAGTTGGGAGAAACAAGTCGTGGTGAAGTAAGGGTTGTTGGAGGGGGGCTCCAGGCGGTGCCGACGACGCAGGAGGTGCGGTTGGAGCTGCTGGAGTCTCGGGCGACGCTTTAGGTGTTGCTAGAGGTAGCAACTGGTGCTGCTGGGGACTCGGACTGCCTTGCGCGGGGCCAACGAATCCACGAGCGATGCAGGAGGTCCAACCCTCTCTCCTTGTCGATGGAGAGATGGCTGTTGGTGGTGGCGGATTTAGGGTATTAGGCTCCAGTGTAGGACCGTCGCTCTGATACCATGTTGAGAATAGGAACGAATGGGATGTTTATTCCATAGAGCTAGGGTCTCTTATATAGAGAGAAAACCCTAGAGAGTACAAGGGTTAAGGAACCCGAAGGGTCACAGGGGTTTATGGAACTTAAAGGGTCACAGAGGGTTACGAAACCCGAAGGGTCATGGGGGGGTTACAGACGCCGAAGGGTTACAAACATGAATGTAAATATAATAACTCTAACAATATCTATATGGAGCAGACTCAAGGCTTCATGAATGAGGAGTGCAGCGTGCAAGATGAAAAATTCCATCTATGAGCTCAAACGAGCTTCTTGTAGTTGGAACATAAGATTTGATGAAAACATAAAGAGTTATATGTATACAAGAAGCTTAGTTGGAGCACCACTTTGTTCATCATGCTTTACGTGGATGGCATCCTTATCATTGGGAATGATGCATGGATGATGTCTAGTGTTAAGTTTGGTTTTCCCATACCTTTGAGATGAAAGATCTTGGAGAAACCTCTTACATCTTAGGTCTGAAATTGTTCAGAAACCGAGAAAAGGGGATTTTGGGACTATCATTACAAGGGTACATTAAGAAGACCTTAGAAAGATTCTTTATGGATAACTTCTCAATCTGCTGAGGAAAGAAAGCCATGGCTGGATGCCCTTATGCATCAGCTTTAAGAGGCCTAATGTATGCCATGATGTGTATAATACCAGATATCTGCAATGCAGTGGGGTGGTAAGCCATTACCAATCTTGCCATGAAGAATAACACTGGAATACAATGAAGAATATTTTCAAATATCCAAGAAGGATTTTTTTGAGAAAAGTATCCAAGAAAGATGTAAGATTATATCTGTGTTTATGGAGATAGTGATCTTTAGATCTTAGGATACACACATTCAAACTTCCAATATGACATAGATGATCGAAAGTCAATTTCAGGGTTCATATTCTCGTTGAACGATGGTGCTATGAAGTGGAGACGCAAGAAGTAGGACGCCATGACTGGTTCAACATTAGAAGCTGAGTATACTGCCCCATCGGATGTTGCAAAAAAGGCAGTGTGGTAACACAAGTTCATCTTAGAGCTGGGCATAGTTTCCTTATATATTTTCATCTCATTACTCCTACGATAGCAGAGAGCCATTGCTCAGTTAAAGAAACTCAATTGGCATCAAAAGAACAAGCACGTGGAAGAAAAACTACATAATCTGAAAGATACAGAAATGTGGTGACATCATAATCAACAAGGTTGTTTCTACCAACGATATTGTCGATCCCTTTACCAAACCTTTATCCCTAAAGCTTTTCGACCAACATGTTATGAGTATGGGTTTAAAAATCGTGCATGAATAGTTCTGAGGCTAGTGTGAGATTGTTAGATATGTGAGTCCTTGGCGAACTGTTTCTGCATTAAAAGTTACGGTAAAATTCTTTATCAATAAAAGTTCTTGATTTTTTTAGTTCTTTTCTAAGGATATAATATGCATGTACTTATTGAGTGCCTATGTACACATAGGATTATGTATCTTGACCATTTTGAGATCATACAACTGTTGATCCAATTGCTGGATCACAGAGATTGGTGCTAAGTTGAATATCTTAAGGCCCCGTTCGGCAGCCGGTTTACCGGCGGGTTAGGGGGGTTTACCCCCCTTAACCCACTTTCCCTCTCTCTTACGTGGGCCCCACTTTATTCCTTTTTAAAAAATTAAATAAATCAATTTTACATCATCAATCCTATCAAAAAATAATATATTATACCATCATATCATATAAAAATTATAAACTACTCCACTTCTACTCACTTTTCCAAACTTCAATACAATCACATCACAATAACTACTCACTTTTTCAAATTCCAATACAATCATATCACCTCAAACCCACTTCTAACCCACCTCCAGTTTAACCCTCTATCCAAACATTAAAACAAAAAAACGGGTTACCCTCTACCAGTTTAACCCGCCTTAACCCGCCAACCAAACACACCCTAAGTGTTGGATTGGCGACTCAAGCACATCATCAGGTGATTATCAAGAAAGGATCTCCATCCTGAGAAGAAGATGACAATCCTTTCTCTGAAGATTGACATCCAACCAACCTCTTGATGTAGGTCCTCTTGTAGGAATAGAAATTTAGAGGTGTTGGGATGAGTTAAACATGGTTTAAAAAAATGTGCCTCGAGGCGCAAATGCGCTCGAGGCGAAACGAGGCAGTGAGAAAACGCCCTGAGGCGACTGCTTCGGACCCCCGAGCTGAGGCGTGCGCCTCGGATGCCTGAGGCGGTCGAGGCGAGGTAAGACGGTGAGGCGAGGCGCTAGGTGAGGCGTTAGGGGTTTTATCAAGTATTTTTTAAAGAAAATAATTAGTCTTATTCGTATTTTCATATGTTTATAAAGGTCTAGTTGTTGAGTATATATTTATGCAAGATGAATGCTTAAATTTGACCACTTTTGTATTCATATTCACCATTAGCATGTCCAATTATTGAAGTGAACTCTTACTATTACACCCTTAAACATATAAGAAACCGGGTTTAGCAGCGAGACCCCCGTATTAGTAGGCTATGGTGGCACAAGGAGGACATTAGACCGTTCTTCATCTGGATTTAGTAGAACATATGGTTAGGATTCAAATCATATGATTCATATCAACAACTTGGATATCTATAATGACAACCATAGTCAATCCTTTTTTGATAAATATTTTAGTGATAGTTATAGCCAATGATTTCCTTTTGACTGGGTAGAAATTTAGTAGAAAGGTTTATGACATTGACATATCCTTTTTTTTCATGTTCTTATCTTCATAATATCATCATATATTACATTGTTATATACTATATGTTTGTCAGATTATATTATTTCATTAATAAATATATTTATTATACATTTTATAATTATTTTTCTATATAAACTGAGGCTTACGCCTCGACCTCCTCGAGGCTATGCCTCACCTCGCTTCCAGGGAAAACTCCTCATTCCGCCTTTCATTTTTTCATACCTTGGAGTTAAGCCAAAGAGTAGACTTAGCGAGATCGAGATAGCAAAGACCTGTATCGTATACCGTTCACCATGAGATCAGATTTCGCCGAAATTCGACCGAATTTCGGTTTCGGTGGGTGACCGAAATTCAGCCGAAATGGCGTATATCGGTCGAAATTTGAGGGTCCTAGTTCAAAAAACGATCGAAATGACCGAAATTTCGGTCGAATTTTGGCCGAAATTCGATCGAAATTTCGTTTCGGTCAGTCACCGAAACGAAACTGATATCCGACATTTAAGGCCTTGACCGTCACAATATAGGTATGCATACTCTAACAGAAGACAGATGCATCATTATATGTATAAATATGTATACATTTTTGGGGCGAACACCAAAGAGTGTCTCCCCCTTTTTTGAGCCTAAAAAAATGTATAAATATGTACATTTGTTAGACCGTTAGGTTGTTGGCCTAATCAAGGTCTATATACCGGCGCGTTGGTGTACATATGAAGGCATATGAGTGATATGCTCTCTTAAGGAATCATGGAAGTTTACTATTGAACTGGAAGACATGCGATCACTCATGATATATTGAGATAAACCAAATTCCATCGATGGTTATCTTGTTTTAGAAACAAGATAGTATTTGTAGTATGATATGTGCTTTTTGAAAGTATATGATCGACACCAACTTCCAATGGTAGAATGACAAACTTAATGATAAAACCCTGAAGAAGACAATTCAAATGAGATCAAAACTTTAGGTTTAATCACAATTTTTCCAATATGCAGGATGTACATGTATTATGAATACTCAAGGATTATATGATTTTAAATTAATTGTATATCATGTCACTTCCATTCTGATGGAGTGATGAAACATTTTTGGATTTTAATGACTCCGTTCAATGTTTTAGTTATCCTATCTTAGTTAAAATGGTGGACATTATTCCAGATTAGATTAAGAGACAATGAGAAGATGTGATACATCGTCTGATATGATTAGACAATACTGAGAGATCTTTTAGATTTGGATATGGGATTGGATATCACTATCCAAGCCATTATACATGGATTGTACAATTACCCCGACCTTATCTCCAAATATCTACGCAGAAGGCACACTAATCCATGAAAGAACTCGTTGATAGTTTCCAAAGAAATAAAATCTAATTATTAAGCAAAAAGAGAACATTGGGATAACTAAATTGAATTTAATTATATAAAATATAATTAATGTAGATAATGGTATTCACAATTTTGAATACCATGGATAAGATCCACATTATTGTATGAGACTTATTTGTGAATAAGATTCACAAAATTATATTGTACATGTGAATTGGATTCACATTCCAATGTCAATGTATTTTGGACCTAAATATGATACATATTTACCAATGATCTAATTTGTAAATATTACCAATTATTTAATTAAATAAATGAATATTTTTTTGAAGTCATAAATAAATGAATAATTAGTTGGTGGAAACAACCAACTTTGAAATAAAAAAGGGATAAATCCACTCCTTAATTGGAGTGGAAGTCCATTGTGGGACCACCATGATGGACGCCCACCATAATTAAGGGGAGGGGATTATTCCTTTTTTTCAATTATTCATTTCTTTGTTTGATTTGGAAATTAAGATAATTTAAATTGATAAATAATTATTAATCCTAATCCTATTTGAAGTTGGTTACCCTACTTCAATCTCTACCATTGATTAAATAATATGATTGAATTCTAACAGTCCAAATCAGAATAAAAGGAGGGGCAGCCTCTGTTTTCTTTTCATTCAAGAAAACCACCAAATCTCTTCTCCATCTCTCTGGCTGTCCCCCTCTCTTTCTTTCTTTGCTTGTGGCCATTTTCTGCCCCAAGATTGAAGAAGACGGAGAGTTAGATCGTTTCTTGGATTGTGGGAGCTACGCGGTTCACCCCACGCCTGTAGATGTTGTTTCTGTCGGATCAGACTTAAGACATGATGATTCTTACTTTAGAGACTAGAAGATCACGATCATGCTTCAAAGGTAATTCTTGAACTCGTGTGATCTTGATGAAACAGATTGATAATTGTTCCCAATCCGCGTGGTTTCATCTTTTAGATTTTTAAATTCAGGTGCTATCTAGATTCATATGACGAATCTCTTTACTTTGATCGGATATGATTCGATCTGTACGCTTCCTTGATGCACGGAGCCTAAAACATATCCCTTGAGAAGTATCGGATGAAGTTAAAGTGAGATCACAACTAAATATAATTATCGTAATCTATGTCTCATAAATAGAACATGATAAAAAATAATGCATTAAAAGATGAATATTGGATAATAGCAATAGAAGATGAACCTAACCAATTCATAAAAAATGAAGTCTGAGAAACAGTACATAAACCTGAAAATACCTCAATAATTGGAACTAAATGGGTTTGTAATAGTAAAACTAATGAGGAAGTTCAAGTGATTAAAAATAAACGCAGGTTAGTTGCTTAAGTATACAACCAACAAGAATGTAGAAACTTTGAGAAAAACATATGCTCAAGTGGCCAAGCTAGAACCAATTAAGATGTTACCTGCATATGCTACTTACCTAGACATCAAACTGTATAAATTGTACGTGAGAAGTACTTTTCTTGATGGTCATCTAAACAAGAAGTTTTTGGTAAACAATCACGTGGTTTTGTTGTTGAAGACAAATTTGAATTTGTTTATAAGTTGAATAAAACTTTGTGGATTAAAAACAAGCACCAAAAAAAGTCAGATATGAAAGATTAAAGTCTTTTCTATTGTCTGCAATTGGAAAATTTGAATCTATTTTGTTTACTAGCTATTCACATGGGCTTTTAACTGTTGAAAATATATACTGATGATATTATATGTGGAGCTATTAATGAAGATTTGTACATAGATTTTGTTAAGTTAATGCATGACGAACTTGAGAACAAACAAGATGAATCTCTAATCCGCAGCCACTGAAAACATCAACCATGTAGATCCATCCACCCATACATCAACCATGTAGATCCTCTAACCTGCAGCCACTGAAAACAAACGCGGGGAATCTATCGTTGGGATCCTCGGCACCAGTTCATCCATCCAGAATCTACCATTGGGGGCCCTCAGCATCAGTTCATCCATGCCTGATAGAGCTTCAGAGGTTGAAGCTGCTTATGGGGACATGTTGAATGAACTAATTTTTGCATTGTTATCACCACTGACTTTTGGGCAAAGAACATACTTGAGGAGGAAGGCTATTCATGTGAAAAGTATTCGAAGGTTGGCCAAAACCCTGAGAAGAAAACCATCAATTATGAAACAGCTGCTAAAGGATCTGATATCCACTCCATCTTTTGGTGAACGTATTCCTTTTAGAAAATCCAAATTAGAGGATGGGGGCACACGATTGAATATACCGAGGCTGAGGTGTTGAGTAAAAAGTGCCTTTTTTGCAAAGCTCGTTGCTAAGTTTAAAAGCGAAGAGCTGAGTTGCTGGAAGTTGGAAGATTCCTTGTGAAAGGGGTGGATCATATTGATGAGATATGCTTAGGTGTTTTTGATTCAAAGCATATTTTTCTATCTGAACAGGAAGACTTTGTAAGAGGGGACTTCAAATACATGGCAGATCGGTCACTATAACTAGATGGCTCCGCTGCTTTACAGCCAATCTGAAAACAACAAAAGTCGCTGTATGGATAGGACCGCCAAATCTAAGTGTGCATCTACACAATCTGGGGTGGTCAAATCTATTTTATAAGTGTTGGGAGATCAATTGTATTATCCAAGGAACCCGAGGGCTCTCTTATATAGAGGAGAGATCCATGGGCAAATTACATAAGATGGAAGAAATAAATATAAATTGTAAAACAAAATATAAAATTAATAATATCTCTACACTCCCCCTCAAGACAGAGCATAGATGCCAATCATGCTCAGCTTGGATGCGCACTTCTGAAAGGGTCCTCTGAGTAATTCCTTGGTGAAAATGTCTGCAGTTTGTTCACTTGAGCTTATGTGAGAAGTAGAAATAAAGCCTTTCTGAATCATGTCTTGTGTATAGTGACAATCTACTTCAATATATTTAGTTTTCTCATGAAAAACATGATTGTTTGCTATGAATAAGGCTGCCTGATTATCACACTATAACTGCATAGGAAGTGGCACATCAATATATAAGTCAGCTAAAACAGCTCAAACACACATCATCTTTGTGCTCCTTTGTGCCATAGCTTTATATTATGATTCAACACTAGACCTAGCAACCACGGTCTGCTTCTTGCTCTTCCAAGACGCTGAAGAGCTAACAACAAATATGACAAAGGCTGAGGTAGACTTCCCATCCTTAGGACAACCTGCATAGTCCACATCTGCGCAAGCTGTGATAGTGAGAAATGTCCCTTTTCTGAACAACAATCCTGCACCTGGAGATGACTTCAAGTACCTCAAGATCATATGAATTGCATCCATATGTACCTATCTAGGCTGCTCCATAAATTAACTGACCCGACTGACAACAAAGGAGATGTCTGGCCTAGTGGTGGTAATATAAAGCACCTTCCCATCAATTCTCTGTATATTCTCTAGTCCACCTCCTATGTATCATCATCCTATAACCTCATGCTCGAATCCATAGGTGCAGTGGCAGGTCGGCACCCAATCATGCATGTCTCGACTAGCATATCTGTAACATATTTTCTTTGGGTCATTACAAAGCCTCCTGGATTTCTAGCAAACTCTAACCCCAGGAAATACCGTAGGATGGCAAGATCCTTGGTGACAGACTGTTGACCGAGAAATTCCTTTGCCTTCTTGATCCCCTGCACATCATCTCCTGTAACAAGGATATCATCAACATGGACCATAATAGCAATTGCACATCTATGGGTCCTCTTAACAAACAATGAATGGTCTGTATTTGATCTCTTGAATCTCTACTTCTCAATAAGGTCCGAGAGCTTCTGGAACTAGGCCCTTAGACTCTGCTTAAAGCCATAGATTGCCTTGTGAAGTATACAAACCTGCTGACACCAAGGCCCTAAATGTCGGTTTCGGTCACCATTTCGGTATCGACCAAAACAGAATTTCGATGGAATTTCGGTGGAATTTCGACCGGAATTTCGGTCACTTCGGTCATTTTTTGTACTAGGACCCCCATATTTCAGTCATTACGGTCGAATTTCGATTTCGACTGGATATCGATATTCGACAGAAATTCGACCGAATTTCGCTGAAATTTGAGGCCATGGCTGACACTCCCCCTCAGCAGCAAACCCCGGAGGTTGCTGCATGTAGACTTTTTCCTAAAGATCTCCATATAGGAATGCATTTTTGACATCAAGTTGGAATAAAGGCCAATCACGTACCACATCTGCTGCAAGGAGAACTCGAAGTGTAGAGTGGCGAGCAACTTGTGAGAACATGTCCAGATAGTCCACGACATAAGTCTGAGTAAACCCACGTGCAACTAGTCTGGCTTTGTAACGATCAAGACTTCTATCTGCGTGGTGTTTGACAGTAAACATCCACTTGCAACTGACAATAGACACTGCAGAAAGAATAGGGACCAAGCTCCATGTACCACGCGACTGTAGCACGACCATCTCCTCTTCCATGGCAAGACATCACCGAGTCACCGACTATCTCTCAAGGCCCTCCTGGTAAGTCCGTAGAATCTCCATGGAGATAGACCAACTGCAAACCTTTTGAAATCCCCTGCTAGGCGATCAAAGAAATATGGGAAGCGAGAGAATATGATGAACATACACGCTTCTGCTTTCGAAGTGTAGTAGGTACATTTAGGTGGCGTTCGGTTAGGGGGTTACCCCCCACTTTGGGTGGGTAACCACACTTTTAATCCACTAATGGGGTCCACTTCCTTCCCATAAAAAAAAATATATATTATACCATCATATCATCTAAAAATCATAAAATACTCAACTTCTACTCATGATTCCAAACTTCAATACAATCACATCACAACAACTACCCACTTTTTCAAATTTCAATACAATCATACCATAATAACTACCAACTTTTTCAAATTTCAATACAATCACATCACACAAACCCTCCCAACCATTAACCCACCAACCAAACACACTAACACAAAAACGGATTATCCACCCCCAGATAACCCACCAACCAAACGCACCCTTAGGTCATTGGGGATCTCCTCAATCTGTATGCCAGCCTTCTGCAAAGGTTCCTGCTTAAACA
This sequence comes from Ottelia alismoides, assembly GCA_037367405.1. NCBI lineage: Eukaryota > Viridiplantae > Streptophyta > Magnoliopsida > Alismatales > Hydrocharitaceae > Ottelia > Ottelia alismoides. Next base: position 575,646 of record JAZKJV010001537.1, on the reverse strand, counting down.
CATCTACAGTCCCATCAATAGAAACAATGTATTCAGAACAAACCTGATGCGTGTTGGACGACAGACAAGGATCATGAGCAGAAGCTGGTCGACGAGTATAGTATCGTGGTAAGGGTGGAACAAGGGTAGTGGTTGGTGGTGGTATAAGAGGAGGTGGTGGGTGGTGGAGCAATAGGCGCAACGAGAGATGGTGACGGGCTTGCAAGAGGGGGTGGCATGTAGACCTCACCATCCGAATCAGATGAAGTCAACCTATCACATGTAAGGGAAAAATACGTCACTGACTCAAATAATGTGAGATCAACACTAATATAATATTTCCTGCGTAATAGATCATAGCATCTATATCCCTTATGTGTCCTGGAGTACCCAACAAAACTACATTTGATAGCTCTAGGAGAGAGCTTGTCAAGATCAGGAGACAACTGATGTATAAAGGCAACCAATAGAGCCAAAACATGAGGAGTGAGTGAGAACAAATCCTTCTCGGGAAAAGCAAGAGGGAAAGGAACTTTCTCACACAGTACAGACGAGGGCATGCGATTCACAAGATAACAAGCCGTAAGAACTGCATCACCTCAGAACAAATGTAGGGCACGACTCTGAATGAGAAAAGTTCGACTAACATCAAATATGTGACGATGCTTACGTTCAGCAACACCATTCTATTAAGACATGTAGGCACATGAAATTTGATGAACTATACTACGAGATGAGAAGAACTGTGAGAGTGCAATAGTACAAAATTCTAATATATTGTCAATTCACACATATTTGACTGTAGAGGAAAAGATATTCTTCACTTCATTGATAAATGATTTTATCACGTTACCAGTCTTAGATTTATTCTTTAATAGGAAAACCCATGACAAACGAGAGAATAATCTACAACCACTTATATAAAATTCGTGTCCCTGGTGTTCGAGTCACGACTCGGACCCCAAATGTGTACATGAATCAACTCAAAAAGAGAGCTACTACTTCATCCCTGACGACTAGGAAAAGTAGACCAGCGATGCTTTCCTTACTAACATGCCTTCCACTGGAAGGATGAGCGATGTGAGATCTGAGGAAGAATGTGACGCATCTTTTGAAGATGGAGATGACCAAAGTGTATGTGCCACATAAACAGAGATACTTATCTTGTAGGATGAGAAGATATACCGGCGTAAGTTGTACAAACCAATTGATAGAGGTCGCCTTGCTCACGACCACAACCAATCACCTTGCCCGTAAGAATGTCCTGAAATACAAGGGAACATGTATAAAAAATAGCCCGACAATATAAGTCCATAATCTGACTAGTAGACAATAAATTCATATAAAAATCAGTAGGAGCATGCAACACATTCTATAGAGTCATTGAAGGCATCAATCTGATCTCCCCCTGTCCTACAATTGGGAAATGGATCCCATCGGCTATGACAACTGATCTACCGGGGGAACTTGTCTATATTCATCAAACTGACTCCTATCTCCACACATGCGATGGGGCACCTCAGAATCCATAATCCATTTTGTAATATTGGTTGACAACTGGTAAGAGCATAGATGCTACTTGACATACTGGCAGAACCAGAGGCTACAACATCTGAATGGCCTCCCGAAGCAGGCGGTGAAGCATGGGAACCAACGAGGAGCATAATCTCCCGTAGCCGAGCCACAAAATCATCAAACCTCTGATCATATGTAGGAGCAACATGAGGCTCAGCCTGCTCAGCTACACGGGCAGATGTAGGAAAGCCATGCTTGGAGTATCATGTATCCTCTGCATGTCCTTGACGGTGGCAATATGTACATGGCTAACTAGTACGACCTCCTCTACCACGAGGCCCATGATCACGAAACTGAGAAGAGTCTCCCTTACCACAGGAGGCGACCATCATAGAAGAAGTCTAGCTAGAGACAGACGAAGGGATTGTGATCCTGCTGAGTCTGCGGGAAGCTTCCTCTATTGGAGGATTGGCAATATCAGCAAGAATCTACGATCGGGCATCATCATACTCTGGATCAAGTGCTGCTAGAAATGTGCTAACCATGGTGGCATTCCTGTATGCCTTTTGCTGCTCAGGGGTAGCAACAAGAGGCATGAAACTGTAGAGCTTCTCGAACATGCTGCGAAGAGACGTGTATAGAGAATGAATAGGACGTCCATTCTGTTTGAATGTGAAAATGTCATGCTGTAGTTGCAGGATCTTCGTCTCATTTCTTGCTTGGGAATATGAGGTAGCAAGAATGTCCTACATCGCCTTGGCAGTGTACTGATGTAAAACATCATTGACGATTTCTATCATCAATACCAGACAACCAAACACGTGAATAGGCATCTTCTGCCTCCCATGAGGCATTCACCCTAGTTTTATCAGTCGGCTCTTCCTCGATAAGAATATGTTTTTTACCTGTAGACTGCATGAGGCTCATGAACTGCATGACCCATAGTTCATAATTTGTCCCGTCCATCTTTACTATCAGTGTTGGACCTCGGAAGGTGCCTGTGGTGGGGATGTTGACCTTGTTTTCTGACATACTACCAGAATGAGAAGAACTAGGGTTTGTAGACCAAAAGATGTTTCGTCCACATGGACATACGAGGAAGTGGTTGCATGTGTAGACTAAGGATGCAACCATTCCCATCAAAGAACGTTGATAAAAATGGAGTCGCAGGCAACGAATAGTGGCGAAAGTCGCAAGGATCGAGTACGGGAACCGCTGACAGCGATGACGGGGTCGTTGGCAGTGGCACACCAAAGGGGAGAGGACGGCGGTGGCATGCGCACCGAGGAGAGAGAGCCGCCGCCGCTGACACGCCGAGGAGGGAGAGTGACGGCGGGCGACGCGTCGAGGAGAGAGAGATGCGGCGGCAGACAAGAGCTCTGGTCTAGTACCGCCACTCCGATACCATGTTGGGAAAAAGATCAATTGTATTGTCCAAAGAACCCTAGAGCTCTCTTATATAAAGGAGAAATCCATGGGTAGATTACATAAGATCGAAGAACTAAATATACTGTAAAATAATACAGAGTTAATAATATCTCTACAATAAATACTTGGGAAATTCATTTGTATAAATCAATATGTGAAGGATTTTACAAGGCCGAGTTACTCGAGGTGTTTGCGGGGATTGATTTCCTAAAACCTAAAATTTCATATGCGATGTTAAGAAATGGCAGTCAAATGTTTGAACAAAAGAATCTGTTCAAATGAAGCCGGTGCTTGTTGGTGCCGGTTGCAACACATAATTTGAGACAACAGCAGAGAGTTGATTTCATTGGCAGCAAAAACAAGCCCTTGGTGCAGCAGCATAAGCAGCTAATAGATGACCACCCTGTGCATGGCCAGCAGGGAGTTCCTGCTGGTAAGTTAGGCTGTTCAATCAAATTCATTGCAGTACGGGCTCACTGAATGAGTTTCCCAACAGAATTAACAGCAGTAAGTTGCTGCTTTACATCGGTGGAGAGAAAACCAAGCAAAAGCATGTTGTTGCTGTCCCTAGTATGTTCACAGGCCTTGATGAACACGACTTCTAATGCCTTGATCTGCATAATTTGGACCAAAGATTTAAGAAGAACTTCAAGTAGTTTTTGATCAGGCCATTGGTATTAACAGTAAACAGAAAAGAAAGATAAAAATTAAAGTGAAAGGTGCTAGTTTGGAGGAAATGATGAACACGACTTCTAATGCCTTGATCTGCATAATTTGGATTAAAGATTTCAGAACAACTTCAAGTAGTTTTTGATCAGGCCATTGGTATTAACAGTAAACAGAAGTTGATTGATAAAGCCAAAAGCCTTGTGGTTGCATCACAATCACCATGTGCGGATACTGTTGGGTAACTTACAAAAGGTCCCATCTATGCTTGAAGTCCCCGATTGGGTCCTCTTTTTTGAAATATAACAAAGGAGGTCCTTAACTTTTGGATATTGTGTTTATGATATCCGAAAAAAGGATTCCAGACACATAATGCTGCATTTGAGACAAAAAAAGATTGGATCCTCTATGTTACGTTTAAAAAATGGGGACCCTAATTTATAATCGATGCATAGCTAGGGACTTTTTTTGGTAATGGTAGCCAACAACTTCAACAATGTATGTAGCTAGTGCAAAATAAGGAGATATCCAAGTGGGAGCAAGTTGAGGTATAAAGGAGGAATGGAGTTCTTTTGAGAAAGAATGGAGTTAATATTCGAGAGAATGCCGAGAAGAAGCATTTTTTTCAGAAGCAACTGAATTGCATGAAATGACTACAAGAACATCGACTCTCACTTGGAGCTTTTTTTTGAAACAAGAGGGGGAAACACGCACGTATGCCCACCCCTAAGATTTGAACCTTGGTCTTTTGGGTGGTAAGACACACTGCACTACCAACAAACCATTTAAGCGGGTCACTTGCTTGGAGCTCTTATCATTAGTTTATGGAAAAGTTGGTGTAAAGTCAAGCAACGTACATATGAATTGCCTTAATAATGTGTAATGGTATCTCATATTAAGATAATAAGGTAAAAAAATACAAATATAGTCACAAACTTTCGTAAATGATAAAGTTAAAAATCACGAATGTAATGTATGCCATGCTAGCTTGGTGAAGAGGGTGTGACAATATTCTCGTCCGACGTTGGTCCGACGTTGATTGATGATACACAACCAAACTTAAACCTTTTATGAAATTTTCTCACTTTTTCCCTCGTTAGTCACATTACATCGTGTATTACCCCCATAGTCAATTTTTATCACCATCCAATATTCTCAAACCGAAAATTAGGTCTATGTTCTTTGTTGTTCAAGCATCATTATCTGAAAAGTTCACATTGTTGATTAAGGCTTTAGCTTTTCTCCCTCGATTGGTTCAGACCTCGAGGATATCAAAGTACTCCCTTCAATAATACATTTTCTTTAAACTAACTTTAAGTTGTATGTTTCGAAACACTATAAAATTGGTCGTAAATCTTGTGATACCATGTCTAACTATGTCACCATTACACACCCTTCTCATCAAAGTCAAAATTTTGATTGATTTAAAAAAGGTCGTAAATTTGAAATGATTATAAATAGATATTATGATTGGTCATGTTTCATCAACCAAATTTATGATTGTCTTCGTTGTCTCACAATCTTTCAAGATTATGCAAATGCAAAGTGCAACACATGGGATTCAAAAGGCCAATACTTGTTGGAAGACATTTTCATTTCACAAGCTTTCTTGAATTTTTTTCATTGTCAGTTACCACCTTTAGAGTGTTTTCACGATCTAGCTCCTTAATGACTTCTTTGAAGAGCTTCAGTATATATTTGTGGTTTTGACATGGTCAAATACACCTACATACTCGATTAATACTTTTTCCCCATTACAATATAAAAGGAAGTTGATTTGCTTCCTTGTATAATCGTCCAACCATCACACATGAGTAGATTTTTTACCAATAATTGTTTAATTCCTTTGCCGTTCTGCTTCTATTTAGCAATGTAGGTGGTGCTTTTGCTGCACTAATTTCGTTGCTTGTGCTCCTTTAGCTCCAAGATTAATTCTTGCTTCTAGATCACCACGACGACCAGATTCCTATCGCTCACGCTCACTCGTTATAGACTCTCGCATTGCCATCATATATTCATTCCTCGTTACTGTGGTTCGAATATCATGTAGATATTGTAAATCATTAAAATCATGCAAGATATTGATTTCTCTAAGGTTCAGAAAGTCGGTATGCTATATTCGTTCGGTCAGGCGGTCTGAAGTGAGTAAGCGGATAGACAGAAGTATATGCAGATTAAGCAGTTTGTGTTATTTTAATTTAAAATTGTTGGAGTATTTGATGTATGCGTCATGTATGAGGGAGATGGGTTAATGGATCCTTTACCCCATCCAAGAGTTTTGTCCCACATCGTCCAACGGTGGGACTTGGACGCTCTGTGGAGGCTATATAAGGAGCCCCAGACCTCCTGTATCAGATGAGAAAAGCAATAGAAAAATATGCCCCGTTGAGGGCTTCTCTCGTGGTTTCATCCCGCTCCTCACGGAGTAGGGTTCCACGTAAAATCACGGTGTTTCCATGTTTATCTTTCTTGTTATTATGCTCTGTTTATCGTTTCCGCTTCCGCTTCCAATTTTCTAACATGGTATCAGAGCGGGTTCGATTCTCGGGATTTTCATGTTCATATTTGTTTTCGAGATTCGTTTATCAAACTCAGTTCTTAATATTCTTGTAATTTCTGCTAGTTGTTGGAGAAGAATATTATTATGAGTTTTTCCGTGTTTAAGAACCGAGTTCTAGGGTTCAGATCTGAAACCCTAATTTATGGTCATGTCATGCGGCATCTCCACTCATCCTGCTGTGCAATGACCAGACATCCTCGCGTAACAACCTTTATGCGCACCGATCTCCTCCATATGCTCTGAACGGCGATGCCGCCCTCTCCATATGCTCCCGATGGTGCCGCCCGCACCCATATCGGCAACACATGCGATGCAACCGGTCACGTACCATGTTTATCAATAGACAAACACGGAGGGGAAGACCGCATCAAACTGTGAAGGCGGTGCACTCCATCGACGCACTCCATCGACGATGCCCTTGTGCTCGGCGCAACCCCACGCAGGTGGCTTCGCGCGCACAGGCGAAGCTCCTCCATCGGCGGTGCGCAGACAAACCCATCGCGCATCACAACCGAAGGCCTCGGCGGCGCATCCTCTGCAAACTCATCACACCTGTGGACTCATCCTGGCGGCACTATTGAAAGGGGGCGCCAGAAGCCCCGATGGAGGCGACACCCTTGCGAAGGGTTCCCGTGGGAACCCTAAAGAAAGGCCAACAATCCTTTCTTTAAAAAAAAGAGGGGAGAGACTAGCGCAACAACCTTCTATGCGCACCGATCTCCTCCAGATGCTCTGAACGGCGATGCCGCCCTCTCCATATGCTCCAGACGGTGCCACCCGCACCCATATCGGCAACACAGGCGATGCAACCAGTCACGTACCATGTTTATCAATAGACAAACACGGAGGGGAAGACCGCATCAAACTGTGAAGGCGGTGCACTCCATCGGCACACTCCATCGACGATGCCCTTGTGCTCGGCGCAGCCCCACGCAGGTGGTTTCGCGCGCACAGGCGAAGCTCCTCCATCGGCGGTGCGCAGACAAACCCATCGCGCATCACAGCCGAAGGCCCCATCGGCGCATCCTCTGCAAACTCATCACACCTGTGGACTCATCCTGGCGGCACTATTGAAAGGGGGCGCCAGAAGCCCCGATGGAGGCGGCACCCTTTTGCGAAGGGTTCCCGTGGGAACCCTAAAGAAAGGCTAACAGTCCTTTCTTTAAAAAAAAGAGGGGAGAGAAGCCCAATAGTGGGCTGGAAAAATCAGAGTGGCCCATCGTTTTTTTTTAAATTGGGCCGCAAATGTTAAAAAAAAAACGGCAGACCAATTCAAAAAAGGAGGTTGGTGAATGGCTTTAAAAAAAAGGAAAATCGGAAAAAAATCAACAGCTTAAAAAAATGTGTTGCAAAAGCTGGAAAAAATGGTGAACGACTTAGTTGGAAAATTTTTACGGCTATTAAAAAAATGATATCAAAATAGCCAAAGAAAAATGTTGAGCCGGGAAGAAAAAAAATTAAGACGGCTTATTTGATGTCTTGTTTTTCCCCATATTATCTTGTCTTCTCCCAACTTGGTCGATGTTGATTATTCCGACCAGTATGGGAGAAAGGGGAGTATATGTAGAGTCGCAGGTCTATTCAGATGCTCCAGATTCACGTGCAGATTTCCAGACCAGTTTTTTCTCAGACTCTACAGTTTTCAGATGAAGATTTTTTATGCGCAATTCCAGACTCGACGTTTTGATTCCGAGTCCAGTTTGATGCGAAGATTCAGACTCGACATTCAGATCGGTCAGAGTCTAAGTTCGAGGCATTCCAGGTGAGGCCCATTTTCGAGTTCTCCAGAGAGAGACCCATTTTCAGACACGCACATGTATGCGGTCATTTTTCAGATGAGCACATGTATGCCATTAGTTCAGAGGTCCCCATCTTTTCTTATTTTGTAGGCCAGAGTTTTCATGTGAGCCACAAGGACTCCGGAGTAGAGGACCATTCCCTATGCCATGTTGGCAAGGGTTTTCATGTGGTATCATAGGGATACCAGAGCAGTGTACCATTCTCTGAGCCAGATGGGAGAGACCCAGTTCTCCGACGATGAGACTTTTTTAAGACTCCATTCTCCTACGACCGTGGACTCCGACGAGGATTGCACTTCCACGACCTTTTCAGTTTGGCCCTTTTCAGGGATGGAGTAGTTGTCCACATGTTGTGGCGGGCCAGAGTACTCCGATGAGGAGACTCATTTCAGTCGCATTGACTCTGACAGGCGCAGTTCAGAGCACATGCTCTCCGACGAGGAGATTCAGCAGACTCACACTCCAGCCCGTCCGTCCTCCTCACATGCACGACATGAGAACGTCCTCGACTGCAACAATGTGCGCGTTGGGTTGATATTGTCCGTAGTGTCCTGTAGCGTTGAGGTGAGTATCTTTCTGTTTGTCCAAGCTGAGCATTGCATGCTCCAGCTTGAGGGGGAGTGTTGGAGTATTTGATGTATGCGTCATGTATAAGGGAGATGGGTAAATGGATCCCTCCATGATCCATTTACCCCATCCAAGAGTTTTGTCCCACATCGTCCAGCGGTGGGACTTGGAGGCTCTGTGGAGGCTATATAAGGAGCCCCAGACCTTCTGTATCAGATGAGAAAAGCAATAGAAAAATATGCCCCGTTGATGGCTTCTCCCGTGGTTTCATCCCGCTCCTCACGGAGTAGGGTTCCACGTAAAATCATAGTGTTTCCATGTTTATCTTTCTTGTTATTATGCTCTGTTTATTGTTTCCGCTTCCGCTTCCAATTTTCTAACAAAAATAATAAAAAATATAATAAACAATAATTGACAAAATATTAAATTACATGGTTCATTTCATTAAAAAGGAATGTTGGATAAAACGGATGTTGGCTACATAATCCATTTAATTGAATCATATGAATGCAATAAATTATAAAAGAAAGAAATGCTCCATTGAAAAATCGGTGATGATTATTCAATTTACGCGTAAGACATGCAAATACATTATTGACATTCGTAACATAGATCATCACCAAAATTTCTTAGTCAATGGATAAAGTCTAATACCAAATGATTTATATTTATGATTCAATAATCTAAGGTTCTGAAAATATCGTTGATGAGAATTCAAAAAAACTCCTGATGTATAAAGATTCAAAAAAATATTGTTTCTTAAGATGCGTACTCGGAGATGATGGAAGATGTCATGTATTAATCCTATTTAATATGCGACTGCATATGCTGCTGCATATGCGGATTACTTGGACCACATATGTGCTTTAACCGCATATGGTCGAAGGTTAACAGCATACGCATATGCGGCCATATGGACCGCATTTCCGAACACTAGATTTCTCTTTGAAGCATGATTGCATGTATTCCTCATCTTTGCTGATTTTCTCCATCTTTTTCTCAATCTTCTCCTCTAGGTGAGCCATCGTTTTATTCTCAACCTCATTTAGATGAGTATGGTTTTCTGGCCACATTCTACTTGCCATAAATCAGATGTTTTTCAGCATCATAATCGCATCATAATCCTACTTCCAGTTCTCTTCCTACAAGAATTGCATTGAAGCTTTGACTAGTTTCCATTATGAGTACTGTCGTACCTCTATCCAATCTCTCCACAAGCTGGCTGCTTAACGCCAGAATTGATTTAGAATCAGAAAGCTGAGACACAGTCTTCGTTCTGTACAATATCAAAACAACACGCCATATGGATGAATATAAACTATGATGAAAGAAGAAAAAATATAATTTGAACAACTCAAATCCAACTCATAGGCATAACACTTGAATCGAATTCCAAAATTTTGGTATCTATCAACAAAAACTATACATTGATGAAGCTCCTGAAATCTCCTAATTTCAAAATATTATATATAAAATTTGAATTTTGATTTGCAGAGTTTCAATCTAACACATAAAGGTGGATGCTAACAGACATTTTACCTTAGATTAAGATGGAAGGCTTTAAACTTTTTGATACCAAATGATACAAAAAAAATTAAGAAATCATGCACAAAACAAACGTAGAGGGAGAATTAAATGGTTGGGACTTTAGAGAGTATTCGTTACCACCATTAAAGGTTGAGATGCAAAAAATTATCAACAGGAATCGACGAATCGTCCAAGAGCCCTCAGGGAGATCCTAAAAGAATGTCGAATACCCCATAAAGTAGTTACCTGGGGACCAGTATGGGGGAAGAGGAAAGGTAGCTCACACATATTATTGTTGTTTCTAAGAGGTTTAATTTGGCTCATTCTTGTGTTGAGATAAAAAAATCATATCCTTCTTAATACTCTTTCTTTAACATTTCTTTGTCTTTACTAGTCTCATCAAGACGCTTTTTCTAACTTCTCACTCTTCAAGGCTGAACATTGCATGTCCTTTTTTTACAAATACAAACAAATTTCTCATCTTATCTTCTATTACGCTACACCAACTAAGTTGCAGAAGTCGGTAGTCGGTAGTCGGTCAACCGGTAACTGACTAAGGATTAATAGGCAGTCGGACGACTAATTGGATTTAGTCTGCCTTTAGTTGGTAATGATTTTTTAATTATTTTAACTATGTAAACTATTTTTATACATATATTCTTATGTATTTACATTGATTTGTACATTTTCTATGCCATCTTAATGAAATAAAAGAAATAATTGAATTTAAATAAGACGTTAAGCTTATAGAATATGTATGCTTTTCAACAACAACAACAACAAAGCCTTTTCCCACAATTAAGTAGGGTCGGCTACATGGATTCTTCGCCTCCATTCAGATCTATCTTGGGTCAATCTCGGACTTAATATCCAGCAAACTAAGATCCCTTCGTATAGTCTCTTTCTAACACTTCTTGGGCCGTCCTCGCCCTCTCTTAGCCGGCTCAACATCCCAACACTCGCATCTCCTGACCGGTGCATCAGTTGACCTTCTTTGCAAATGACCAAACCATCTTAAGCGGTTTTCTCGCATCTTATCCTCGATCGGAGCTACACCAACTTTCTTTCTGATTGCATCATTCCGAATCCGATCTTTACGTGTATGTCCACACATCCATCTTAGCATTTTCATTTCTGCTACAGCCATTCTCTGCACATGTCTATGGTTCACAGGCCAACATTCAGAACCATAAAGCATAGCAGGTCTCACGGCTGCTTTGTAAAAATTTCCTTTAATTTTTAAAGGCATTTTCTTATCACAGAGAACAGCGGAGGCTTCTCTCCACTTTAGCCAGCCTGCATTTATTCTATTAGTAACATCTCCATCAATTTCTCCATCATGTTGCAAAATAGATCCCAGATATCTAAAAGAATCTCTCTTCTGGATGTTATCGTCACCAATCTTCACCTCGATTCCTTCACCATTGCTTCCATCAAAGGTGCATTCCATATATTCCGTCTTAGCCCTACTTATACGAAAACCTTTAGTCTCCAATGCATGTCTCCAAACCTCAAGCTTCTCATTTACTCCATCTATAGTCTCGTCAATCAACACAATATCATCAGCAAATAACATACACCAAGGTACCTCATCCTGAATGTGACTTGTCAACTCGTCCATAATCAAAGTAAAAAGAAATGGACTCAAAGCTGAACCTTGATGTAAACCAATGTTGATATCAAAATAGTCAGTCCTCCCTGTCGGGGTCCTTACACAAGATAAAGCCCTATCATACATATCCTTTATGAGATTAATGTATACGACAGGTACTTGTCTCTTCTCCAAAACTCTCCACAGTATCTCTCGTGGGACGGAATCATAAGCCTTCTCCAAATCAATAAAGATCATATGGAGATTCTTCCTTTTAGCTCTATAAATCTCCATTGTTCTCCTCAGCAAATGGATGGCTTCAATAGTTGAGCGACCTGGCATGAATCCGAATTGATTTTCTTTTATTTGGGAAACTTGCCTCAACCTTCTTTCAATCACACGTTCCCAAATTTTCATAGTGTGACTCATCAGCTTGATACCTCTGTAATTTGAACAATTTTGAATGTCTCCTTTGTTCTTATAAAGAGGCACCACGATACTCCTCCTCCAATCTTCAGGCATTTTCTTACTTCGCCAAATAACATTAAATAGATTCGTAAGCCAAGTCAAACCACGCTCACCTAAAACTTTCCAAACTTCTACAGGGATGTCATCCGGTCCAACACCTTTCCCAGGTCTCATAACCTTCAAAGCCTCCTCTACTTCTTTTCTTTGTATTCGTCTATAGCATGCACGATTCAAGTAACTTTCACTACTAGCTAGATCACCCAAAGTGATCTCTCTATTTCCTTCTCCAATGAAAAGTTTATGGAAGTATTGCTCCCATCTAGTCTCTATATCCTTCTGATGAACAAGCACGTGACCTTCCTCGTCCTTAATGCATCTCACTTGAGAAAGGTCTTTGGTCTTTCTTTCTCTTGCTTTGGCCAACCTGAATATATCCTTCTGGCCCTCCTTAGAGTTGAGATTTTTATACAAAACCTAATAAGCTTTTGACTTAGCTTCGCTTACAGCCTTCTTCGCTTCCTTCTTCGCTATTTTATAGTCTGTGACAGTTTCCTCTGTTCTATCCTTAGACATAGCTTTAAAGCAAGCTCTTTTAATTTTTAGCTTCTCCTGCACCCCTTCACTCCACCACCAAGCCTCCTTTTGACCCGGAGCTCCTCCTTTTGACTCGCCTAGCATCTCTTTGGCTACCTTTCAGATACAAGATGCTACTGCCTCCCACATCTCGTTTGCACTACCGCTACAATCCCAAGATAAGTCTTCTAAAACCTTCTCCCTGAAGCTTGATTGCTTCAGCGGAAGATTCCACCACCTAGTTCTAGAGATCTTAGGAACCTTCCTTTTCTTCACCAGCCCTTTTATTTGTAAATCCAAGACTAACAAGCGATGTTGGGTTGTCAAACTCTCTCCAGGGATTACTTTGCAATCTTTGCAACACAACCGATCTCTTCTCCTCAACGCAAAGTAATCGATCTGTGTTCTAGTTGTGCCACTCTTATAAGTAATTAAATGCTCCTCCCTCTTCTTGAAAAGAGTGTTTGCTATGAAAAGATCATATGCAGTTACAAAATCCAGAATGACTTTTCCCTCTTCGTTTCTATCCCCAAAACCATGTCCTCCATGCACACTTGCATACCCTGAAACATCTTTTCCCACATGTCCATTAAGATCTCCACCTATGCAAACCATCTCTCTTTGTGGGATTACTTGTAAAATCTTATCCAGATCCTCCCAAAAAGCTTGTTTAGTCCTTTCATCTAAACCAATTTGCGGTGCATAAACTGAGATGATATTCAGAATTTCTTCTTCAAGCACCAACTTTAGCAAAATAATCCGATCCCCAAATCTTTGCACCTCAACCACACAATCCTTCAAATCTTTATGAACAACCACTCCAACACCATTTCTGCCCTTATCTTTACCTGAATACCAAAGTTTAAAGCCTGTCTTCTCGATCTCCCTTGCTTTCTCTCCAACCCATTTAGTCTCTTGAAGACATAATATATGAATCTTCCTTCTTTCCATTGTATCCACTATCTCCATCAATTTTCCAGTTAAAGTACCGATATTCCAACTACCAATCCGTAACTTCCTTTGCAATCTCTTTTGGACTAACTTCTTTACTCGCATGCGTCCACTATGCGAGAACCCTTGCAAATTTTGGACTGCATCCGGGCGGTGATGCAGCGGAACTAGATTATTTACCCGCATGCGTTCCTCATGCGAGAACCCTTGCAAATTTTGAACTACATCCAGGCTGCGATGTAGCGGCCCTTGCCAATTTTTCATCATTCGGGCGATGCAACGCGTCGCAAGTAGGGAACGCCCCAACGAAATATGTATGCTTTTAAAAAAGTAAAAAGAAATACAGAATCTCAATAAAAAATCAGTCGACTAATGGGGCCGAGTAATCAACTGATCGATTATTGACCAATTGGTCATTAGTCGGGCGGCCACCCTGCCGACTCCATTAGTCGAACCTACTAGTAGGCTTGCTAGGCTGACTTTTACGACAGAGACACCAAAATTTTTTCTGATTCTTTCATTGTGAATCTGATCTTTCTTTGTGTAATCATACATCCATAGGAGCATCTTCAATACTTAATTGTTTTGAATTTCATAATTAAACCAAATCCATCTGGGATAAAAATATGATATAACTTAAAGTTTGGATTGAATTGATCGATGATATGTCAAATTCATCTGCACCCTTAGTTTGTTGGGACCAAGCAACCCCTTCTGTTGCTATCTTTGAACAAATTATAAAAAAGTTACCTTTGATGGCATGCATAAGGAATGGAGAGAATTAAAATATGGGTGATATTGCTTGTATAGGAGTGGAGCTTATACAAGACTATTGCATCCTCTTTGTAGACGGGTTGTATAAAACTAACAATTTTTTATTCATGCTTTCATACTATTCAACATATAAGTTAATGGTTAAATCATGGTTTTTAACCCTGGTTAGCGGTATTCTGAAGCCTATAAATAGCACTCCTACCCATTCGATCTCTACGATTTCCTCTACCATCACTACCTGAGGGCTAGGATCGAGAGGTCAGGAGGAGAGGGAGGTGGGGAAGAAGCGCTAGCGAAGCGCTACCGGGAGGACGAGGAGGAGAACGATGCGATTTTCTCATAGTTGGCTTCGTAATTAAGCTCTAAGTTGAACTAGATTTTTGGTTCATCTTCTTTTTAATTCATTTTGTGTATGGTTCGAGGAGGAATCTGAGCACAACCCTGCTCGGGTGCGGATGGCTAGGCCGTCAGTGAACATGCATGCTCTTCGTATGACTCACTCACCCTTGACAAGATACTTGCCGATTCAGCAATTTTTATCGATTTTATAGTTATTTTAGTGGAGAAATCTGTGTAACAACCTACTTAGATGCGGACGGCTAGACACGTCAGTGAACCCTATGATTCGTCACATGTTTCACTCACCTAAGATGCGTGGTGTCTAATGATTCTCCATCGCTTGCAGTTCTATTATATTTTTATGTTTCGCTGTTGTTTTCCTCTCGGCGATTTTAGAGGAAATTCTTTCCATTTTTTCTTTTGAAATATGTGTCAATACAAGGGGAAATTCTATCAAAATTTTCATAAAAATATGACCCGATATAAGGGAAAATTTTGCCGATTTCTAAAAAATATCATCTTATAAGGGGAAGCTCTGCTAAAATTACAAGAGAAAATATGTTCTTCGCATTCTTCATACGTTCTTGGTAGGTTCTTAGTGTTCTTGATACGAAAGTGAAATTCGATCGTTTCAGGAGTTTTAAATCATCTTTTCTGAAAACGAATCACGATAAAGCACTGCATACGCAGGAGAGTGCTCGGTTAGATAACGAAATCCTGCCTCTTGCTGTTGGGTTTTAAGTTAAACTGGATAAGAATATATGTTTATCATGCTCAATATTATGAAGAACGCTTACATACTTATTTCATAATTTACTCAAATAATTGCTAAAGTAGAATTGGTGAAATGGATCATTCTTACCGTTGCTGTGATAATTGTGCAATATTATACCGATATTGGCTGAAAATTGATATGTCATAAATGAGATCTGATTTAAGTTTCATACTATCTTTTACGATAAGGATGATATGCAGTAGATACTACAGGTCAAGCATGCAACATGTAGGTTTGTCTGAAGAACATCCATATTGACATGCCAAACCTAGGTGGTACACACGATTGCCTGGATATGTAGAGCGCGCGAAATAAATTATTTGCAATGTATGGTACTCGACGGGTTGACTGACTGAAGATGGGGTCGTGCCATGTGGAGGCACGAGTGGTTTGATAGCGGCTAAGCCACGATAACATGTATTTAAAGCCGCTAGTTTATATAATTAAAGGTTAGTTGTTGTTTTAAGCTACTAAGTTCTCGAAGACGGTGTGCTTCTTTGATTGCCAGGCTGAGGGTTTGGAACCCTGGGTAATAAAAAAAATGAAAATTGTCAGGGTAGTATTGGGGGATTGCTTGAGGCGACGTGCGACGGTATAAGCTCATCAGATCAATGCAATCTCCCAATCTTGGAGTGTCACGGGCTTGAGGTCCACGGCTTGACATCAAAAAATCCTTCTGAAAATCCAGTAGGCATTGGACAATCATCACATGGATAGTAGCCGTCTAGCTAGCCACAATAGCATTACTTCTATAAGGTAGTCGGTAATCTTTTCGTGTATTTCTTTTCCAGCTGATGTACATGTAAATAGTTATAGACTATAGTGTAAATGTACCATGCAAACTTTATTTTGTGAATGAAAAAGTGTTGAGATAATTCCTGCTTAATATTTTTATTTACAATCTGTTTCTGAATGTTAGTTATGAAAACTGAATAAATTGTTGTTGAGTAACCAGATCCAGATATTTGAGGATCCGACGACCCGGATTTGGGGTCGTGGCAGTTCTATTTCATGTTAAAAATCTTTTATCTTTTATTTATTTTCAACTTACAATAGTCCCTCCTTTAGCTTTAGAAAATAAGTTTCTTTTAAGAAATATTATCTTGTCTCTGGGGGGAGGACCGCGGTGGCCTCCCGGGAGGGGGGAGGCCTGCGATGGCATCCGGAGAGGGCGAAAGGCCCGCGGTGGCCCTCCGAAGAGGGCGGGAGGCCCGCGGTTTCCTCCGGGGAGTGGGGGAGGCCCGCGGTGGCCTCCGGAGGTGGCGGGGAGGCCCACGGTGGCCTTCGGGGGAGGGAGGCCCTCGGTGGGCTCCGGATAGAGGAGGGAGGCCCGCAGTGGCCTCCGGGGAGGGGGAGGCTCGCGGTGTCCTTCGGTGAGGGGGGGGGAGGCTCGCTGGTGTCCTTCGGGAGGAGGGGGGGGGGAGGCCTGCAGTGTCCTCCGGGGGGGGGGGGTGGCCCGCGGTGGCCTTCGGGGTGGGGGAGGGGGGAGCCTCGTGGTGGCCTCCGGGGGGGGGGAGGGGAGGCCCGCGGTTGCCTCTAGGGAGTGGGGAGGCCCGCGGTGGCCTCCGGGGGAGGGGGTGCGGTAGGCCCGCGGTGGCCTCCGGGGAGGGTACGGTATGCCCGCGGTGGCCTCTTGGAGAGGGGGGCGGTAGGCCCGCGGTGGCCTCCGGGGTGGGGGGCTGTAGGCCCGCCGTAGCCTCCGGGGAGGGGGAGGGAGGGGGGGAGGCTCGTGATGTCCTCCGAGGAGGGGGGGAGGAAGAGGAGGCACGTGGAGTCCTCCGGGGAGGGGGGGAGGCCCACGGTGTCCTCCAGGGAGAGGGGGGAGGCCCGCGGTGGCCTCTGAGCAGTGGGGGGATGACCACGGTGGCCTTCGTGGAGGGGGGAGGCCCGCGGTGGCCTCCGGGAGGGGGGAGGCCCACGGTGGCCTCCGAGGAGGACGGGATGCCAGTGGTGGCCTGTTTCAGTTTGGAATAAATCACTATAATGCGCCTCCTTCCATGAATCAGTTGTCATTTTTCACAAATTTTGCGAACATAAGCTCTTATTTTCATAAATATGATTCCCTATATTTTGGCCCATGGTTTTGATTAAAGCTTATTCGAAACTTAAGGCTTAAGTTAGAACTTTTCAGAAGTTACTAGATTCGCTAATGGCGCTTAATTAGTGTTAATCACGATTTAACCTTTCGACTTACACTTAACTTTTGCTGACCTCTGATTGGTGTTCGCTAATGATGACTAGTTATTCTTAATCCGTCACTAATTTTTTAATCATGTTTAATTTATCTTAATGACAGTCAATTAGGTCTTAGTGACATCTTACATCTCCTTACTTATTTTTCTTCTGAAAATCATAACAATTCGAAACGAAGTCCGATTCATATGAAACAAACTTCTTTAGTTTCCTCTTGACGAGCTGAATCTTATGATGTAAGAGAGCGGCCTAGTTTAAGACTTTACAATTATAACAATTCGAAAGGAAGTCTCGTCCTCGAGACTTGAAATACGGGCATAACAACCGTAAAGAAGGTTGAAACCATAACAACTTTAAAGGGAATAAGTGTCATTTTATTTATAATGAAGATATACACAATACACAGTGTTATCATTCAAAAAATATAGGTATCTCTCTCATGTCTACCTCTATTTTTTCTGGACTCCCACAGAGAGTTCGGAGACATATATACATACTCATATGCATATATATATATGAAATAGGGAGCATATGAGTATATGCATTTGGCAGACTGCTAGGTTACTCTTTTAGAAAGTTTATGATTGATATTTTCCTTTATGGTCAATTGAGATATCTTTTGTTTAACATGGAGGGAAACAAAAAATGCGGGAACACATACTTTCAGGTTATCCATGTTTTTTAGTATGTAGGATGCTAGAGTTTTAGTAGTATTCGAGTTTAGTGCAAATCATGTGATTGTAAGACTAGAGACATGCTCAAGGAACTGCCCATGAAGACTTGGACTATAGCCACGGGGCCTATTCGTGGTTAGTTCATGCATGAGTATGCATATTTTGATGATAACAAAACTTGTGCAGATATGCAAAACTTGTGTATTTAGCTTGAATCTAGATCACGAGCATGAAGATATTGGATCAAGAAGAAGCTCATACTTGAGGAGTTCAAGCTTAAGTAGAGAAGAAGAAGCTAAGAAGCTCAAAGGAGTTCAATGTTAAGGAACTCCATCTAAAGCTGATCATAAGCTTAAGAAGACAGTTTTTTATTGAATCCTGCATGCATTTTGTAATTGTCTTAGATTGTAAAAAACCTCAAGCATCGTGCATATTGCATTTTGGCCCTTTAACTTTGACTTTCGGGTCAAAAAATCCAGCTTGATCGATCGACCTTCCTACACTAGTCAGAAAACCAATATCCTTGACTGATCGTTCAATTTCATTTGACCAATTTACCTTGATTGATCGATCAACCTTTATTGGTTGATCGATTACATCTGATCGATCAATCCTTGTTTAATAAAAAATATTGAAGCCTTCTCCCACTTTAAGTAGGGTCAACTACATGGATTCTTGCTCAAATCCACGTCGAAAGATCTGACTATTCTTTTACGATGGCTGCCGGCTACCTAACGCAACCTCCACTAGGAGGGATTTGAACGTGGTCTTTTGGATGATAGGCACACTGCACTACCGCCAGATCATTGAAGTAGTTACAATCCTTGTTTTATAAGCTCGATTAAATTCCAATGGTTATATAATGGCTACTATGATCGATCAATTTTGATCACTGATCAACCAACTTCTGATTCTGATCAATCATCTAAATATCCTAACTAAATATTTTATATTTCAGCTAGATTTTTGATGGGGATTTCATTCCGGATTTGTTAACAACAACAACTTCTTCTAAACTAACAACTATGGGGAATCTGGACCTATAAATAGGACCCTGAAGGTGAGGGATTGCGTCTCGCGCATCACGGAAGCGTGGAGATAAAATCATATCCGATCTAGGTCGACTAATCATACTAATTGATGGAGCAACAAAATTTTATTTTATTTTTCGATTAAACCACATGATTTGGGAACAATTCCCATACCGTTTCCTCATGATCACATGAGTAATATGATTACCTTTTGGTGCGTGTTCGCGATTTACGAGTCTCTAAGAGAAGAGACCTTCTGTCTCATGTCCGATCTGACGTAGAGAGCACATGTGGGCACGCGGATGAGATACATGCTTCTCACAATCCAAAGTGACGATCCGAGCGAGAAATCTCCTGATTTCGTCTCATGAAATCCAACGTCTACTTCACGTGCATGAGGTGCCAAAGAAGATGGAGAACCACGAGCAATTCAGCTGACAACACAATGGCATCGCGACGAGGACACAC
The DNA here is from genome assembly GCA_037367405.1 of Ottelia alismoides. NCBI lineage: Eukaryota > Viridiplantae > Streptophyta > Magnoliopsida > Alismatales > Hydrocharitaceae > Ottelia > Ottelia alismoides. The sequence continues at coordinate 555,768 of JAZKJV010001537.1, read as the reverse complement.
TCTCAACAAACCCTAGGTGGATGGCCACAATGTGTTGAGAGAGTGCGGGTGACATGTGGTAAGAGAGAGAGAGAGTTGTTGCAACAATTGTTTCAACTTAATTGATTCAAAAGAAGGCTAGGACTAGCCATTCTTTTTATACAAAATTGGACGGCTAGAATGCACTCCTAATTGAATGAATTTACAGTTTCCAAGATCGCAAATATTCTTTATTACTCAATAAAATCAATAAAATTGAATAAACTTAGTTTCCAAGAAAATAAGTTGAAGACATTCTTCAACAAATTTACTCAATAAAATCAATCTCCATGTAGAAGATTTAGGAAAGACGAGAGCCTCCTTCCTAAAGGGGTGAACGACACAATGGTGGCTCCACCATGGCCGTCCACTCCCAATAAGGAGTGGAGTACCTCCCACTCGTTTTCTTTTTGGTGAGCTCTCAATCTCCACCAAATCTTCTACATGTGCAATAATTGTATTATTGAATTATCACCAAAATAATTCCAAATTATTTTGTAATAATTTCAATTATGCCATTGATAATTATGAATCATATACAACCATCAAATATTAAATGTAATCACATTTATATTTAATTGTATAATGCGAATCCAATTCACATTAACTTTTAACTTGTGAATCCTATTCACAATTAAGTTTCTCTATGTTATTATGGATCACATCTACAATATCCATGATTATTGTGGATAGACTATCCACATTAATCTTATCTATGATAATTAAATCCAATTTAATTATCTTAGATGCCTCTCTACGCATGTCCAAATAATTAAATCACATTGACTTTAATTGTTAATGATAATTAAATCCAATTTAATCATCAAATTTTCAATGATCAGATATTGTCAAAATAGAACTATTCTTGAATTCTTTCAAGAAAAGTGTGCCTTCTTCATGGATATTTGAGAGGACATGTCGACTGTATATTTCATGTATAGTGACTTGGATAGTGATATCTATTCTCATATCTAGATCTAGAAGACCTCTCAGAGATGTCTGATCAAGTCAGATAGAATATCTAATCTTCTCATTGCATCCGAATCTCATTCAGATCAATGCCCAACATTTGGACTAAGATTGGATAACCAGCCTGCTGAGTGGAGTCACTAAAAGTCTAAAATCCAAATATGTTTCTTCACTCTCTAAGAATGGAGGTGTCATGGTTATACAATCGATCAATATCACATCACCCTCGAGTATTCCTAATACACGTACATCCTGCATACTGGAAGATCTAGAATAAAACATGAAGTTCTGATCTTATTTGAATTGTCTTCTTTATGATTTTATCATTGAGTTTCTCATTTGATTGTTGGGAGTTGGTATTGAGCATATGCTTTCCAAAAGCATATATCATACCTACAAATCCTGTCATGCTTCCAAAGTAAGACGACCATCGATAGAATTTAGTTGCTCCCAATATCTCATGAGTACGCTCATGTCTTTCGGTTCAGTAATGAACCTGTATGATATCTTTAAGAGATCGTATTACTCATATGTCCTGGTATGCACACCAGCTCGTCGATGTATATGTATTGATTAGGTCATCAACCTAATGGTCTCCCTAGTGTACATACTCAGACATATAGTAACACATCTGTCTTCGGTTCAGAGGATGCATGCTTATATTGTGACAACATACAATATATGGTTATCAAGATGGTCTTGGTACACAATCTTAATTATACTAAGGGACCTTTTTAGTGCATGCATTCATTAATTTCAGATACAGAGTGAAAATCAATAATTTTTATTGATATATAAATAATTACAATAACATTTATTGTAAAATGGTTCACGCTGGATTCACTTGTCTAACTGACCCATACCTCATTTTACAACACACAATAGAGAACAAGCTCTCTTCTCGTTGTTCTTCACTCCATACCATGAAAGAAAGTTCTAAGAGCTATTTTTTTGATCCGCGCTTCACGCCTACAACTCTGGTGTTTTGCGATTCACCTTATGAGTACACTCCTTGTTTTGTAAGATCATTTTATTTTTGCCTCCTAATCTTCATTGCATATTTTTCTTTGATATTGAGGTTGTTAGCTTTTTACTTGTACGGTTGGAAGTTGTCTGAAACAAGTTGTATGCGATTGAGTTGACTGCATAATCAACTCAGGTTATAATACAGTTGGTTGCCTGCGTAAGTGTTAGAATACTCAGATGTTTATTCCATAGAGCCCTTGGGTCTCTTATATAGGGAGAGAGCCCTTGGGTAAATTACATGAGAGGTACATAAAGAAACTAAAATAATAAATAACATCGCAGACTAATAACTATCTCTACACTCCCCCTCAAGATGGAGCATAGATATCTATCATGCTCAGCTTGGAAGAACATCTCTGGAAAGGTCCTCTGAGCAATGGCTTCGTGAATATGTCTGCTGTCTGGTCCTCTGAACTGACGTCGGACGTGGAGATGAAGCCCTTCTGAATCATGTCCCTAGTGAAATGACAATCCACCTCTATATGTTTTGTTCTCTCATGGAAGGCTGGATTGTTGGCAATGAATAACGCTGCCTGATTGTCACATTGCAGGTTCATAGGCAAGGGAACTTCAACATTCAGATCTTCTAGAACTGCTTTAACCCACATCATTTCTGTGCTTGCCTGTGCCATGGCCCTGTACTCGGATTCGGCACTGGATCTTGCCACAACAGTCTGCTTCTTGCTTTTCCAGGAGACTAAAGAGCTCCCTACAAAGACAGCAAATCCAGAAGTAGACTTACGATCTCGTGGACATCCTGCATAATCCGCATCTGCGCAGGCTGAAATAGACAAATCTGTGGCTTTCTTGAACAGCAACCCTGTGCCTGGAGAAGACTTCAGATATCTCAATATCATGTACAATGCGTCCATATGTACTTGCCTCGGCTGCTCCATAAATTGACTCACCCGGTTTACTGCAAGTGCAATATCCGGTCGAGTTATAGTGATGTATAAGAGCTTGCCCACCATTTCTCTGTACCTTCTCTTGTCCACCTCCTCAGTGTCCTCATCGTACAGCTTCATGCTTGGGTCCATGGGTGTACTTGAAGGTCTGCATCCAGTCATTCCTGTTTCTACCAGCAAATCTGTGACATATTTCCTCTGATTCATCACCATTCCTTGTGCATTTCTTGCAAATTCTATCCCCAGAAAATACCGTATTGTGCCTAGATCCTTTGTAGTGAACTGGCTGCCCAACATAGACTTGGTCATCTCAACCCCTTGTGCATCATCTCCAGTAACCAGTATGTCATCAACATATACCATAACAACGATGGTACCTCTAGGGGTCTTCCGGACAAACAGTGAGTGATCCGCATTTGATCTTCTGAAACCCTGTCGTTCAATAAGCTGGGAGAGCTTCTGGAACCACGCACGAGGACTCTGCTTAAGGCCATAGATAGCCTTATGAAGTCTACACACCTTCTGTGACTCCCCCTCAGCAGCAAACCCGGGTGGCTGCTGCACGTAGACTTCCTCCTGTAGATCACCATACAAGAAAGCATTCTTAACATCAAGCTGGAATATGGGCCAGTCACGTACCACTGCAACCGATAGAAGAATGCGAAGGGTAGAATGTCTTGCCACCGGTGAAAAAGTGTCCAAGTAGTCTACCCCATATGTCTGTGTAAACCCTCGTGCGACAAGCCTGGCCTTGTATCTGTTAAGACGACCATCTGCATGATATTTGATTGTAAAGACCCACTTGCAGCTCACAACAGACGCACCTGGAGGAATAGGGACCAGAGACCAAGTCCCTCTGGATTGCAATGCACGCATCTCCTCTTCCATTGCTAAACGCCAGCATTCAGTCTTCATGGCATCCTGATATGTTCGTGGAATCTCAACGGATGATACAACTGCGGCAAACTTCTGGAAATCCCCAGTGAGTCGATGAAAGGATACATGAGAGGCTAGGGGATATGAGGCACACTGTCTTCGCTGTTTCCTATGAGCAATGGGCCGGTCCAAGTCATCCAAAACAGTGCTGACCGGTTGGTCATCCTCCTGTGGTAAAAGCTCCTGCACATGTGCATTATTTAACCCATCATTAATATCAGAACATACCTGAGGCGTGCTGGATGGTTGAGATGTAGCTTGAGCAGGGCCTGTGCGTCTCGTATAGAACTTAGTGAGAGGAACAACTGGCGGTGGTGGTGGTGGTGGCGGAGATGGTGGTGGTGGTGTTGATATTGATGATGGTGGAGTAGAGGACGGACCAAGGCTTGGAGGTGGTGGAACATAGATCTGGGAGTCTGATGATGTGGAGGAGACCAACCTGTCACCTGCAGGGGAGAAGTACATGACTGGTTCGAAAAAAGTAACATCTGCACTCACATAGTACTTGTCATTGACAGGATCATAGCAACGGTACCCCTTCTGTGTCCTGGAGTAACCCACGAAAACGCACTTGATAGCCCTAGGGGATAGCTTATCAAGCCCCGGAGATAAGCGGCGAACAAAAGCGACAGTGCCAAATACCCGAGGTGTCAGTGTAAATAAATCTCTGTCAGGAAAGAGAACAGAGATTGGAGACTTTTCCCCCAGAACAGTTGTAGGCATTCGATTGACCAGATAACATGCTGTAAGTATAGCATCACCCCAAAAGGATAATGGGGCACAACTCTGAATAAGTAAAGTGCGTGCAATGTCAAGAAAGTGTCGATGTTTTCGTTCGGCAACCCCATTTTGTTGAGAGGTGTAGGCACATGTGGTTTGGTGAACAATGCCTTTAGATGAAAGGAAGCTAGCAAGAGAGCGAGTGCAGAACTCCAAGGCATTGTCTGTACGCACATACTTAACAGTAGATGAAAAAACATTCTGAACTTCATTTATTAGATTTTGGAGAACATTTCCTGCTTCAGATTTATTTTTGAGAAGAAAGGTCCACGACACTCTGGAAAAATCAACTACAACTAGATAGAACCTGTGCCCCTGGTGATCCGGGACACGACTTGGACCCCAAATATCTATATGAAATAACTCAAACGGGGAGCTACTGCTCCGACTCTGACGACTGGGGAAGCTAGACCGATGGTGCTTCCCTAACTGACACGCTTCACACCGAAAAGAGGAACTCGGAGATATCTGAGGCAGGAGGTGACGCATCTTCTGCAGTGGTAGATGACCGAACCGAAGATGCCAGGTGTACGGAGAAACAGAGGCTTGGTTATGCAAGGAGACGCCAGCGTAGGAGCTACGAACGAGACGATAAAGGCCATTGTGCTCAGAACCACAGCCAATCACCCTGCCCGTCAGTATGTCCTGAAAAATAACAGACGATGGATCAAAAATAGCACGACAGTGCAAATCACGTGTAATCTGACTAATAGATAAGAGGTTCATAGAGAATTCTGGAGCATGTAGCACATTCTGTAAGTGCATAGAAGGTAGCAGAGCTGTCTCCCCCTGACCAATGATAGGAGAGTGAGTACCGTCAGCAATAAGTACAGAGCGACCTGGCTGAACAGCTCTGTAGGACTGCAGAATATCTTTCTCACGGCATAGGTGATGGGTAGCTCCAGAGTCAACAATCCATCCTGTTAGGTCATGATTATGAAGTGAGACTGAAGGACTACCTGAAGCACTGGCTGAGGCCGATGTACTGGCTGACGCCGAAGCCGCAACATCAGAAACGTCTGCACCCTCTGATGAAGAAGATTGTGGCATAATATCCCGAAGTCGTGCCACCAATTCTTCGAACCTGTGATCTGGAGTAGATGCGGGTGGACCCTGAACATGATCAGCTACTCGTGCAGAAGGAGGGAAACCATGCTTGGAATAGCATGTATCCTCGGAATGACCAGTGCGGCGGCAGTACGAGCACGTAGAGCGTATGCGGCCTCCACGTCCACGTCCACCACTTCCTCTGCCACGAAACGGGAACGAACCACCACGTCCCCTGGAAACTGCCATTGCTGACGGAGTCGCAGTCGCTGTACTGGATGGAACGGGTACACGACCGAGCCCTCTGTATACCTCTTCCATCGGTGGGATGGTAGCATCTGCCAGTATCTGGGCGCGTGCTGCCTCGTACTCCGGATCTAGGGCAGCGAGTAATACTCCAACCATAGTGGCGTTGCGGAACGTCTTCTGCTGTTCCGGTGTGGCTGTAAGCGGAATAGTGCTGTAGAGCTTCTCGAACATGCCACGAAGCGACGTGTACAGGGAATGAAGAGGCTTCCCATTCTGCTTCGTGGTAAATATATCATGCTGCAACTGGAGCATCTTCGTCTCATTGCGGACCTGAGAGTACGTCATAGCCAAAATATCCCACATCGCCTTAGCGGTGGGTTGGTGAAGGACATCGTTCGCTATCTCCGTCGTGAGCGTACCTGAGAGCCACACTTTGGCGTACGCATCATCCGCCTCCCATGAGGCATAGATCCCTGTCTTCTCCGGCGGTTCGTCCTCGGTAAGAATATGCTTCTTACCACACGACTTCATGAAACTGAGGAACTGCATCGCCCACAGTTCGTAATTCGTCCCGTCCATCTTGACGATTGGTGCCGAACCTTTGAAGGCACCTATGGCGGGCATATCAAGCTTCTGATCTGACATGACGCCGGAGAAGAGCAACTACTGATAGATCAAGAGAAAACTGTCTACCAAGACCTTGTAGGATCCAAGTGCATAGGTAGACGATTATGCACTTGAATCAAACATAACGCCGAGTCCTAGGAAGAACGCGGCACACCGGCACCGAGTAGAGGCCTTGGAAGCCTCTACTTGGCAAAAAATAACGGCTGTCAAGGAACGATCAGCGGCTGGACAGCAGGTGGAGGGGCCCGGCGTCGGCTGATGAGGGCCTGGCGGCGATGGGGAGGCCCGGCAGGGGCTGGCGGCTGGTCGAGGAGGGCCCCGGCGGCGGTGGGAGCCCGCTGGCAGGGGCTGGCGGCGATTGGGAAGCCCGCTGGGGGGGCTTGGAAGCCCGCTTGGAGGGAGGGCTGGGTGCTGGAGGGGCCCGCTGGGGGCTGCGGAGGGCAGCGAGGAGGCAGCGAGCCCTAGGCGGCGGCGGGAGGTAGGGTTCGAAACCCTAGGCGGCGGGAGAGGGGGGGGGACGGCGGTGGAGAACCCTAGGGTTAGGGCTATGGCTCTGATACCATGTTAGAATACTCAGATGTTTATTCCATAGAGCCCTTGGGTCTCTTATATAGGGAGAGAGCCCTTGGGTAAATTACATGAGAGGTACATAAAGAAACTAAAATAATAAATAACATCGCAGACTAATAACTATCTCTACAGTAAGCAACTCAGGTTAGTGGAGGACCTGTGTGGGTCAGGTTGAAAGATCGAGTCATGAGACTTTGGGCATGGTTTTTACATAGGAGGTTTTCCATGTTAAATGTTGGAGTATTCATTGTATGCGTCATGAGTTGTAGCAGGGTAAATGGATCCTAGAGGAGATCCATTTACCCCATCCAGTGTTTAGTCCCACATTGTCCAGTGGTGGGACTTGGAGGCTCTCAGTGTTGTAAAAATCGGCCGACTACACCGTTTAGTCAGTCCGATTAGTCGACTCGGTGGGGTAGCCGAGTCGACTAAGTATAATCGGGTCATAATCGGGCATAGCCGATTACTCGGCCGCGTAATCGGTATAGTCGGCCGACTAGGCGGCCGCATTTTGCAACAGTGTTTCGGGTGCCCAACAACCTAAACCCGATACTTATTTCGACAGAACCCTAAACCCCCCAAATCAAAACAGAGAACTCTCGTATTTTCGACCTCCCACCCCCGAGCCCTAACCGTGCCTCCCTCGACATTCGTCACCTCATCGCCGCTCCTCCATCGGCGGTCCGGTCAGCCACCGCGCCAGACCTCCATCGCCTCGACGCCGCGCGCCCTCCTCCACCGCGACACCGCGCCACTCCTCCAGAAAATCGCCGATCGCCGCCCAGGAGCCCAGGTTACGGTTTTTTTTTTCGTTTTTTTTACTACAGTCAATGAAAGTAACTTCATATATGATTAATCAAATATGCTTTATATGAGTATTTTATCTCAGAGATAGTTTGCTTGCTGATGACAATGGTGTTGTTGCACATGCCTTATTTTGTCATTTAGATTGATCATTTCTTCTAAGTTCATGTCAGCCACTTGTAACTGAAACTACCTTCAAGATTTTTGATTCTATTGATCTCACTTGCTTAAACAACGTTCATCATGTTCTTGAGAATTGCTGACGTTGAGGAGTAATAGTATCCCCTGCCATTGTTGTGCTTTACATCATTCTTATTTCTTTCGTGATTTGCTAACTCCTATAGATGAATCAACTAATGGTATTGAGGCATTGTAGTTACTGCTGGCATTGTAGTTACTCCTATAGATAAAGCATTTTGTTGTGGATTAATTGTTATTAACTGTAGATCTAATAATTTCTTTGTTGTCAAAAGCTTATGAAGTATCATGCCACTGATTTTTTATATCATAATTTGACATATTTTTATTGTGTAGATGGCTACACCTCCAGTATCATTTAGCGACTCGTCTTTTTATGTGCCGCCAAGATCAACTGATCCTGCATGGCAATACGGTTACCTTGCGAGTCGTACGGATCCAAATACGGTCACTTGCAGATTGTGCAAGAAGATTGTCAAGGGTGGTGTGTATAGGTTCTAGCAACATCTAGCACACCGAAAAGGGAACGTTGCTGCATGTCCCAAGGTTGATGAGGAAACGAAGAACAAGATGATTGCGTAACTTGATGATGTTGCCAGGAAGAAGTCTCAGAAAGCTGCAGGTGTTCATGAGATGAGGGAGGAAGTTGATATCACTGGAGATGTGGGTTCGGCAAAGAGATTGCGAGTCTCTGAATCCTTAGAGCAGACTGTCGCAGTGGAAGGATCATCACGACAGATGAGCATCAAGGATGCATTCTCCAAGGATCATCGTGATAGGGTCACATCATACGTATCCAAATGGGCATATACATCGGTGATTCTATTTAATGCATTGACGACGAAAAACTTCCTGCAAATGGTGGAGGCTATTGGGAAGTACGAGCCTGGACTAAAGCCTCCCACGAGGTATGAGCTTAGTGGTCCGCTTCTGAAGAAGGCAGTGAAGGAGATTCACGATGGCTTGCAAGGTCATCGTGATACGTGGACATCAGCGGGATGCTCTTTGATGACTGATGCGTGGACGGACAAGCGTGGAAGGAGCATCATCAATTTTTGTATCAATTGCACCTTGGGGACTTCATTTTTGAAGTCCATAGATGCCTCAGATGAGGCTCACACTGCGGAATACATCTGCAAGTTGGTGGAGGAGTGTCTGAATGAAGTGGGAGTGGATAAAGTAGTTCAGATTGTGGCGGATAATGCATCCGCCAATGTAGCAGCAGGAAGACTGTTGGTTACCAAATATCCGCAGATTTGGTGGACTCCGTGTGCTGCGCACTCCATTGATCTGGCTTTGGAGGAGATAAGCAAAGAGACAAAGGTGAGAAGTGCAATCACAAAGGCGAAGAGGCTTACGGTGTTCATCTACTCACACACCAAAACTCTAAGCTTGATGCGCAAGTTCACCAACAAGAGGGACATTGCAAGGCCCGGACAAACAAGATTTGCAACCACTTTTCTCACTCTTGAGAGCCTAAATGAGACGAAAGACAAGTTGAGATTGATGTTTTCCTCAGAAGAGTGGAGAAGCTGCAAGTGGTATAAGACCAAGAAGGGAGAAGCTGGCTTTGGAGGGGCTCGTGCCAAGTGATATCTCCTACACTTGGAGGACTAATTCGTCCAGTTCGCGGATTGATCGATTTCTTGCGAACTCTCGCATGATGGAGGTTTTCCCTTTATGCGCGGTCAGCTCTCGTCCGCGGTCGTTCTCTGATCACAGCCCCATTATTTGGGAGTCCGGGGATGATCAGCGTCCTCGTGGCCTCTTTCGATATGAGCGGTGCTGGCTTATTGAGCCGGGCTTCAAGGATATTGTGCGCAACCATTGGGAGCAGACCATCATTGCGGGCTCTGCTGCACGTCGTTTGGATCAAAAATTGAGCTCCCTCAGTAAGGTCTTGGCTACTTTAAAAAGGATTCGCGTCAGGCTCGTCTTGCAGCTCGCAAGGCGGCTGATGATGTGATTATGAGGTTGGACATCCTTGAAAACGAGCGGGATCTTACTCCGGATGAGTTGGCCGCGCGCGCGGCGGCGGCTGAGCAGGCGAGGTTGGAGGATCGGAAGCGGTCGATTGAGTGGCGTCAACGTTCGCGGGTCCGGTGGCTTAAGGAGGGGGATGCCAACACTGCGTACTTCCACAGGGTGGCGAGCGGTCGACGGCGATCCAACTATATTTCCTCTTTGTTCATCAATGGCGCGCACATCTAGGGGGAGAGGGAGTTGGGGGAGGCTGTGGGGAACTACTACCGGGGTGCGTTTGGGAGCCCTGCGCCGCGGCGGTGGAGGTGGTCGGGCCGTGGGGCGTCTGCTCTTCCCGTGGCCGATGCGGAGGCACTTTCCCGCCCGTTGTCTATGGAGGACCTCCGGGGGGCTGTCTGGGATCTCAACCCCGACGCCGCGCCGGGGCCTGATGGCTTCCCGGTATCTTTCTATAAGGATTTCTGGGACGTTGTTGCAAATGATGTTTTGGAGGTCGCTCTGGATTTCTGCGAGGGGAATCGTGGCTTTGACAAACTTAACAGGGCCCTTATTGTTCTTATTCCAAAGTCTGATTCGGCCAGTCATATTGAGGACCTTCGGCCAATCTCCATTTCGAATGCGATATATCTAATCATTGCTAAGGCTTTGGCTAGGCGGCTCGCTCCACTACTTGATTCGCGCATATCGCCTTATCAGGCCGCTTTTGTTCGCGAGCGGCAAATTGCGGATTGTCATGCGGTGGTCTCGGAGATTATCGAGCAGTGGTGCAAGAATGGTTCGAAGGGGATCTTATGGAAGATCGACTTTGCGAAGGCCTACGATTCCCTTGATTGGCGGTTTCTGTGGTCCGTGCTCTCGCGAAGGGGTTTCCCTCCAATTTGGATTTCGTGGATGAGGAGATGTGTGACCACGGCTTCCCTTTCCATTCTCCTCAATGGGTGCTTGGCTGGGGGCTCTTTCCAACCTCGTAGGGGGGTTCGACAGGGATGTCCCCTTGCTCCCCTATTGTTTGTTTTGGCGGTTGACGTTTTGCCACGCATGATTGATGGGGTGGTCGCGGCCGACCTTTCTCGCGGATGCTATTTTGGCGCTTATCATGTTCCTCTTATACAATTCGCTGATGACACAATCTGCTTCATCGAGGGTGGTACCTCGAGTGTTTCCAGTATGGCGACCACGCTTCATTTGTTCAGCGAGCTTTCGGGCCTCCAAATCAACGGCCATAAGTCCAAAGTCGTCCCCTTCTCTATGTCTCCGGCGGAGGTTGGGGAGTGCGCGCAGCTGCTGGGTTCTCCTCCCGCTACTCTCCCTTTCGATTATTTGGGCCTACCTTTGTCGGTGGGCCGCGCTCGCATACGCGATTGGCGGGTGGTTGTGGAAAAGACGGAGGCTAGGTTGGCTGGGTAACGTGCAACCCTTCTTTCGCGCGGCGATCGGTTAGTCTTGCTCAAATCTGTGCTTTCTTCCATTCCAATCTACTTCTTCTATGTGCGCGGAATGCCTAGGGGGGTGCGATCAAGATTGGAGAAGTGTATGCGGGGCTTCTTGTGGGGGAAGAAGGGGGGCGGAGGAAGGGGCGTGCATCTGGTGGGGTGGGATGAGGTCACGAAGCCCAAGTGGGAGGGCGGGTTGGGCGTGCGGAGGCTCGAGTCGGTGAACGATGCCCTCTTGCTCAAGTGGGCGGCACGGGTTTGGGGGAGGGAGGAGAATTTTATGTTGAATTGTTTGAGGGAGGCGGCGGGGGTTGATTTCGCTTCTGCTTTTCGTGGAGGTATCGAGGGCCAATTCTCATCCTTTTGGCGTGGGGTGGTGAACGCTCTTAACCGCAGCCGCCACTCTTTTGCTCCTAAGCTTGGTGATGGTTGTTCTTTTTGCTTTTGGGAGGATGATTGGTCTGGGAAAGGTGCCCTTCGGACACTTTACCCACGGCTTTTCGCTTTGGCGATCGACAAGGATGTCACGGTTGCTTCTTGCTGGTATGGTGCTTATTGGTGCCCTTCAATTGCTGATAATTTATCGGACCAGCGGTTGGAGGACTTCTTATCTCTCTTGGCTGTTCTCGTTGATGCTCCCAGGCCTTCTCTTGGTCGTGACCATTTGGTGTGGAAAGATGGCCCGTTCTCTACCCGTAAGGCGTACATGGCTCTTCTACCCCGTTCTCCTGATACTTTCTTGCGGGATTGCCGATTTTTGTGGGGTCTCAAGCTCCCGGAGCGCATCGGTATATTCCTCTGGATTTTGCGCTGTGGCCGCCTGTTAACGCGTGACCGCTGTTCTTCTATGTTTCCCAATTCTTCGGACACCTGTGGGATTTGCGGATTGGTGACGGAAACTATGGATCATCTATTCTTCCAATGTGCCTGTGTTTGTGCACTGTGGGATGACTTGGGCTGGCTTAACCTGTCCTCCTTTGCCTGCTTCTGCGATAGCTTGTTCAACGCTCGAACTCGCCCTCGGGAGATCTTGCTGGAGCCTATTGCGAGGCTTTGGAGCATCTGACTGGGAAGGAATGAAGCTATTTTCACTCGGCATCGGTTCTACTTGGAGAATATTCGTATCTCGGCATCGGGATTCCTTCTTGATTGGTCCTCTAGCTAGTATGATGCCTTTGTAACGGAGGTATCCTCTCTTTGATACCATCCGCTTTTTTGTTTTCGGTATTCCTGTTCGTCCTGTTCGTCGCTCCTCTCTTGTAAGTATTCCTTTATCTTTTTCTTTAATGCATTGGGGCGAGCACCGTTGAGTGCGTCCCCCTTTTTTTGAGGCTCAAAAAAAGAAGGGAGAAGCTGCAAGTTCCATTGTATTCAGCCCTACGTTCTGGAACCATACAACACATGCTATGAAAGTGTTCACCCCATTGGTTCATTTATTACGTGTGGTTGATGCAGATCGACGCCCATCCATGGGCTTTCTCTACGGAGGGCTTGAAGAGGCCAAGCCGGAAATAATTGCAGCATTCAATGGTGTGGAGTCATCTTATAAATTTTTTGTGGATGCTATTACCTCCAAGACCAAAGGGAGGCTAGATACTCCATTGCATCTAGCAGCCTATTACTTGAACCCGTTTTTCCTCTACACCGAGTCTCATGGTGATCCAGATGTTGTGGTGAGGAGAGGGTTTAAGGACTGCATGGAAAAAATTTATCCAGATTTGGATATACAATATGCAATTACTAGGGACGAGCTTCCGTCATATAGACTTGGTCGTGGAGATTTTGGGAAGCCTTTAGCTGTGAGACAGAGGATGACGAATGATGGCAATTTTGATCCAGGTATTTCAATTATTGTTTTCTATTAATGTTAATCAATATTTTATTAAGTTGACCAATTCTCTATTTTAATAGCTAATTGGTGGCATAATCATGGAGATGACACGCCTCATTTGAAAGCTATGGCTATCAAAATCTTGAGCTTGACGTCTTCATCATCGGGATGTGAGCGTAACTGGAGTACATTTGACTCGGTAATGACTCCACTCCACCCACTAAATTCGATTAGTAATAGTAAAATTTAAATTAGTAATTGATATAAAGTTAATTTTTTTGGTCTTCAGATCCATACCAAGAAGAGAAACAGGTTGGAGACAAAGAAGCTGAATGATCTTGTGTATGTGCGTTTCAATTCCAACCTGCAAGAACGCCCAGCTGAGAAAGAAAGAGATCCTCTCTTATCTCGTGATCGTGCACACATGGCTGAATGGACCGGAGACGTTGATGCTCATGATGAGGAGGTTTTTCCAGGTTCCGGACTGACATGGGGGGTCGTAGCACATGCTAGTGGGGCCGAAGAAAATTTGGACCCAAGAAGGAGCCAACGAGGAAGGGGAGCTTCATCGTCAAGCTCCAATGCTACGTCGATAAATGAGGAGGAGCTACATCTTGAGGATTTAGAAGAAGAAGAAGATGATGATGAAGGTGATGAAGAAGAAGAGTTGGACTTGGATGATGACATTGACGATTGAATCCAATAACTTGAGATACTCGTCCGTTACTTTTTGCTTGTCTTATTTTTTTGGCATGTTGTAAACATTTTTTTTATTTTCGAACATGTGGTTGTACTATGTACCAAACATTTTCTTCTTAACTTGCTACTTTTTTCCTTATCTTGCTATATTGTTTAAGCTCTTAAAAATATTAAAACTGCTAAATATATGAATATAAATGAGAGTATATGTTATAAAAAATTCATTTATATATTTAAAATAATAAAAAAATTCCAAACCGACTAATGCCCGACTAAATCCGATTACTCTCCCGACTGCCGATTAATCCTTAGTCAGTGACCCTACCGACCGAGTACCGACTGCCGACTTCTGCAACTTTGGAGGCTCTGTAGAGGCTATATAAGGAGCCCCAGACCTCCTGTATCCATTGAGAAATGCAATGCAAGATATGCCCCTTTGAGGGCTTCTCCCATGGTTTCATCCCGCTCCTCGCGGAGTTGGGTTCCACGTAAAATCCCGCTGTTCTTATTTCTTTATTTTTTCATGTTTACACTTCCGCTTTCGATTTTCTAACATGGTATCAGAGCGGGTCGATTCTCGAGGTGTTTAAGTTCTTTGTTGTTCGAGATTCGATTTTATTATTGGAGATTTTTTTATGGTTCAAGATTCTAGGGTTTCCTGTTTGAAACCCTAAAGTTCGTGATGGTGCATATTGTTCTCCAAGTTTCCGGAGATCCGCAGCGCCTCTTGCTGTGATGAGCTCTCGTTTCAAGAGATCGGGAAAGATATTCCCGGTTGGAGATCTTTCCGTGATATTGCCAGATCTAGGGTTCTTGTATTCGAAGAGGCAGCGGCGCGCACAGACGCCGCGCCCCAGCCTCCAGACGATACCTCCTCCACACACAGCGGCCCCGCCGCATGACCTTTACGACGTGGCTCAGGCGGAGCCCTCGCAGTTCCTCCTTCACATCCAGCAGCGGAGGCCCGATCGGCCCCTCAAGGCGACATATCTCTAGAACTCGCGCATCCAGGGGCTTCCCCTCAACATCAAGCATGACTCCCGCGCTACATCTAGCGGCACCATCGGCATCAAGCTAGAACATGCTGATGACTCCATCAGCATGCTCGCGCACTATCGGCATCTGGCGGCATCATCGACATCTCCCTCATCCAGACAACGCACAACGGGCTGCAAACTCCAAGTCCTCTTCGTGCGCGCATCCTCGCACGGCTCCAGGCGGTGACCGCTAGGGTTCAGATGAACCCATCTTCATCGGGCGAGCCTTCTCCAGGCTGAGGTCGATCCCATCGGGCGGCGACACCCTCCGCGCTCTCAGGCGCACATCTCCCTGGCGCAACAGTGCCTCCTTCCTCGCGACGTGACCCGCCCTTCCCCCCTTCTCGCACCATGCGCATGAGTTCTTCAGATTGCCCGCGATCGACAGCCCTCGAGCCCCCAGGCGACTGGCGACGCCCTACCATCACCATCTCCTGGCAGGCCCACCTGTGCTCCTCCCATCTACCACAGTCGGGGCGACGCTCCAGGCAAGTAGCAGAACCCCATCGGGGGGAACCCGTGGGCGGCGCGCGAGTGTCAGGCCTCCCTATCGGGGGCGGCGTCTATTTACCAAGGAGGGTTCCCACATTGGGAACCCTAAAAAGGGGTAGCGAGCCTAAAGAAAAAATTGAGTTTGGGCCCTTTGGGCCGTGAGAGCAGATTTTTTCCAAAAAAAAACTATAAAAAACAAGACGCGTACAAAGAAAAGTCGTACGCAAAATATTCAAAAGAGACTGAGAGAGTTGCAAAAGCCGTGAAAAAAAAGGCGCGTACAAAATGAAGAGCCGTACACAAGTTAAAAAAAATTGTTTTGCGAAAGCTGATAAAAAATGAATGGCTTATAAAAATGGCGGCTATTAAAAAAAATTAACAAAAAGCCACAAGTTCATGTTTTCTCCCCATTCTATCTTGTCTTCTCCCAACTTAGTCGATGTTCATTTTCCGACAAGTATGGGAGAAAGGGGGAATATATGTAGAGTCACAGGTCTTTTCAGAGATTCCAGATTCAGATGCAGATTTCCTGACCAGCCATTCGTTCAGACTCTACAGTTCAGTTATTCAGACTCGACGTCAGACTCCGAGTCTCTAGTTTCAGACACAGACATGGATGCAGTTTTTTCAGATGAGCATATGTTGCCATCATTTGTTCGTGGTCCCCATCATTATTCTTGTTTTATCGGCCAGAGTTTTCATGTGAGCCATAGGGACTTCAGAGTAGAGGACCGTTCCCTATGCCATGTTGGCAAGGGTTTTCATGTGGTATCATAGGTACACCAGAGTAGTGCACCATTCTCTTAGCCAGATGGGAGAGACCCAGTTCTCCGAAGATGAGACTTTACAGACTCCATTCTCCAGCGACCGTGGACTCCGAAGAGGATTGCACATCCACGGCCTTTTTCAGTTAGGCCTTTTTTCAGAGATGGAGCAGTTGTCCACATATTGTGGCGAGCCAGAGTACTCCGACGAGGGGACTCATTTTCCAGTTGCAGTGACTCTAACAGGCGCAGTTCAGAGCACATGCTCTCCGATGAGGAGATTCAGAAGACTCACACTCCAGCCCGTTCGTCCTCCTCATCTGCACGGCATGAGAAGCAACGTCCTCGACTGCAACAATGTGCGCGTTGGGTTGATATTGTCCGTAGTGTCTTGTAGCGTTGAATTGAGTTTCTTTCTGTTTGTCCAAGCTGAGCATTTCATGCTCCAGCTTGAGGGGGAGTGTTGGAGTATTCATTGTATGCGTCATGAGTTGTAGCAGGGTAAATGGATCCTGGAGGAGATCCATTTACCCCATCCAGTGTTTAGTCGCACATTGTCCAGTGGTGGGACTTGGAGGCTCTGGAGAGGCTATATAAGGAGCCCCAGACCTCCTGTATCCATTGAGAATGCAATGCAAGATATGCCCCCTTGAGGGCTTCTCCCGTGGTTTCATCCCGCTCCTCACGGAGTAGGGTTCCACGTAAAATCCCGCTGTTCATATTTCTTTATCTTTTCCATGTTTACACTTCCGCTTCCGATTTTCTAACATTAAATACTTGTGTGTTCGTGGATTGATTATTTATCTTGTTATTGAATGTTCTATTTTTACAATATTGTGATTCTAGCGTTCTGTGTTAAACAATCCTATCCACCCGTACCTTCTCGATGTATGGAGTTATCGACAACATAGGGAATATTTACAAAGAAATGACGAGTCTAGAAAATAACAAAAAAATCTTTTTTTATCAACAACAAATCGGAGCAACTATATTCACCCATTTTCTTATTTTATTTTATCTGAGAAAGAAAACGACTTTTTCACAAGACTGCTAGTCATGGTTTTAAAAAATGCGAGGTGGATCGAGGCGATTTTCCTTGACGAGGCAAGGCATAAGCCTCCGTTTATATAGGAATATATACATAATATACAATTAAACATAACTATATATATTTATAAAATCATATATTTTGATATTCTCTAACATATTCACCATATATGTTATGAACATGAGAATATATAATATTCTTTGCATGATTTGCTTTGAATCCTAACTCGCATTGTCATCCATATACAATGCAAAGCTTATTATGGCCTCCATTAATGTTGGCGGGGTGAAGTTCTTGTCGATGTAAAACACCTCCCTCTATGTGCATGGGTGAAGCAAACTTATGTGATTAACATATATTATTAACATACGCAACATACGGCATATTTATGTTTGTATTATATATGTTATATGACTAACATATATGTTGTCTGCTTTGATTCCTAACCATCCGATTTGCTAAACCATTCAAAGAACCGTTGTATGCACCCTGTTGCACCCTACCCTACTATCATGGGGGTCCTGAAACAAATTTTTTATATAGTCAAATCGATCGCCGCCGCCCAAGGATATACATATATAATGACTAACACATAATTTGTTAGATATACAATAAATGTATATAAGTATATAACAAGTTAAATTGTTAATAATTAATATTATACTTAAGGCATCATAATTATTAATGTATTTTATGTACAAAAATTTGGTACCAATGCTGTGCAGCCAGAGACGGCACCTTAGGAGGCTAGGAGTGCCTCACAGCTTTAGCTCCTCGAGGACCGCCTTAGCGCCTCGAGGCACATGCCTCACCTGGGCTGTTTGAGGCAGATGCCTCAGCACCTCGAGGCACATTTTTTAAAACCACGCCTCTAACAATATCATCTCGTATATATCAAGTAGTCGAAATAACATGATACAATCAACAACAAGAACAAAGCTTTCTTCGGCATTAAGTAGGGTCAGCCAGAGACGACACCTTAGGAGGCTAGGAGCGCCTCACAGCTTTAGCGTCTCGATGACCGCCTTAGCGCCTCGAGGCACATGCGTCAGCTGGGCTGTTTGAGGTGGACGCCTCAGCACCTCGAGACACATTTTTTAAAACCACGCCTCTAAGAATATCATCTTGTATCGAAATAACATGATGCAATCAACAACAAGAGCAAAGCTTTCTTCGACATTAAGTAGGGTCAGCTAAAATAAAGCTTTCTTTGACATTAAGCAGGGTAAGCTAAAATAAAAGGATACAATGTTCAAAAAATGTTCTCCCGCAGTGCTGCTGTACTATTTGACTTATGTTGTCTCTACTGCCTTATTTTAATAATTTTGTTTTGTAATATTAAAATCCGGCAATCCAATTTTGTTCTTTCGATTATGTTGGCAGTTTCCAGCTTAATGATTATTATTATTGACCCAATATTATTGTTGATCTAATCTATTCTTTCACATCTGGTCTCTTAGTTTTTTATTGCGAGAAGTTGAAGTTTGGTTGTTTGTACAGATATATTCCCCGCATCTTGATACGGCTCCTCCACGATGGGTCCACCTTGCTCACGGATTGTTGCTCTTCCTTTATCAGGTATATCAACCAGCTTTACATTCTGTATAGCTACTCATTCTGTCTGGATATGATGGCTCCAGTGACTAGACTATTCATGGTTCAGTAGTAGGTAATATCTGCGATATTGCGTGACCACATGTAAGGAAGGATTGTGAATCAGTTTTTGAGGAGATGATATGCGTATTAGGATAGTGTAAAATATTTTTTGAGAATATCATTTTGAAACTTTTCTCCTGTCTGCTTTTGCTACCTCACTTATCGTTGGTATGCACTCCTTGATTCGAACTGTAACATCTATTTACATGCAATTTTGTTATGTAAAAAAACAAAAAAAAACTCTTAAATAGTGTTATAAGAAACGATCAGGAGTGGACTGGAGGGATGCTCAGTTTACCAAGAAAAGGCGAGCATGAAAACCACTATATGTAATATAACCATGATCTAGATAAGTGTATGAGCATAGCTATTTAACCAAATTTCTAGACACACGTTTTCATCTTAGCACATTCTAACGTGGAATTGCTGATGCATGCAAGGGACTGCATAAGACGTCTTTGAAAAATACTGTTTGTAACGTAATGCCCATGATGTCTTTGAAACATGCTATCTGTAATGTAGTGCTCCCGATATTGTGGATATGTAGGTCTTTCTTCTCAATAATGCAAACTGATAAATTATGGTCCGTCAGCATATGTTGAATGTGATTTTCACATAAGTTTTGCATGAGGACTTGGAAGTCATTGCTCCCTTTTTCATTCATGTCTACCCAAGTAACTGTGGGAGTTCAAATCCTATACAGAGAGGGAGGGAGACTCCAGCACAAGGTACTTCCGTGCGATGGCCAGCAGTAGAAGGCGAAGGAACTATATCCACTTGATTTCGGTTGGGGGAGAGGTGGTGGAGGGGGATCAGACAGTTGGGGCAGCATTGCGGTCTCACTTTCAGGAGTTCAGCAGGTCGACCACCAGGGTTGGCTGGGGATGGCGGGGCAGGGGTATATTGCGGAGGCCGATGCGATTACTTGGGGAGGAAGTTTTTAGAGGACGAAGCCATACGGGCTTGTTTTCAGCTGAACGCAGACGGGGCCCCGGACCCTGACGGCTTCCCGGTCTCACTCTATCATGAGTTTTGGGAGATGTTGAAGCACGATGTGATGTAGATTCTCCATGAATTTCGGGTATGCAACTCCGACTTTGAAAAGCTGAATAGGGTGCTCCTTTTCTTGCTCCCTAAGAAGGGCTCCCCTACTAGAGTTGAAGATTGCATGCCGATCGCCCTATCTAATGCTGTTTATCTTATCATTTCGAAGATCTTGGCGAACCACCTCAAGGAGGTCCTTGGTAGAATCATTTCCCTTGAGCAGATGGCCTTTGTACCTGGGCGAAATATGGCAGATGGGTTGGTGGTTGCTTCGGTGCGACGGAGTGGAGGTGGAGCAAAGCCAAAGGTGTCTTGGCTTTTGGACTACTTATCTTTTCCGCGAATTTGCGGCCGGTCCTTGGGGCCAATCCTTGGGGATATGGCAAATTCGCGGAAATATTCGGCATGACCTCAGATCGAGGAGGTTGTATGGACATCATTTCAAAAAGAAAATAAATGTTAGAATGGACGAATGCGAAAGAAGAGTGTTTTTACGAAAGAAGAGTGTTTTTATCTTTGACAATGAACTAAACAAAGTATAAATTTATCTTTTGGTTGTCATTCTATATGCAAACTGAATAAAATAGCAATTTTTATTATAAAAGCGATTGACATAAATATTTAATGAAGAAATATTGCACAACTGCTGAGTTTAATACTAAACAGTATACTTTCAACTTATAGACTTTTGATGCTGTTGATGGCAAACAAGCAAGGCGTACAAATTCATCTAGCCCATTGGGTGAACTTTTTGACCATGGTAATTTTGCTTCCCATCAATTTGCTTGCAACTTTTTTGGGGTAAGACCGTAAGAGGCTTGTCTGTGCTCTCCCGCTGCTATTTAATCATATTATTTCTAAATTGTGGCATTTGATATCTTGCAGGCTGTGATGCTCTTGCATGTGCGGTATGTCTTTACAAGTCCAGTTTTTCCTCCCCCTTAAATTGATATCAACATTTGTTTCTTTTTCTGCTGCAGTTTGAGTCAATAGCCTTCGGAAGCACTTCCATGTGCGGGAGGACATCTTTCTGGTTTTGGGTAATTTCTGCTGTCCCATTTTACTGTGCAACATGGGAGCAGTAAGTTGTCTTATTTGTACACATTCTCTTTACCATCTTTCTATCTACTGGTTATGTCTTCTATTCTTTACTTTATATTTCTTTACGGAACCTGTTTGCATCTTCTAAGATGCATGGATTTTTCTCAAAGTATTAATGCCAGTGTTATTATGTCATTTTCATCTACTGCATCACTCAATTATTTTTTAACTTTTTGGGAATGCTAGGAAGACATTTTCCCCCCAAGCAGAACTTAGCGCTAGGAACACATGCTTGAGCACTTTAGGTGGTAGTTTAGAAGTTCGTTGGAATATTAAACATGTTCACGGGATTTATCCTATAAAACAGATGCCATATATTGTCATGAAATGAAACTTGTAGTTGGCAGTTGCGGTGGTCGAAGTGGTGCTCGGTCCATTGATCAAGGGGATTCAACGTAATTGTAGGAGCCATACTCATTGCTATGTGTCTGTCGGAGCATGAGATTGGGCTGTCCTTCTGAAGGATTGGAATTCGGGCTAGTCATTTGGAGGATGGTTTTTCGATTTGGTAGAGGAAGTCACTGTCGTTGGACGATGTATGGTTGTGACTTCTATGCTGGTGCTCCGGATGTTGGGTGTGCCCCTTCATGGTCGGCATATGTCAACCGTGAGGATGGAGCCTGCTGCGATGGGGGAGTTGTCAGTGGTGTTGTTCGACGGCCTCACATGCAGTTATTCTTTAGACACTGTAGTATGGTCTGTGCTCTAGTCATGTCCCTTCATCAGTTTGTGCGGGAGTGGATGCATCTTCAATGGTAGTGGATGCGGAAGTGAGACGAGCTTGTCTCGGCCTGCAAAACTAGCCTGACATAATGGTTTAGATTTGTGGGCATCAAAGTCCAAGAGATTCCTTTTCCTGCCCTCATTTCATTCTAGCGAGAACACCAAACATGCATTAATGAGTGCCAAGCTCCGGTTACCTGTCTTCGTCCATTGGGGAGTCAGAGCTTGTGTGCGTGTTGGGGAATTTGGCAGTGTTGCTTTGGATCGTTATTGCATGGGTCATCCTATATCAATGACCTAGTTCTAAAGATGTTTTCTACTATTTGAATACCCATTTTTCGATCTACGCAATCCGTAGTTAGCTTAACCTTCGAGATGCAACTTTTGCATATATCACATTTGTTCTTTAATCACGATGCAATGAAACTCGATAACTTGTCTAGGATACCTACATCAATGCCGATCCCATTTTATCCACTTATTCTTCCAACAAGATTCAGTTGCACCAGAGCCAAATCTTCTCATTTCGCATCTGAAGATAAAGCTACTACTCCTCAAACAATGTTTTTGAAGTGAAAGAGTTGATGCAATCACAAATTGAGGATTAGGTCAAAATAGGATTTTAGACCATTAGATTTTTTATTTTAAAATAAATCAAGATTAAGTGAAATATCTAATAACGGGTGGCTAATTTAGTTAATAAAATTGGGAGTCTACTTATGTGTTGATTCATGTATGGTTGTCTCGTTTTGTAATTCCACCTCTTTATATAAATGAATTTATGAGGTGATTAATGATTATGTTTGAGTAATGCATTTGGAGATTTCTCCTTCTCTCTTTTTAATCTCTCTGCTCAATCATGTCCATGCTTCCTTGCCAAAATCTTGCGCTACATGTGCATGTTTTCTATTTTCCCCACCCTCCGTTTTTGTTTCTCTAATATTTTTCCTGATTGCATCAGATTTATTGTAAAACATTAAGTCATTCATTGTTATTTGATTCAGCTTTTTTACCAATACACTTATTCTTCCATTGATAAATGGACCAACTGAAGGTCTTATGTTGATATATGTATGCCATTTTCTCACCTTTTTTCTCGGTAAGCCAGTCAACAATGTTAATTTGCCTTTGAGTTCTCTACTTAATTTCAATTTTTAAGATTTTCTGTGAGATAACATAACGTTCCATTTTCCTCCAGGAGCTGAATGGTGGGCTCAAGATTTTAGAAAGTCTATCCCCTTTTTAGATCCCCTATTAAAATTGGTTCCATTTTCAATTCCCGGTAAGTATTCAACTAATGTTGTGGAAACCACTTTCTTTCTTTGGACAAAGTTGGAATCTTAAAACATGTAAACAATTCTTACTTATACATAAAAATTTTAAGTTTATCTTGTACTATGCTTTTCATGTAGCCTCAGATTCAGCTAGAATAGTATCATGATACTTATTTGAGATGACTTCAACTCATCATTTACATGCATGTTGGGCCTTAGCTTGTCTTATTCACATCATCGATTCCCTGGACCATCATTAATTCCCACTAGTCTGACTCTGACCACGAGGAAGAAATATGACATTGAACAATTACCTGACCAGACCATAATCCATCTGCATATTGGTGGATATCTTTATTTGTTTGATGTTCATTCTCTACAGACCTTCAACATGTTGTTTTAAACTGTAGAAAGCAGACGGTTCCTTATAAGTTAGCGAGGTACAAGCCTTGAGATGGTCGAGAAGTAGGTCCCAGACTTTATGAAGCGTAATTAAATTAACAAAACTATATACATATAAAGATGTATAAATACATAGACAAACAAAACACATTTTATGACTTTTATATCATCAAGGGATTGGAAGCCTTACTTTTTTGTTGTACAAGTCATTCTTAAATTATTGCAGACATGAATTGGAAGTTTAATAATTCTCAAGTAAGCGTACTCTTTCTAACATTATAAACAATAATTTGGGTTGCATGTGTAATTATAAGCTCATAAATTTTGAGGATCAGGTATCTATATGAAAAAGTGATGGTGGTTTGATAAGTAGATCTTGAGCAAAGTTTATAGTATTACTGAATTAATACCAAAGAGTATTATCTAAGATATCGCACTCAAGCTGCAAGAAATCTCTTTTTGCATAATTTTATGTTGAACATAGAAGGTGATTAGGTAAACATGTTCCTTAAGGACCACAGTAATTACAAGGAGAAATTAAGTCTTATAATCTAATATATTTTTATATTTTGAAGTTTTGATTGAGAGTCAACTATTTTGAAAAAAACACTTATGTTTTTTAGTTATGAGCTATAGAAGTCATAAGAGTATATTTTTTCCTTTAAAATATTAAATATAGATTCCCTCACCAATTGATGTGGCATCTTGATTATGCCTTGCCGCTTCGGTCTCGCCTTGCCTCGTACTATCGATAATCAAGGTTGCAAAAGTCGGTAGTCGGTACTCGGTCAGCCAGGTCACCGACTAAGGATTAATCGGTAGTCGGGCGATTAATCGGATTTACTCGGACTTTAATTGGCTTTGATTTTTTTGATTATTTTAAATACATAACTCGTTTTTAAACATATGCTTACTTAGATTTTGTACATTTTTATACTATCATAACTAAATAAAAGAAGTAATTGAATTTAAATATAACATTAAGCATAACATAATAAGTTTGCTTTTAAAAAAAAGCAAAACATAAAAAAACCAAGTAAAAATAGGTCGAGTAGTGTGCTTAGTCGGAATTAGTCGGTACTCGGTCGGCCACCCTACTGACTAGACTAGTCGGACCTACTAGTCGGGCGACTTTTACAACACTGTCGATAATTATGTCTCATTGAAGGAGTCTGAGGTTTAGCCTTGGGGTTATTTCTCCTCGAAAACCGCCTTGCAGTTTGTGCCCCAGCAACTCAAGGCACATTTGTAAAACCATGGTTTCATATAATCATTTATGTATATGCTTTTAGTGAAGCCGTGTAAAAATGGGTCTGTGTGTTTATATAAATTTTGTAATTTTTCCACAATCTTTTTCGGTTTCATTCTTAACATGATTTTTTTTTATAGAAATTCCCTTTTATGGAGTGGTTTTATTTGTTATGATCGCGGCTGGAGTGATTCCTACTATTGCATCGAAGTAAGAACTCAATCACATCTTCTGAAAGTGCTTATTATTTGAAATTTCTCTCATGTAAAATTACTTCGTTTTGTTAATGCATATTTCCTTGTATATTATTTAAAACATTCGGAACCTTTGCTCGCTTCCTTGCAGCATTCAAAATGTTTCTAAGGTAGTTAAGGCTAGAAAGGGGAGCATGTTGTTGGCATTAGCTATGGTAAATTATTTTTATTCTTTTGATCTTGTTTTTTTTCCTATATTTACTTTTGTTGTGGAATTCTAAATATGCAGCTTTATCCTTTTGCTCTACTCTTGATTGGAGTTTTGGCCTGGTATGCAACTTGCTTCTTATCACAAAGAAATGATGTGGATCATTGTTTAAGTTGAATATGATGTTGAAATATGCAGGTCCTTTTTGTCTCCTGAGGATGTGATGCGAACCTATCCCCATCTGATTATTATAGGCACTGGATTTTCTTTTGGGTACCTTGTGGTAGGCTTCTTGCATAACCTGTTCTTTTTATACGAACCATCATTCTATAGATTTATTATTTATGTGGAGAATGCTAGAGTACATAAATTTGAGTATGCAAATTGGGGACAGTCAATATCTGTAAATAAAAACATTTCAATATGCCACATCTTTAGCAGTTAACCACATGCACCAATTATTTCTTCCCTTAAAAAATTCAATAACTTTTGTAATGAATAATGATAACCTTCAAAAGAACTAAACTTATGCTTGAAAATTCTATAATTAAATGCATATATAATACATGTGAGCTTAGCATTAAATTCGCTTTCAGCAAAATTTTGTTTGTGGTAGCCCACCGATTTTGAAACCCTACATGCTTTCAATTTTGAAGATTTTGCCCCAGCATTGATTTTTTTGTAATAAGGTATGCGATTTTTGTTAAAATATTTTAGCATTTATGTTATTTTTTTAAAGCCAAGAAAGGGGGAGACACTCGTAGGTGCTCACCCCAAAATTAAATTAAAAAGGAGAAATAAAAACAGTTACAAAGAGAGGCTCTAGGTGAGCCACGAGTTAAACAAATTCGACATACGTGTACAAACATTTTCCTTGTAAAATCTTTGGCTAGAGAACAACAACGCATTCCTATCCAGCTAAATGGACCAAATCAACGCGAGCGGTCGAAGCAGCTCCCTCCTCGACCGATGCCTGGCCGCTACCAAGCCTCCACAGAAAGCCTCAACGCTCGCCCTGCTCACCCAACCCAAGTTTGGATCATCCCAAACAGGTATCATAGCCGGACAGGAGAAAAATAGATGTTCCAATGTCTCGATCCCACCACTACACAACATGTATCTATTAGAGATTACACCGAGTAGCCTAGCACAACGATCCCGCGTCATCAGCCTCTTCCTCCTGAACAACCAAAAGAAGAAGGCGACCCTCGCAGGAAGATCCAACCCCCAGAAGAAATCGCAGTCTCTAACCAGCGCCGCCGAAAGAGAGGGAGGGGGCCTGCAGATCGCCGAGTAAGCCCTCCTCACGGAGAAAGAACTCCTACGCCAAACCCAGTGGTTCCACTCCACGGAGGGCCCCTTCATCTCCCTAAGAGCGTCAAGGACATCTTGATCCCGATTGCGAGGCTGTGGTCCATTTGGTTGGGAAGGAACGAGGCCCTCTTCTCAGGTCAACGCTTTTATAGGGATAACGTTCTTATTCATTGTTCGCGTCTTGTGGATGACTGGAGTGTGGTGTAGGCCGCATTTTGCTTTTGTTGTGGTGGGTGTGGTGGTGTACCTTTGTATATTCGCCCTTGCTATCTTGTATATTTTTTTCATCTCTTTAGTTTTTTAATATATTGGGGCGAACACCGTTGAGTGTCTCCCCCTTTTTTTTTGAGCTTCAAAAAAAAAAAGAACTCCTCCAGGCGCTGATCAGAGAAATTGGAACGGAAAGCTGGCCGCTGGCATCCAGTTCCCATCCAACTAGCAAGAAGCCACCCGCACATCCTGATCCGCCGCCAAAGCAAACAGACGAGGGAAGCGTTAAGACAACGCCCCACCATCCGTCCAATCGTCCTTCCAAAAGGCGAAGCTAAGCCCATTCCCCAGCAGCGGTCTGAATAATGTCTGAAAGTTGGAGTGACCGACTAAACAACCCTCCAAAAAGGCGAGGGCCTCGACCCCAGCGTGCCGGCCGCCGCAGCGCTCGAAGGCGCCGCCCCAGTGACCGCGTAGATCCGTCGAAGAAGACTGGAGCATAGATCCTCCCCGCATCCCTAGATCCTGGACACCCACTTCAGCAACAAGGCCTCATTCAACTCGCCCAGCCGACAGATCCCAAGCCCGCCCTCGCACTTCTGGAGAGTGATATCGTCCCAGCTAACAAGGTGAATTCCAGGACCCTGCCCGTTCCTGCCCCACAAAAACCGTCTCATCAATCCTTCCAACCTCATCCTAATGCCAGCTGACATAAGCCTCGTGGATGAGTAGTAAACCGGCATGGCGGAGAGCACCGCCCTCAGGAGCACCAGACACCCCCTTAGAAAGGACCGCCGCCTTCCAACCCGCGAGCCGCTTCTCCACCTTATCAACCAGCGGCATCCAATTCGCCAACTTCGACTTCCCCGTGGCCAGCGGCAAGCCCAGATAGTGAATGGGAAGCCCGACACACTCAGTACCCATCGCCAAACCACAAAGACCCCCCACCTCCTCACTCATAGAGAACGGAACCACCTTGGACTTGCTGATATTCTGCATCAGTCCAAACATCTCACTAAAAAGCTCCAGCGTCACAACCATGCCTTCAGCCTCATCGAGGCCCCCTTCAATGAAGAATATGGTGTCGCCAGCGTACTGAAGAAGCGGGATCCTCAGCTCATCCCTCGAGTAACTGCACGTGAGCCCAATTTGTTGCACTCTGTCAATCATACAAGCAAGAACGTCCGCCGCGATGATAAAGAGCAAGGGAGCGAGAGGGCAGCCCTGTCTCACCCCCCTCCGTGGTTGGAAAAACCCTCCCTCCGGACGCCCATTCAGGAGGACAACCATAGAAGCCGTAGTCACGCACCGCTTCATCTAAGTAATCCAGACCTCGGGAAAACCTCTTCTATGCAAAGCCGCCTAGAGAAAGTGCCAGTCCAAGGTGTCAAAAGCCTTCGAGAAGTCCACCTTCCAAAGCAGGGCCTGCCTCCCGCTCCTCTTCCAATCCGCGATAATCTCAGACGCCATGACCAAGCTGTCCTTTTTTTGCCTCCCCGGCACGAAGGCCGTCTGAGAAGGGGAAATAAAGTGCTCAGCACTCTACTCATTCTAGTCGCGAAGACTTTAGCAACAATCAAATACAACGCATTGGAAATGGCGATAGGCCGGAAGTCTTCGACCCTTTCCGCATTGCCCCTCTTCGGAAGGAGCACCGCCAGCGCCTTGTTAACTCGCTCAAAACCTGCATTGCAATGACAACACTCCGCCACCACCTCGAGCACCTCCCTTCCAACCGGGGAAACCATTCGTTCCTGGCGCGCCGTCGCCGTTGAGATTCCATACTGCCGTCTTCAGCTCCTCTAACGTAACCGTCTGAGTCAGGCTAGATGCATGAGCGTCCGACAAGCGCACCACTCCCAAGCCAGTCCACCTCCACCGCCTGCCAGCCCCCCTCGACGAGAACTCGTGAAAGCGGTCTGCAATCGCTCTTCCCAGTTCTCTGTTTCCCTCCACTCTTACCCTGTCAATGATCATCGACCTGATGACGTTCTCCCTCCGCCTCCCACTAGCAACCTTGTGGAAGAAGGCCGTGTTCGCTTCCCCTTCCCTGAGCCATCTGTGCTTGGATCTTTGCTTCCATTCGGTGACCCTCTTCCTATCTTCATCAAAAATCTTCTTTTGCGCCTCCGCCCTCTCCTCAGCTCGTCTTCCGCCAGGGGACGCTCGTCCTCCAAGGTGTCGAGCATACTGACCACCCCCTTCACCACGACCTGGCCGCGCGACAATCCTCCCTCGAGTCCCTCTTGAATGCGCACAGTCGTGCCCACAAAGAGTCTTGCTTACGGACGAACCTCGTCGCAGCCGAGCCCGCCACAACGACCGGATTTCAGTGCGAAACCACCAAGTCCCTGAATGAATCCTCGAGCAACCAAGCCTTCTCATAGCGGAAGAAGCCACGTGGGGGCGGAGGAGCGCCAGAGTCCCACAAGATGGGCGTGTTATCAAACCTAGTACGCGACCTGGCAGCAACGAACGAGAGCGGAAATAGCTCCAAAAGCTCCGCCGATGCCAGAAACCGATCAAGACGCGATCTGGAGCTGGGGTTATGCCTGGTGTATTTAGTGCTCGCCGCATCCAGAACCTCCAACTCCAGCGAATCCACCAGCTTTACGACGGCCTCAGAGCCGGGGTCCTGACCACCCTGCAGCCTCGGCCTGTCCGAAGAAAGCAATGTGACATTGAAGTCCCCCCCACCAAGTAGGGGATGTCCGGGAAGGCCTCCCTAGCGGCCCTCAAGTCTGCCCAAAGCTGATGCCGCGTCGACGCTTGACACGGACCATATACGTAGGAAAGCGTTAACATCACCCCCGAGCGAAGGCATTCCAGCAGAACTATCAGGACATGTGTCCCCCTCATCTCCGCACGCAGGGCGAGAGCCGAGCCCTTCCAAGCAATAAGAAGCCCGCTCGCAGAGCCAACTGCCTCAATCGAATCGAAAACAGAGATCGATCCCGTACCGAAAGATTGCCAAACCATGCTCGTGAGCGAGTCCAACTTAGTTTCCTGTAAGAACACCACATCGCATCCCCACTCTACAAACCTCGAATTCATGACTCTCCTCTTCTCCGAGTCGCCCAGACCCCTTACGTTCCACGAGAGAATCTTCATTAGTATCCAGTTCTGACCCCTCCCCCCAAACTCACCACACCTGCGGCCTTCGCAACCATGGCTTTCAGCTCCGAGACCGGAGTAGGTCCCGCCACAGCAGCCCTGGAACGTTGTCTTCTCCGGTACCTTTTTCCAGATCTCCTATCACCCCCTTCCTCGGCAGGAAAAGTCGCCAAGCCCCCAACGTCAAGTGTGGGCGCATCTTCTTGGCAGGCGGCCACTGTGTCGACCGACAAGCAACCAACATCAGCACCGAGGATGGAGCGGGCCACCCTCCCAACATCGGGTAGAAACCCCTCGTCGCAGCCAGCCACCCTAGCTCCACCGGTAGTGTCATCAAAGCCCGCCAGGACTGGGCACGGGGACTGGTGTCCCGAAGCTCCCATGCTAGGAGACTCGGAGTCGGATCTGCATAGAGAACCCACGAAGCCCTGCCCCGAGAAGGTCGGGCTTGCGGATCCGAAGAAGCCCGCCCCCAAACGAACCGTACCTGGGTGTGGAGCACCCGACAAAGCGACCCGAGCGAGAACCGGGTCCTAAGATCCGCGAGCAGCAAGCAGATCCGCCTGCAAGATTCGGAAGGCTGAAGCGCGGGTCCAAAGGTAGCTCCCGCATAGGAAGCCGGAACAACTGAGAATCTCCCGCCGCATCCAAAGGTAGATCAACCGACGTCTGGGAACTGCGAAAGTGGAGCGGCCCCCGAAGCGGCCGAGCAGAGCCCCACGAAGAGCCAGGCGACACCTCCCTCTGAGAAGGCCGTTCCCCTTCCAACGGAGAAGGCCAAGCGACGCCACCCGAATGACCAAGCGACGTCACCTGAGAAGGCCAAGCGACGACACCCGCATCCGCCCTGCCCGACGGCGGAGGCAGAGCAAGAAACGACCAACAACCATGAGCGCCTCTGACACGGGAGATGTCCCCTGAGGGCATTCCATGAGGACCACATCCATTCCGGTTCGCTGCCCGACGCAACACCACCCTCCAGGACCTTCAAGACCGCGCCCAGGTGCTTAAGAGCCAGACCCAACGCATGGATCGTATGTGAGAGGAAAGGCGCCCCTCGCACTTGGCCACCCGAACGACCGGGCGATCAATTACACCTTCAACGAACCTTGGCAGCCTCCAAACAATAGCTCCGTCCGACCCCGAGGCCAGAAGTACTCCCTTCTGCTGAACCGAGAGGCCACGAGCACAAAGCCGATCCGCTCCCAGCGGGACGATGTCGCCGTTGAACTCGCCACTGAAGCAGCGCGAGAATTCAGCCTCCACCATACCCCCGGACGGGGCACAGCTCCGGTCCCCGACCAGAACTCCAATCAACACACCCTTGATCCCCTTCTCGTCGCCCGAAGCTTCCGTCTCGACCAAGGCGACCATCTTGTCAGGACCCTCAACCGCCCTCTCACCGCCTTTTAACCTTAGCAAAACATGCACAAGTATTAATAGAAATATTTTGTACGGGTCACCATATAATTATGAAATAGTTAGGAGCTAATAATTACTAGCAAAGTTTAGCATGATACACACAAAAATCCATTGTTTTATTTAAATATCTTATATTATAAATAGTGGAATATAGTACTTTTTTCATGGAAAATCCCTTGTTTTATTTAAATATCTTATATTATAAATAGTGGAATATAGTACTTTGTTTCGTGGAAAGAAAATCCAAGTCCTATATATGCAAGGAGTCTGGGATTAGAGTTTACATTATACAGAATGATAAGTATTCTCGAAGGGGTAACTCAAACTTTGATACTCCCCATCAAATTGGAGCATATATACACTTCATGCTTTTCTTCTCACAACAACCTTATCTGCCTTTGTGAAGATGTTTGTCGTATGATCAACAAAGGAGACACTAGAATTCTGGAGAAGGTTTCACTAAGGATTAATCAACAATCGGGAGACTTATTGGATTTATTCGGGCATTAGTCAGTTTTGAATTTTTTAATTATTTAAAATATGTAAATCAATTTTTAATACATACATCCTCATATATATGCATACAAATCTATTACGATTACAAATTCTAGATCCTTTAAATTACAAATCTATGCATACACTGAATAAATATGTGCACGAGACTTGAATTGTAGAAAAATATATAAAATTTCATAAATACATATTGAACTTAAATACACATCGAACTGAATAAATTTCATAAATAAATGATAAATATTTTTTTGATGGAAATAAATGCTAAATATATGCACAAATTTATGCATAAAATTTCATAAATACATGTCGATCTTAATAAACTCAACTATAAACACTATATATTGTACCGAAATATCCGCACGAAGCTTGAATATATACTTTAATTCTCTTTTCATATTATGAAAAAAGATAAACAACCATGATTGCTGAATAAACTCAACTACATGTATACATGATGGGTAGAAGAAATTTAGAGGGGGGGATGAGAAAAACATGTCGGTTGCGCGGGGTTTTGAAGATGAATCGCGAAGATCGCGTGGAGAGAAAAAGAGACAAGAAGAGATAAACTCAAATTTTATATATTCTGAGCTATTCCTCACAAATGCCTACCATCCCCTTTATATAGGAGGGGAGGAATTACAAAATTAGAAAGAAATTCGAATTCAAATAAAATCCTAATCGATCCTAATTGACTTTAACCGATTCTAATTGACTCTTAACTAATTTTATCTATAAAAAACGTTGAGATTACAATCTCAATTTATTTAGATAAAATAAACAAGCTAATTAAAATAACTAATTAGGGACGGAAATCCCTAATTTGAAAAACCCCCAAATCATCGATCTTCAATTCGGCCCACCTTGTCAATTTGGGAATAATTGCATCAATTCTCTCCCGCTTAAAAAAATTCGTCCCCTGACGAATTTCTTCGATCTTCGATCCGTCGGTGGAGAATTTCATCTGGATTGGTTGATTAGATCTCCCCAGTTTTGATCCTTTTCCTTGACACGTTTGTAGTTTCTTTCCACTGAGGGATATGGATGCAAATGTTCTGCCCCTTCACTTAAAATACCTCCATAACATAACTTATCCTTCAATTGGCCCTTTAGATAAAAAATCTTGTGAGGAGGGGGCTGCTTGTATTTTTTTTCAAAATATCGCATCCCTTGTTTTATGGGATCCGATTGTTGAGGAATATCAAACCCTCGTTGGGGTTTTTATTCCCTTCAAATATCGTTGGATGCGGCGTCGAAGTGGCAGCAATCGTCGATGCGTTGAGCGGCGACGACCAGCTCGATTGGTTATGCTGGTTAGCGGGCTTGGGAGGAGCTGCGCGCGTATTGTGGCGTTGGGTATGGTTCGTCGGAGGCGTTGGCGACGTGTGAGGGTATCACGACGTTGGCGTCAGCGGTGATTACCGCAAGAGCGGCACAACAGATGGCGGAGGCAGACTGAATCAGGGGGCCATATGCAGTGCCGCCACCGGGAGTGGAGTGCGCACGGTGGCGACCGTTCCTGGCATGCGTGTGGCGGCAGTAGCTACCCTGGAGGCAGCACCCCGGGCGAGAGTGATGGCGTTGATCGTGGAGGCGATACCTCGGATGGCGGAGGCATCACATCGGTGGCGCAGAAGCCGTGCGCACAACGTGGCTACCATGAGAGCAACCCCTCGGATGGTGGAAGCGTGGGCGGATGTGGTAATTGCCGCGTGGATTGGCACCCCGACGAGGGGGTCTCCTGATCAGGTGATGGTTCCAGATTGTGGGGAGGGGTTGGGTTGGCGGTGGAGTTGGGGCACATTGTAGCGATAGAGGGGGTGCTGTTGGTGACCCTGGGACGAGCATTGATATGGACTCATCCTCAAGAACAACAACGTCGAAGACGAACAAATCTAGGGTTTCATATCCTTCTTCCACATGATCTTCATCAAATATGGGAACCGAGTTTTCCTTTTCTTCTTGTATTAATAGTGTATCAAACAAATCTTCATCTGGAATGAAGATACCTTCGTTTTCTTGGATGAATTCACGTTGAATCAGGGAGGCGACGATCTGATTTTTGTTGTTGACGAGTGATTTTTCCTCGGTTAACGTGTCCAGCAACTCTTGTGCTTTGATGCTTGATATAAGATGTTACTTGAACTTCCTCGAACGTGAGCATGAATGCGAACCATGAGATAGATGACTCAAATCGTAGTGCATCCTCCAAAATACGATCGGATCATCGAATCGTAAGGACGATAACTAATTAGGGATGGAAATCCCTAATTTGAAAAATCCCCAAATCAGCAATCTTCTTCAATTAGGGTCGCCTTGTCAATTTGGGATCTTCTTCAATTAGGGTCGCCTTGTCAATTTGGGAATAATTGCATCAGCTTCTTGCCATTACATTGCATTAGGCTCATGAACTGCATGGATCCACAGTTCATAGTTCGTTCCATCCATCTTCACAATGGGCGCTGGACCTTTGAAGACACCCATGGATGGAATATCTGCTTTGTTGTCTGACATGATGGCAACAATATCTAAGACTGGGGTTTCAAATTGGAATAACAATGTCTACACAGACATATAGGAAGACGGTTGTGGGTGTAGACTCATACCACGACCTCTTCCATCCACGAGAGGTTTTAGATGGTTTTAGAGGATTAAAAAATCAAACCCCAAGAACCATATCAGACCTCTTAGTTCACGATCGACATGAAAGAGGGGTGCAACAACCTTTAATAGGCGGCGACATTCGGCGGTAGCGATGACTGTAGCCGCTGCTCCTGCTTGCGGGCAGTGACGGTTGGCTGTAGTTGATGCTGCTGCTGTGGGCGGCGACGACCGGCTGTAGCTGCTGCTGCTCGGATGTCGGCGGCGGCCGTGCGAGGTAGGGGTTAGGGTTTTTGGTGTGGTAGGGATCTAGGGCACATGCTCCGGTCTAGGACCGTCTCTTTGATACCATGTAGAAAGAGTTGAAATGAAAAGTTGTATTCCTCATAGCCCTAGAGCTCTGTTATATAGTTTAAAAGCTCTAAGGGAAAAATTACATAAAGTAGATTGGAGAAATATAAAAACATAAATAAATGCGTAGAGATATAAGTATCTCAACAGTTTCGTCGTAGCTTTTGTAGCGGTGGTTTCTTGGAAGAGGCGCATTCACGGTCTGCTGGTTATTCGTATGTTTCTCTATGAGGAAGAGGGGTTTCCTTAACAATGGATGGTGTTGATGAAGTGGCGTGTTTTCCCATCTCTCATTTTTTTATTATCAACTTGATGCGTTTTCCTATCCTATAAAACACGATAGTTAACAAGTTCTTAGCAATTGGTGCAATAGCCCTCGTCTCATCAATATCATTTTTTGACTGAATCCTTTTTGAACTTGCCTACGTTAGTACCTTTCAATCTGCTTGTCTGGTTTATATTGATGTACGAGCCCGTGTTACATCCATAATGCTTCTAGTGCCATTCTTGATGGTGTGTTGCATGCCTTTCCCCTAATTTGGACTCTAACCGACTAACTAATTGATTTGAAATAAATTCAAATATTTAATTTATCCTACTTGACTTTAATTTTAAATTTGAAATTCAAATTGAAAACCGACCAACTAATTTGAGATCACACGCGATCTCTTTTATTTAATAAAATTGCAGCGACACGAATAAACGCAAATAAAATTAGACTCTAATTAACGGATAGAAATCAAGCCCTATTTGTTATTTTCGTGCTGCATCAAACCTTAAGCCCAGAAACCTCACCAAAAATATCAAGTACTGCTTTTATCGCCCTACTCTCTGCCACCCCACCTTTAATGAAGAAAATGGCGTTGTCCGCGTACTGCAAGATAGACACATTAATATTCTCCCTGGAAAATCCCCTAAAGAAACCACCAGTGTCTGCCAAACCTGACATGACAGTCAGACCATCCACCATCAAAACAAAAAGTAGTGGAGCCAAGGGGCATCCTTGCCGCACTCCTCTATGTGGTTGAAAGAAACCACCTTCTTGCTTCCCATTAATCAACACCAAGAGTGATGCGGTTGTAATGCACCTCTTCATCTAGTCTATCCAGATGTTCGAGAAGCCTCTCCTCACCAACATCGCCCAAATAAACTTCCAGCTCATATAATCATACGCCTTAGAAAAGTCCACCTTCCACAGGAAATTGACAACATCCCTTCTTTTCCAGTCTGAGAGTAATTCTCGCCTTGAAATAATTGTCTGAGACGGTTAGCCAACACCTTCGCCGCTATGAGGTAGATGGCATTAGAAAGCGCTATGGGTCAAACTCATCAACCTGCTCAGCACCACCCCTTTTCAGGATCAAGAACAACAACTACCTATTGCTCTTTTCCAAGCCCCTATTCACCTCTCTAAACTCCATCATCAGTCCCATGACGTCCTCCTCCATAGTATCCCAGATTTGTAAAAGAGGACCGGAAGACCATTTGGGCCAGGGTACCCATCTATATTGAGATTGAAAATTCCCTGACGCACCTCATCCTTTGTAAAATCTGACACAAGCGATGTCTGCTGCTAAGGTCTCAGCATTCTGACACTCTTCCATTCCATCTGACCCCGAAAGAAGGTGTCCTCTTGCTAAAGTTCTGGAAGTGTCTCACAACTGCCACACCAATCACCTCATCGCCTTGCACCCACCCTCCCTCTACCAGCAAGTCATGTATCATGTTCCTTCTCCTTCTGCCACTTGCCACATCATGAAAGAATCTTGTGTGTGCATCTCCTTCCTTCACCCATTTCTGTTTAGATCTCTGACGCCACTCCACCTCTCTTCGCATATCAACCTAGCCACAGTCTTCTGTTGCTTGCCATGAGCCTTTCGCTCCTCCGGATCAAGCTCTCTTTCATCCTCTAACCCGCCCAATTTTGCTATCTCACTAACAACTTCTCTTTTTTATTCGTGCTTCTATTTACATCCTTCTTGTGCTTTATCAACCTCTCTCTCAAAGCCACAATCTTCTGTGTTAGACTTTGAGCAGATGGACCCTCCCCTTGCACGGATCTCTAGAAACCTGTCACCAAAAAGATGAGAGGAGTGGGAGAGAGCCACCAAAAAGGAAGATGAGAGGTCTATAAGGGCCACCCCGAATGAGGCTGAGAGTGAGCAAGGTGGTAGGTCATTGGTCGCTCACCGGAAGAGAGGCAAGCGCTGCTTTTTTGTGATTTTCATGGTCACCTAGCATCATTGTGTTCCCTCCCGCCTAGATGTTTCGGCTGTGTTTCGAAGGGCCATCCCTGGGCCTCTTGCCCACGTGTAGTTGGGAGCTGACTGGACTACCACGATGGCTGTGGTGGGATCACAAGCATCAGGTCTCGCCTTGCATCGCTCCTATGCATCGGTTGTTGAAAGGAAGCGGTCGGTTGGAGAGATGAGGGTTGGGGTATTGGTAGGGACGCCCGGTCCAAGACTCCTGGAGGAATCTTGGGTGTTGGAGGAGGATACTAAAGCCCTGGGTGTTTCTTTTTTTGGGGACGTGGTTGCTCTAGATGACGTCCATTGGTGTCTGCGTGACTTATCGTCGGAGGAGCAGGCAATCTTGTTACATGGCTCTCATGCGGCTGAGATTACTTGGCGCTCACTGCGGTTCACAGACGGAGAAGCTTCAAGATCAAGAATGAGGGTGGCACATCTCTTGGGAGCCCCCTTTCTATGTCGTTCGACAGAGGCTCTCAGATTGGCACTATGAAATATTGGCTGGGTATCACGGGTTCTCTTCGATGGACAAAGCTCGGGCTCGGATCTTAACTCCACCTTGGTGGTTTTGGAGCGCTCTGACTGTCACGTCGTGGAGTCTGCCTGCTCGCTGCGGGTGGGAAGAGCTTCCTTCCAAGTTTTGGTCCAGTTCCTCCCTCCGCCACCGCCACCTCCGGCGGGGGAGGTCTCTGCCATGTGTTCAAAATATCCATGGATACTGCGACATTCAATGCATGTGTATTGTGGGACTTCTGCAGCGTGATCATAGTCACCTAATTTGGAAAATTTACGCATTGATGTCGACCCTTCGATTTTGCTTGATTTCGAAAACCTTCCTTCCAAGGAAAATCCAACAGGCCTCGACTTAAATTCGCAGCAAATCTTGGAAAGCCATCTTGGGAAGGAGCCTGACCTTCCATCTACACTGCAGAAGTGTCGCCGCCCCTCATGAAAGGGCTCTGCGTGTTGCCAAGTTTATCGGGCATGGAACAAAATCGTTTCCCTAGCAGTGCGACTCCCGATAAGAACTAGATAGAAGACCGTTTTGAGGACACAATTAATGGCCCCAACCCGATTGATGATTCGGTTTCTCCTGGCCCTTCGTTTATTGGATCCGTCCTTTGGAGAGAACCCATCTGGCGGAACCTTAGCCCAAATTACCGGTGTCCTTTGTCGCTTCTCCCTCGCTCAGGAGGGCTGCTGCACCATATGTGTCGAGCGAGATGGGCTTGGCGGCAAGTCCTTTTGAACCCCAAGCCAGTTGGTCTTTGTCATCGGTTAGAGTTGAAGAGCAGGTTAGTTACATCAACGCTGTTTGTCCGTATGAGTCAATTGTTGGAGCCCTTGTCATTGGGGGTTGGGAACGAGAGTTTCATTATTGCTGAACCTGTGAGCAAGGCGTCTAATGTCCGCGTTTCTTCTGACTCTTCATCAAGGGGGGGAGGGGAATCTTGGTCGAACAAAAAGCTACAGACCTCGGAGATGGTCGAAGTCGGAAGCAAACATGCCGGCAGCTTCTTTGATGAGAAGATGAACGTTGCTGCAGCATCTGGTGCTGTTTATGTCAAGGGTTTAATATATGTTCCTCAATGAAGGTTCTGGCATGGAATGTCAGGGTCTTGGTAACCCGGATAAGCGGAGAACAGTGGGGTCTCTGCTAGTGGATTGGAGGTGTGATGTGGTGCTGCTGCAGGAATCTAAGCTTCAACCTGTGAGCTCTATCCTTTGGGGGTCGCTGAGCAGTGGTCTTCTGGATGAGTTTAGATCACTCAATTTGGTTGGCACTGTGGGG
The DNA here is from genome assembly GCA_037367405.1 of Ottelia alismoides. Taxonomy (NCBI): domain Eukaryota; kingdom Viridiplantae; phylum Streptophyta; class Magnoliopsida; order Alismatales; family Hydrocharitaceae; genus Ottelia; species Ottelia alismoides. Next base: position 516,932 of record JAZKJV010001537.1, on the reverse strand, counting down.
GGAATGATGATTGCTTGGAAAAACTCTATTTAAATTCATCTCCAAAATGCGGGGAACACATGTTCTCACGGTCCTGCTTGAACGCTTGCACTCGGAGGTCCATTATGCATTCTTCCGTGTCTGAAGATCGTGTACACACCCTCTTCGCCCGCTTCTTTGGTCAGATATCAGAGCTGCCAGGAGTTCCTACCCTGGTGTGCCGTGGCTTGTAGGGGGAGACTCCAATGTCACACTTCACTCTTCTGATAGGCCTCAATTGCTAAGAGGGCAAGACTTGTGATCAATAGATTTCGCTGAGTTGATTGATGATTTGGATCTGGAGGTGATTGATGCATCTGATACGAAATACACCTGGAGAAAGCTGGGTTCTCGTTCTCGAATTGATCATTTTTTTTCATATGTTGAAATGCTAGAGACCTTTCCTTTGCTTCACTCCACAACTAGAGCTCGTACGAGATCAAATCATACTCTTGTCTGGGACTCGGGTGGAACCTCCTCCCCTAGGGGTTTTTTCAGATTTGAGCAGGCGTGGATCAGGGAAGAGGGTTTTCATGCGGGGAATGATGATTGCTTGGAAAAACTCTATTTAAATTCATCTCCAAAATGCGGGGAACACATGTTCTCACGGTCCTGCTTGAACGCTTGCACTCGGAGGTCCATTATGCATTCTTCCGTGTCTGAAGATCGTGTACATACCCTCTTCGCCCGCTTCTTTGGTCAGATATCAGAGCTGCCAGGAGTTCCTACCCTGGTGTGCCGTGGCTTGTAGGGGGAGACTTCAATGTCACACTTCACTCTTCTGATAGGCCTCAATTGCGGGGAGGGCAAGACTTGTGATGAATAGATTTCGCTGAGTTGATTGATGATTTGGATCTGGAGGTGATTGATGCATCTGATACGAAATACACCTGGAGAAAGCTGGGTTCTCGTTCTCGAATTGATCATTTTTTTTTCATATGTTGAAATGCTAGAGGCCTTTCCTTTGCTTCACTCCACAACTAGAGCTCGTACGAGATCAAATCATACTCTTGTCTGGGACTCGGGTGGAACCTCCTCCCCTAGGGGTTTTTTCAGATTTGAGCGGGCGTGGATCAGGGAAGAGGGTTTTCATGATTTGGTCATCAATCACTGGTCTTCCATTGATGCGTTGGGATATGCAGCCTCGAGTCTGTCTTAGAAGTTGATATCGTTGCGTGGGCAGTTATGTGCCTACAAGAAGGCAATCAGGGAGTCTAGAAAGGCTCGCCGTGTTGTTGCTGAGTCAAAGCTCACTAGAATTGATGGGCTAGAATATGGTAGAGAACTCAGTCCTGATGAGTTAGTGCAGAGGTCAGCATCGTAGAAATTAATCATGGAGGAAGACAAGAAACGTATTACTGAATGGGGGCAGAGATCTCGACATTCTTGGCTAAAAGAGGGAGATGCCAATACGACCTACTTTCATAGAATTGCTTGTGCGAGATGCCGCCACAACCATATTCATTTTGTGGCGGTGAATGGGACTAGAGTGGAGGGTGATATCGAGATGGGAAAGCCATTGTGGATTATTTTCGCTATTTTTCTGGGAGCGCTTCTAGGCCTTGGAGGTGGTCATGGTTGGGGGCTTCTAGATTATCTGATCAACATGTGGATTATTTGATTCATAATGTGATTGTGGTGGAGGTGAAGGTGGCCGTGTGGAACCTTAATGCTGATGATGCTCCTGGTCCAGACGGGTTCCCAATGTTTTTTTATCGGGAGTTCTGGGATTTGGTTAGAAAGGAGGTAGTTGATGTGGTGGAAGAATTCACTACTATTAACGCTGGATTTGACCGACTTAACATGGTGTAATTCCTTTTGCCTAAAAAGGATGTCTTGGAGAACATTGAAGACTTCAGACCAATCACCCTCTCTAACGCTATTTATCTCATTGTGGCGAAGGTCATGGTTGTTAAATTGAACTGTGTGATGGAGCACATCATCTCTTCGCTCCAGTATGCATTCATTCATGGTAGGCAGATTGCCGATAGGTTGGTTATGGCATCTGAGATCATAGTGGATTGGAGAAGGCGTTAGGCGAAGGGGGTAGTTTGGAAGGTTGATTTCTCCAAGGCTTACGACACGGTGGACTGCCGTTTCATATGGATGACATTGTCAAGACGTGGTTTCCCTGACACATGGATCTCATGGATGAAGCAGTGTATTAACAAGGCCTCATATGCGGTGCTTGTCAACGGAAGACCTGAGGGTAGACTCTTCCAGCCTCAATGTGGGGATAGGCAGGGCTGTCTTCTAGCCCCAGTGCCCCACTGCTCTTTGTGATTGCAACATATATTCTTGCTTGTATGGTCAACCAGGTGGTACAAAGTTAGATCTCATCGGGGTACATTACGGATACGACATCTATTACTCTTCGTCAATATGCTGACGGCACTATCTTCTTCATTAGGGGGGAAAAGAGGAAGATGAAGGCATGGCTCTAACAATGGAGATTTATGGGGAGCTTTCCGGGTTGATACTAAACCATAACAAATCTATTGGGCCATTCGGCCTCTGATGCTTATGATTGTTGTGATATTCTTGGCTCTGAGAGGAGATCCTTTCTGTTATGCTACTTGGGTCTTCCATTGACTGATGGTTTGCTGAGGATGAGGGACTGGCTCCCAGTCATCGAGAATCTGGAAAGAAAACTTGCATGATGGAAAGCTTCTATCCTCTCCCGGGAGGTCGTTTAGTGCTTGTGAAGGCGGTTCTCTCTGCTATTCCGATCTACTTCATCTCGTCTCATTTTCTTCCTGTCGGGGTAAGACGTCGTCTAGAGGTTCTCTTAAAGCGGTTCCTTTGGGGAAAAATGGGCCAAGATGGCAACAATCTTTATTTGGTGGACTGGGATACTATTACTTCGCTCTTCGAGGGGGGGGGGGCTTGGGAATCCATCGCCTTGACTCGATGAATGAGGCTCTTCTTCTGAAGTGGGTGGTCAATAGGATTTGGGGAAATGGGGATGATACATGTTGCAAGCTCATTAGACAGATCTATGGTGTTGGAGTCCAGTACTCTTTCCCTCATCAGCTTATTCGCAGACTGTCGACTTTCTGAAAAGGTGTTAGATCGGTGCTTCCATGGTTTCCTGACCTCTTTTGCTCGTGCCTTGGTTATGGCAATTCATTTGAGTTCTGGTTTGATGACTTGTCATGCTTTGACCGGTTGTCTTCTAGGTTCCCTCTCCTATCTGCTTTAGTTGCAGTTGGAGACGCAAAGGTGGCGGACTACTAGGTTGATGACAGCCGAATGCCTCGTTTCCTAAAATTTTTTTCTGACCATCGCCTCGAGGATTTCCTGCTACTGTTGGACTTAATAAGAGATGTTAAAAGGCTCGATGTGGGGCGTGACCATTGGGTATGGAAGCATAACTCTTTCTTGGTTAAGAATGCTTACGAGACAATCGCTAGACCTCCCCCGTCTAGGACTGACACCTTGATTCGGGTTTGTAACTTTATCTTGAAGCTGAAACTACCAAGCCGATTTGGTTTGTTTATGTGGTTGTTCCGTAGAAAGCACATCATGACTAGAGACTATTGTGAAAGACTTTTCGGGCTCTCCTCGAGCAGATGCCCTCTTTGTGAGACACGGATTGAGACTCCTGGCCACCTTTTTTCCATTGTTAACGAATTTCCCCTATCTTGCGGGATTTTGAGGCAAACCGGCTCTCTGTTTAGAATCTATTTTGTAACTCCCTGTTTGAGGCCGGAAATCAATATAGAGAGGATCTTCTTCTACCTTTGTCTTTGATCTGGGCAATTTGGTTAGTTAGAAACAACACTCTTTTTTCCTCATCTTGTTTTTATGTGGAAAATGTAATCTCTCATTCTAGGATTCTTCTTTTGTCCTGGCTACTGTAAGTCCCTTTAGTTTATCTCTACATCTTTTAATTATATCTAGAGCGGACACCTTAGTGTGTTTCCCCCTCTTTTGGTCTTAAAAAACCGTCACCATCTCCTCGAATCCATCATCTAACAACCGGCCTTTCTCAAACCTAAACATAGACCTCGGGATCAACCCCACGCCCGAATCCCAACATAAATAGACCTCGGGATCAACCCCACGCCCGAATCCCAACATAAACCTAAACATAGTCCGATCTCGATCATCACACACATCAAGCAAAGTGGGAAAACCACGATCATTCCTGCCAGCGATAGAAAGCGATCCAGACGCGATCTTGACATGCTGTTTTGCCAGATGAACTTCCCATTCGCTGCGTCAAGGACCTGCAGCTCCTGCTCACCAACAAACTCCATGAAATCCTCGATCCCATGTCATGGCCTCTACGGTCGCTAGGAAGATCTAAAGCATGCAACGTTACATCAAAATCCGCTCCAATATCCGCAGAAAGTTTTGAAAGTCCCTCCTAGCTGCTCTCAACTCTTCCCAAAGAACTTGGTCGCACGCCTCCAGAAACTCCATAAACCGAACTCATAAGCATGCAACCAGTCCCTGATTTAAGTTCCAGCAAAACAAAAATAGATCTAGAACCCGGTCTTTCATCAATAACCTTCAGCAAGTCCCCATTCCACACCAGCATCACACCGCTCACACTCCCTACAATCGGTATTGCTCTGAACTCTTATAGTCTATGACATCCCATCGACTTCCAAAGGTAAGCATCCCAATTAGCTATCTTAGACTCTTGCAAAAGAGCTACATCAACATGCCATAAATTCAAGAGACCTCCAACTACCACTCTCTTCTACCCGTCCCATAGCACCCATACATTATATCTGATCATCTTCATTATGGACCACTTGTAGGTATGATTACCCGAAGACATTCTGCAACCCGCACGTGAATGTCAACCTCAGAGTTTTGCGATCTCATCAGAGCACATGATGTTAATCATAGTCTCGCTCGAATCAGGTTTCACCGACGGGGAGCCCCCCTAGACATATCCGAGGACCCCTATCATTTGATCCTCCAGCTCACGCTCCAACCAGCTTTGCGCCTTCGGCTTTCTTCTCTTGCATTTGAAGGAGAGAATCGGGTCACTCCGTCCGCACCGGCTGCTCTCCCCCAAAGCCAGTCTCCTTTTCCTACGCGCTCTCTCAGCTGCCAGGATGCGCTTTCCTACCTTTGAACTCTGTGCCACCGCAACTGCCCTCGTAAAGGACAAAGACCTATCAACACTATCTCGTACCATGAGGTTTTCTTCGAAGCCACGTCACCCCCAGCAACGAAGCGCCTGAAGATCCCCCATCCTTTCGGAGAAACTTGGCTTCTCCCATCATTCGACAACAACAACTTTGGTTCAGGGATCTGTAGTAGCGACTGTTCTGAAGAGAGAAAAGCCCCCACTGTGCCTGCAACCCTCTGAGAAGAGGCACCGGATCAAGGACAGAAGACCTACCTAACTCCAGACACCGATTCAGATCCCCATGAGGACCCGACCCGCACAGGCCAGGTTTCATAGAGCGATACCTCGAGAAAATAGGAGGATCCCCCGAAAGACCAAAAGAGGAGAGCTTCAAATTGGGCATGTCACCGCTCAACACCAGAAATCACGTCCACAAATCCTCCGCAGGAAACATATGGGATTCTCGAAATGATCGCTCCAGCTGTTTTGAATCTCCCCTTGGCGTCGCCGGAGACCCCACCACCATCTTCTCGAGCCGACGACCATCCGGAGGCCCCTCTGCTGCCCTCGTTGGAGCTTCCTGCCTTGGATCCAAGATCATCGGTGATGATTTCATCTCCCCCGATCTGTGCCCTTCCAACGGCTTCCAAGATTCTCCGAGTTCACCTTTAAGGTCTCCCGACTATCCTTGACCGACTTGAGAAAGAGCACGAAGCATGTTCTGGCCACCCGAAAATAGATCTCCATCGGCACACTCCTTCGTCACTCTTGCATCCTCATGATCACCTCACGAGCTTTCCCCGACTTTCATCCAGAGCAAATGATCTCCACTGCTACGACCGACCTATGGGCATCACGAACAACCTGAAGGCTCCTGTAGCAAATCGGGAGGCCCCCCACCTCGATCAGCCACTCCGATGCCGCCACCCTTCCCTCATCCCGAAACCACAACCTCCTTCAACACTCCGACGGAAACAAGCCACCGCCATTAGCAAGGAAGCCTGCGATCTCCTTCGTCTCGATTCCTTTGACACAAAATGTCGTATCCGAGAGCCATACACCATCCTTCGTACACCCGACAACGCATTTTTCCGTAAAGACAACAACCACAACTTCCATGCCCTCCTTTGATCCTTCCACTATCAGCACCTCGTCCACCGGGTCTCCGCTGCCCAAGGTCTTAATCTCCCGCTTCACTGACACACCTTCGACGACCGCTTCCTTCTTATCAGAGGGCCAACCTTTCCGTATGTGTCCCTCTACCCCACACCAGTAGCAGACAACGCTCCTCGTCGGACAAGCCATTGCCAGGTGGCCCAGGCGATCACACTAAAAACAACGCCTCGAGCGGGTCGGAGGTCTTCCGCCTCCCCTATGAGAATCCCATGCTCCTCGCCGTGCGAAACCTTCAGAAAGGCCCTCATGGATGGTGGCCCTCGTCCTCTCATCACTCTCCAGAATCTTCGGCCCTCGACTCAAAGGCTGTGTCGCACCCTCCTCCGGCAGGAGGGGTTCCTTACCCCGCCCCTCCATCTCCCTAAGAAAAAAGAGAAGAAAACGAAGAAGAAAAAACACTTCTTTTATTACTTGTGAAAGCAAATAGCAAGATTCGAGCCCACATAATTTTCTCTTTTGTGGGAGGACATTGCTTCATGATTGTCTCGAACCATGTTGTGTTGCTATGTTGATTATCTTCATTCCACTCTTCGATAATGATGAATATAATCATTGGGGTTTTGGCTCGTATATCTTCTTTTGTTATTAAATTGAATGTACATGTCAGCCTCACCTTAAAGGGTTATCATAAGTTTGTCTCTGCAAAAGAAGGGCTCTAGTGGCAACGAGAAGGCATCCTACTTTGCACACTTTTATCATCTAGTCAATGAATTGGATAGCTATTAACCTCTAGTATCTAACTTTTGGCTTTTGAGAAGAAAATTTCGCTTCTCTTGTTTTCTTCTCATTGCAGAACTCGTTTGTGCTTCTCCATTAAGGTTCTATGCAATGCTCATGTGTCTCTCTTTCCTCCAATTCAGCACTTGTCAATTGCATCAGTTTTTTGTCCGTTGTTCTGGGAATGATTAGGAACACTGAATTTGCTGAGAATTCTCCTCCGATCTGCCATCATTCTTCCCTGATATATTTTGAGAAGATTCTGATTAAGCAAATAGGCATCGTTAGTTAGATACTGCTTCCTAAACTCTAGATAAATGCATACCTCTTCTGATTTGGGGAGTAACCTAAGAACTTTTGACAACGTGAAAACATCCTGTTAATTAGAAATACACCTGCCGAAACATATTCATCCCTGTTTTTCATCGGAAGTTACCGTTAGAAAAGAAAAGCTCTACTAATCCCAAGATGTCTTTCTTCTAGTTGTGCCATTTTGTTGTGGTATGCTCTTTCTTTCTAAAGAGATGCGTGAGATCGGGGACGTATTCTCATGCACACTCAGAATTTTTAAATAAATATTTTTTATATTTATGAAGCTTTCTCTAGCATTAACACCATACAATGTCAATTCAAACAAATAAAAGCTTTTATTGGATATTCATATGCAAAAGATATAAATGACTGGTGATGACTGGAAGCATTAGGATAGATCACAAATGCGACCACCAAATGAATTCTTGCCCTGATTTCATGTAGGAAAGCATACCACAGTAATTGCACAACAATTGATTGTGGAAAAACGGTTATATTGGAGAGAAACTAGTGGAAAATCAGTTATATTGGAGAGAAACTATGTGATAACATGAAGTCATAGGCCTTTTTGTAGGCTGTGGTTTAGTCTCCATTATGTAAGGGCTCAAACGAATCCTCACCTTGAAACCATAAAAGTACGACTCAACAACAAACAGCCTAAGTTTATTCCATTATGAAGTGTGGTTATAGTTATACTTCTACATTCTTTAATATCTGTGAATAGTTTGGAAGCTGTTTGCAAAATATCTTTTTTAACATATATTTGGTTATACATCGCATGGACAAAGATTCGCTCATTAATGGTTGGCTTGGTGCACAGAGCATCCATTGTGTGGTGTGTCCTGCAATGGGTCTACTCGGTGCGCATGCTTATTTCTCTATGAACCACCCTGGGTTTGCATATTTGTATGAATTTATAGAATTTTGTGAATGATCTCTAGACATAGATTTGTATCCCCAAGGGAGGGGATGATTTGCTTACTATCATGCATTTTTCGCTATGGCGTATTTGTCCATCTTGAACCCAATTGTTGGGAAAAGAGACTTCGATAATCATTCAGAAAAACCCTAGGCTCTCTTATATAGGGAGAGACCTTAAGGATAAATTACAAAGAGGTCTATAAAAGATAAAGAAATAACGACAAGATACATAAAGAGATAATAATACTAAGAACTCTCTCTACACTCCCCCTCAAGGTGGATCATAGATGTCTATCATGCTCAGCTTGGATGAACATCTCTGAAAAGATCCTCTGAGCAGTGACTTGGTGAATACATCTGCAGTCTGATCTCCTGAGCTCACATGTGCAGTAGATATCAATCCTCTCTAGATCAAGTCTCTAGTGTAATGGCAGTCAACTTCAATATGCTTGGTCCTTTCATGGAAAGCTGGATTGTTGGCAATGAATAATGCTGCCTGATTGTCACACTGAAGCTTCATAGGTAGGGGCACATCTACATGTAGAACTTCTAGTACAGTCCGAACCCACATCATTTCCGTGCTGGCTTAAGCCATGGCTTTATATTGGATTCGGCACTGGACCTTGCCACAACAGTTTGTTTCTTGCTTTTCCAAGAAACCAGAGAGCCTCCAACAAACACTGCGAACCCTGAGGTTGATTTTCGATCCTTAGGGCATCCTGCATAATCTGCATCTGCACACGCTGAGATGGATAAGTCTGTGCCCTTTCTGAATAGCAGCCCTGACCCTGGAGAAGACTTCAGATACCTCAGTATCATGTGTATAGCATCCATGTGAACTTGTCTTGGCTGCTCCATAAATTGACTCACCCTGCTAACTGCAAATGCAATGTATGGACGAGTTATGGTAATGTAGAGGAGTTTTCCCACCATTTCTCTATATCTCCTCTTATCTACTTCATAAGTATCACCATCATACAACTTCATGCTAGGGTCCATGGGAATACTTGATGGTTTGCATCCATCCATGCCAGTCTCAATCAGGAAGTCTGTAATGTACTTCCGTTGGGTCATCACCAAGCCCTGTGCATTCCTTGCAAATTCCAACCCCAGAAAATATCTTAGGGTTCCAAGATCCTTTGTAACAAACTGACGGCCTAGGAATGCCTTCGCCCTTTCTATACCCTGGACATCATCTCATGTAACAAGAATATCATCCACATAGACCATAATGATAATTGTACCTGCCGATGACTTCTGGACAAACAACGAGTGGTCTGCATTTGACCTCTTGAATCCCTGTTGCTCAATTAGGTTGGAAAGCTTCTAGAAACATGCTCTCGAACTCTGTTTGAGGCCATATATCGCCTTGTGGAGTCTACAGACCATCTGCTTCTCCCCCTCAGCAGTAAACCCAGGTGGTTGTTGCATGTAGACTTCCTCCTGTAAGTCTCCGTACAGATAGGCATTCTTGACATCTAGTTGAGATATACTCCATGCACGAATCACAGCAACAGATAAGAGAATACGAAGGGTAGAGTATATCGCCACTGGAGAGAACGTATCCATGTAATCTACGCCATAGGTTTGTGTAAACCCACGAGCGACCAAGCGTGCTTTGTACCGATCCAACGTGCCATCTGCATGATATTTAACTGTGAAGACCCACTTACAGCTCACAACGGATGAATCAGGAGGTGCAGGGACCAAAGACCATGTGCCACGGGACTGCAAGGCACTCATCTCTTCTTCCATAGCTAATCTCTAGCAATCATTCTTCAAAGCTTCCTGGTAGGTCCGTGGTATATCCACAGAAGACAAGGCTGAGGCAAATCTCTGAAAATCACCAGTGAGACGGTGAAAGGAAACCTGTGAGGCAAATGGATAAGAGGCACATTGCCGCCTCTGCTTCCGAATAGCAATCGGAACATCAAGATCATCATCTGCTGCACTAGATGGGCTAGTGTCATCTTGTTCTGAAGAATCCTGCACATGTACCAAACCTGACCCGTCAGTAGTAATGCCATCTGAACATACCTGAGGTGTGATGAGTGGCTGATGTGTAGTCTGAGCAGGACCTGACCGACGCGTATAGAATTTTGGTAGCGGTGAAACGAGAGGCCGTGGAATGGGTGGAGGAGGAGGTGGTGGTGGTAGTGCTGGCGTGGAGGCAGGTACAGGGGAAGACTCAGGTGAACTCCATGTAGGTGGTGGAGGAACATAGACATCACCATTGGTAGTGGATGGTACCAGTCTGTTACCTGCAGGAGAGAAATACATGATAGACTCAAAGAAAGTGACATCAACACTCACGAAGTACTTCTTATTCGTAGGATCATAACACCGGTAGCCCTTTTTAGTCCTGGAATAACCAACAAAGACGCACTTGACTGCTCTAGGAGAGAGTTTGTCAAGTCTGGGAGATAGAAGATGAACGAAAGCCACAGTACCAAAGACACGTGGAGTCAGTGAGAATAACTCCTTGTCTGGAAAAATAAGAGAGATAGGTATCTTCTCACCAAGAACAGAGGATGGCACTCGATTAACCAGATAACATGCAGTAAGAACAGCATCCCTCCAGAAAGATATAGGAGCACAACTCTGAATCAACAGGGTTCGAGTAATATCCAAGAGATGGCGATGCTTTCTTTCTGCCACACCATTTCGCTGTGATGTATATGCACAAGTGGTTTGGTGAATAATACCCTTTGATGAAAGAAATTGAGAAAGTGTTCGTGTACAAAATTCTAGGGCATTATCCGTCCGAACATATTTGGCTGAGGAAGAGAAAACATTGTGCACTTCATTAATTAAATTCTTGATCACATCTCCTACTTCAGATTTATTCTTCAAAAGAAAGACCCATGACACACGAGAAAAATCATCGAGTACCACAAGATAAAATATGTGCCCCTGATGATCGGGAACACGACTTGGACCCCATATATCTATATGTAACAACTTGAATGGGGAGCTACTGCTCCGACTCTGACGACTTGGAAAGCTCGACCTATGATGCTTTCCCAACTGACATGCTTCACAGCGAAAAGACGAACTAGGAGAGATCTGGGGCAGAAGATGGCGCATTTTCTGGAGCGGAAGGTGACCAAACCGGAGATGCCAGATGTACGGAGAGACTGGTCCAGCAGAATGAGAGGAGACGACAGCATAGGAATCCCGAACCAGCCGATATAGACCATTCTGCTCAGAGCCACAGCCAATCACCCTGCCCGTGAGTATGTCCTGAAAAATGAGAGAAGACGGGTCAAATATAGCACGACAATGCAAATCCTTCGTAATCTGACTAATAGATAACAGATTCATTGAGAACTCAGGAGCATGTAGAACGTTCTGTAGCTGCATAGTGGAGGATAGGAAGACCTCCCCCTGTCCAACAAGGGGTAAATGGGTACCATCTGCGATCTGCACTGAACGGCCGTGAATGTCCCTGTAGGACTGTAGTCTATTTCTATCTCGGCAGAGATGATGTGTGGCTCCCTAATCTATAACCCAGTCAGATATATCATGAGACGGTGTGAATGCAGTAGATCTACCTGAGGTACTAGCGGCGACAGATGAACTGGCGGAGGCTGTAGTAGCAACATCTGAAGGACCACCAGACGAATCACCAGATGAATGTGGCATAATATCTCGGAGACGTACCACAAGCTCGTCAAATCGATTATCTGCAGTAGATGGTAATGGGGACTGAGAATGCTCTGCAACACGTGCCGATGCTGGAAATCCATGCTTAGAATAGCATGTCTCCTCCGAGTGTCCTGGGCGGTGACAATAGGAGCATGTCTGACAGAAGCGACCCCCCCTTCCCTGGAGTCCACGTCCACGTCCACGACCATGGCCAGAAGACGGGCCACCTCTCCCACGCGAGACTGCATCGCTGATTGGGGGTGGAGTAGAAGAGCTGGAAGAAACTGGAATGCGACTGAGTCGCCTGTAAACATCCTCGACTGGAGGAATAACTGCATCAGCTAGGATCTGAGATCGGGCGGCATCATATTCAGGATCAAGCGCCGCAAGTAGAACACCCACCATAGTGGCGTTCCGAAACGTCTTCTGCTGTTCAGGAGTAGCAGCGAGTGGAATAATATTGTATAGCTTCTCAAACATCCCTCTCAGGGATGTGTATAAGGAATGGAGAGGTCTGCCGCTCTGCTTCATTGTGAAAATGTCATGCTGAAGCTGCAGCATCTTGGTCTCATTTCGCACCTGCGAATATGTAGCGGCCAGAATGTCCCACATCGCCTTGGCAGTGGGCTGATGGAGGACGTCATTAGCAATCTCCATCGTCAATGTACCAGACAACCAGACCTTTGCGTAGGAGTCATCAGCCTCCCATGAGGCATATATCCCTGTCTTCTCTGCGGGCTCATCCTCGGTAAGAATGTGCTTCTTACCATTCGACTTCATGAGGCTCATGAATTGCATAGCCCAGAGCTCATAGTTAGACCCGTCCATCTTCACTATTGGCGCAGGACCTTTGAATGCGCCGGTGGAGGGTATATCGACCTTCGATTCTGACATACTGCCGTTGGAGAAGAACTAGGGTATGTAGACAAGATAATGAATGTCTACACCAACTGCATCGGATTTGAGTGCGTATGTAGACATTACGCACTCAAATACATATATCGGCCGAAGAGACGAGGTGGACTAGGGCACGCCTTAGATGAGGCCTACAAACCTTGCAGCGGCAAGGATGCCGCTTGGTATGCCGCGGTTGGATGTGCGCGACGGTGGGGGGGTACCGCCTGGGACGGGTCGGCGGTGACTGGGTGCCGTCTGGGGCCTTCTGCGGCGGGCTGGGATGCCGCCTGGGGCCTTGGACGGCGAGCCTTGGGCCGCCTAGAGCCTTTTGCGGCGAGCTGGGATGCCGTCTGGGGCCTTGGGCGGCGAGATGGGGGCCGCCTGGAGCTTCGGCGGCGTGAGAGAGAGGGGCGGCGGGGAGGAGAAGCCGCTGCGGGAGGGGCGGTGGGCGGGGAGGGGGGGGCGGCGGGTGTGGAGATCGGCGCCGAGAAAGGAGAGGCCGGCGGGTGGGGAGGGGGGGGGTGTGGAGAGTCCTAGGGCGGCTCTGATACCATGTTGGGAAAAGAGACTTCGATAATCATTCAGAAAAACCCTAGGCTCTCTTATATAGGGAGAGACCTTAAGGGTAAATTACAAAGAGGTCTATAAAAGATAAAGAAATAACGACAAGATACACAAAGAGATAATAATACTAAGAACTTTCTCTACACCAATCACACGATCTTCACTGTCATCTTGAGCCGAATCGTAGCTGCAGAAAATATGGATAATTTGGTAGCTTTCCCGGAAGAAACTAAGTCAAAATTCACCTTCAGAAATGTAAAACTACTCACTTTATTTATCAAGGCAGATAATACCATATAAAGTAGCAAGATCTCTATTCGAGACCTGACTTTTGTAATCCATCGATATTAATTTATCTGTGGCAGACACCAAATAATGTATTTCCCCCTTTTTTGATTAAAAAATACTATGTAAAATTTGAAAGTAGTTGGGGAGATGTATACAAACCACCGTTGTGGGTCTACTTGGTGTGCTTGCTTCTCTCTCTACGAACCACCTTGGTTAAACATACTTGTATAAATTTGTAGAATTATGTGAATATTCTTTAGACTTTGTAGATTTGTATCTCCAGAGGAGGATGATTTGCTTATGATCATGCATTTTTCGCTGTCATTTTTGTCCATCTTGAGCCCAATTGCACGATCTTCACTGTCATCTTGAGCCCAATCGTACCTGCAGAAAGTATGGATAATTTGGCAGCTTTCCTGGAAGACACCATTAAACCAAAATTCACCCTTCTTTTTAGTCTAAATATTTGATTGTATAAAAATGGGCAAATATTCGCCTATGAAGGTCAGGTTGGTGCACGATATTCACTATATACAACTCATCCATTTTAGTCCACATTTGGTTGCAGAATAGACAGGTAACAATTCACATGTATTGGTCAGTCTGGTGCATAATACTTACTGTATGCTGGTGTCCTTGAAGGGTTTCGCCACCACCTTCACATGTGCACATAATGTTCCACAAGGAGTTATGTTTTAGTGTGTAGATATGTTAATGAATTTGGAGGGTTGTACGAAAATTCTACAGTTATGCTTTTCAAAAAAGTATGTTTAAGGTTCTATTTGTTTGGATTCCCAGGGGAGGATGATACTTGCTCATCTATGCGATGAACCCAAGGGTTTGAAGACTGGAATGTGCATGGTATGTTTACAACATTCTTTGTAGATCTTATTCCTCTAGGGCTTTATACTAGTTAATGTCGGAATGCTTCTTACTTTCACAATTTACTAGCTTACACATATAGATCCTTTTAGGTTTAATATTTTGAAGTTGCAAATTTCTAAGATACTGGTTTCTTATCAGTTCTGACTGTTTTAATAGGCATTGTTTTATCTTCCACTTGCTGTTGCAAATGCACTTTCTGCAAAGATTAATGGCGGGTAAACATTTCTTGAGTGTCAATATATTTACATGATACCATTTTCTTTAGTCTCACTTCTTGATGTGTAGTGCAATTGTTGTATTTTGATATTCAGGTCTCCTTGGGTTGATGAGTTTGTAGTTGTTTCCGGATACGCTTTTGTTGCTGGTACTCTTCTGATTAATTTTCTGGGTTATTCATTTTCTCAGCAACTTATGTTTGGTGTTGTTCCTAGAAAGATTCTGTTATGTTTTTTGTCAGTTCTGCACTTAAAAGCAGTTTATTGATAGTCTTGAAGAGCAGTTAGAACATGGTTTGTGTGTTGTCTACACTAGTGGAGGCAGCACTGCCTAGATTGGATAGTCTAGGGCTGGACATGCTAGTTTAGGTCCTGAGTATATTTTGAGAATAATGAATGGAATCCCGAAAAAGGGGAACATTCAAGATGGAGGCAAATAATTTGGCAATACAAAAAATCAACAAAGCCAATCGAGTGCAGATTTATTCATTTCTAAGATCTTGTGCATGATTATTACGATCTGTTTGATATAAAAACAACTCATTCACTTTGGATGGAGGTTTCAGAAGTTCTAAAAAATAGGGATTTTATCACTTGTGCCCCTCCGAGATATCGCAATAGCAGTTATGCCCCTATCTTTTTGGTAATATCAATTGTGTCCCTCACTTTTTTCTCCATCATCAGTTGTGCCCTTCCGTCTGATTGACCGTCAAAAATTGAAAAAATCATAGTTTACTCAAACCATGGTGTGGTTAATAGGGGTATTATGGTCAGAATAAAATCAAATGAGGAGGTGCGGGCTGGCGGCAGGGGCCAAGGAGGTGCGTGGCTGCGGGAGGAGGTCGGCTTCACGACGTGGCTGGGGGTGGCGGTGCGGGGCAGGGGGGAGGGGGAGCAGGGGGGCGGCGCCAGGGGAGGGGAGGAGGTACGGGGCTGGGAGGGACCGCAACCTAGGGGGAGGGGGGCAGGGGGGCGGTGCCGGGGAGGGGAGAAGGTGCGGGGGGGAGGAGGTGCGGGGCTGGGAGGGGCCGCAGCCCAGGGGGGAGGGGGAGCAGGGGGCGGCGCCGGGGAGAGGAGGAGGTGCGGGGCTGGGAGGGGCCGCAGCCCAGGGGGAGGCGGAGCAGGGGGCGGCGCCGGGAAGGGGAGGAGGTGCGGGGCTGGGAGGGGTGCAGCCCAGAGGGAGGGGGAGCAGGGGGCGACACCTGGGAGGGGAGGGGGCGGCGGGCTGGGAGGAGGTGCGGGGGGGAGGAGGTGCGGCGCGGGGCTGGGCGGGCGGATTGGGAGGAGGTGCCGGGAGCTCGGGCGGAGTTGGGCGGTGCTGGGCAGGGGCGGGGGCGGAGAGGGAGGAGGAGGAGGTTGGAGGAGGAGGAAGAGGATGGGGAAGAGGAGGAAGAAGAAGAGGATGAGGAAGAGGGTATAAAATGACCACATAACCTTTTTTTAAAATTAATTTCCACTTATGTCCTCAAAGTTAACGTCCGTTTGCACTGTGGATGGACGGTCACTAACCCGAAGGGCACAAGTGATAAAATAGCAAGAAGTGAGGGGCATAACTGATATTATGAAAGATAGGGGCATAACTGATATTGCGATATCTCGGAGGGGCACAAGTGATAAAATCCCTAAAAAATAATTTAAAAAATGATTGTGAGTTTTTGGATGCGAGCTCCATTCATGTGTTTATGCCATTATCCCTCTGCTACAATATGTCGATGAGACAACCTTCTTTGTTGACACGAATCAAATGAAGCAGGTGCTGTTACGGTACTTGAGATTCTTGGGGATTCTCATGGCTTGATGGTGAACTGTCACAATTTCATTCCTTTTTCATGTGCAAGGGCATTGTATAGGGTAGCTTAAATGTCCTGCAACATCTTGTGGAAGCCTACCAATTACCTAGTCAGGTCTACCCTTGGCAAGACATATGGATGGTCTGTACTTGGAGAGGCAATGAGAAGGTTGTGCCTGAAGACTCTTTCAGGTTGATAGGCAGGTCCTTAGATCTGTATCATATCCTGTTTCAGTGTATTTCTTGTTGGTTTTCCTGCTCCTTTGAACGTAGCCAATATATTGGATGCTTTGAAGAGGAGGTTTCCATGGAGTTGGGCCTACGGATGAGGGTTTCTTTTGGTGGCTTGGAATGAGTTCTGCAGCGCGGTCTTTGTGGAAATGAAATGAAAAGTTGTATTCCATCTAACCCTAGAGCTCTCTTATATAGGAGAAAAGCTCAAAGGGTAAATTACATAAACAGGACAATAGAAATAAACAATATAGATCAAGGACCAAATAACATAAGTATCTTAACACTCCCCCTCAAGCTGGAGCATATATATCTATCATGCTTAGCTTGGAACAACAATGATGAAAAGGACCTCTCGCAAGAGCTTTAGTAAGCATGTCTGCAATCTGATCTCCTGACGCTACATAAGACGTTGAGATAAACCCCTTTTGGATCAAATCACGAGTGTAGTGACAGTCCACCTCAATGTGCTTTGTCCTTTCATGAAATGCTGGATTATTAGATATGAACAAGGCTGCTTGATTGTCGCATTTGAGATGCATAGGAAGAGGCACCTCGATCGTTAGATCGGTCAAGACAGATTTGACCCACATCATCTCTGTACTCCCTTGGGGCATTGCTCTATATTTGATTCTACGCTAGATCGAGCAACAACAGTTTGTTTCATACTCTTCCATGAGACCAATGAGCTACCAACAAACACAATGAAGCCTGAAGTAGACTTCCTGTCCTTAGGACCAAGGTTTAAAAAAGCGCGAGGCGGTTCGAGGCGTTTTCCCTGAAATCGAGGCGAGGCGTAAGCCTCGAGGCGGTCGAGGCGTAAGCCTCAATTTTTTGGAAAAAAAAATAAAATTAAAGAAAATACATTGAAAAAATATATGATAATATTAAATGTTCCCAAAAATACATTCAAGAATAGTTTAACACTAATAAGAGATGCAATACATAAGCAATGAAGGCATTGTAATTCAAAAAAAGGCACTAATATATGGAATATCAAGTTCCAACTCCAACTTCAATAATTCTATATGAGTATTGAATTAAAGTCTATACTTAATACTAAAGTATAATAGGAACCATAATTTTTAGTGTTTGAAGTAAAAAATACTAACACACCTTGAATCCCAACCATTTGTCATGCTGGATATTGTTAGAGAACCGTCATATGCATCCCCTCCTGCCATATCATAACCCAACAAGACGGGGGTCTCGATAACTATTCTAAGATTCACAACTTATACAACCAAATAACAACATCAAGTTTGCAAACTTGCAACTAATATAAAACATTTATTACAATTCAACTCAAATCCGTGTGTAATAGAACTAGTATGTGTAGATGTATGATAAATTGAACATGAAGTATACAAGATCATTAAACTTCGCTTGTTTCAAGCGATCTCTTCTCTTTGCATGGAGCTATATATAGAAATATGCAAGGGTTAACATGTAAACAAAAATACAAACATAAAAAATATAATGCTAACAAAAAAATAAGGTCAAGTGCAAAGCACATAACCAAAAATGTAAAAAAAAACCTCATGGCTCGAGGCTTACGCCTCCGCCTCGCCTCGAGCGCCTCGCGCCTCGAGCGCCTCACGCCAAGTCAAGGCGCACGCCCCACCCAGAGAACCTGAGGCGTGCGCCTCAGGGCGAAATTGCTGCGCCTCGCCTCGAGGCGTACGCCTTTGCGCCTCGAGGCGACGCTTTTTAAAACACTGCTTAGGACACCCAGCATAATCTGCATTTGCAAACCCAGTAACTGTGAGAGACGTATCTCTTCTAAACAGAAGACCTGCACTTAGAGATGACTTCAGATATCTCAAGATCATGCATATTGCATCCATGTGTGCCTGCCTGGGTTGCTCCATGAATTGACTCACTCTACTCACAACGAAAGATATATCAGGCCTGGTAATAATAACATATACAAATTTCCCTGCCAGCTCTCTGTACCGTCTCTTATCCACCTCCTCAGATTTATCATCATAGAGCTTCGCATTAGGATCCATTGGGGTAGTAGCTGGTCTACATCCTGTCATACCTGTCTCAGATAGAAGATTAGTAACATACTTCCTTTGCGTCATAATCATACCCTGCTGATTTCGTGCAAACTCCATGCCAAGGAAGTAACGAATCGTGCCGAGGTCCTTGGTAACAAACTGTTGCCCAAGGAAAACCTTAGCTGTTCGAATGCCCTGTTCATCACTGCCAGTGATAACAATGTCATCAACATACACTAAAATAACTACAATAACTCTCTGGTTTCTCTTAACAAAGAGAGTATGATCTGCAGTAGATCTGACAAACCCCTTCTATTCAATCAATTCTGAGAGCTTCTGAAACTAAGCCCTCAGACTCTGCTTAAGGCCATATATAGCCTTATGAAGACGACACACCATACTAGACTCCCCCTCAGCAGCAAACCTAAGTGGCTGCTGCATGTAAACCTCTTCCTGTAGATCTCCATACAAGAAAGCATTCTTGACATCTAATTGGAAAATGGGCCAATCACGTACCACAGCAACAACAATAAGAATCCACAGGGTAGAGTGACGCGTTATAGGAGAGAAGGTGTCCTGATAATCCACTCCATAGTTCTGGGTGAACCCACGAGTAACCAGTCTGGCCCTGTATCTGTTTACTGTACCGTCAACCCAATGCTTCACAGTAAATAACCACTTGCTCCCAACAACAGACGCACCTGGTGGAGCATGGACCACACCAAGGAAGGCCGTATCGATATCGATATCGTTTCGGTCCACCCCGAAATGGATATATCGGGATATATCGCCGATATATCGACGATATCGGTGGAAATGTCAGAAATGGTTCAAAAAAGCTATTTTTTTGTCATTTTTCAGAAATTAAGATAATCCAAGATATTAGAACAACAAATAACCTACAAATACACACTTATGCCACACATATTGGTCATTTATAGTCCATATATCACACATATCGGTCATCATATCGAACATATCGTTGTTAATGCTTATTCCTGACCTTTAGATATTAGAAATGGATTTCATTCAAGTTCTTATAATATTAAATAACTTACAAATATACACTTAGATGACACATATAGACATTTGTGAAGACTATGACCCTTATATTGCACATATCGATCATATCGAACATACCGCTGGTACTGTTAGTTGTTGACCTATATATATTGAAAATGAAGTTCATCCAAATTCTTAGATCACTAAATAACTTACAAATACACTCTTAGATCACACATATCGATCAATCTATGAAGCTTATATCACATATATCGATCATTTTGAACATATCGATATTAATGTTTTGATTCTTGACTTATAGATATTTTGTTTTGAAGAATTGACTTATAGATATTGGAAATGGATTTCATTCAAGTTCTTACAACATGAAATAACTTGTAAACATATACCAAGTTGAAGAACCATTGTATGCACCCTTTTGTCACACCATACTCTACCAGTACGGGGGTCTCGCTGCCCGGTCAGCGAGCCTGGAGGGGCTAGGGCAGTGTAGCTAGATAAATAGTTGAATCAATCTTGCATGAATAATAGAATGGATATATAGAGATATCGGCGAAATATCTATGTCGATCGATATTCGGGATTTTTTGTACCGAATCCAGTCATTTTTTACCGATATGAGCCGATATGGTGATATATCGTCGATATCCCTATAAAAAGATATATAGGGTAATATCGAAACCCCTACCTTGTCGAAACCGATATATCGGCGATATATCGCCGACATGACCTTCTATGGACCACACTCCACGTACCTCATGACTGTAAAGTTGCCATCTCCTCCTCCATAACCAGACGCCACTGACTGCTTTGTAGTGCGTCCTGATATGATCTTGGTATCTCTACAGCAGACAAACCCACAACAACGTGCTGAAAATCCTTGGAAAAACGCTCCAAGGAAACATGAGAACCAATAGGATGCATAATGCATGCTCTTTTCTGCCGTCGAAGTGCAATAGGCATATCCAGATCCTCAGCAGGAGGAGTAGAGATAATATCTGCACCCTGTACCTCAGTTTGTACATGCAAATCACCCGTGCCGTCAGAAAAACTCAAATGCTCAATACATACCTTGGGCGTGCTGGATGATGGAGGAGGCGCATGAGCATGAGGCCTTCGCTGGTAAACTTGCGGATAGAATATAGGAGACGGTGGTGGAGGCAGTGGTGGTGGTGGAGATGGTGATGGAGATGGTGGTGGAGGTGGTGGTGGCGTTGGTGATGTAGTAGAATGTAGTAATGATAGAGGAGAAGGCATATAGACCTCTTCTCCATCTTCTGAAGGAGTAAGCATGTCACTTGTGGGAGAAAAATACATAATGGATTCAAAGAATGTGACATCAGCACTGACATAGTACCTACGTCGAACAGGGTCAAAATAACGATATTCCTTTTGGGTTTTGGAATACCCAACAAACACGCATATGACGGTTCTGGGAGAGAGCTTGTCAAGACCAGGAGAGAGTTGATGAACAAACGCAACATAACCAAAAACACGAGGCGTAAGCGAGAAAAGATCCGTCTCGAGAAGCGCAATCAAGAACGGGATCTTCTCCCCTAGCACCGAAGACGGCATACGATTTACCAGGTAACAAGCAGTTAGAACCGCATCTCCCCAATAGGAACGAGGAGCACGACTCTGAATCAAAAGTGTTCTGGTAACGTCCAAAAGATGGCGGTGTTTCCGTTTCGCCATCCCATTCTGTTGGGAAGTATATGCACATGATGTCTGATGCACAATACTATGAGATAGATCTAAGGAATAGAGACAACTGAGTACTGCAAAATTCTAGTGCATTATCAGAACGAATGAACTTAACTTTTGCAGAAAAAATGTTCTTTATTTCAATAATAAAGGACTGAATAACATGACTGGCATCAGACTTGTTCTTAAGAAGAGAAACCCAAGACAATCGCGAAAAATCATCAACTACAACAAGATAAATCTTGTGTCCCTGATGATCCAGGACACGACTAGGACCCCAAATATCAAAATGGAGCAACTCAAATAGACTATGACTACTTGGACCCTGACGACTTTGGAAAGTGGACCGATGATGCTTCCCAAGCTGGCAGGCCTCGCACTGAAAAGTGGAGCGAGGAGAAATCTGTGGAAGAACATGACTCGACTTTTGTAGAGGAAGATGACCAAATCGCAGATGCCACATATATGGAGAAACAGATCCGGTGCTGAGAGAAGAAGAGGCACCAACATACGGAGACTGCGCTAATCTGTAAAGGCCCCCTTGCTCACGGCCTGTTCCAATCACTCTGCTCGTGAGTATGTCCTGAAACACAAGAGCAGAGGGATCAAATATGGCACGACAATGTAAATCTCTTGTGATTTGACTAATTGATAATAGATTCATAGAAAATTCAGGAGCATAAAGAACATTCTAAAGCCTCAATGTAGAAGTCAACTGCACCTCCCCCTGACCAGTAATGGAGGAATGTGTTCCATCTGCTATCACAACTGATCATCCTAGATGAGTAGGACGAAAAACACTAAACTGACTTCTGTCACCACATAGATGATGTGATGTACTGGAGTCCATCATGCATTCCGATAAGTCTGCCCTGTAGCAACTAGTAAAAGCGTATTCTATACCTGATGTAGACGCAGATGCTGAAGCCGCAACCTCTGAGGATCCTGAAGGAGAGCTAACGGATCCAGAAGTGCAGGCATAATCTCCCTCAGTCGTGCTACAAGCTCGCCAAACCTCTGATCAGACGCATGTGATGGGCTCCCAGCCAGTTGTGTTTGCTCTGCAACTCTGGCTGACGCAGGAAACCCATGCTTAGAATAGCATGTTTCCTCAGAGTGTCCTGTCCTGTGGCAGTAGGTGCACGGCTGACGGGGTCGACCACCCCCTCATCTGTCGCGATTGGGAATTCCCCTGCCTTGATATGGTGTATGGCTGTCTCTACCACGTGACGCCGCCATAGCTGAAGAAGTCTGGTGCTGTAAAGTACTACCATAGGATATAGATAGTCTACTCAATCTACGATACACCTCCTTCATTAGAGGTATGGTAGCATCAGTGAGGATCTGGACATGGGCTGCATCATACTTCGGATCCAGGGCCGCTAGAAATACTCCAGTCATCACAGAGTCTCTGTATGCCTTGAGGTGCTCTGGTGTAGCCAAAGCCTTTGTTTGTCGCGGCGAGAATGTCCAACATAGCCTTTGCAGTAGGCTGGCTCAATATATCATTAGCTCTATACACGAGCATACACATCATCCGCCTCCCATGAGGCATTTGTCCCAGTCTTGTCACATGGCTCCTCTGTCATGAGGATGTGCTTCTTGCTATTACATTGCATCAAACTCATGAACTGCATGCCCACTGTTCATAGTTGGTTCCATCCATTTTGACAATGAATGCTGGACCTTTGAAGGCACCTAGAGATGGGACTTCCGTTTTGTTGTCGGACATGATGACAACAATCTTCAAGACTGTGTCAGCAACAAGAAATACCAGCATCTACACTGACATACAGGAAGGTGGTTGTGGGTGTAGACTCATACCACAACCTCTTCCATTCTTGTGGAGAGTCTTTGGGTAACCAGAGTGTTTCTAGATGTTCACGTTACACCCTAGGTATCCAAGAATCCGCGCGATGACAAGGAGGCAAAGACGCGTGATGACGCATCAACGTCCCGAAGCACGCATAGGCACATGTGCAAAGGAGCGCGTGATAGCGAAGGCGCGCGAGGATCACTGCCCATAACACGTGCGCACGACGGCGGTGGCAATGAAGACCACGACGATGAAGAAGCTCGTGTGCACGGGCGGTGGCGGCGGCGCACGAAGCCCCGCGGCACACGGGCAGTGGCGGCGGCAACGAGAGCTAGGTGGCTAGGGTATTTGGTGGGGGTAGGATTCTAGGATACAGGCTCCGGTCTAGGACCATCGTTCTGATACCATGTGGAAATGAAACGAAAAGTTGTATTCCATCTAACCTTAGAGCTCTCTTATATAGGAGAAAAGCTCAAAGGGTAAAGTACATAAACAGGACAATGGAAATAAATAATATAGATAAAGGACGAAATAACATAAGTATCTTAACAATCTTGCTGCAGAAGGTCTAAGGACTTGGAATTCAACTTTCCTTAGTCGGTCTTGAGGCTCCTTGTGAATGGCAATTTCTTATGTAATATTATTTTTTGGTGGTATGGAGAAGAATTTGGAGGCAAAAGCAAGGTTATTATTAACATGACCTCTTTTCTCAAATGTTTGCATTTCAGCCTGCTTAAGAAGAAGATTAGAAGATGGTTAGTCATGGTTAAACTGGAACAGAAAAGTTGCATGGGATATCCTCGAGGCTACTGGATTTAGCTATTGACCATTGTGGAAAGGAGAAAATAGAATTGTCTATCGTCGTAGCCCTAGAGCTCTTTTATATAGGAGAAAAGGTCTATGGGGAAATTACACAATGTGGAAGGAAGAAATATGGAAATAAAATAAACATCGAGAGATACAAATATCTCAACACTCCCCCTCAAGCTGGAGCATAGATGTCTATCATGCTCAGCTTGGAACAACAACGATGAAAAGGACCTCTAGCTAGGGCTTTGGTGAACATATATGCAATTTGGTCACATGATGCAACATGAGAAGTGGATATGAGTCCTTTTTGTATCAAATCCTGAGTGTAATGGCAATCTACCTCAATATGCTTGGTTCCTTCATGAAAGGCTGGATTATTGTCTATGACTAAGGCAACTTGATTATCGCATTGAAGATGCATGAGAAGAGGCATCAACACTAGATCTCGCCAACGTTGTTTATTTCTTACTCTTCCATGAAACCAGTGAACTACCTACAAACACAGTGAAGCATGATGTGAACTTCCTGTCCTTGGGGCATCCTGTATAATCTGCATCAACACATCCTGTAACTGTAAGAGACGTGTCTCTTCTGAACAAGAGTCCTTCTCCTGGAGAAGAATTCATATATCTCATAATCATGTTAACTGCATCCATAGGAACCTGCTTGGGTTGCTCCATGAACTGACTGACTCTACTGACTGTAAATGATACATCATGCCTGATGATCGTGGCATATAACAACTTCCCTACTAGCTCTCTATATCTTCTCTTGTCAACCTCCTCGGAGTCCTCATTATAAAGCTTAGCATTATGATCCATTGGAGTAGTGGTTGACCTACGTCCTGTCATGCCCGTCTCAGTTCGGAGATCAATAACATACTTCCTTTGCGTCATCACCATGCCACGCTGATATAGTCCCAAATTTCGCAAAATTTCGGCAAAATTTTGATGAAATTTCGGTTTCGATACCCTACCGAAACCTTAAATCAAAATATCGATATATACCATTCCTTCACAAAATCTAGGCTGATTTTGGCCGAAATAGGCGAACTTTCGAAATTGTTTCGTTTTTTCACCGTCTCGAAACGAAATCGAAATCGAGATTTAAACCTGGCATGCTGATTCTTTTTAAATTCAAGACCAAGAAAGTAACGAAGATTGCCAAGGCCCTTGGTCACAAACTGTTGTCCAAGGAAATCCTTTGCTGCATGCATACTCTGCTCATCATCGCCTGTAACAAGGATATCATCCACATAGTCAAGAATAGCAACAATACCTCTCTGGGATCTCTTAACAAAAAGAGAGTGATCTGCAATGGATTTGACAAACCCCTATTGTTCAATCAACTCTGAGAGCTTCTGAAACCAAGCTCTCAAACTTCACGCCAGAAATAGCCTTGTGAAGTCTACACACCATATGAGACTCCCACTTAGCAACAAGCACTGGAGGTTGCTGCATGTAGACTTCTTCCTGCAAGTCACCATACAAGAAGACATTCTTGACATCTAAGTGAAATAAAGGCCAATCACCTACCACGACGAAAGAAATAAGAACCTCAGTGTAGAATGACGGGCGACAGGAGAAAACGTATCCTGATAATCTACCCCATACATCTGGGTGAACCCACGAGCAACAAGTCTGGCCTTGTATCTATCAAATGTACCATAGACACAATGCTTTACCGTAAACACCCACTTGCTCCCAGCAACAGATACACCATGGGGAGCATGTATAATTACTCCACATACCACAAGACTGTAACGCAACCATTTCTTCCTCCATAGCTAGACGTCTCGAACTAACATGCAACCTCTTGATATGATCGTGATATCTCCCTAGCAGACATGCCCACACCATACCTCTGAAACTCTTCTAAGGGACGTGCAAGAGAAACATGGGAAGCAAGGGGATACACGCCTTTGCTTCCTTAGGGCAATGGGCAAGTCAATATCCTCAGCCTCCTCAGTGGTCGAGACTGGAACATCTAAAACCTCCTGCACATCCTGCTGTAAATGCAAATCACCAGTGCCATCAGTAGAAACCAAGTGCTTAGGACATAGCTGGGACGTGCTGGATGATGAAGGAGACACATGAGCACATGGCTGACATTGGTAAACCTGTGGAAAACAAATGGGTACGGCAGGTGGAAGTGGTGGTGGTTGAGGTGGAGAAGATGGTGAGGAATGTGGTGAAGAAATAGAGCCTGGGGTAGACAGAATCAGAGATAGAGGCTTGCATACCTCTTCTCCAGACTTCGAAGGGGTCAGCTTATCACATGTAGGAGAGAAAACATAATAGACTCAAAGAAAGTGATATCTGCACTAACATAATACTTCCTACGGACTAGATCAAAACAACGGTATCCCTTTTGAGTCCTGAAATACCCCACAAAAACGCACTTGACAACCTTAAGAGAGAGCTTGTCATGACCATGGGATGTATGATGGACACAAGCAATTGGCCTAAATACACAAGGAGTAAGGGAGAAAAGATCCTTCTTGGGAAATGGAATCGAGAATGAGTTCTTCTCTCCTAATAAAGACGAGGCCATTCGATTCACAGGTAGCACGCAGTTAGAACCGCATCCCCTCGGTATGAATGAGGAGCACGACTCTGGATCAAGAGGGTATTGGTAACATCCAAAAGGTGACGATATTTGCATTCAACCACCATGTTCTGTTAGGAAGTATAAGCACAGAAAGTCCGATGAACAATACCAAGGGTTCTGAGAAACTACGAGAGTTGAAGGCTACAAAATTCTAATGCATTGTCAGAACGAATATACTTGACATTTGCAGAAAAAATTCTTTATTTCATTAATGAAAGACTGAATAATGTGACCAACATCAGATTTTTTTAAGAAGGAACACCAAAGACTATATGGAAAAATCATGCACAACAACAAGATAAAATCCATGTCCCTGATGGTAGGGGACACGACTCGGATCCCGAATATCAAGTTGAATCAACTCAAAAATATTATGACTACTACGACCCTGACGACTCTGAAAGGTAGATCGGTGACTCTTCCCAAGCTGGAAGGCTTCACACTGAAAGGTAGAGCGAGGTAAAATCTGAGGAAGGACATGACACAACTCCTGCAGATGAAGATGACCAAACCGGATGTGCCACACACAAGGAGAGACTGATCAATTGTAAAGAAATGAAGCACCAATATATGGAGACTGGGCCAGTCTATAGAGACCTCCTTGCTCACGGCCATATCCAATCACCCTACCCGTAAGAATGTCCTGAAACACGAGAGACGATGTGTCAAATATTGCACGACAATATAAATCCTCGGTGATTTGACTAATAGACAATAAGTTTATAGAAAAATCAGGAGTATAAAGAACAATATGAAGGCGCAATACTGAAGTTAACTGCACGTCCCCTTGATGAGTGATGGGAGAGTGTGTCCCATCTTCTATTTTTACCGATCTACCTAGATGAGTCGGTCTGTATGTACTAAACTGTCCTCTGTCACCACAAAGATGATGTGAATCTCCTGAGTCCATAATTTATTCACACAAATCTGCCCTGTAACAGCTAGTAAAAACATATCAGGTACCTTATGTTGATGCAGATGCTGAGGCGGCTACCTTAAAGGATCCTGTTGGAGTAGATGACCCCTGTACAGGCATAGTCACTCTTAGTTGTGCCACAAGCTTATGAAATCTCTGATCAGATGCAGGAGGTGGAATACCAACTTGCTGAGTCTGCTCTGCAACTCGGGCTGAAATAGGAAAATCATGCTTAGAGTAGCATGTGTCCTCAGTATGTCCTGGCCGGTGATAATAGGTGCATGGCTGACGGGGTGACTGCTCCCTCCCCTGCCATGGGTACCACACCCACTGTACTGTGTAGAGCTCCCTCTACCACGAGATGCAACCATAGCAGAGGAGGTCTGAAATTGTTGAGTAACCCCACCAGGAGCTATATAGAGCCTGCTCAGTCTTCGGTATGCCTCCTCCATTGGAGGTTTGGTGGAATCAGTAAGAATCTGCGATCGAGCAGCATCATACTCAAAGTCAAGAGCTACTAGAAAAACTTCGGTCATCATCGAATCTCTGTACGACTTGAGCTATTCTGGCATAGCAACCAAGGGACTGAACCCATGAAGCTTCTCAAACATACCCCTTAGAGAAGTGTAAAGGATATGGAGAGGACACCCATTCTGCTTCGATGTGAAGATATCATGCTGAAGTTGCAGTGTCTTTGACTCATTTTCGTTGGGGAGTATGTAGAGAACTCCCTCCACAATAATACATGAAAATACCTTTCTTCTTAAAAGCCACATGAAAATATCGGCCTTGGAGGGTGCCTTGTGTGGGACCCCATCCATGCATGAAAATGTCTTTTAAGCCTTTGACCACACAGCTATGAAAACACCCTTTCTTCTTAAAAGCCACATGAAAATATCGGCCTTGGAGGGTACCTTGTGTGGGACCCCATCCATGCAATCTGCCTATTGGAGGATCTGACCCGGGATGCTAATTCCATATCCAATATGGAAGAGATCCACCAAAGGTATGTGATCCGACTAAATCTTAATAGGATGCTATTTCCATACTCCAAGATCCAAGCCATTCACTGAAGATGTATGATGCAATTAAGTTTGATGTAAGCACACAACCGCAGATAATAAACCTACATAATACTTATTAAGTATAATATGAAATTAAAAGCAAACATCAAGTTCTATCACCTACTTAAAGTATCGTTACAATATAAATGTGGTGTGAACACTCCCAAAATTGAACAATTTAATTATATTTCTTTTGAAGGAGGTTTTCGAGACAACGGAGGAACTCCGACCGATTGCATTGTTGGATGCCATTTATCGTATGGTGGCCAAGGTGCTGGCAAACATGTTACGATGTGTTTCGGATGGGCTTATTGGTGAGCTCTAGACTGCTTTCATTCCAGATCGGCTGATGGACACCATTGTGATGGGATTGGAAATGGTGGGCAATTAGAAGCGCAAAGGGATACGAGGGCTACTACGAAAAATTGATTTCTTAAAGATTTATGATTGTGTTGATTGGCGGTTCCTCTGGGCAGCTTCGGCGAAGCGAGCATTTCCTAATTTGTGAATTTCTCCTGGATGAAGAGATGCGTTACCCTGCCATGACTTCTTTGTTAGTCTTGATTTATAGGAAACCCAAAGGTAGTTTTTTTCAACAACAACAAGGAGTTAGGCAAAGGTGCCCCTCTCCAATTGTTTTTTGTGATTGTGGCAGGTGTCGTGGCAGTTATTGTGAGGAGGGTGATGTAGAGATGTGGATCTTTGGGTTAGAAATGTGATGATATTTTCATCCGTTGCTACAATATGAGGATAATACCTTTTTATGGGGGGATTTCATGATTCAGAGGCATGAACACAATTCTAGGCATCTTTGGGGAGCTCTCGGGATAATCAATAGATCTATGTCTACATTTGTCCTGCCATTCTTTATGAAGAATGAAGGACGATCATCTTGACCATGGTAGAATCCCCCTAAGCTTCTTGGGATTACCCTTTTTGTGTGGGAAGTTGTAGCTTTTTGGATTGGATGTCGGTGGTTGAGAGTGTTAGAAAATAGGAATGCGGAAGCGTATTAGAGAAATAAAGATAAAACATGGAAGAACTCATGAATTTTTACGTGGAACCCTACTCCCTAAGGAGCGGGATGAAACCACGGGAGAATGCCTCAGAGGGTTGATATGTTTATTGAACTTTCTCATCTGACTACAGGGGCGCGGGGCTCTAATATATAGCACCCACGGAGTCTCCACATCTCCAAACTGGTAGATGTGGGACTAAAGAACTGGATGGGGTAAATGGATCCTGGAGAGATCCATTTACCCACATCTCATACATATGACGCATACAACAAATACACCAACAGTCCCCCTCAAGCTAGAGCATGCAATGCTCAGCTTGGACAAACAGAAAGAAACTCAACTCACAATACATGACATTACAACCAATATCAACTAAACACGCATGATTGTCGGCTGCTATCGAGGACGTTGCTTCTCATGACATGCATGTGAGGAAGATGAACGAGCTTGAGTGTGAGTCAACTGAATCTCCTCGTCGGAGAGCATGTGCTCTGTACTGCGCTTGTCAGAGTCACTGCAACTGAAATGAGTCTCCTCGTCGGAGTACTCTGGCCCACCACAATAATGTGGACAACTGCTCCATCTCTGAAAAGGGCCGAACTGAAAAAGGCCGTGGAAGTGCAATCCTCATCGGAGTCCACGGTCGCTGGAGAATGGAGTCTGAAAAGACTCCTCGTCGGAGAGTTGAGTCTCTCCCATCTGGCATAGAGAATGGTAATCTACTCTGGAGTCCCTATGATACCACATGAAAACCCTTGCCCACATGGAACAGGGAATGGTCCTCTACTCTGGAGTCCTTGTGCTCACATGAAAACTTTGGCCGAAACATAAAAGATGGGGACCACACAAAACATGGCAAACATGTGCACATCTGAAAGAAGACCGCAAACATGTGCGTGTCTGCAACTGAAGACTTTGAAACCATCTGACGTCGAGTCTGAAATATCTGATCATTGTAGAGTCTGAACAATCCGGTTGGTCTGGAGAATCTGAATCTGAAGAAGACTTGTGACTCTACACAGTACTCTCCTTTTCTCCCATACTAGTCGGAATACATGACATCGACCTTGTTGGGAGAAGACAATATAATGGGGAAAACAACAAACCAATAAGCCGATCATTAATTATTTTTCGGCTTTTCAAATCATTTTTTGAAATGTTTTTTTAAAGCCGTCACTCTCTCTCTCTCTCTCTCTCTCTTTTGTACAACTTTTTCCAACTGCACACGGCTTTTATTATACACGTTTTTTTTTCAAAACTAGACTGCCATTCTTTTTTTTAACAAAGACTCAAGGCCTAACTGGGCCATACATCAACTCTCTTCCAAATTTTTTTAACGAACTGGGCCTTCCTCATTTTTTTAGCCCAGGCCCACTATTTTTTTTCTTTGGCTCGTTATCCCTTAGGGTGCATTTGGTTCGTGGGTTATCCAGGGGTGGATAACCCGGTTTTGTGTTTGTGTGTTTGGTTGGTGGGTTAAGGGTTGGGAGGGTTTGTGTGATGTGATTGTATTGGAATTTGAAAAAGTTGATAGTTATTATGATATGATTGTATTGAAATTTGAAAAAGTGGGTGGTTATTGTGATGTGATTGTATTGAAGTTTGGAATAGTGAGTAGAAGTTGAGTATTTTATGATTTTTAGATGATATGATGGTATAATATATAATTTTTTTGATGGGAAGGGAGTGGGCCCCACTAGTGGGTTGGGAATATGGGTTTTGGGGGGTAACCCACCCAAAGTGGGGGGTAAACCCCCAACCAAAACTCCCCCTTAGGGTTCCCAACGTGGGAACCCTTCATATGAAAGGTGCCACCTAGACTCGTAACCAAGCCGCCTGCGTTGTGGAGGGAGGCGACGTGGGCGTCACTGCGCGACACAGCAGGAGCAACCGCTCTCCCCATCCTCGAACGCCTGATGGACTGCCGCCTTTCACAGATGAAAGCGGCTCCGTACGCGGGAGGCCACCTAGAGATGGAGATGGCAACGGGAGGAGCACCACCGAGGAGAGGAACGCCTGCTCGAGTGGGGCTGGTGCGCGCGGATGTGCGTTGCTTGGTGCTGCTGCGGTGGGGCTCGCGAGTTGCCGTTGTAGGATCTCGATGCTGCCTGATCTGGAGGTACGCGGATGTGTAAGCGGCTCGAGTTGCCGAGATGCTGCCAGGGGAGGGAGCTAGGGCCATGAGAAGGGCGAAGCCGCTGAAGCCCGTCGCTCGATCAGAGTTCGCGCGGAGGGAGTCTCGTGAGATGGGGAACACGACTGAAGGGAGCGCCTCGATCTTCTTCATCTTAGGTCGCAACCGCCTGGGATCTTGCTTGGAAGAGGAGGAACAACTCAAGGATGATTTATGATGTGCTTGTAATCGGTCGACAAGCAGAAGGCGCTGAATGCTTTGATCAGGATGGCGACTGGAATACAGACCTAGGGTTTCAGAGATGAAACACCCATTTTATGAATTTTCCAGATCTCGAAAAAAAACCAAAACGGATCTTCATGGAATTAGGGTTTTGTGAAACCCTGATCTTTTGAATCAAATCACAAATCTAGAATAATAGATGGATAATCTTCAAGAACACATATGATCGAACAACTCTCATAATCGACTCTCGAACAAGAAAAAAAATAAATCTTCAAAATTGAATCCTCGAGAATCGATCCTGCTCTGATTATATGTTAGAAATAGGAATGCGGAAGCGTATCAGAGAAATAAAGATAAAGCATGGAAGAACTCAGGGATTTTTACGTGGGACCCTACTCCCTAAGGAGCGGGATGAAACAACGGGAGAATGCCTCAGAGGGATGATATGTTCATTGAACTTTCTCATCTGACTACATGGGGTGTGGGGCTCTATATATAGCACCCACAGAGTCTCCACAACTCCAAAGTGGTAGATGTGGGACTAAAGAACTGGATGGGGTAAATGGATCCTGGAGAGATCCATTTACCCATCTCCCATACATATGACACATATAACAAATACTCCAACAGAGAGGTTATTGTTGAGTATTTGTTATGCTGTCCATGGTTGTATGGAGATGGGTAAATGGATCTCTCCAGAGATCCATTTACCCCCATCCAGTTCTTTAGTCCCACATCTCCAACTTGGGATTGTGGAGACTCTGTGGGTGCTATATATAGAGCCCCAGACCTCCTGTAGTCATTGAGAAAGTTCAATGAACATATCATCCTCTGAGGCATTCTCCCGTTGTTTCATCCCGCTCCTCTAGGGAGTAGGGTTCCACGTAAAAATCCTTGAGTTCTTCATGTTTATCTTTATTTCTATGCTCTGATTATCGTTTCCGCTTCCGCTTCCGATTTTCTAACATGGTATCAGAGCGGGTTTGATTCTCGTGGATTTGTTCGTGAAAGTTTTTATTCTGTTCGAGATTCAATTATCAGATTCAAAGCGGAGTTCCTGTTCATTATTTTTATAATATTGAGTGTTCTACTCCTGAAGAAAGGCTGATGATCACGTCATATTGAGATTGGTTCCGGTCCAAGATCATGTTTTAGGGTTTCCTTTTGAAACCCTAATTTCTGCTAATATTCACAGATTCAGGCCATGTACTGTTAATCGAGATCAGCTTCTTCCTCTCAAATCCAGTCTTGGTGGGACTAAGAGACCTCTGCATCGACCCGAAAGCGGCTCCAGTGCCGCACTTGCAGGAACAGGCCCCTGGGCGATTACCGCTCAAGCCCAGGCGATCACTCCGAAGCCATAGAAGCCATAGAGGCGCTTCATTTCCCTGTCGCAGGTGCGCAACCCAAGCGGGTCTCCTCCTCGCAGACATCAAGCGCCGGAACCGGCCCACCAGGCGACCCCTTGACGGCCCCTAGCAGGTGACGCCGGAACCTCCTCGCGGCCCCTTGAGGCGTATCCCCAAGACCACCAGGTGACGCGCGGTCACAGCCCGATCGCAAATCTTCTTCCTTCCGGCGGCGAGCCCTTGTCACGACGAATCCCCTTCTGATGTGCCTGGAACTTTCCGATGGGCGAGCCCTAGCACCAGATATTCACCGCACAGGGTGCGCGCCTCCATCTTGCGCTTCCAGTCCACCGGCGTCCCCGGCGGAGCCAGATCCCCCCGCACCCCCCTCGTCTTGGCCCCTGCGCGCTCGCAGGCGGCGTCGCCTCTTCACAAAAGGATGGCCAGCGGCGCGTAACCGTCTGTCCAGCAATCGACGACCCTCCTCTCGATGCCGCCCCTCCTTGCGGCCCTCGTGCCCTCCTCTGTCGGCGGTGGCGGCGGGACTCCATCCCTAATTGCAGGCGATGGGGGGTTCCTAACATGGTTCCCAACGGGGAACCCATAGGCGGCGGCTGCATGTTTAGAACGAAGGGTTCCCATCCAGATAGGGAACCCTAATAAGGGGGCGCACGTTTTCTTAGTGGGGCCGAGTGGGCCTGACATTTAAAAAAAAAGGAGAATGGAGAGGGATGCGGCTAATTAGGCAGTGTTAAAAAAAAACAGACAGTTGGCAGAAAAAAAAAGAGGGAGTAAAAGTTGGGCTATAAAAAAAAGAGAAGGAAATAGTTGAAAAAAAAAAGAGAGAGGAGGCTGCAGGTTTGGTCCGTTGGACCACAAAAAAAAATAAACGTCAATTTTTTTGATTAAAAAAAAAGAGAAAAGAGGCGCGTACATCTCAACAAAAGCCGTACGCAAATATTTTGCAAAAAAAAAACAAAAAAAAAACAAAAAAAGGGGGAAAGAAAAGCCGGAAAAAAAAAATGAAACGGCCAAAAGTTATCCATGTTTTGAGAAGCCGAAAAAAAAAATTGTAACGGCTTATTGGTATTGTGTACCCCTATTTGTGTTGTCTTCTCCCAACTTGATCGACATCCATGTTTTCCGACAAGTATGGGAGAAAGGGGGAGTATGTGTAGAGTCACAGGTCATCTCAGATATCTTCTCCAGATCCAGATTCAGATTTCCAGACCAGCCATTCGTCCAGACTCTACAATTCGATTTCAGACTCGACGTCAGAAGGTTCCGAGTCTCCAGTTTCAGACACGCACAAGTATGCGGTCATTGTCAGATGAGCATAAGTTGCCATCATTTGTCAGAGGTCCCCATCATTCTTCTTGTTGTCAGGTCAGAGTTTTCATGTGAGCCATAGGGACTCCAGAGCAGAGGACCATTCCCTTGAGGGCAAGGGTTTTCATGTGGTATCATAGGTACACCAGAGCAGTGCACCATTCTCTGAGCCAGATGGGAGAGACCCAGTTCTCTGACGAGGAGACTTCAGGCGCAGTTTCAGACTCGACGGTTAGATTCCGAGTCTTCAGTTGACTCACACTCCAGCCCGTTCGTCCTCCTCACCTACACGGCATGAGAAGCAACATCCTCGACTGCAGCAATGTGCGCGTTGGGTTGATATTGTCTGTAGTGTCTTGTAGCGTTGAGTTGAGTTTCTGTCTGTTTGTCCAAGCTGAGCATTACAATGCTCCAGCTTGAGGGGGAGTGTTAGAGTATTTGGTTATGCGCCCATGGGTTGTAGAGAGGGTAAATGGATCCTGGAGAAGATCCATTTACCCCATCCAGTGTTTAGTCCCACATCGTCCAACGGTGGGACTTGGAGGCTCTGGAGAGGCTATATAAGGAGCCCCAGACCTCCTGTACTCATTGAGAAAGTCAATAGACAAACACGCCCAGTTAAGGGGCTTCTCCCGTGGTTTCATCCCGCTCCTCACGGAGTAGGGTTCCACGTAAAAATCTTTTGTGTTCTTCATGTTTATCTTTATTTCTATGCTCTGATTATCGTTTCCGCTTCCGCTTCCGATTTTCTAACAGTTATAGCGGAAGTTGACAGACTGGAAAGCCTCTTGTCTTTCTCGATGTGGTAGACTTATTCTGCTCAAGGCAATACTGACAACAATTCTTGTGTTCTTTTTGTCTACATGCCTTCTGGGGGGGTTCGATCGACGAATCGAGTCTTGCATGTGGAGATTTCACGGTGCTTTGTTTGATGGCAATGCTAAAGGAATGCATCCGGTGAATTGGGACGCCGTGACACTTTCTATGGATAAGGGTGGGCTTTTGGTCCGGTAAGTTGGAAGACATGAGCGAGGCCCTAGTGTTCAAGTGGCCAAGCAGACTATGGTAACGGAATGGACTTTGCCCATTGCTTACTTAGAAGCATATACAACATTCTAGAATTTTTTTCGGAAGGGTCTATGTGTGGTGACCGGTTTGCAATCTTTGTTCATTTCAGTGGTCGGTGATGGAACATCCTTTAGGTTCTAGTTTGACGATTGGGCAGGGGAGGGTCCTATGAACACAAGATTCCCTCTATTATTTGTTAAATAGGTGAATCACATTGTAACTATTCGAGAGGCGTGGGTAGACAACCTATGACCGCGAGGTTTCTCTGAGGAACGAATGGAAGACTTTATTCGGCTAACATACTTCATTTCTGGCTTTGTGAGCCCATCTGTGGGGCGAGATCATTGGATTTAGCGGGATGGTCCCTTTTCCGTTAGGAAGGCCTATTGTGCACTCAATGTTTCGTGTAACTTCCAACCGCTAACCAAGGAGCGAGACTGCAAATTTATTTGGGCACTTCAGATACCCATGAAAATTAAGATCTTCTTGTGGATCCATTGTTGGGAGAGGACCCTAACTAGAGTACGCATAACTATTTTTTTATCCGAGAGAGGTCACCACTTGCCCCATATGCTGTTTGTCTTCTGAAGATCTCAACCATTTGTTCTATTCTTGCACTTGCTCACGCTGCTTTGGGATTTGGCTGCCTTAACTTGTATTGACATGTCTTCTCATCTTAATTTGTTGGAAAGTTTGGTTGTGAATCAATTCAGACCTGCTATTGAAACGTAGAGATCGATATCGAATTTTGTGGGCTATATGGTTAACATAGAATGGGGCTATTTTTAGAGCTGAATGTTTTTATGTTGAGAACGTAACCCATTTAGCTAGTTCTCTTCTTGAAACATGGCTGATGTAATCTCATCTGTTTTTCTTTAGTATATTTTGTGGCGGACACCACCACGGTATTTCCCCCTTTATTGGATAAGAAAATAAGATTCATACAAAATAAGTATAGTACTACAGAAAGTGTGGTAGGCTTAACTTCTACAAGAACTCTTGCATCTATCTCTTCATTCTTCAATTGGTGAAATACTGACTAAACAGCTGCTCCATCACCCCATGTTTTCTTAAGGTGGTTCACAAAGTAGAGGTGAGATGACTAGCTTTGTTAAGTGATATAATTGTATATAACTAGATGAAATTTGTTAATAATCCAAAACCCATGCTTGCTCAGCTATCCTTGGTCGAGTTTTGTCCATTCAATTACTTTGTCCATAACAAGAGTTCTTTTCACTTTTGGGTACTGTCCATTTCAATTACTATGTTTGAGTTGGTCCATCTTGATGGTGGGGATCAAGTAGATTTTTCTGATTGTGTGGTAATTCATTGTTATATAACTTATATGATACTTGGTGATTTTTCTCGTTTGGTTTTTTCTGATATAGAGTAAGTCCGATGTCAATGCTATTATTGTCTTGTTTGTCAAAGAAGTTAAAATTCGTATTGGTGCCACTATCTAAACCCTTCGTTCGGACAATGGCAGGGAATTTCTCTCATGTTATATTGAGTTGTCTTCTCAAGGATAATTTATTAGACCAACTGTGCCTACACTTGCACCCACTTAATGGTCTAGTGGTAGTATAGCGTGTCTACCACACAAAAGACCAGGGTTCAAATCCCACTCTTGCGGGGGTTGCATTAAGGTAGTCGAGTCGACGACCAGCGTAAAAAATAGTCGAATCTTTCAACATGGATTTTGTTGGGAAAAGAGAGTACTCTATTGATTCAGAAAACCCTAGGCTCTCTTATATAGGGAGAGACCTAAAGGGTAAATTACAGAGAGGTCTATATAAGATAAAGAAATAATGATAAACTACATAAAGAGATAATGAAACTACGAACTATCTCTACACTCCCCCTCAAGGTGGATCATAGATATCTATCATGCTCAGCTTGGATGAACATCTCTGAAACGGTCCTCTGAGCAGTGGCTTGGTGAATATATCTGCTGTCTGATCTCCCGAGCTCACATGTGCAGTAGATATCAATCCTCTCTGGATCAAGTCCCTCGTGTAATGGCAGTCAACTTCAATATGCTTGGTCCTTTCATGGAAAGCTGGATTGTTGGCAATAAACAATGCTGCCTGTTTGTCACACTGGAGCTTCATAGGCAGGGGCACAAGTACATGTAGATCTTCTAGTACTGAACGAACCCACATCATCTCCGTGCTGGCTTGAGCCATGGCCCTATATTCAGATTCTGCACTGGACCTTGCCACGACAGTTTGTTTCTTGCTTTTCCAAGAAACCAAAGAGCCTCCAATAAACACTGCAAACCCTGAGGTTGATTTCCGGTCCTTAGGACATCCCGCATAGTCTGCATCTGCACACGCTGAGACAGATAAGTCTGTGTCCTTCCTGAATAGTAGCCCTGACCCTGGAGAAGACTTCAGATATCTCAGTATCATGTGTATAGCATCCATGTGAACCTGTCTTGGCTGCTCCATAAATTGGCTCACCCTGCTAACAGCAAATGCAATGTCTGGACGAGTAATGGTAATGTAGAGGAGTTTTCCCACCATTTCTCTGTATCTCCTCTTATCCACTTCATCTGTATCACCATCATACAGCTTCATGCTGGGGTCCATGGGAATACTGGATGGCTTGCATCCATCCATGCCAGTCTCAATCAGTCTATCTGTAATATATTTCCGTTGTGTCATCACCAAGCCTTGTGCGTTTCTTGCAAATTCCAACCCCAGAAAATATCTT
The DNA here is from genome assembly GCA_037367405.1 of Ottelia alismoides. Lineage (NCBI taxonomy): Eukaryota > Viridiplantae > Streptophyta > Magnoliopsida > Alismatales > Hydrocharitaceae > Ottelia > Ottelia alismoides. Next base: position 478,394 of record JAZKJV010001537.1, on the reverse strand, counting down.
AGGATTCCAAGATCCTTTGTAACGAACTGACTGCCTAGGAATGCCTTCGCCCTCTTTATGCCCTGAACATCATCTCCTGTAACAAGAATATCATCCACATAGACCATAATGACAACCGTACCTGCCGATGACTTCTGGACAAACAAAGAGTGATCGGCATTTGACCTCTTGAATCCCTGTTGCTCAATCAGGTTAGACAACTTCTGGAACCATGCTTTGGGACTCTGTTTGAGGCCATATATCGCCTTGTGAAGTCTACAGACCATGTGCTTCTCCCCCTCAGTAGTAAACCCAGGTGGCTGCTGCATGTAGACTTCCTCCTGTAAGTCACCGTACAGAAAGGCATTCTTCACATCCAGTTGAGATATGCTCCAATCACGTACTACAGCAATAGATAATAGAATACGAAGCGTAGAGTGCCTCGCCACTGGAGAGAAAGTATCCATGTAATCCACACCGTAGGTTTGTGTAAACCCACGGGCAACCAAGCGTGCTTTGTATCTATCCAACGTGCCATCTGCATGATATTTGACTGTGAAGACCCATTTACAGCTCACAACGGATGCATCAGAAGGTACAGGGACCAAAGACCAAGTGCCACGAGACTGTAGGGCCTTCATTTCATCCTCCATTGCTAATCTCCAGCATTCAATCTGTAAGGCTTCCTGGTATGTCCGTGGTATCTCCACGGAAGACAAGGCTGTGGCAAATCTCTGAAAATCCCCAGTGAGACGGTGAAAGGAAACCTGTGAAGCGAATGGATATGAGGCACATTGCCTCCTCTGCTTCCGAATAGCAATCGGAACATCAAGATCATCATCTGCTGTACTGGATGGGCTAGTGTCTGCCTATACTGTAGAATCCTGCACATGTACCAAATCTGACCCGTCAGTAGTAATGCCATCTGAACATACCTGAGGCGTGATGATCGGTTGCTGCGTAGTCTGAGCAGGACCTGACCGGCGTGTATAGAACATAGGTAATGGTGATATGATAGGCCGTGGAATAGGTGGAGGTGGAGGAGGTGGTGGAGGTGGTGCTGGCGTGGAGACAGACCCAGGGGACGATTCAACGGTACTCAATGTAGGTGGTGGAGGAACATAGATATCATCAGTGGTAGTGGATGGTACCATTCTGTCGCCTGCAGGAGAGAAATACATGACAGACTCAAAGAAAGTGACATCAGCACTCACGAAGTACCTCTTAGTTGCAGGATCATAACACCGGTAGCCCTTCTGAGTTCTGGACTAACCAACAAAGACGCACTTGACTGCTCTAGGAGAGAGTTTGTCAAGTCCAGGAGATAGACGATGCACAAAAGCCACAGTTCCAAAGACACGTGGAGTCAGTGAAAATAACTCCTTATCTGGAAAAATAATGGACATAGGTATCTTTTCACCAAGGACTGAGGATGGCATTCGGTTGACCAGATAACAAGCAGTAAGAACAACATCGCCCCAGAAAGAAATAGGGGCACAACTCTGAATCAACAATGTACGAGTAATATCTAAGAGATGGCGATGCTTTCTTTCCGCGACACCATTTTGTTGTGAGGTATATGCACAAGTGGTTTGGTGAATAATACCCTTTGATGAAAGGAATTGTGAAAGTGAGCGTGTACAAAGTTCAAGGGCATTATCAGTCCGAACATATTTGACATTTGCAGAAAATACATTGAGCACTTCATTAATCAAGTTCCTGATCACATTTCCTGCTTCAGATTTATTTTTCAAAAGAAAGACCCATGGCACACGAGAGAAATCATCCACTACCACAAGATAAAACCTGTGTCCTTGATGATCGGGAACACGACTTGGACCCCATATATCTATATGTAACAACTCAAAAGGGGAGCTACTGCTCCGACTCAGACGACGTGGGAAGCTCGACCTGTGATGCTTTCCCAACTGACACGCGTCATATCGAAACGAAGAACTAGGAGAGATTTGAGGCAGAAGATGGCGCATTTTCTGAAGTGGAAGGTGACCAAATCGGAGGTGCCAAATGTACGGAGAGACTGGTCCAACAGAATGAGAGACACCAGCATATGAATCCCGGACCAGCCGATACAAACCATTCTGCTCAGAGCCACAACCAATCACCTTGCCCGTGAGTATGTCCTGAAAAATGAGAGAAGACGGGTCAAATATGGCACGGCAATTCAAATCCTTCGTAATCTGACTAATAGATAGCAAATTCATGGAGAACTCAGGAACATGCAGAACGTTCTGTAATTGCAAAGTGGAGGATAGAAAAACCTCCCCCTGTCCAACAAGGGGCGAATGGGTACCATCTGCTATCTGCACTGATCGGCCGGGAGGAATGTTCCTGTAGGCCTGCAATCTACCTCTATCCCGGCAGAGATGATGTGTGGCTCCGGAATCAATAATCCAGTCAGATATATCATGAGATGTAGTAGATCTACCTGAGGAGCTCGCGGCTGCGGATGAACTGGCAGAGGCAGTGGCAACAATATCTGAGGAGCCACCAGACGAATCACCAGAAGCATGTGGCATAATATCACGGAGACGAGCCACAAGTTCGTCAAATCGACTATCTGCAGTAGAAGTCAGTGGAGACTGGGAGTGCTCTGCAACACGTGCCGATGCTGGAAATCCATGCTTCGAATAGCATGTCTCCTCCGAGTGTCCTGTGCGGTGACAATAGGAGCATGTCTGACTGAAACGACCACCCCTCCCCTGGGGTCCACGGCCATGTCCACGACCACGGCCAGATGGTGGTCCACCTCTCCCACGCGAGACTGCCATCGCTGAAGGAGGTGGAGTAGAAGAGCTGGAGGAAACTGGAATGCGACTAAGCCTTCTGTAAACATCTTCAACTGGAGGAATAACTGCATCAGCGAGAATCTGAGATCGAGCTGCATCATACTCAGGGTCAAGAGCCACAAGTAGAACACCAACCATGGTGGCGTTTCGAAACGCCTTCTGCTGCTCAGGAGTTGCAGTGAGAGGGATGATACTGTATAATTTCTCAAACATCCCTCTTAGGGATGTGTAAAGAGAATGGAGAGGTCTGCCGTTCTGCTTCATTGTGAATATGTCGTGCTGAAGTTGCAACATCTTCGTCTCATTTCGCACCTGCGAATATGTGGCAGCAAGAATGTCCCACATTGCCTTAGCAGTGGGCTGATGGAGGACGTCGTTAGCAATCTCCATCGTCAAGGTACCGGACAACCAGACCTTCGCATAGGAATCATCAGCCTCCCATGAGGCATAGATCCCAGTCTTATCTGCGGGATCATCCTCGGTAAGAATGTGCTTCTTACCATTTGACTTCATGAGGCTCATGAACTGCATAGCCCAGAGCTCATAGTTAGACCCGTCCATCTTGACTATTGGCGCAGGACCTTTGAATGCGCCGGTGGAGGGCATATCAACTTTTGATTCTGACATACTGCCGCTCGGAGAAGAACTAGGATATGTAGACGTGATGCTGAATGTCTACAACAACTGCATCGGATTTGAGTGCGTATGTAGACGTTACGCACTCAAATCCATAGAACGGACGAGGGAGAGACTAGGGCACGTCCTACAAGGGGCTGACAGCCCTTTCAGCGGCTGGGAGCCGCTTGGAGGCCTTGCGCGGCTTGCTGGGAGAGCCGGGACCTACAACGGTGCTTTGGACCGCCTAGCAGCTACTGGCGGTGCCGAGGAAATCCGCCTGGGGCTGGCTGGCGGTGGCTGGAGCCTACTGCAGCAGTCGGGGACTGCTGGCGGCGACTAGGAGCGCCGTGAGGGCGCTGGCAGCGGCTAGGATCGCTGGGAAGACCGCCTGGGGCTGGCTGGCGGCGACTGTTAGCGCCGTGGAGGCGCTGGCAGCGGCTGGGATCGTTGGGGAAGACCGCTGGGCGCCCGGTGGCAGTGGGGCTGGGCCAAGGAGAGGGCGCGGGAACGAGAGAAAGGCGGCGACGAAGATCGTGTCGAGAAGAGGGCGGCGGGTGGGGAGAGGGAGGCGGCGGGTGGAGAGCCCTAGGGTGGCTCTGATACCATGTTGGGAAAAGAGACTACTATATTGATTCAGAAAACCCTAGGCTCTCTTATATAGGGAGAGACCTAAAGGGTAAATTACAGAGAGGTCTATATAAGATAAAGAAATAACGATAAACTACATAAAGAGATAACAAAACTACGAACTATCTCTACAGATTTGAACAAGAATTCATGTAGCTGACCCTACTTATAGTGGGAGAAGGCTTAGTACATTTAACTGTGCCTACACTTAATTGTATTGTTGATCGAAAACATCAGCATATTCTTAATATTTCTTGTACCTTGCTTATTCACTCATGTTCCTAAGACCTATTGGTTGATGCTGTTCTTATGGCCACATTTTTAGTTAACCGTATGCCCTTCGTTTCGATTGATGAACAAATCCTCATTTAAATTATCTACCCAAGAAGAGCTATCTACCTGTTTCCTGCAAGGCCTTTGAGTGTGCCGTCTTTGTTCATGTACTTGACCTTGGAAGAGATAAGCTGACCGTTTGGACAGTTGTGTGGTTTTCTAGGGTATGTCGGCAATTAGAAGGGATATCACTGTTATAATCCCAAGACATAATGTCACTGCATTAGTGCGGATGTCAAATTTTTCGATTATGTTCCCTTTTCCATCATGGGTACCCGTTTATCTTCACCTCGTATTATTTTTGAGGCTGCTCCGTTTCCTATTCTTGTCCCTCATCTTGAGCCACAAGATAGTCGGTATTGGCTTTAGTATCTGCGGAGACATCCCTCTTATGAATAAATACCTATGTCTCATGTTAAGGTGGATAATTTAGAGTCCATTAGTTCTTCCAATGATATGGCTACATGCACTTCTCTGACCAGCACTAAATCAAGTATCACATGAGCCAACTCATCTACTGATATTCAGATCTTCCTATAGCTCTTAGAAAGGGCACGCTACAATGCACCGTGCATCCCATCTCTGTTATTGTTTCCTTCTCGAGTCTTGGATCATCCTATAGAAAACAGAGGAGATGGCGACTGCGCCTTACAATCTCGCATGTCTCGGAAGATATGTTGAATTGTAAGCAATGAAATGGAAATGGATCTAAATCGCTGCAGCTGTGCCAAAGTAACAAGAGACCGACGAATAAATTCGGCTATTCAGGTTGGGGGACAGATCTTTTAACCAAGGGCCTGTTTATCGGCAAGTGGCAGCTTACCAGAGTAGTTGATGAAGGAAACCTCTTAACACACCATGGGATAGGAGTAGACCGAACTCCAGACCTTTATTCTAATTTCTTCTGGGCAAAGATGTGAGATGTTGAAACATTTTTGTGGACTTGTCTTGCATGCCAACAAGACAAAATGAATAGCACACAACATATTACACTGTATTTTCTCATACATGTTATAAAGTACAAGAGTATGTCCTTGGTCATGAGTGTTGAGGACATGAGACTCATGGACCGCTCCTATATCTTATTCCTAAGGATGTGATGGATACAACTCCAGAAAACCACTGTCCAGAGTTCCGTTTTTTGATTGTGATGAAGAAACGACCTTATGAAGTAGCAAACACGAAGACTCAAAACTGTCACCTGGTAGTTTACACTTTGCATGGGAAATGCAATAATATAAGTGGGACGAGGTAGAATCAGCATTGGGACGATATCATTGCTTGATGAAGAAATTGTCAATGTATGATTGTTGGTGTCATAGAGTGTTCTACGCAAGCTACCTTATAGTATCATGATGTCCAAGCGGGTCCATTTGCCATGGCACTCAAAGTACATCACCCATCATCTGGGTTCAGCATACACAAATTGCTAAAAATCTTTCTTGAGCGACAAGGAGGTCAAAGCGAGGAATCATAAGTCAACCTTTTTAAATCATATGGAAACGGGTGCTCAACATGAGATGCAAGATTCAAAACGTGACACTACACCTGACAACTCGAAGACATGGTATAAGCTTCATGGAGGGCCTGCAGACGAGGATGCCTACCAATTATGATGTGGATGTCTGTCACACCCTTAAGTGTGGGTGGAACCTGTTTATGCGAAATTGCAAACGATAAGCACTTGCAGATTCCATTGATGTCAATGCTTGTGGTGAGCGAGACCCGTTGTTGCATATGCTCGTGGTAGGCAGACCTCAACAAGCATTCACATAAAGTGGGCAACTGCCATATGCGTGGGAGCTATGCCACGGACGTAGACATCCATTAGGTAGTTGGTGCAGTAAGCACGATCCAATGGAAATAATTGCAACTGGGAATTTGCTAAGAGTTCATCTTCCACTTAGGAAGAAGAGCATTCACATAGAACACCTTTTAACCAAGAATCGAAGTGAATATATAAATCGTAACTTAAGTCTTTCAAAACATGAAATGAAATTGAAATGCAATTCATGTGAATTAGAGAAGAATGCTTAACCAAGATTTAAAATATCGATGTCAATATCATATCGGGCGACCTGAAAAGAGATATATCGAGGATATATCGACAATATCCGTGGAAATTTAGATATGGTGCAAAAAAATGATTTTTTTTGCAAATGAAGATCATTTTAGTTCTTAAAACAATGAATAACATATAAATAGATACCTATATTGCACATATTGCTGCTGTTGATGACTTTTGATCGATGATTGTTGATTGCTGAGATATAGTGGAAAGGAAATGCAGAAATTCGAAACATAACAACATATAGATATAAAGGTCATGAATTTAACATATTAGCTTTGTATTACATTAGATATTATGTATAAACCAGATGGTGAGGTATATCAGATATCCAACAAATAAGCGAATGTACATAATAACATATAGTTTTTAAAAGACATCCTTCATAACTTTGAATTAAAGAAGATGAATTAAAATATCTTAGAAACAAAACTTTCTAACTGAACTAAAGGAAATTAATACTGATTGGAGCAAGGCTCGGAATATTGATATCGATATTGTATTAATAAGTCTGGAAACACGGATATATTGGAATATATCATATATATCGGTGGAAATATTAAAAAATAGATCAAAAAAAGAAAGTTCTCATGAATTAAATTCATCTTAATACTTAAAACAATAAGTAATGGACCAATACACTCTTATAGACATGAAGGAGATGTATTTAGCATATTAACAATATGTTACATTGTTTACTAGGTATAAACAAAAGTCTTAGTGATATTTGTAATGAAATAAAAAATATCGTACAATAACATGTATTCTATATAGTAGATCAATTCATGATAACCCTAAATTTGAATGAAGATCTATTATATTAGAATCCAACATTTCTCATGAACTAAGATAGTCAATACCGAGGGCTTGTCTTTGTTCCATATCGATAGATTACTAGTGTCGATTACTTATTCGTATCGGATTTGTATCCACGTGTGCCAACACATGGTGTGGCTATTCAAAATCTTAAACAAATAAAAATATAAAGCTCGCCAAGTTAGAAAATACTTTTCGAGCTCCTTGCCTCATAAAAATAAGTAGTGAAATCATGCAACAAGGTTGATATCGTTGATATACTATTGATATCGACGTTACAAATCGAAGTGGTAGTCTACATTGTATATCACTGGCATGTGTATCGGTGCATCAAGGTATATATTGGTGTTCTTGTGTTTTCTCAAGAATAAAACTTAATGCAATTTATCTTCTAAACAAGAAGGAATGCTTTCACGGAGTACATCTCAAGATACACAACCTTACTAAGAGTTCGTCTTCTGCTTAGGAAGAAAGGCCATTACACAAAATGGCTTAAGAAAAGTTGGGATGAACCTCTATTAGAGGTACATCCAAACACAAAATGGCTTTTTGCCTAGAATAAAAGTAAATACAGAAATGAAATTGAAATGCGAATTGAGTGAATCGGAGAAGAAAGCAAGTTTTAGAGAACAACTTCACAAATCTTTCTTTTGGCTATCAAAAACCACTATAAGTATATCATCAATAGGTGTATCGGTACATCAGGGTCTGTATTGGTGTACTTCTGTTTCCTCAAGAATAAAACGTCTATAAATGGTAATGGTGCATAGGAGTTGTACCGCTGCAAAGGAGGGTTTGAAGAATATAAAATTCAGAATGGCTAGTTTTGAAAAGTCATCTGAAATTGTACTAGTAGAAGTCATTATGTACAGTGAATTGATAATCAAAATCTTAAGTGTCAAACATATACCAGGGTAACAATACTCAAAACTTTGGTGTACCAACAAATAGTAAAGATGTACCGGTGCATGGGTATGCGTACACGCACACAACAGTGCAAGTTTTGACCTATAGAATTTCTAAGTGTGGAATCATGCATGAAAGGCTCTGTACTCTACAATTTTAAACCATGTTATTAGAAATTGACTTGTTTAATGGCTAATTAAGAGTACATGTGTTTTTCTGAGTTCAATATAAACATTTTGTTACTAAAAATCTTAGGAATACATACACCTGGGATATTGAGATGGGATTTGAGAATATTTCTTATGCCATATGGGCTGGAATAATGGCAAAAAGTTGGGCTCAATGATAATCTCACAGAAAAGAAAGGAGAAACTCAACAATGATTAAACTTTATGCACAGAAATACAAATCATGTAAAACCACAATATTAAGCCTTCGAACCAATGGTCATCACTCCCTTAAAAAAACTAATGATAATCATCCAGATGTGCCAATATGAAATGTTTTTGAAAAGTTTTCCCAGCAGTGTAACTATGAAAAACATCCTGTGCAAAATCAGCTATGGGGAGAATATCGTGATAAACCTTAAAGAGGAATCTGGCACTATTTAGAAATCTTGGTTCGATTGCAGTCATGTGCCATCCTACTTCAAAAAGAAGATCCTGGAGGACCTGAACTCTGTTATTTCTTATTACTGAATGAAGGAGATGATGCTGTTTCTTCCCACTTTGTTATCAACTGCGTTTATTTTGATCCACAATGTCTAATGGAAAATAAAACAACAGTTGGCATATATGGGCATTTTGCAAGATCTGTCATTTACGAGATCACGAAAGCTCTTGGCATTTACTGCTTCAGGTAATAACAATACATATCTATTGCTAATACCAGTTGAAAATTCATGTCTTTGTGGAAATATCTTAAGCATTGAATGTTGCAGGATCACAAGGAAAGAAGCCTAAACGTGTTAGATCAAATGTGCCGTGATTGCTCACGGACCTTGCAAGGTCCCATAGTTATTTAAGGGGAGTTTACAAGGTTTTTATTTTTTTAATGCCAAGTAGCTGTATTGTTTTTTTTGGAGAAAACCCAAATGATGCGTCATTGTTGCATTTCTTCCCCCACTGATTCCTCTGTAATTTTGTTACCATGTCAGTCTCTGCCACTTACCCTTTATGGGAGAATGCTGTTTATTATAATTTGTTTTGTACTATAGTTTGGACTTTTAAGGTTATCAAGTGCAATTTCTTAGTACGTGGTAACTACAGAGATTTGGTTTTGCAGTCCCTTAAGAATCTTCTATGATGCTTATTGTATATGATTCTGAAATAGCTTCCACTGCAGGCTATCCTACATCGCGTCATTTGCCTGGGAGTTTTCTTTTTTGAAATGATTTTCTACTACTATCTAGCATGGGGTTTTTGTCCAATGTCTTAACAACCAAAGCGGATGTTGATGTGACATTTTCGAGCCATACATTTCCGTATATCATACATATTCTCAACAAGAAAAATGACATTCTCTATCGGTTAGAGTGTTTTTTTTTGCTGCGAATAGGGTGGAGCATTGGGCCGGGCCAGTCCTGACCCGACCCTGACCCGACCCGCAAAAGCCCGGGCCCGGCCCGAACCTGACATACAAATGGGCCGGGTCTGGGTCCTCATTTTTCAAAAATATTATACTTGGGCCGGGTCGGGGTCAAACCCGAAGTACAAGTGGGCCGGGCCTGGGCCCTCATATTTCAAAATATCGTATTAGAACTAAATAAGATGATACGGATTTATAGTCATAATACATCCAATATTTCCTTCATACACCAATAGTAATATTATATTGTAACAATACATCCAATATTCATGTGTTATGGACGAATTATTTATAATAATAAATTGGAATCAAAGTGCAACTTCATGAAATCAAAATAAGTGCGAGTTGATCCTGGCCCGAGCCCGACCTGAACCCGAGCCCGAACACGCGGGCCTTGGGCTGGGCCTGGGTCCTCAGTTTGCTGAAAAAAGCGGGCCTCGACCCGGCCCAAGGCCCACAGAAAATTGATGGGCTCGAGCCGGGCTTTCTCGGGTTGGGTCGGGTCGAGCCCAATGCTTTACCCTAGCTGCGAATATAGTATACTTGTCAGCGAGGGTTAACAAGCTCTAGAGAAGATGAGGCTACAATGTAGGGATATTTACACATAATCATGTATACTTTCATATCTATGCACATGACCTTCAATAATTCATAATTTTATGAGAAATCCTGAATAATTACTCAATCACACATCTATAACCATTCGTTAAGTTGGTATAATAACTCAACCACTCATGTGAGTTAATCTGACCAAACCAAAATTTAAGGAGTTGTCATTGATTGATTTTTTTGTCATTTACTTATTTTTATTATTTTTATTTTTAATCAATATCATCCAACCTCCTCTCCTTCTCGTCCTGCTTCCTGTGCCTCTCTCCTCGCATAGCAGTTGCATCACTCCAATGCCCCCTTGGCCTCCTCTCCACTCATAGTAGCAACAATGACAGTTCCACCATCTCTCCTCAGACTGCAACTCCATTGTCGCCCCCTATGTTGCTCCCTCCAACACCTCCTCTCCTCCCACAATAGTGATTAACCCACCGTTGCTTGTCAGCTTACTCCTCCATCCGCAACTCCCTCCTCCGTGCTCTCCTCCATCGCCCCCACCCCCCCAATCCCCTCCCCTTTTCTAGTCCCATCCCTCTTTCATTCAAACTTGACTCCGACCAATCTTGGTCCTTGTAGAGGACCGTTCCCCTTTGAGTCCTCCCTTTCTCCATCTTCACCACGACCTTTGCCTCATTCCCATCACCTTTACCATCAAAGATCATCTGGATCTCCAACACTTCCAAATCCCTTGGGAGTATTGCAGGGAGGTCGAGAAGAACCTTTATTGTGATCCACTTGTAGGTATTATTGAGCAACGTATTAGGTTGATTTCCTCCTTTCTTGAGAGAAGGATCACTTCATGAAGGGAACTAGACCCACATGTGATTGGAGCTCCTTGGAGCATTACCAATTGAAGACCTTCCATCAACTTCAAATAGGATCAACATGCGCCAACATCGAACCTAATTTGAGAGGAGCTCTGCCTCTGCTTCGAGCAAAGAGCCCCCTCATCGGAGAGGGCATCTATCAAGACATGATAGAGGGAGAACCACCGGGGGGAGTAGGGCTTCATCAACCCTTGTCGTACGTCAGATCCAACCCTTATCGTCTTCACCAAATGCAACAGGATGGGAGGAGCACTTATGGAAGCCTCCCTGACTAGCAACTTTGGCGCACCACTTCAACTTTCACCAAGATCGAGCTCCTCCGTCGTGCTTTAGAAATAAGAAAAAGGCCACATCATACATGCATCGTCATATTTGGGCAATGCTCATCATCCCCACCATTGAAAGATAACCTGCACACCACCATTAGATGCAAGCATCTCATGTGCTCTCACATGCTCTGGTACACATTGAAAAGGTACCCTCTTGAATAATCATGAATTGCATGACATATTTAGTAAATATTGTGAATTTAAAGGTAGAATATGAAATATTTGACGAATCTCATCATAGTTAACAGAGAAATTGGATGGAAGTTTACACAAGGTCACATCACATATGAGTTAATCACTATTCAAGGTTCAAGATGCAATTCACGATTATTATGGGTATAAATATCCCTAACTATACATGCCAAGTCAAAACTTGTTGCATGCGAAAATTTGATATGGATGTGAATTACTATACATGCCAAGTCAAAACTTGTTGCATGCGACAATTTTTGGTGTATATGTCAGCATGCAGAATCTTTAGATCTTCAATACACCATGAATTTCAATATAAATAATAAATAAAGCAAAATCAATAAATTAAAATTAATTGAATTATCTTTATTTTTTATATAATATAAATAACATTATTTAAATCGATAAAAAGAATAAAAATCACAATTTATAGGTAAAATTTATATATGTAAATATTTTTTGATTTCTAATTTAGCATTTTTATAAAAGTTTTATATTCTTTGATTTATTAATTTAAAATACTAAAGAGTTTTAAATATATTTTATTTTATTTTTATGAGTTAGTTTACATGTAGAAATAATTAGAAAAGAAAATGATTGGTATTTTATACGTATAAGTTGTGTTTTGAATTTATTCAATTGGTTTTTAGTTCCTTGTAACACAACCACAGTCAGTCCCAAGCTTGGGTAAATTGAGGAGGGTTGCGCGTTAGGTAGCCGACAACCAGCATAGGATAGACAAATTCATAAATAGAGTTCTTTTTAAGAATACTTTTTATGAATTTTTCTCATAATAATTCGGATCTTTTCAACATGGATTTAAGCAAACATTTAGACTTCGTTGGTGTGTTCCCTACTAGCGATGTGTTGCATCGCTTGAATGCAATGAGAAGTTGGTTAGGGTCCTTACATCGCTGCCCGGATGTAGTTCAAAATTTACAAGGATTCTTGCATAAGGAACACATGCGAGTAAATAAGCTAGTTCAGTTGCATCACTGCCCGGATGCCGTCCCAAATTTGCGAGCGTTCTTGCAAGGACACATGTGAGTAAAGAAGTTAGTCCAAAAGAGGTTGCAAACAAAGACGTGGATACGTAGTTAGAATATTGGCATTTTGATTGGCAAATCGATGGAGATAGTAGATATGATGGAAAGAAGGAAGATTCAGATATTGTCTCCAAGACACAAAATGGGTTGGACATAAAGCAAGGGAGATCGAGAATACATGCTTTAAACTTTGGTAATCAGGTAAGGGTAGAAATGGTGTTGGAGTGATTGTTCATAAGGATTTGAAGGATTGTGTGGTTGAGATGCAAAGATTCAAGGATCATATTGTTTTACTAAAAGTGATACTCGAAGAATAAATATCATCTCAATTTATGCATCGTAAATTGGTTTAGATGAAAGGATTAAACAAGCTTTTTGGGAGGATTTGGTTAAGATTATGCAAGAAATCCCATAAAGATAGAAGATTTACCTAGGTGGAGATCTTAATTGACATGTGGGAAAGGAAGCTTCCGGGTATGTTAGTGTTCACGGAGGACATGGCTTCTGGGATAGAAATAAAGAGCGATAAGTCATTCTGGATTTTGTAACGGCTTATGATCTTTTCATTGCAAACATCCTCTTCAAGAAGAGGGAGGAGCATTTAATTACTTATAAGAGTGGCCCAACTAGAACACAAATAGATTACTTTGCGTTTTGGAGAAGAGATCGGTTGTGATGCAAAGACTGCAAAGTAATCTCAGGAGAGAGTTCGACTACTCAACATCACTTGTTAGTCATGGATGTGCAAATAAAAAGGTTGGTAAAGAAAAGAGGGGTTTCCAAGATCACTAGAACTAGATGGTAGAATCTTCAATTGAAGCAATCAAGCTTCAGGGAGAAGGTTTTAAAAGACTTATCTTGGGATTGTAATAGAAGTGCAAAATAGATGTGGAAGGTGGTAGAAGCTTGTATCCTAAGGGTAGCCAAAGAGATGATATATGAGTCAAAGGGAGGAGCTCTATGCCAAAAGGAGGCTTGGTGGTGGAGCAGAGGGGTGCAAGAGAAGTTTAAAATTAAAAAGCATGCTTTAAAGCTATGTTTAAGCTAAGTCAAAAGATTATGAAGTTTTATACAAAATTCTCAATTCTAAGGAGGACCAGAAGGATATATTCAGGTAGGTTAAATAAGAGAAAGACCAAAGACCTTTCTCAAGTGAGATGCATTAAGGATGAGGAAGGTCACATGCTTGTTACTCAGAAGGATATAAAGAGTAAATTGAAGCAGTACTTCCATAAGCTTTTCATTGGGGGAGGAAATAAAGAGATCACTTTGGGAGATCTAGCTAGTAGTGAAGTTACTTAAATCGTGCAATCTATAGATGAATACAAAGGAAGGAAGTAATGGGGGCTTTGAAGGTTATGAGACCCGGGAAAAGTGTAGAACATAATGCCATTTCTTTAGAAGTTTGGAGAGTTTTGAGTGAGTATGGTTTGACTTGACTTACAAATTTATTCAATGTTATTTAGCGAAGATAGAAAATGCTGAAGGTTAGAGGAGAAGCATTGTGTTGTCTCTTTATAAGAATAAAGGCTACATTCAAAATTGTTCAAATTACAAAGGTATCAAGCTGATGAGTCACACTATAAAAATTTGGAATGTGTGATCGATAGAGGGTTGAGGAAACTTTCCAAAGTAAAAAAAACAATACAGATTCATGTCAAGTCGCTCAACTATTGAAGCCATCCACTTGCTTAGGAGAAAAATGGAGATTTATAGAGCTAAAAGGACGAATATCTGTATGATTTTTATTGATTTGGAGAAGGCTTATGTTTCTGTCCCATGGGAGATTTTGCGGAGAGTTTTTGAGAAGAGACAAGTACATGTCCTATACATTAACTTCATAAAAGATATGTATGATAGGGCTTCATCTCGTGTAAGGATACAGTCTGGAAACGAGTTGACAAATCACATTCATGATGAGATATCTTGGTATATGTCATTCGTTGATGATATTATGTTGATTGATGAGACTAGAGATGGAGTAAATGAGAATATTAAATATGGAGATATGCGTTGAAGACTAAAGGATTTCGAATAAGTATGACTAAGACTGGATATATAGAGTGCACTTTTGATGGAAGCAACGATGAAGGAAACAATATGAAGATTGATGACGATAACATTCAGAAGAGAGATTCTTTTAGATACTTGGGATCTATTTTGCAACATGATGGGGAAATTGATGGAGATGTTACTAATGGAATAAATGCATGTTGGCTAAAGTGGAAAGGAGCCTATATTGTTCTCTGTGATAAGAAAATTCATTTGAAAATAAAAGAAAAGTTTTACAAAGCAACTGTGAGGCATGATATGTGAAGAAATTAAATAAACTATTTATGAACTTCACATCAGAAAACGCAGAAAATCAACAAACTATTTACATAAAGCATTGTATGTTCATAGTATGAACATGAAAATTTCAATACAATGATTTGTACTCTACGGAATCTTTAAGATAAGGGAACTATTTTCTTAACAAGGTTTCTAATATTCTAATGAATATTAAGACGAGATCCAGGTTTACCTCTTGAAGTGTGAGTCTCTAAATCAATAGACTTCTTAAATCAAGTACGATATACAAATCTCTCTCGTGGAGCGGAGATGAATCTGTTGCTTCCCATGAACTTGGACGTCGTCTTCATGAACATGGAATCAAGAATAGGGGTGTATGAGATGTATACATTCAAGACTCTTATCTTTGTCTAAGGCACGTAATTCTTAAGGGACTAGGCTCTTCAAAACTTGAGTGAATAGAAGAGAGAGTCCTACTCTCCTATTATACACATTGTACACGCCTATTGAAGAGTCTTCTCTTCAAGTATGTGTGTGCAATGATGATCCTTGAATTGTTGATCAAGGACTTAATACCAAATCCTTGTTTAATAATACAATTGTCTCCTTATTTATCTCCAATCAATTTAAGTAATAAATCAAAAAACAAATCAACAAAGAGTTCAATTCAAGAACTCTTTCTAGTGTTAACATGTGTCAATACACATGCTCAACAAATTCCATATATGGAATGATATTGTTGTTAATTTATTAGTTGATTAATCAATAAATAATGCAACAATATTAAGAAACTTATTCTCAATAGGACTCAATATAATGGCGCCATGTGTACAACCATTGTACACACCCATCTTGACTAGATATAATCATGGTTGGTGCCTTTTATTTATCAATCAATTATCTTGGTAATCACATTATTGTTATTGGAGAAATTATCAAAACAATCCCCATTGCTTATGAATTATATTCACAAGAAAAAAAAATGTAAATCCAATGTACATCTACGAAGTTATTGTGAATCAAATTCACATATTATTTCATGTCTGGGAAATATTATGTAAATCATATTTGCATATATATTATTTACATGAATCATATTTATATACATATTAATTATTGTGAATCATCATTCACAATAATTAATGAAATATATTTTGTGAATCAAATACAAAAATACCCTTATGAAAAAATATAATAATAACAATTATCACAATATTGACATCTTTAAGTAGGAGTTCTAGTCCAATTAGGACTTGTGAGATACAAATGCAGATACTTGGAGATAATATCGGAGAAATCATACAATCCATGTATAGTGTCTTGAAATATGGATATCAATCCAGTTTTAGAATTTATATTATTTTTAGCTTGAAATTGATACACTCTTATCAATTGAGCTTGAGTACTTCACAATCTAAATGAGCTCAACGAAACACAAGCCACTCTATGTGAGCTTGAGAAAGTATCGGCGAGCTGAACCTAGCATCCTTGATCATTTCTAATCAAAGTTCAAACCATTTGGAGCTTAGAAATGAGCTCAATGAGCTTATATATTTCCGTTTCCATGAACAATCCTGTTTCCAACATTTGGACATTGAAATTTGGAATTGGAAATTAGATTCAAATGAATTGAGATTTAATCCAATTAATTATCAAATCATCGAGCTAATGGAGCCACTGAAATCCATCATATTTTATCACTCCCTTGGAATGGAAGTGTCATGTTAGATGATCTATTGTGATAGAATTAACCTTGAGTATTCCTAATAAGCATTCAGCCGTCACACCGGAAAAACTTTGATATATCTGAAGTTCAAACTCCAGTTTTACAGTCTTCTTTAAAATAAATCAATAGATTTCTCATTTGATATTTAGGAGACAATATTAATCATATAGTTTCTAAAAGCATGTATTAATATATCGAATTTGTGTCTATTTCATAAAGACGAACATGCATGGAATTCATTTTGACCACAAATTATTTCATGAGTGAGCTCAATCTCCCAGTTCATCAATTATGAACCTGCACGATTCCTTTGAGAGATCATACGTCTCATATGTCTTAATATGCACACAACGTACTGATATATGGACCTTGGCTATGTTACCAACCTATTGGTTTGTCAAATGTGCATTCTTAAGCATATAGATGCATATCTCTCTTAGGTCAAAGGATGCGTGCCTGATCGTGACAGTTATGATTCAGGTCTTAGTTTAGCTCGACGTTAAGTCAACTCTTTGACTTGATTATTCCAACTCTTATGAATCTCTATTCCTATACAGAGGACCTGCATCAAGAAGTCGGTTGGAAATCAGTCTATAGAGAAAGATTGCCATCCCTTTCTCAGACTAGAGATCTTTAATAAATATCACATGTTTGAAGTCAGTTGTGTCCTTCCAGCTGCATGGTATTCAATATGGCCATAGTAACCTAATTGTACAAAGGGACCTTAATGCCAAAGTGTATTTTTAGATGGATATGATAAAATAATAATTTTATTGTATCAATGGGTCGCCAATAGCTTACAAATCCAACAATATTCCACTAGCCCTTAGAATCATTCATGTACAACTCTCAACCTGATATTCATTACACGCTAGTCAAAGACCTTTTGAGTCAACGGCTTAGTTAACATATCAACAATGTTGTCAGCAAAGGCAAACTTGGTGATTGTGAAATCACCACGCTTCTGGATCTCCCAGATGATGTGATATTTCCTCTCCACGTGTTTTCTTCTTTGATGCCACATGGCTTCCTTCACTTGCGCTATGGAACCTGTGTTATTGCAGAGAAACGAGGTGGGAGATTTCGATGGGGAAACTAGGCCAAGTTCCAGAATGACCTTGCGCAACCGCGTCGCCTCTTTATAAACATCCGATGTGGCTATGTATTCTACTTCGATTGTCGAATAAGCCATGGTGTTCTTCTTCTTGCTTCTACAGCTTACAACATCACCGTTCAACATGAATAAGAACCCTGAGGTTGACTTCTTATCATCAACATCTGTTGGAAGTCTGAATCTATGTACCCTAAGACTTGGAGATCATTATCACCATATACCAAGACGTAGTCTTGAGTTCTTCTTAGGTACTTAAAAAATCTTTTCATTGTAGTCTAGTGTTTCTCTCCATAGAAATATTGTAATGGCTTACCACTTCTACTACATGGCAGATATCTAGTCTACTACACATCATGGCATACATCAATCTTCCCATAGCCGATGTGTAAGGGCATCTGGCCATAGCTTTCTTTTCTTCAACAGATTGAGAAGCCATCCCTTTGTACAAGTGAATACCATGTCTTAAGGGAAGGAAGCCTTTCTTGGAATCATCCATACTGAATCTTTCAAGATTTTCTTGATGTCTCCTTGTTGTGATAGTCTCAATATCCTCTTTTCTCTGTTTCTTAACACTTTCAAACCCAAGATGTAAGAGGCATTTCTGAAATCTTTCATATCAAAGGTATTGGACAACCAGATCTCAACACTAGCCATCATACCTCTATCATTCCAAATGACAAGGATGTTCATCTACATAAAGTACAATGAACACGATGGCACTCCCACTAAGCTTCTTGTACACACATGGCTCATCCAGATTCTGCATGAAATCATAACTCTTTATGGTTTCATTGAATCAGATATTTTAACTATGAGAAGCTTGTTTAAGTCTATAGATGGATTTCTTTAGCTTGCGTACTTTTTCTTCCTCATCCATGAAGCCCTGGGCTACTCCACATAGATATCATCTTCGAGGTATCCATTGAGAAAAGAGGTCTTGACATCCATATGCTAGATGTCATAGTCTAGATGTGTAGCTATAACAAACAATGACCTCATGGATTTAAGCATGTCCACAAGAGAGAATGTCTCATCGTAATCGATGCCTTCTCTCTGTGTGTAACCTTTGGCTATAAGTCGTGCTTTGAAGGTCTCTACCTTCCCATCGGGTCCCATCTTTCTCTTGAAGATCCATTTGCACCCAATGGATTTGAACCCTTCAGGTGTATCTTTGAGGGTACATACACCATTCTTGTGCATGGAGTCTATCTAAGACTTCATTGTTAGCATCTAGCTATCCTTGTCACGATCACCCAAAGCTTCATCGAATGAAGCTGGATCATCATCAGACTCTTCTGATACATGGAATCCATGCCTTCAAGGTTGTCTTACAACCATAGATTTTTTTTTCTAAGAGGTATAGTCATGCCATTTTCATTTATCTCTTCAATTTCTAGATTAGGAACTTCGTCGGTCTCACTAGATTCGATTAGTTCCTTAACTTAATTATTTTCTTGACTTCTAAAGAATCCATCTTCTAGAAATTTGACGTCCCTAGAAACAAATACCTTTGAGTCTCGGGATCATAAAGTTGGTATCTAATATCGTTCTTTACGTATCCAATGAAGTAGCACTCTCTAATGCGAGATTTCAGCTTGCTTGTATCCATGTTTTTTAGCATGGACCAAAGAAATCCCAAATCCTAAAGTGTCGTACACTCGGCTTGGTACCATACCAAAGCTCATGAGGTGTTTTAAGTACAAATTTAGATAAAATCTTGTTTATGACATACGCTGCAGTCTCAACTGCATGTCCCCAGAAACTTAGAGATAAGTTTGCTTTACTCTCCATTGATTCACCATGTCCAACATGGCTCTGTTGCATCTCTCAGTAGTTCCGTTGAGTTGAGGAGTACCTAGAGGAGTGAGATTGGAAATAATTCTTCTCTTTTTAAGGTATTTTTTGAATTGATTTGAGAGTTATTCGCCACCTCGATCAGATCAAATTCATTTTATCTTCTTTCATGTTTAGTTCTCAACCAAAGCCATGAACTCTTTGAACTTTTCAAAGGTTTTATGTTTGTGATGCAGCAAGAAGACAAAACCGTACCGTGAATGGTCATCAATAAAGGTCACATAATATTGATGTCCATTTAGAGTCATAAGGAAAAGGACCACATACATCGGTATGTATTAGGTCTAATATACCTTCGCACCGTTCATCTTTATTAGTGAAGGGTCCCCTGGACATTTACCCATGAATACAATTCTTGCAAGTTGGTAAATTACGAACTTCTAGCAAATCTAAAGATCTGTCCTTTACCAGTCTATTGATCCTATCAACAGAAACATGCCTGAGTGTTTGATGGAAGATCATAGTTAAATGATCTCTGATGAATCTGTGATTCATCACTCTAAAAGTTGAAAATAGAGCTTTGTTCCCGAATAAATAGATGCATATTTCTACTTATATTGCATACTTAACATTCATGCATACATTGATAACATTTGCATTTTAGCATTCACATTTGCATTAAATAAGAAGCCAAGATCACTTGTAAAATATCCACCTATAAAACAACACCTCCATTATAATATATACACCTTTAGTTAATAATATCAGGAAGAAGGTCAGAGATCTCCTTTGTAAAACATCCATAAAAGCCCATAGTTCTCTTGTACCAACTCCAAAATAGGTCTACTCACTTTCAGATGAATACACATCCATACATCTTTAAAATGAGACTAATTTCATCCAATTCGGAGCTCGTAGGAAGAAGTTTGATTTTTGGGCCTCTATGTATACTATATATGTGTATACTTGTATTCCTGTATTTTTGTATCATATTTGACCTCATCTCCGTTTTTGGTCAACATGAAACTTGTAGATCTCATCAAGATCTACAACTTTCATGTTTTGAGTTTTTCCAAATTCGACCTCCTTCTCTCTCTAATCTCATTTCTTCTCGTAGCCACTCACAGCTGGCCACGTGGGGCCCTCTGATTGCGCCACGCGGCCCGCTCCCCTTGCCTTAGCTGCCCGCGCCCACAGCCGTTGGATCTTCATCCCGATCCAACGTTTGCGCCACCTCTACGTACACCCTTTATTCCCACCGTCTGGTCACTCCCCGCTTCTAATCCTCACCGCACGTCAGCGCCAAACCCAGAGCTCACCACGTGTCACTGTGAGCGTCGTTGGATGCAGGTCTAAGAGATTTAATCATCACCGCCCATCCTTCATCCAAGCTCGACCATACTATCAGCACCTTCTTCGCATCGCATCCGTCCGCTGGCGTCTCGACTCCGATGCGCCACATGGCAGCCCCACAGCCCTTGCACTCGACCTTTCCATCTGAGCCGCTAGCTCCGCAATCATCGCCAACCCTTCGATCAATAGCTGGAGTCAATCACGGCCGCCCGCTCACGCTTCATCTCCAACGCGACACGTGGTGCATTCAGCGCCCTCGATCGCTTCACCTTAGATCTTATCAGAACCGCTATCTGGCGCTTTGATCTGGGCCGTTGGATCACAAGATCCAACGGCCACGACTCCGTCTTCTACCTCTGGCCTCCCTCTCTCCCACAATCTCGATCTAGCGCGAGGGGCCGCCCCTTTCTATTTTCGTCTCCACCTCAGCCACCTTCTCCGATCACCAACACCACCACAACCATCACCACTCTTCCCCCATCCTTGCCAGCACCTCGCTCCCCACGACTCCCACTAGAGTCGCCCCACGACTTCCATGAACCTCACCTTGTCACCAGCTACCCCATCACCTTCACCCTATAAATCATCGTCCTCCGGACACATTCACGCCTATCCGTTATTACGAGAGGAACCCTTGAGCTCAGAGCAATCTATTGGTGACAGCAATTGAGGGCCTCTTCCAACACCGTCTATGGAGAAATCCAATTTCTCGAGGCCGCACGATCGAAATCATGCAAAACTTTTTGCATTGATTAGATACTTTACTTATGAATTATTAATCAATATTTTATCATGTTCTATGATCCAAAAATAGTAGCTAAAAACTCATAATTTTAATGTTACAGTGTTTAGACAAATTCAGACTCTGTGATCGTTTTCGACATTTGAATATTCTCCTGAATGTCACCAACCATTGGTGCATCTTCTGGGCATGAGTTCAGACCTTCTATACCTCATATATTCCCGAAAATATGTTTAAAAAAGGGGAGAAAAACAACAACTTTGAAAGTCACTGAATCATTTGAATCGTTAAAACTGTCACAAGACAATGTTCCCGATGATCGGGATAATCTAGCTTTGTTCATCAGATTTGGATGCAATACAAATACTCTAACTTATGTCTTTGATATCAATTTAAGGAAGTAAATAAACTATTTCTGAACTTCGCATCATAAAAATGTGGAAAATTAGCAAACTATTTGCATAATGAATTGTATGTTCATCGTATGAACAAGAAATTTCAGCACAACGATTTATACGTGACAAAACTATTAAATTAGGGAATCTATTATCCTATCACAGTTTCTAATATTCTAATAAATATTAAGATGAGATCATGGTTACCTCTTTAAACGTGAGTCTCTAAAGCAAGAGGCCTCCCGAATCAAGTCCAATCTGCAGTGTCTCTCTCATGCTTCACAGATGTCATCTTCACGAACAAGGCTTCAAGAAGAGGTGAGTATGAGTAGTATACACTCAAGACTCTTATCTTTCTCTAAGTCATAAAGGACTAGGGCTCTCCAAAACTCAAGTGAATAAAAGGGGAAGTCTTACTCTCCTTTTATACACATTGTACACGTCTATTGAAGAGTCTTCTCTTCAAGTAGGCGTGCGCCATGATGGCCCTTGGATTGTTGATAAAGGTCTTAATACCAAGTTCTTGTCTAATAATGCAATTATCTCCTTATTTATATCTAATTAATTTAAGTAATAAATCAAGCAATAAATCAACAAAGAGTTCAATTCAAGGGCTCTTTCTAGTGGCGGCATCTGTCAATAACATGCCCAAAAAATTCCATACATGGAATGAGATTGTTGCTAATTTATTAATTTATTAATCAATACATAATCCAACAATATTACAAGCCTTATTAGCAGTAGGACTTAATATAATGGAGCCATGTGTACAACCATTGCACACGCATCTTGACTAAATATAGTCATGGTTGTTGCCTTTTATTTATCAATCAATTAGCTTGATAATCACATTATCATTATTGGAGAAATTATGGAAATAATCCCTATAGCTTATGAATCCTACTCACAAGCACAAAAATATAAATCCAATTTACATCTACAAATTTATTGTGAATCAAATTCACACACAATTTCATGCCATGGAAATATTATGCAAATCATATTTTTATATATATATATATTATTTACATGAATAATGTTCATACACATTTTAATTATTGTGAACCATCATTCACATCAATTAATAAAATATATTTTATGAACCAAACACAAAAATACTCTCATGAAAAATGTAATTATAACAATTATTACAAAATTAAAATCTTTAAGTGAGAGTCCTAGTCCAATTAGGACCTTGATGAATATGTGATTCATCACTATAAAAGTTGAAAACAGAGCTTCATTCCCAAATGATTAATTACTTTTTATCATTTAGTCACATATTGACCCTCGTCTGCTTTCAGCATTCGCCTTTCGGCACTGGGTCCCTGAATCCCTTTTGCCTTCCCGATCCGGAGGCCCTCGTCTGCCGTCTAATAAGCTTGGACATTGGACTACTCGGAAAGGCAAGACATGGGACTAGTACCCTAAAGCTGACAACCTCACTCCCAACAAGTGCTCTCCGAACCAAGCTAGATAGTCTCCCATCACTAGGCTCACCAACCAACCTGGACTTTTCTTATTATATGTAAATAATATCCATATTTTAGCATTCATAATTGCAGTAACAAGAAGACAGAAATTGTGTGTGAATAATCACTTGTATAATATACCCTCCCCTATTTTTCTTTATTTTTCACTAACTCCAAACCTAATGAAATCAATTCCCTTGTGTACATATTACTAACAATATCAAAGGAAAAATCATAGGAAAACACCACCTAATATAATTGTCAAATAAATCCAAACCTTAGTTTTCAGACAAAATGTCGTAAATGCAAATATCTCTCGCATGCAGTATTCTATAAACCCCTACTCACTTTTAAATTAATGTACATTGAATTATGTATAAAAAAAATCAAATTAAAGAATCGTTATGTGAACCTTAGATTTTGGATCCTCACTGTATATTGTGTATATTGACCAATTTGACCTTATCATTTTATGTACAAAATTAGCTCTTTTTAAATTATTTCTCTTTCATTTATTTCTTTGATTTATGTTTTAATAAAAATGTACAAAAGTTATAAATCTAAAATGAGTTAAAAATAAAAGAAAATGAATCATTTTGAGTCTGTGAATTTAGTCTGTACATAAGTCCCATTTGTTTTTTCACTATCTTGTTAATGATTGAAAATCTTAAAAAAATAGATTAAGTGGTAAATATTTCTTTTATATTTTATATGATTTTATTTTGAATTATCCCTTAATAAAAATCAAAATAAAAATTTTCAAAACCTAAAAATTCAGGTATTCTATGTACATATAATACCACCAAAAATATACTTTGTACATATGATATTTTTGATTTTGGTCCCTTCACGGAAGTTGTAGATCTCATCGAGATGAACAACTTTCATGAAGGATTTTTTATTTGAGTACATTTCTATTTTATTTTGATTTTTAGTTATTTTTGTTTTTTAATTTTTCTAGGAGCGACATGTGGCAGCTCCTGGAGCCGCCACACATCACCTCTTAACTCATTTACCGCCTATCTATTGGATCGTTAGATAAAGGGTTCTTCATCCAATGATATTAATTATTTCTACCTTTTATTTTATTATTTATTTAATTTCTTTTTATTTTAATTTATCTTATTATTTCTATGCCATGTGGTACATGTCTAGCCCTTCGACTTGACCCCATCGGACGACGGGGACTTCATCTCCCACCTCCGAGTTTATCGATTGGCCCTCGATGCCTCTCTACAACGACATATGTTCCTCCGCTTGTGTCGCTCGCCTTCCTCCTCTCTCTCGCACCCATGAATCTCCCCCGCAACCACCGATTGACCACGTCCCTCTCTTTCACGTCGTCCCACTCTCTTCTCTTTGTGTGAAACCCTAACACCCTCTTGTCAAAACCCATTCACCGCCAAACATCATAACATCACATGCCAGTCTTCATATCACAGAGGGAGAGAGAAACCATCTGCCTCTAGAGCAGCTCCGGTGACAGTGGAACCCCTCCACTGTAGGAGACAACTACCAACATCTTCCAATCAGGGTGAGGTTCACAGAGATCTATTCCTATGGGTTGCAACTGATCCCCTTGCTGCTCTAGCTTTGACCTCATCGCCAAGGTCTTGAGGTGGGGACGTGGTGGAGACTCTTGATCTTCTACACCTTGCATGCGAGTTCGACACATCTCCTAGGTAACACCCTTCCTTCTCCCTATTGCCTTCTTCTTTTTCCTTAGGCTTAGGCTTTTCCTCTTTTCCCACTTCTTCCTCTCTCTCTTCCATTATTCTTCTTCTTCTTTCATTCTTGTATTCGTCTCATCTCATCTTCTCCCTTTAGATTCCATCACCAAATTACACCCCATCTTTCCTCATCTATCGCTTCTGCATTCTACCTATCTACAATCTCTCACACCCTCGGCTCCTCAGTCCCTCATCTTCACCAGGAGCACACACACATCTCCTATGTTCCTCTCATCTTCCCCAAACCATCTTCATCGCGGGTCAGTCGTGCCCTTGACCTAAGGTCTCAGATTGTTCACACTGCCTTTCTCGATCGTTCCTCTGTCGACCGTCACCAGCACCTCCTACATTCCCTCCATCGACCAACATCAACTCGGCTTCAACGAGCCTCCAACATTCTAGGCATACAGCTCATGTTCGATCAAGAACAAGAAACATCCCATCCGTCCATTCATGCCCAAAGATACACCATTGGATCAAGCATCACTAACAGTCTAGACCTAACATCCTGGCCTCCATCCATGCCACTAACCTTGGGTCACCCGAACCTTTAGTTTCCCGCCACGTGGAGTCGTGGAGCCACAACATGCTCAAATCTGCAGTGCCTCATGCACCACTCACGTGGGAGAGGGTCAATTTGTAGAGATGCCCCTACTTCCGGGAGATTCACCAATAGGTTCACACACCTTACACGTATGGCACACTCCTACTTGAAAAATTACATAAAAACCCTCGCGGTTTAGTTAATTAAATAAGTGCTTTAATGTGCTATTTACTATGGTTATTTAAATTCTAACATTGCATTCATACCCCTATCCTTAGATATTAGTTTGATCCTTCATTCTGTGTCATATTTTTATTACAAAAATTACATGTTGTGGTGTAATTAATTCTCTTCGTTGTGAACCATTTTAGGGAATTTTATGAGAATTGATTGATTTATTATATTTATTATGATGAAATTTATCATATTTTACCTATATATGATTGGAATTTCATAGTAAATTATTCATTACTCTAAAAATTCAAAAAAAAGAACATTTAGTAGATTTAATTGCTCTATGTAATGTGCAAAAATTTTCCTCATTTACATGCATATTTTGCTTAAAATAAAATGTACAACGATTTGAGTAATTGAATTTTAATTCCTTGTAAACTTAGTATTTTCAGATCTAAATTTTTTCCTCGATACCTAGTAATTAGATACATATAGGATAATTTTTTAACTATTAAGATTGTTATTTATTTAAATTAAATTACTCTAGTTCACCAATGTTGCATCACTTAATTCTCAAAAATATAAAAAAATCATAATAGCTTAATTTTGCATGCATTAACATTTTGACCAAGTTTGAGAATTTTTTTGGACATCATTTGATTAAATTTTGTAATTCGCCCCTTGGAGTTTGTCACATTTACATTTCATTCATTAATTGATTAAAAAATCTAAAAAATCCTCCTAAAAAATTGAGTCTCTAAATTATGTGAAAATCATCCTAAGAAGACAGTTACCTACTTATGATCGACCTTGAGCTTGCCCAAGTAAAATAAGTTCGTCCACTTTTGGACTTTAATTAATTCATTATTTCAATGGTTTTTGATCAGTCCTAGGTTGCATGGTACAACAAATCAACGATATTAGATAGGGAATTTTTAGGATTCTTCAAATGTTGTCATTGTCGGGGAGACTCGGTTAAGGATAATTTTTAGAAAATCTAAAAATTAGGTTTTTACACCCCTCAAGTAGTATGACCCCCGATCTTCTTGTAATATATTGCTCTATTTAGTTTTCATCATTTTTCTTTATTTTATTTTATTTATTTTATTTGTGTATATCTCTCTCTGACATAATCTTAATTTTTGTGCGACAGACCCAACGCATCTAGGGAAGTTTTTCAGAACAGGTGCAATAGAGGCTGGCTCTTCAGGAAACGAGCCGACTGAAGGACGCATAATAATTAAGATCGAGTAGAGTCTTGAGTGAGTGTAGAATCCTTAGGTTTTTAATTTATGCATTTATTTATTTTTTTGTAAATAATTATAATAATTACACATTTACAATGATTCCCATTTGGGATCTTGTGTGTGTAAATTGGACTTGGACATTCTTTTTCTTATGGTGTGTCGAGACTTGTTTCACTCTCATGTGGAGGGTGGGGCTTGACTTGAGTGGCTCGTAGGTTAGACATGCACTCGCGTCTCTTAGAGCTTTTCATAGGACATATTTTATGCTTGTGCTCGTTTAATCTAGGACCACACTTCACACTTGATAATACACACCTTAGATCATTCTACATAATCAAACTGAAATTATTTCTTTCCTGCTAATAGAACTTTTTGATAGGTGCAATTTTTCTGACTTGCATATTCATTTAGTTAAAAATTTTCAAATATGTGATACATCCCATATGAAGATAATGAAGATCACTATAAGTATTCTTACTTGAGCAAGCATCATTGTTTTCTGACTTACATCAGCTTTCTCGTCTCCTTTCTCTTAGTGTGTTATCACTTAGGATATAAAAATTGGGACTGAATAATTAGCATGATTTGATATCTGGATTTAAGCAGGTGATCACAACATTAAAATATGGATTGTTAATACAGTTTGACCAAAAAAATAACTAAAATTAACATATGTTTTTGGGAGAGCAACCCCAACTTATACGCATGCACATACCTCTAGACAGAGTGGGTGAGGATGGGTACACTAAGGTTAGAGCACAAATCCCTAGAATTGTGCCATAAGTCTCTAGGTCTGACTCTCATGGGCTTGGGAGCTGCAACCGCTTGACTTCAACATTAGAGAGATGTTTAGGTGCACATCTTCTCTCTAACGAGTAGCCCTACATATCATCTCTTTGATTGGGATATAGTGGGAGCGTATGCTAGGCGTCAAGTAACTCACCTCGTTTGCTTGTATAACAAGATTGTTTTATCACTTAATTAAAATTTAACAGATAACGATCGTACCTTTGTGACCATCATCGCGTTAAGTTGGTGAAACTAGGATTTGCTCTTACGTTTGTTTGTGTGTTATTCTGTGTACTTGCATGTTTTCTACCTTGATCTGCTTTCGTTTCATACACTTCTTTTGAAGATGTTGGGATATTGGTCTTCATACCCAGACCCTACGGGTCACTTCCCTTCGACCATACACCAATCATCTTCATCTTCTCCATATTCCATGTACCCTCCACCATCTGCGGGAGACCCATACCTATGGTCAGTTCCACCTCACTCCAACTATGAAGTCAAACCTCTGACTGAATTCTCCACTTCTTTGCACTTCTCAACCCCTCACATTCTTAGACTCATGATCCACTTCCATCCTAGGTTGACTCACCATATTCTCGAGCGCTTGCTGGAATCATGAAACCATTTAAAGATCAAGCCACTATTGAGACAGATGACTGGCAGAGTTATTTACCCCAATAGACCTCATTCTCTTCTCATATGAATGTTAGACGGGTCAACGATTGGCACATAATGACTTGATCTTAGGATATAACATGGTCTCCAAATCAAACCGAATGGAGAGGCATGCACCTTATGATTTTCTGGATTTGATTGACCTTAGTAATCAAGCTCGCATTGACCAACCCTCATACCACCCATTCGGAGAGCTTACACATACATGGGATTGGACTCATAAGCTCGATCTACAAGCCCCTTGTCTATTGACTCCACCATGTGAGGCTCCGATCATATACCATATGATCGGTCCATACTTGACCTAGCATTCCATGATAGAGTTAAGGTGTGTTGAGTATGAGACTCTATGTTCTCAACAGTATACTCCAACTGAGCAGACTTCTCCCATGATTTGTCATGAGAACTTTATGGATGATGATATTTCTAGAATTGTTAAAAGATATGAATTAATTGAGACCAAGTTGAGAAATATTAATGACATATTAGTTTCATTTGTTTCCAGCTCAAGTATGAAAGTGGAGAATGAAATGAGAAAATTTAATATTGAAAATCTAGAGGACATCAGGAAACCTACACACTCTGTAGATCTGTAGTCCATTCTACCTCACTCTTCTATTAATGACTTGTCCTCCAATCTAGAGTATGCACATTCTCATATTCCTCCTTCACCTATCAAAAAGATCAAAAAATGAAAATCTCAAAAAGATCCAAAAAAATCGAAAAACTGACAAAAAAAGGAAAAAAGTTAAAAATGAAAAAGATTTAAAAATTTTGGATCCTGCCCTTAGGGAATCGATTGCTAAAGAACTGATTCTTGAGCTTCCCTTAATAAAGGTCATAGATCACTCTCTTGGCCTCAAAAGATTTGTCACAAGTTAATTGATGCCTAAGAGGTCGGGAAATAAGAGAATAAGGACTGAAAGACATCTAGTGTCTATGGCCACCACCTTGGTGGTGTGGAGAAAGTCCAAGAGGCATAGAGTGAAGCGGTTGTCCAGAGTTGACTGTGAAATCAGAGATACCACATTTACCCATGCTCAGATATATGGTGACTCTCATCTATAAATATCCTCCCGACTTCCGTATTTGACAAGCTTAAACTCAGACTACTTAGGAAATCAAGAGTGATCGTTCAGTTGGTTGATCGATCCATCAAAACGGTCGAGATGGATTATTTCAGTCATCATCACTTTTCAAGGTCTCCACTTAAAGTGGACTTTACAGTCATTAATATTGAGCACCAAAGAGAGTTCACCCAATCTCCTATTATTTTTGGGAAGCTATTCTTACCCTTTCTTAAGGAAACTATAGATTACGAGACTCGGACGATCAAGTTTCTAGCATTGGGTACACAACAGCTTCACCTGACCTTTAAGGACACAAGTCCACCCTAGGCAACCCACATAGCTATAGACTGCCATGATTATCAAGAGGTAGATGAGTCCCACCTCTCTGCTACACTTGAGACATTAGTTGTCGAGCCGACCATTGGTCATGGGACGCCTCACACCTCGAGACCTCCACATCTATTCGAGGACTTCCTAATTACCAATCACAATTTACCTTATCCCCTGATGGAGATTTTGTACATCACCAAAAGATGAAAGGTGAAATTGCATATTGCTTGCCTCACCATCGTCGTGACAACTTCTATAGAGGACTCACAACTAGAAGCTATCCTTGATTCAGACCCACTCTTTTTTAATTGTCTTGACCATTTTGATGATGCAATTTCCATGCCTGCACTGCCACAACCAATTGACCCCTCACATATATTACATTCAGGACCTTCAACAAAGGAGACAATCGGGACTCGCTTGACCCTTTTCAAGAAAGTGGATGCCCCATCCTCTAGTCGGTTATCTAGTAAGAAGAAGTTGATTCCTTGAGGTGTTCCTTCGAACCTCTCAAGGCGTGTCACTCTCCTCTTCCTCTTAATGCTTCAGGTTCTAGAAAATAGGTTAAGAAAGTTGCCTTCGACATACCGGATAAGGGATTTTCTGAGGATTCCTCATCAGGTCCGGATGAGGTGATCTATATGAGTGAGCTCAGTTCGGTTGTTCTTAAGCCTATCTGAGCAAGCAACCGTGTGTCGAACCCCATTAGACGATCCTTCACCTCACTATTATTCCTTTAGGGACGATTCCGATAGAGATACACATGGACAATCCTTACCTCCTCGATCCCACAATAAGGTTCATCACAAACCTTCTTGATCCGTGTATATTCTCACTCTGTATAGATGTTGTTCCCTCCCTCTCCCATGATTCTCATCACTTAGGATATACTTAGGATGACCAGATCCTAAACATGGTTGGGTGAGTGACCTGAGTTGATCTTTCTTTCCTTTTTCATTTTCCTTTGTATATTCTACATATCTCATCAGGCTCCCACTCCTGCTCTTCTATAATTAGGCTGACTAGAGCCGAAGTATAGGGGATACAGATGCCCACCTTGTATAATATATCATTCATTCTCCTCTTGACCTCAACCATCTTGATTTTGCTCTTCTTCTACAATTAGACTGACCAGAGCCTAAGTATAGGGGAAAGGTTGACTTCTATTCATTTCACTCCCTTACGCTTAACACGAGTTATGTCTCTTCCTCGCTTTTTGTGCTCTAAGGACATAGCACATATTAAGATATATACAAAACCCATAGCTCATACTTTCATGTATTTTATGTGTATAATATTCAATAAATACGGGAGAGGTAACCACTTGTAAAAATTATCAAAAAAGATTTTGTAAAATATGTGCAATTTGAAATACATGTAAAATTTGTACATTTCTTGTAAAAAAAATGAAGTTTTGTAAAATTTGTATAATTTATATATTGTATATATGATGAATAATTTGCATTATCTTGTGTAAATAATATTCTTTTTATAATATTATTGTAAAATTATTGTAAAATAGTTGAAAATAATACTTCTGTTGTAAATTATTTTAAATTAAGTGTATAATAAAAATTTTTCAATTAAAATGACTTCGCATTCATTCCTTCATTTATTAAATTAAAAAAATTGTATACATATACATTTCATTAGCATATCATACACATGCATAAAGTGGAAAGCCATCAGGTTCTGAACCGTCTCGTGAGTGAAAACCGAGCATGGACAGGACTTGACTTTAATCTTCTTAAATTTTAGAGGAACTTCACTGAGAAGTAGAATTTTAGAAACTTCAGGTCATAGACTTAATTCACCGAGTTCCTGCAAGAAAATGTCTAGAGTAGAACTCTTAGTATCTAACGTGGTCACCTCATTCTGAGTAGACTCTTGGATAGGGAACTAATTTGTACTCTACATGGTGTACTTAGCACAACTCAGACGGAGTGTTGGAAGACTGTGAATCTTTTTCTTTGGTAGCATAGACATCTAAAGATAGGAGTAACATGTTGAAATAAAGCTTCGGGTGAGAAATGGACTACTAGCACAATTTTTTCTAAGATCTCAAAATTTGGGTAGAAAAAAGATTCTATACCCGTCAGGGCATAAGAAGATCAATGCAGAGCAATCACAATTCATACCAAAAAGAAGCCAATTCCTAAAGAACATCATTTGACCACACTGGTCAAAGCTTCAGATAGCCTGCAAATCTTGGTGGAGACTTGGCTACACTGGCCAAGCTTCACGGGAGATGTGACTACATAGGTCACACTCCAGTTCTTTTCCCCTTCTTCTAAACTTGTCCCTCTATATTCGTTGTGAACTGGCACATACATGAACTTAGAAGGAAATACCTGACTACTCGAGGAAGGGTTGCTCGAGGAGGAGATTGCATGGTAGTTCGGCATCTTGTATGAGAAGAGCTAACACCCCTCACACACAAGAGACATTTATTCAATGTTCATGTGGGATACTTTGGGAAGGGGTTGATCTAAGATGACTTCTGAGTCTGACCTGGATGATGACTTGTACAACTTAGAGACTGGTGTTTTTAAAACCCTAATTATCATGAGGAGTTCTTCCACACTATTAATCTAAATGTCGAGCCGAGCTCCATTTTTACCTTTTGTTCATGACATTGGTATGGAACCCAATCTCATTTCACTTATGCATTCATGTTAGTTGCTCGAGGATAAACAAGATTTAAGTATAGGGGGTTGCTGAATCTATGACTCACCACTTTAAAAGCTACAAATAAAGCTCCATTCCCAAGTGATTGAATTTTAACATTTATATTTCATATTTATCATTCATGCATATGCAAATAATATCCATTTTTAGCATTCATAATTGCAGTAATAAGAAGATAGAAATTGTATAAATAACCACATGTATATTATAACTTTCCCTATTTTTTATTTTTCACCAAGTCCAAACCCAATGAAATCAATTTTTTTGTGTACATATTACTAACAATAATAAAGAAAAAATCAAAGAAAAATACTAACTTGTATAATTATCAAATAAATCCAAACATGAGTTTCCAGACAAAAAAGCAGTAAACGCAAATATCTCTCACATACAGTATCTTATGAACACCTACTCACTTCTGAATTAATCTACATTCAATTATCTACAAAACAAGAACAAATTCAAAGAATTGAAGTTCATATGTGAAACTTGAGTTTTGGGTCCTCATTATTTATTGTATATATTGACTAATTTGACCTTATCATTTTATGTACAAAATTACCTTTTTTTAAGTGTTTTCTTTTCATTTATTTTCTTTGATTTATGTGTTAATAAAATGTGAGAAATTTTCAAATCTAAAATGAATAAAAATCAAAGAAAATGAATCATTATGAGTTTTTATATTTAGTCTGTATATAAGTCCCATTTATTTTATTTCCTTATCTTATTAATTATTGAAAATCCTATAAAAATTATTAAGTTGTAAATATTTCTTTTATATTTTATTTGATTTTATTTTTATTTTTATCTTATTAAAAAATCATAATAAAATTTGCAAACCATAAAAATTCAGGTATTCTATGTACATAGAAGACCACAAAAAATACACTTTGTACATATGCCATTTTTTGATTTTGGTCCCTTCATGAAAGTTGTAGATTACATCGAGATGAACAACTATCATGGAGGATTTTTTATTTTGAGTCTATTTTCTATTTTATTCTGATTTTTTGTTATTCTCAAAGAGAGAATACATTATATATAGGTAGTAAAAAATTTTGCAAGTAATTTTAAAGTATTAAAAATATTTATTTTTATTTATTTGTCTTATTTTTTAGATTTTTAATTTGTATTTAATGTAAAATTAATTATGTATATTATTACACTAATTTTATTTGATTTTTAATACATAATAAACACATAAAATATAAGCACCATAATATAGTTATTTAAATACAATAATTAGGATTATTATTTATAAAGAATTAATTAAAGTTAATTGTTAATTATAGTTAATGATTTAGTTAGCTAGAGAGATAATATATATAAATAATGTTGATAAATATGAGATTTATCACCCCCTATACTTAAGTTAAGCTCATCTTCGAGCTTATAAATAAAGAATAAATTAATGAGTTAGTTAATTTCCTAACATATGCATGTGTAGAGACAAGGCTTAGTCAATTCAGAAGACTCAGTTTTAGATATACTAAAACTTTAAGTTGAACCATGTCTAAATTAAAAGGCGAATTCAACTTCTCTAATCATCAAACTCTCTGAAAATACATAGATATAATATGTATGACTTTATGTATTGACTGCACTCACAAGAGTATAGTTGAGACGTCACCAAAGATCCAGTCCAAGATGCTCTCTTAAGGGCCTAATCCTCAACATTAGGGAATAGATCTAGTCTTGCTTCAATCCATCGCCTCATCAGTTTGTCAGACTTAAAAACGTAAATGGAAGGCTAGTTGACGGAGTGATTAGAGTTTGTATCATTTCTTCTCTCCCTCTCATTAGAACAAGGGTCCTCTCAAGTGCCTTAATAATTCAACACAATTATTTTTGTTGCTAATCATCGTGTCCATCAAAAGGAGCTGAGTCGTATGTACTTGTTTTCATGGGGTATGTCTCTTCTGACTATCTACCATACTTTGCTACACCCGGACTTGGATCACTATATGATGCAGAACTCTTTTTGAGGTACTATCTCGACTCATAAAAGACTAAGATTTTGGTCCAAATGGACACTTAAAAGTTTAGGAGCGCTCACCACTGGTGTAAGCTTTTTTATTTGACTTTGTAATGCATGAGCTTTC
Organism: Ottelia alismoides; assembly: GCA_037367405.1. Lineage (NCBI taxonomy): Eukaryota > Viridiplantae > Streptophyta > Magnoliopsida > Alismatales > Hydrocharitaceae > Ottelia > Ottelia alismoides. Next base: position 443,410 of record JAZKJV010001537.1, on the reverse strand, counting down.
TTTTCTTTTATTTTTGGCTAACTCCACTACTTTTACCAAGAATTGGCGCACACCGATCAACAGTTTGTTCATTTCATCATATCCTGGCACTTAGGTATATATCAAGAGACTAGTATAAGAACCATGTTTTCATACTGTCTAAGGTTGGTGATGCTGAGGTTTAATGAAGCCTTTATTAATTTTATCCCATCATTGAGCATCATAAGATCAGGTCAAAACTCAAATCTCAAGTCCTGATTCCTCGAGTGAAACCTCAACTCATTTCATCACAAATGCAGTCATGCACTTGAGTGCATGTCATATTCTTTAAGGATAAGATTAAACATGCAATATAGCATACAAATCTTTCTAACTATGAATTATTAAGTCTAAGTCTCTAACAATTAAGATGGGTTAACTTTGAATTTTTGAACATCATAAACTAGGTGATATGAAACTCAGCAAGCCTTGAGTGAATGTATAAGTATCAGGGAAACACCACTGATTAGTTAGTATTTTTGTTATTTTCTTTTTTTCCTTTTTAAAAAAATTGAAGAATTTGTGAAGATATACAAAAAAATATGTTATAGTGTCAAAACAATATGTACCCTTTCCAAAAGAAAATTTGTAAAATAATTTACAAACCATATCAAATAGATAAAAAATTCCAAATATCAACTTCTCAGACCCATAGACCATAATAAATATACAAAACATTTAAAAGTATGAACTATGAATAAAAGTATATATGCAATAAACACACACTCACCCCTATACTTAGCTTGTGTTATGTACTCATAACACAAAGTGAAATGAAAGACACAACTCATACTAAGCATAAAGCGGAAGAACACGACATGGATATGAAAACCGGCCAGACCCCTCTATACTTAGGCTTTAAATAGCCTAAGCGTATGGTCGAAAGACACATAAATTGTGTACAAAAGAATAGAAATAAATAGAGATCAACTAAGAAGAAGAGGGAGTCCCCCTCCCTATACTTAGGCTGAAAATAGCCTAAGTGTAAAGAATTGAATGAATGATAGAAGGACCAAAGAAATGACGAAAGATAACCTAAAATAATATACATAACAAGGGTTGGGTTCCCCCTATACTTAGGATCTAAATAGGCTAAGTTAGGAGTAAGAAGCTAAAAAGGAAAGAGTCCAAACCCTAAAAGAATAGATCAAATGTTAGTAAAAAGAATAGATATATTTACAAGATGTTGAATATGTTAGATTTGAATCCTCAAGCTACGACTTCATGCTTTATATGAAATATCTTCGAGAGACTCAATCGACATGAAGTCAATTACCTCAACTGGAACCAACCATTCTTTAGATTCTACAAAGTGCTTCAACAGTTGGTCGTTGACCAGGAAAGAATGTGCACCATCTATGAGATCAACAATCTCTATACTTCCACTACTTTGCACTTCCTTCACTATATAGGGACCCATCCATTTAGACTTTAATTTCTCATAAAAAATCTTCAACTTAGCGTTAAACAACTATACCTTTGTCCTGGTACAAAGCTCTTGCATCTAATATGCATTTCATGCCACTTCATAACTTTGTCCTTATAGATCAAGATGATGGCATACACTTTATTTTTTGTTTATATTAACTCATTGAGGTTCAAGTCTCGGCATAGTTTTCCTAGGTGACAACTCCAATTTATTTTCTTTATTTCCCACCCAGACTTGTGAATCAATTTAGCAAGTAAATGGCATAACTTACCATAAATCATTTTAAAAGGTGAAGTACCAAGTGGAGTCTTGTAGGCTGTCATATAGGCTCATAGAACTTGGTCCAATAGCTAATTCTTCCTATCAGAACGGAATAACTTCTGTAGAATACTATTCACCTCCCTATTTGAAACCCCTACCATGTCGTTCGACTGTGAGTGGTAAGGATTAGCAACTCTGTGTTTAAACTTGTATTCCTTATCTAAAGATTTCTTCTCTCTATTAACAAAATGACTACCTCCATCAGAAGTTAAAATTTCAGGAACTATGAACCTTGAAATGATATGATCCTTAATAAACTTACAGAAAGTCTTGTTGTCTACAGTTCGGGTTGGGATAGCCTCCACTCACCTTGACAAATAATCAACTGCTAACAAGATGTACTTAAATCCATTGATGTTAGGAAAGGGGTCCATGAAATCTATGCCCCATGAATAAAAAATATCAAAGAAAATCACCGGTTGCATGGGCATCTCATCTCTATATCCAACAGTCCCTCCCATCCTTCGACAAATAGGGCACTACTGTACAAAATCCTTAACGTCTCTAAACAAGGTTAGCCGAAATAATCCACATTAAAGTACCTTGTAAGTGGTTCTTTTACTCGAATGGTGTCCTCCAACTTCTAAGGAATTACAATATGTGAGGACACTCTAGTATTCCTCCTGATGATTATAGCTTTTTCTAGACACAATCTGGTCCTTCAAAGAAAAGGAACAGATATTCCATTGGTATCTCCTTGAATCTGACTTCAGTCGGTAAATACTGCTCCTAGTTCAACCATGGAGAATTTGCTTGGAGACAAGATAGTTCACCATGTTGGCATACCACAGAAGTGAATTGACCACACAAATTGACTCATCTGGAAAGGTTTCATTGATTGGCTCTGAGTCAAGGGAAACCTTCAACTCAAAATGGGACAAATGATCAGCCACTATGTTCTTAACTCCAGGTTTATCCTTAATCTCCAAATCAAACTCCTAGATTAACAAGATCCACCTAAGAAGATGTGCCTTGACGTCCTTCTTTTCCATGAGATATCTAATAAATGTATAATCTGTGTAGATAGTCACCTAGAGCCTAAAATACATGACCTAAACTTCTCAATGGCCCAAACTTCTACGAGCATTTACTTTTAGTAATTGTATAATTTTTCTATACTTGATCTAAAACTTTGCTTGCGTAGTGAATAGCAAATGGAATCCCTTCTCGTCGTTGACCTAATAAAGCTCTTATAGCAAAATCTGACGCATCGGTCATGATCTCAAAGGGAAGAGACCAATCAAGAGCTTGCAAATTGATGAGTCACAAATCTTTACTTTCACAAGCACAATAGCCTCAAGACACATGTGATATACAATGAACTCTGCAACTTTTCCTAAGAGATCAATCAATGGTCGAACAATCTAAAAGAAATCATGAATAAATCTTCTATAAAATCCAACAAGCCCCAGAAATGACATAACTGACTTGATGTTGGTTGGTGAATCAAGTTTCATGATCACATCCACCTTGGCAGGGTCAGCCTCCATTCCCTTCTTGGAGATGACGTACCCCAATATGATACCCTCCTTTACCATAATGACTCTTTTTCCAAGAGAATACCAGATTCACCTACCTACACCTTTGAAGTGCTCAGACCAAATGCGTTAAACATGGATCAAATGAATCACTATGGATCGAGAAATCATACATGAAGACCTCCAAGAAATCCCCCACCATTTCAGTAAATACAATGATCTGTATCGCTAAAAAGTACATGGGGAATTGCAAAGCCCAAATAGTATGAGCCTGAATGCCTAATTGCTGAAAGGACATGTAAATGTGGTCTTTTCCTGATCTTCATGGGTGATGGATACTTGATTGTAGCTCAAGTATACATTAAAGGAAATAGAATAACTCTTTCCTCGCTAGTCTCTCTGAGGTCTGATCGATAAAAGGCAAGGGAAAGTGATCTTTCATGGTCACGACATTCAGGCGTATGTAATCCGCACAGATGCACCACGACGTGGGTACTCGTGTCCTTGTTGGTGACTATCTAAATTCCTGACTTCTTCGGGACAACATGAAGGGGGCCACCCACTTGGAGTTTGAATGGGGTAAATAAAACCCGCTCCACACCATTTCTTTATCTCTTTCTTAACTACTTTATGTAGATTAGGATTTAATCTTCTATGAAACTCACGGGAAGGCATGGCATTATCCTCAATGTAAATGTGGTGTGAACAGAGTGTATGGTTTATACCCACGAGATTCGACACGATCCAACCTATAGCCTTGCGGTTCTTCTCTAAAAATTCTAACAACTTAGACTCATGTTCTACATTTAGCTTAGAACTAATGATGACATGAAATCTATATTTGGGGCATGCAAGAAAGGTGTATTTGAGTGTAGGAGGTAACAGTTTTAGATCTGACAGAATAGAATCATCAATCAAATCTGGTTGAACCATCTCTGAATCTGGTTTTGTGATGCATGAAGGTGGAAATAACTCAATTATGCTTGCCACCAAATCTATTGTGTAAGGTATCAGATCACCAAAGAAATGTGTTAATTCATCCAAAGCCACATCCGAATCGTAATCTACATCCCTTGACTATTCCGATGAAAAAGGAACTAACAGATTTGAAGGGACCCCTAAGTCATCAAGGGAGTAGGATGATGATCCACAACTCAAGAACTTTGGCAAGACCTCATAAATTTCATCGTGCATTCCTCTCTAAATGAGAAGGTCTTGCTCAGTTCTGTAGGATTCTGTTTCCATACTTCGACTGTGCTTACAACTCTGCAATCTTCTTCTGATGACGAAGAGAACTATGTGCTAGATTCTAAGTCATGTCACTGTCATTTAGTCTGCTTCATTTTAAGTTCCACTTCTCTGCCTGGGGAATAGAACGTCATCATCCCTGTCTGATAATCAAAGGAAGCTCCAGTGGTCCTAAGGAAAGGTCGCCCAAGGATGATTTGTGAATCTCTCCAATGATCGGGGATATCCATATCAAAGATAGTGACGTCCACCATGTAATCTTGTCCCTCAATCTTGATGATAATATTTTTAACTTCACCATTAGCTTTCTTCGTAGACTTGTCTGCAAACTTAAGTAATGATCATGATTAGCGTAATGGTCCTAACTCTAATTTTTCATACAAATCCAAGGGTAGTAAATTAATTGATGAACCTTCATCGAGGAGAGTGTGTGCAAATGTTTTGTCATCAATATGACTCACCACATAATGTGCACTCATGTCTCTCTTCTTTCATGGTAGTTGTTGATTCTTGAAACAATATGTTGTGGCAACCGATAAGATATGTCTCTTTACATATCTGTTCAACTTCTTCCTATTAACCCTAGTAGGTGTGCAATGCATCTTCGGGTATTTCTAGAAAGTAGGGTGGTTGGCCACATACCCATCAAAAGGAACTTTAACCACAATATTATCTCTACAAAATCGTGTTATTTCTATATTGTCTTTTTGAATCATTTTAACGATGTGCTTTCCTGCCATTAGAGCACGGGGGAAAGGGATTGAACAATCAGAAGATGAATGACTTGAATCATAAACTAAAACATTTCTTTTTATTCTTTGAATCAAGGTTCTTCATACATGAATTTTTAATAATAAACTTAGAATTTAAAACATTAATTTCTACTAAAGGTCGGGGAATATCTTCTGTTGGTATATTCTCTCCAATCGAAGGTGCATGGTCCTCTATAGACTCTGAATATGTTTCATGCTGGGAATGCGCTCTCATACTCCTCCTCCTCTCCCTACCCATGGAAGATATCTTCGTTCTTTGAATGGGATACAACTACCGATGCATGTGCTCTTCATCTTCTGAAGACTCCTTAGGTAGAGCTTCAGAAACAGTCACGTCCATCTCCCTCACCCAGTCAGGTACGACCATAGTCCTTCCACTCCTGAGTGACATATCATTACAATAAAAATGAAAGATCTCATGCTCAACCTTAGATGAGTCCAAGTAATATACCTGACCATATTGTTGACATTGTTGCATCTTGTTTAGGTTTTTGGAGTTAGCCTAAACTTGGGGGGAATGGATGTTGAAGATGTTGACCGCTCGTCCTGTCAACGGGATAAACGATTGATATCACACCGCATATCATGTATTTCGTTCATGTAGGAATGAAGCTCTTGGAGTATCCACCTCTGAAAATCTGTGGTTCCAAAGGAAGATGGTTGTTGCGGCTGGAAAGAAGAAAAAGGAAAACGTGAAGACCAACCTTGATGGCCCTAAAACTGCGTTTGTGGTGGTTGTTGTTGAAAAGATGGGCCGTGATGGTTCAAATGGTACGTCGATTATCGAACGTACTGTTGTTGCTACCTCGACTGCTAGGAGTGGTAGGTGTTAGGGCTTTGTTGTGCAGGAAGAGTTTCGGGAGTGAAAGCGATGTTGTAAAAAGTAGAGGAACGCTGGTAAGGTGAACAATCACCCATACTTCCCTACTCAGAAGTGTCTTGTGTGTACCACACACCGTTCACATCCTAAACCTCAGAAGGTTCCTATGTACCTTTCTTAATTGATGGAGGTTGTTGCTGATAGGAATGGGTAAGAGACTAGTCCTCTACCCATGGTTAGGGTGGCCCTGACATCTGTTGCTCATGTACATGATGTACATGGTATACAAGAGGAGTAGATGCAGTCACGACAGGTACATTTGTCCTAAGTACCTTCTCTGTCAACTATACCATCTACTTTGGAAGTTGTGATAGGTTGATATCCAGCTCATTCTTTCTCTTGTCAACCCTCTCAACGAGCAGTCAACTTATCTGCTATGATTCCCATGCCGGGAATCAGACCCTCTGAGAGGTCAATTGTAGCCTTCTTTCCCCCTTTAGATAAGAATGATATGGGGACTCTGTATACACCCTACTAGGAGTCTGTGCATGGTTTCATATCGACCCTTTTTTTAATACCTTCCAGATGGTATCCATACCATATGACACATAACTTCCTCCATAGGCAGTACTAACCAAACCCTGCACTTTAGGGTTAAGACTACTGTACACTGATTGAACGAGGATGGTAGGCTTAACTCCATGATAAGGACACTTCTATAATATATCCTTGAATCTCTCCCAAGTATCACAAAATGACTCGTTCGGTAATTGGGAGAAACTCGTGATGTGAGATCACATAAGGTTGGTTCTACTCAATGGGTAGAACTTCTTTAGATAAAGGTCCTTGAAATGGTTATAGGTAGTTACAACTACCTCCAAGTTCTTCGTCCAATAATCCACCTTTTCTCCCAAGGCAAAGGGTATGGCTTTGAGCCTTGTATAGTCTTGACTAACCCTAGGATGTTTAAGGTTGTTACAGACTAACTAAAAGCCCTAAGGAATGCATATGTCTCCTTGTGTGCATTCCCATTGAAGTGAGGCAAAAGATTCAAAAACTGTAGCTTTAGTTCATATTCAACTTCAAGGTCTACTGGGCTTAACCAATTCCACATTATGTACTACCCGGATCGTCGCATCCATCGGTGCATCGACCCCCAGGTTAATTTGGCCTATTTGTGCTCTCAATAGTGTTGCGTTCTGCTAGAGGCTGTTAACCTAGCTAAGACCATCTACATAGGGTCTTCACACTCCTCTTCCTCCCCATTCTGTCTTTTTGGAGGCAACGTGAAATCTTCTATACCTTCATCAAAAATAGGGTTCAAGCGAGATCGTGATAAGGTAGCTGAAATCATGTCGATCTCATCAAGGCATAAGTTATAAAATCCAAACAAAATTCTGGCCAACTATCCATCTTCGATTTCAAGAGAATACGAGAATTGAGCATGGTTGATTTAAAAAGAACTAGTACTATAGTGCACTTGAAGGTGTGGAATCAACTCACATAATTCAAACGTAAAGCAAATCCCATTGATAATTTCACCAACTCAACTTGTGAAGGTCGTAAGAGTTCCGTCAAATTATCTTATCATTTTTAAGTTAGTGATTCAAACAATCTTTTCAACCATTACACAGGGAGTCTCCTACTACACCCAGTTGAAGCCTTATAAGATCTCAACCAATGGAGTGATCTCCTGAGCCTGTCAGGTTCAATATCACACCCCCAAAAAAACTTACAAGCACATGCAACCAAAATGTATTCCTAAGGTCGAAAGCAACCACCTGTATCTCCCAAAATCCATGAGAGTTGGACCTGGAAACTTACAGTGGAAGTCCGGATATTCTATCTCTAACCTTAGGGATATGTCCTCACCACTCTGTTTGGAGGTAAGTATATGTGTCCAATGAGGGTGTTACTGAATGTAATAGAAGGTAAAGTTTATTCCAAGTTTATTTGAATCAACTTGCATAATTCAGTCCCAATTTAAGAGCTAGGTTGTCACTTGAATTAATGTGACAACATAAAATATGCCTAACGTTCAGTCTCATTTTCCTTTATCCTTAAGTTATAAAACAAGAGGAAGGAGACGGAAAACAGAATGCAGACGAAAAATTAATGATGTATGCAGTCATTCAGAAATACTTATAATGCATCCCAACACTCTCCATGTGGATGCTAGACTGAATTTAAAATCTAACTGTATGATGCAAGTCAAAAAATTGCACCTAAACAAGAGTGCTATTAGCGATGAAGAATTTAAGTTAATTTGACTAAGTAGAACGTAGTTTAAGTAGTAATATGAGCTAAATTTGAATATTTGAATCAAAGTGCATATTCCTAATTCACTCCACTTAAGTCGAAAATCACTCTCGACACAACCACGCAAATAAAAGAATAATAAAGTCTTTTGTTCACAAACACATGATCTCAAATGAGAACTGCTATAAATAGGAAAATTTACTCGATTATTACAAATAATAATACAAAAATGTTACAACACAAATCACTACTCAATTAAGCCAAAACTTCTCCTAATTCACTTGTAATATGGACTCTTCACCAAGATCTCCAAGATCCTTGCCTCCATGTTCCTTCGGTCTTCATCGGCTTCGCGAGCCCTGCCACAAAATAATAAGATGTTTAGATAATTCTTAAGAGAAATAAATAGTTAATTAAATATATGAAATACATAAAATAAAATAATCAATGAAAACAACACTACAACTTAACCTTAAGTATACTAAAAAATCACTCAAAATAAATATCTAAACCTAAACTAAATCAACTAGATAGTCGTACCCCTGACAACGACGCCGTCTGATGAAACGCTATGCTACAATAATAATAAGTATTCATTGTAATATGGTCAATCGGTGCTCAATCAGAACAGAATCGAATGATCTATACAAAGAAGATTCGTCTTTAATTTATCCTAGACAAGTCTAGTGCCGAACACAGGGACATGAGCAATTAATTAATTTAGTCTAGGTGCTAAATATTTAATTCAATGACGAATTAATGAATTAGGTCAAACTATGCAGAAAAATGCAAAGAATGAATTTTCAAATCATTTTTATGCAATCATATTAGGTGAACAAAAGGATAATTCAATGTTACACCAATGAACAAGCACACCACACAAACAAGCTCCAAAATTATTAATCAAACCACTTGTGTAATTAATGTGAAATCAGGATGTTCAATAATTTAATAAGCTTCAATAGGGTTACTTTTCAATTTAATAACAATATTGAAAAGATAAAAACTACAATCTAAATTTTGATACGGGAATAATAGATCAATTAGTAAATAAAATGCACCAATTTGAAGAGCATAAATAAGCTTCAAAATAACACTTATTTCATTAAATTAGGATAATTGGTTCACAAGTTATTGACCAAACAATATTGAGGTATATTTACAATAAAACTTTATTTAAAATATTTAAAACATTACAAATAGGTCCAAAATAGGGGTTTAATGTAATTATAGAAACCTGCTCCAGATATTTTGCAATTTCTCCAAGCGACAAGGACTTATCTGCAATTTTAAGAAGTCAGAGGGTTGTGCATGCAATTTGTCCACTACAGGTGCCTTACGCGTGTGAGGGCTAGGCTCGGGGTCGATGGGAGGCTCAGGACGCATTGCGACACACTGCACTTCAGCACTGGTTTGGACCGCTCCAAGGCTGAGGATACGAAGCGTTGCTTCAGAGTGGCTAACGTGGCTGGCTAAGAACTATTGGATTAAACCCAATTGGGCCTCATTCAAGGGTACATGCTTCTTCTCCTCTAATAGGTCTTCCACGTGTGGTAGAGGACTAGCGGTGCTCCGACAATACTTGCCTTCCTCGTCTGCGCTCTTCTGCTACTGTTGAAGGTCTAGGAAGATGCCTAAGCCCCTCGTGAAGATGTTGTCAAAGGAATCGGGGGCTGAGGGACCTTGGATTTTGCTGGCGATGAAGCGTGAGAAGAAGAAAGTCAAAATCGAAGGGTGCTTGGTTTCTCCGACTAATGAATCTCTCAAGCACCTGCAACGGTTACATCAAACGAATAAGACTTTGCGACACTTTAGGACAAGGAATGGAGTGGGATGGAGGGTTCTATTGGTGATAGGAGCTAAACCCTAAATTGGGTTCTTGGTCTTTGAGAGATCAACAAAATATCAGCATGGTCACGATGATGGAGAAGCAAAGAGAGTTCATTGGCATGTCCACATGAATCAGTGGAGCGAGGAGAAGGATGCGAAGGTCTTAGATAATGAATCGATTGTGTAGATATATGTGAATAAAATAGAGAAACAGTAGGGAAACAAAGATTGAAAAAAAATTTACCTGGAAATGGGAGGCAGAAGATGATTAATTCGAGGATGAATCTTGGCCTAGGAAGAACCTTAAAAGCTTCTAAATCTTTTCTTGATCATGACGGCTTGCGTGGAAGCTCGAGCTGAGCTTGAAAAGCTCTGCAACACGACGTCTAGAGTTGTAGATCTCACCAGAGAAATCCTCCTGTTATCGCTCACTACAGGTTCATTCTCTGTCACAGAGGAAGAGTAAGGCCAAGGGGCTTCTCACAAAGATGGCGTATCGGTTTTACGGTTGGTGAAGATGGGGGTTTTGATCGGAGATGAGTGGAGGTTGGTCTAGGTTGCTAAGGTGATTTCACCCACCCCTGGAAAGAGTGTTTGAGGAGGAAGATGACAACTGAAGGTTGGGTGAAGAAGAGGAATGAACGGGGGCAGGAACATCGTTGGAAGGATGTGGTTGCCTCACCTGAGGCAATCAACGAAATGGGAAAGGTAGCGAGACGTGAAGCGACGTGACACTTCGTCCTAGTGGTTTGGAGGTTGAAGATGACCTCTAGATCTTCCAATCAAGATCTAAGAACTCAAATTTAGGTGTGGCTCTATGGTCGAGATGATTCTGATGGGTTGCAATCAGGTCGCTGGGAATTAGGTGCGCGCGATGAAACATGTGTCGTCTGATCAATGTGATCTGACGACTGAATTGACATGTGGGGTGAAGTGAAGGAGAAGTTGAAGTGGAAGAAGCGGATTGATCCGCGTGGCCCAATCAAATAATTAGAAAAGGAGTAACTATATAAAAATTCAAAAAGAAAAATTAGATAAAGATGAACATGATAGTTATAGATATCGATGAGATCTACAACTTTCATGTAGAACTCAACGAGAGAATATATCATATATGCATAGTAAAAATTTTGCAAGTAATTTTAAAGTATTAAAAACTTATTTTTATTTTATTTTCTTATTTTTTGGATTTTTAATTATTATTTAATTTTAAATTAATTACGTACAATATTTCACTTGATTTTTAATAAATAATAAACACATGAAATATAAGCACTATAATATAGTTATTTAAATACAATAATTAGGGTTAATTATTTACAATGTACTAATTATTAATTAAAGTTAATTGTTAATTATCGCTAATGATTTACTTAATCTAGAAAGATAATATATATATATAATGCTGATAAATCTGGGATTTATCAATGGGTAACGTGAAGACTGGCCCCGATGACCCTGAAATTGTTGTTGTGTGTGATGTTGAAAAGATGGGCCATGCTGGCACGAATTGTACGTCGGCTAACGGATATCCTACTGATGTTGCCTCGGCTATTGAGTATAATAGGCTCCAGGGCTCTGTTGTGTAGGAAGAGGTGTGGGAGTAAAACCGGTGTTGTTAGGAAGAACAGTCCCTCCTTCCTTTCTGTTGGGCAGGATCCTGTGAATATCAGACACCGTTCACCTCCCACATCTGAGGTGGCTCCTCCAAGTCTATCTCTGTTGATGGCTGCAACTATGGTGGATGGGTAAAGGAGTGGTCCTCAACCCATGGCTGGAGTTTCCCTGACATCGGTTGCACATGTACGTGATGTACGTGATAGATAGGAGCAGTTGATGCAGATACGATAAATATCTTTATCCTAGATACTTTCTCAGCCAAGTCTTTCATCTTCTTCGGTAACTTGGACAAGACACAATGCTACTCAAGCTAGTGCCATCCAGGTGCTACCCAAGGCCACCTAGCGCTACCCTTTCCACAGATGAGTTTGCCTAGGGGTTGTTGGGTATGAGCACACACCCACAACCACCCCCTTGATATCCGTGTAGGCACCCTATCACATGTCTATGGTCCCAATCGTGTATCAATCTGGTATTATGTCATAAAACATAGTTGATATTTCATCCATAGGTGCCTTTAAGAGTCTGACACATGTTGTCACGATGGAAGGCACAAACTAGTTGAGTTGTGGGCGATGCAGTTCATGAATCTTTTGCACAACCATAATAGGAAGCATATTCCGATACAGGATATGTAGATTGATAAGCTGGGACCAATTCCTCATGGGAGGCCAATGATGCTTATGCAAAAGTTTGGTTATCTGGTATTGCTTTTGTAGAAATAGCCAATGGTATCTTGAGTCAACCCACAACGAAGGGAATGTGGGAATGTGGGACATCCTTGCAGTGACACGGGCTCAAGTAAGGAATGAATCAAAGATCTTGCAACTCAAGCATTATATTTTTTACGACAAACAGGGTGATCATCCTTGCCATGTCTTGTACGCATCTCTTAGGGGTATGCTTGAGAGACTCCATAGCTACATACATCTGATGGACTCACTAGAGCATCACAAGGACTATCATGATTTTGTTATGACTAGGGTCTTTTTGGAAGACCATAACCATGAGTATGACTTAGCTCGGTCTCAGTTACTCGCATATGCTACTATACCACCTATGGAGGAGGCATACCACATGTTGCCTCTGTTGTATCTTCTTAGATCAGATTGAGCATCCCCTCTATTGCATCTTCTTAGATGTCATCAGTTTGGTTGCTTCTTGTGGTAGAGGTGGTTTGCATCAATTCAGAGGATGGGGCACACACACCAGAGGAGGCTCACACCTACACCAACCATATTCATCTTGTCACGGTCATTCAGAAGACATGTGCTATTCCAAGCATGTCTTTCCACCATCATCTTGTGCTATTGAGAAGGTCCAGACTACCCATGATACCATCGATTATCATTTTGATAACTTTGTTGCTCGACGGAGAGAGATCATGCCCCTAGTTGCAGGATCTTCTAGTGTTTCTACTGACCCATCAGATGTTGTTGCTTATGTTCCCACCATCATTCAGGTATTACTCATGCATTTACTAGTCATGCCCGATCGGATCCTTCAGAATGGATCATGAACTCTGGAGCTTCTCATCATCTATGTAGAGATCACACATAGTTCGGTTCTTATAGACATGTACAACATGGTAGATTAATGGACTTGCTGACGGGACACATTCTCCCATTATCGAACAGGAGGAGGCCTATTTGATTCCCTCCATGCACCTATATAATATTCTTCATGCAACGGAATTCTCAATGAATTTATTTTCTATCAATCATGTTACAAAATATTTACAATGTCATGTCATATTTGACCTTGTTTCCTTTATTTTTCAAGATATACTCACATATAGAGAGTGATTGGATTTGGCCGTGAGCATGGACAGATTTACAGGTTGATCCAGTCTCCTTATGTTGGTGCTAGCTCTTTATCTGTTATATCGATTTCGCCTTACACTTGGCATCTTCTATTTGGTCATGTTCCATTATAGAAGATATGCCATCTAATACCTGACATTTCTATCATGTCCACATTTCACTGTGAACCATGCCAATTTGGAAAGCATCCTTGGTCTAGTTTTCCAAGTCGTCATGGACATAGTAATCGGAGTCCTTTTGAGATTTTTCATTTTGATATGTGGGGTCCAAGTCGTGTCCTTGATCATCAGGGGTACATGCATTATTTGGTTGTTGTAGATAACTTTTCTAGACTATCTTGGTTCTTTTGTAAAGAATAAGTATGATGTTAGTACTATGATTTAGAATTTTTTAATTGAAATGAAGAATCTTTTCTCTTCTTCTGTTAAACATATTCGTTATGATAATGATATGAAGTTGTGTACTATTCAATTATCCCAATTCATTAGCACATGCGACATTATCCATCAGACATCGTACTTTGTACTTCTCAACAGAACGATGTTGTTGAACACAAACACCATGCTCTTCTAATACAGAATCGGGATCCTCCTTCCTTATGGGGTGATGATGTGATGATAGCATGTTAACTAATCAATCAGATGCCCCCTACCATTCTAGGTGAAAAAGCATCCTTCTCTCTTACTTTTCCTAAGAAGGACCTTTTCTTTCTTTTGCCATGAATCTTTAATTGTATGGCATTTGTTCACCTTTTGCATCCAAGTCATGACAAGCTCGCTCCTAGAGCTGACAAATGTATGTTTGTTAGGATATAGGTGTCTTGATCCCGTATAGGGAAAATACTATATTAGTATCGATGTTACTTTCTTTGAGTCCATCATGTTCTATAATCCTACATGTGATAGGTTGAGACCCTCTGAGTCTGGGATGATGTTGTTTTTTCACCTCATCCTACACATATACCTTAGAATGTTCCCCATGCTCGAATGCCTTCCCCAACATCCAGCATGTTCAACTGATGACACTAGTGTTATGAATGATGAACATGAAATTTACAGGATGAGAAGGAAGATATACATGAAGAGCTGGGACCGCATTGGGAGGATGATCTGGGGTGGCATATCGCCTTGCGTTAAGGCAAACGTAGTTGTGTGAAATACCCCCTCATCAAACATGTGTCTTTGGCACGACTTCAGACGGATTTTAGGAAGTTTGTTATATGATCATCTGTCATTGAAATCCCATACACATACTAGGAGACTCTCAAGGGGAGCAAATGGTGACTTGTCATGGAGGAGGAGATGGTCGCATTACAGTCACGTGGCACATAGAGCATTATTACAACTCCTACTAGAGTGACTATTGTGGGATGAAAGTGGTTGTTCACAGTGAAGCACCGAGCATATGGCAACATAGATCTCTACAAGACAAGACTCGTGACTCATGGGTTCACCTAGACATATGGGTTGGACTATCGGGATACTTTCTCTCCAGTGGTTTGGCATTCTGCACTATGGATCCTTCTTTCTGTCGCAGTGACAAGGGATAGATCCTATATCAACTTGATGTGATAAATGTGTTTCTCTATGGTGACCTACAAGAGGAAGTCTACATACAACCACCACCTGGGCCTGTTATTGAGTGGGAGTGTCGGAAGGTGTGTAGACTTCATAAGGCTATCTATGGCCTTAAGCAGAGTCCAAAAATAAGGTTTCAGAAGTTATTGGACTTGATAAGGAAGTAGGGGTTCATGAGATCGACTGCATATGATTCACTTTTATTCAGAGGTCTCAAAGAGGTATTGTTGCTATACTGGCCTATCATTATTACAGGGGATGATGTGTAGGGCATTCAAAAAGGTAAGGTTTTCCTTGGTCAATTTGTAACCAAGGACCTTAGTAGTCTCATTACTTCCTTGGACTAGATTTTGCTAGGAATCAGGAGGTATTGCAATGACCCAGAGGAAATATGTTACAGATCTTCTCTCTGACACGGACCTGATAGATTGCAGGCCTGCCACCACTCAGATAGACCTGAGCATGAACTTGTATGATGAAGACACTAAGGAGGTAGACAAGAGGAGGTATATGGAGCTCGTTAGGAAGCTCCTATACGTGGCCATCACCTGGACAGATATTCCTTTGTAGTGAGATGAGTGAGTCAGTTCATGGAGAAGCCTAGACAAGCACATATGGATGCAATCCATATGATTCTTAGGTATCTGAAGACCTCACCTGTCACTGATCTTTTATTTAGCAGAGGCACATCTCTTGTCATTACAGCTTGCATAGATGCAAATTATGTAGGATGTCCCAAGGAACTACCCTTTGCAGTGTGCATAGGGAGGTCCTTGGTATCATGGAAGAGCAAGAAGCAGACGGTGGTCGCCAGATCTAGTGCAGAATAAGAGTACAGAGCTATGGCACAGGGAGTACAGAGATGATGTCGGTCGGATCCGTTTTGACTGACCTAGATATTGAGATGCCTCTTCCCACGCACCTCCAATGCGATAACTAGGTTTCTCTTTTCGTTACCAACAACCTAGTCTTCCAAGAGAGGACCAAGCATATCAAGATAGATTGTCACTACACTAAAGACATGATCCAAAAGGGTTTCATTTCTACCTCTCATATCAGTCTAGGTGAATAGACAACAGATGTGTTCACCAAGGCTCTAATAGAGGGCCATTTCAGAGATGCTGCTCCAAACTGAACTTGATTGATATCTACACTCCAGCTTTAGGGAGGAGTGTTGAGATATTAGTTATCTTCTATCCTTTTTATGTTACTCTTTTCTTTTTGTCAACACTATATAATTTGCCCAACAGGTTTATCCTCTATATAAGAGAACTCTAAGGTCTCATGAATAGATAACTTATTGCATTCTCTTTCCACATTATTTATAGTGAAGTCTTTCAGAGGCAACCGCCCTTTCATCAATGACCCTAGGAGTTAATGAATTCTTTCGCTAGAACCTTATTAAGTATATTGTACCAAACTAAATTAACATGAAAATTGGGAGCTATCTCATGAATCAACCCCAATACACTTTGGGAGATCCTAAAGAAATTACCACCTTCCACACAATATTTTGGATATTCCTTATCATATCTTCCGATATTAAATATATAACAATGAATATTATTCATTGTAAAAATAGCTTTTGCTCTTGTAATTAGCAACGAATGTCATATTTGTTGCTTAAGGATCATATAATGATGATCTATTCGTGGACTTGTTCGTTAAAATTTCTACTAGCCGTTTAGCTATTTAACAATGATTAAAAGAAAAAGTTGGCATATGATGTGTTTCTATGAATATAATAGCAAATGCGACAACTATTGTAAATTTAAGAAATTAACGAATATTATTCATTGTATATTTAACTACGGAAAATATAACAACGAATGTTAAATTATTCATTGCCTTGAGTCAATTTTATTGCAGTGAGATTAGCTTAAATATGCGAGTATTGGATGAAATACACATGATATAAATATACTAAATGTGTTTATATCATAAAGCTTATATAAAATATGGCGAAATAAGGTATAAAATTATGTCATGATTAAAAATGATTCTATAACCATATTTAAACATGAAAACAAATACACATACACAGATGTTTGCGGTTATAAATGTGATATATGTATCCATATTCATTTCAAAATGAATTCCGATGTCAAAATCCATGTAAGACGGATACGGTCCATTCGCATCCCTGGATGGGAGCCATTTGTGTTTACGGACAAGTGTTACATACAAAGAAGATGCAACCATGCAACAACTTAATGCGTTCAACATTAGAAACCATATATTATCGAATAAGCAATTTTGGAATAAGCTCTCTTCTACCAATACTAATCAGAGAGTCCCATACTTCCCAGAAGGGAATGGAATCTTTATTTGAACAAATCGACATTCTTCAGCACTGCAAAGTCTGGAGAAAAACGAAGATGATGGATACTTTCTCTTTCAATTCCATGATTCTCGATTTAGCATTTTGGTGATTTTATGCAGAACGAGTCTCTGCATCCAAATTTGTGAAATTAAAGCTTCTAGAGGAAAGAGGGAATACAGCTATTTCTCTTTTGCAAATCTCGCCCTCGATTTGCCCAAAACTCCGGGTCACGACCTGGCCCGAGACATCCGGTGAAATCTGGCTGGCCCAGGCCAGGCTTTCCCAGGATTGGCCGGGTCGAGCTCAATATTCCCCTCTAGCCAAAACCTTTGCTTCTAAAACCTTTGCTCCTAAGCAGGCAAGATTTGGTCAAGCAGTATATCAATTTAAGTCCAAACCCTAAACCCTTCCAGTAGATCATTGAAGTCTGTTGAACAATGATGTTCAACCAAAAAACAAAAACAAATAAACCAACAAGGCCACAGAAAAATGGCAATGCACCTCCAAGGACCTTCTAACACAAGAAATTGGGAAGGTGCAGTATCAAAGAAAAGAGATGTAGGAAATCGATTGAAAAAATTTTTGACATGGAAACACAGTCAACAGCAATATTCTGTAGAAACTCCAAGCCAGGGCAAGGACCACGTTCGCTAGACGTTTGGAAGCCAGGGAATTATCTACGTAATGACTTCATATCACATGACAAACAATCCAGACATTTAGGCAATTCATGTTTCTAAATATTAATAGATAGTAAGAAAGTACTGCAGCTTTATGTTCAAAATTTGAGTCATAGGTACAACTTCACCAGGTTTCTATGAACATTGTTCAGTCCTGCTTTCGGTCTGAACATGATGGTCAGTACACAAGACACGGGCACATTCTTATTTTAGATGGTCTTCTAACCTTATAATGCAACCTAAACAGAAATATACTTCAGCTAAATGAACCTTAATTCTGTATACGGCAGAAATAAAATCTGAGTAGTCATGTACAATCTCTACAGACGAGGCTCATAAGTTTGTTCAGCAACTCTAAAAAGCCTCTTGGCCTTCCTAGTCAAGGAATGCGAGCGTAAGCAGGGAATGCCAATAGGAAGACTTTCGTTGTTAACGCCCCCGCCGCCAATCAAGATGGGAATAAAAGGTTACTTGCTTACACGGATGCCGGGAATGCCCTTCAGTCCCATCTTGAGCACTGTTCTGCGAAAGAGAGTGGGGGGTTTCTCTAAACCGATTGAAGTGCAGAATCTGTTTGCCAGTTCGACGAGCATCGTTTTATCTCTCCCTATCTCACGGATGGAGTTGTAGTAGCCAAGCCAGGCATGATAGGCTGCTTCCTTCACACCTAACTCTATGTCTTGCAGTGCCGATTGTACCTAGAGAAGAGGCATAAAGAATAGCTCAAGTATATATTAAGCATGCGTAACTGGCCAAAAGGATCGATATTCTCTAACATATAACATCATGGAAACAACCGTCACTGGATATTCAAATATGGCAGTCAAAGTAATTATTATAAAAACAAGTGCAACACAACCCGATGAAAATAAAACGAAATCTCTCTGCATATAGCATCAGTTTCTCTAGTAACCATGTCATGACAGCGATCAAGTCACTGGAAAGGGATGGTTAAGCAAGAAAGTCAAAGTGAATGTACCGAAAACAAGTGCACCATACACCGATAACAAATAAAAAATACTTTTAAGAAAGCATCAATATTCTCTATCAGCCATCACATGGAAGCAATCAAGTTACTGTAAAAATGCAGTCAAAGTAGATGGATTAACAAGTGCAACTGAACAGGGAACACAACAACAACAAAGCCTTTTCCCATCATACATACCCTTTTAAGGTAAATGTGTAGGACAGGTACTTGTCTCTTCTCTAAAATTTTTCACAAGATCTCCTATGGGGGTGAATCATAAGCCTTTTCCAGTTCAATAAAAAACATATGAAAGTTCTTCCTTTTGACTCTATAAATCTCCATTGTCCTCAACAGCTTGATAGCTTTAATAGTTGAGTGTAAAGTTTGTAAAAATAAAACACGGAACGAGGCATTTTCTCTAGAGGCGAGGCGAGGCGTAAGTCTAAGTTTGTATAGGAAAATACTTACAAAAAGTATAATAAATATATTTATTGATGAAATTATCTAATCTGACAAAGATATAATATATAACATTGTAATATATAATGAATTATGAAGACAAGAGCATGCGAAAAAGGATACGTTAATTTCGTAAACTTTTCTACTAAATTCTACCCAATCAAAAAGGAAATCATTGATTATAACTATTACTAAAATATTTAACAAAGAGTGAGTCATTTGTTATAGTTGTCATTAAAGATATCGGGAATGTTGATGTGATTTGAATCCTAACCGTATATCTGTTGAACTGAGTTGAATAACGGTCGGATGTCCCCATGTGCATCATACCCCTACCATT
Organism: Ottelia alismoides; assembly: GCA_037367405.1. Taxonomy (NCBI): domain Eukaryota; kingdom Viridiplantae; phylum Streptophyta; class Magnoliopsida; order Alismatales; family Hydrocharitaceae; genus Ottelia; species Ottelia alismoides. Next base: position 423,445 of record JAZKJV010001537.1, on the reverse strand, counting down.
TGCAGAGGACAGCACCCCCATCCCGAATTTTTTTCTTATATGAATATTCGAATTCGCATGCATCTCAAATTTGCACATTCATATTGGATTAAACCCTAGAGGGCTCAAAGGAGAATATTCTATAGAATATTCTCTATAGAATATTCTCTTAACAAATAGCCACAGAATATTCTTTTAACATAAAAGCCCTAGTGGAGTTACAATATAATAATAAAGAAAGAAATCTTCTGCAATCTCTAACACTCCCCCTCAAGTTGGAGCATATCCATCGATCATGCCCAACTTGGAAGATATCCAGGAAAGGCGCTTCTTTGATAAGGCATTTGTGATTATGTCTGCAAGCTGAAGATCTGTTGAGATATGTGGTGTAGAAATCTTGCCTTCTCGTATAGCATCACGAACAAAATGACAGTCGATCTCAATGTATTTGGTTCTCTCATGGAACACAGGATTTGTAGCAATATAAGTGGCAGATTTGTTATCGCAGTATAGAGGAATAGGAGTAGTGATAGCAATATTGAGTTCTTGCAAAAGAGACAGTAACCAGGTAATTTCGCATGTGGCTTGGGCCATTGCCCTATATTCTGCCTCTGCACTGGATCGGGAAACCACCGTCTGCTTCTTGCTCCTCCAACTAACAAGGTTACCTCCTACCATCATCACATAGCCCGTCGTAGAACGACGATCCTCAGGTGAGCTTGCATAATCAGCATCAGCATTAGCAGCAACCTTAGCGTATCCATTAGAATAGACCACGTCCAGGGGATTCCTTCAGGTAGCGAAGGATCTAAAGAACATCATGCCAGTGGTTGTAGCATGGTTTCTCCAAGTATTGGCAAGCTATGTTCACAGCATATGATATGTCTAGCCTAGTAACAGTAAGGTACAGAAGTTTGCCAACCAGGCTTCTGTATCTTGTAGTATCTTCAAAGGCAAGATCATATGGTGTAGAATGTTTCTTTGGTTCTACAGGTATGCCAGAGGGCTTGCACCCAAGTAGTCCTGCCTCAGTCAGTATACCTAAGCAGTACTTTCTTTGTGACATATGAGCCCCTTCTTGGTGCGTAAGACTTCTATACCCAGAAAATAACAAAGTTGCCCCAGATCCTTGGTGACAAAAACCTTTTGCAGAAAAGTCTTCACTTCTAGCACTCCTTTATCATCGTCACATGTAACAACCATGTCATCTACATATACAGCTAGTATGACAGTACATGTTGATCGTTTTCTAACAAAGACAAAATGGTCAGATGTAGTTCTCTAAAAGCCCAGAGTGCTAATCTCTTAACTAAGTCTGTCAAACCATGCCCTCGGACTTTGCTTTAGACCATAAATTGCTTTGCGAAGTCGGCAAACATACTCCCCCTCGACTTCGTAACCTGAGGGTTGCATCATGTAAACTTCTTCCTCAAGATCACCATATAGAAATGCATTCTTGACATCCAGTTGAAAAATAGGCCAGCTTTAGTTCACGGCTACAAAGAGGATAGTGCGAATAGACCCCATCCTCGCAACAAGTGAAAAAGTCTCGAAGTAATCAACTCCATATGTCTGTGTAAAGCCTTTTGCCACAAGTCTTGCTTTCAGTCTGTCAATAGAACCATCTGGAGAATGTTTCGTAGTAAAGACCCATCTGCAGGCAACAGGCCTGACACCTTAGGGACACTGACTGAACTAGATCCCATGTTCCTCTGGAATTGAGAGCATATATTTCTTTATTCATAGCTTGTCGCCACTCGTGGTCCTGTAATGCATTGTGATAGTCTCTTGGAACATAGATTGTCATAAGAGCATCTGCATATCTTTTATCAGAACATGATAGGCTATCAGTGGACGTGAAATTAGACAGGATGAATAGTGCAACGCCTCTTTGTTCTGCGCAGGGCAATGGGAAGCTCCTGAGGATCATCAGGGGTAGTGTTGGTGGGGGCACTTGAAGATGGCATATTTTCCTGCAACCAAGGAACAGGAACAAGAGGGGACACATGTTTTCTTTTATATACAACTGGTGGAGGAAGTTCTAATGGTATGTTAGGCACATCTTGATTGAAAAAGTGAGTTTGTTCGAAAAAATTGACATCAGTTGATATATAATAGCATTTACCACAAGGATCATAGCATCAATACCCTTTCTTTGTTTGGGAATAACCCAGAAAAACATATTTAATTGCACGTGAAGATAATTTGTCTGCAGTATGAAAGTTATGAACAAAGGCAATGCATCCAAAAATCCGCAGAGGTAGAGGAAATGGTGAGTCATTTGGATACAATAAGGCAAAGGGTGTGGAGCTATTTAAGGAGACAGAGGGAACTCTATTGATAAGATGGACAGCAGTGAGAATAGCATCTCCGCAATAGGTTTTGGGGACCTTCATTTGGGTAAGAAGAGAGCGGGCAATGCTGAGGAGATGTCGAAGTTTCCTTTCGGCTACCCCATTCTGTTGGGAGGTATATGGGCAAGAGGTTTGATGGATAGCACCCTGGGAAGCAAAGAAGGATGTCAAATCATTTTGTGTAAATTCCAATGCATTATCAGAACGAAATATTTTAACAACAGTGGAGAAGATGTTTTTGACATAGTAAAAGAAATTCTTGACAATATTATTAATTTCTGAACGTTCCTTTTACAGGAAAACCCAAGATGATCGACTGTAGTCATCCACAAAGACAACAAAATATTTATGACCACTTAGACTTCGAACCGGACAGGGTCCCCAGATATCACAATGAACAAGTGCAAAAGGAGTACGATGGCGAGGCTCAGTTCGTGCAGGAAAAGAGGCTCGATGATGTTTCCCGAACTGACATGTTTCACACTCAAAGGGTTTCAGCATAGAAAATTCAGGGAACATCATTGAGAGCGCCAGCGTTGTAAAAGTCGCCCGACTGACCCGGCTAATAGGTCCAACTAGTCTAGTCAGTGGGGTGACCGATCGAGTACCGACTAATTCCGACTAGGTACACTAATCGACCAATTTTTGCTTGGAGATACCATATTTTTTTAATGTTTTGTCTTTTTTATAAGCAAACTTACTATAATATGCTTAATGTTTTATTTAAATTCAATTACCTCTTTTATTTTATTATGGTAGTACAAAAATGTAGAAAATCTATGTAAATATATGCATAAAAATGAGTTATATATTTAAAATTATCATAAAATTCAAAGCCGACTAAAGTCCGACTAAATCCGATTAGTCGCCCGACTGCCGATTAATCCTTAGTCAGTAACCCAACCGACCGAGTACCAACTACCGACTTTTGCAACCTTGGAGAGAGCTTTAGCAGAAGGGTGGCCAAGACGAAGATACCATTAGAAAAGGATCTTCAGAGATGGAGACCGTACCAGCAAAGTTGGAATCAGAAGGGATGTCGAGGTAATAGAGGTTGTTCCTCTCATGACCCCCACCAAAAATCTTCCTCGTCCGGATGTCCTGAAAATAACAACAAACCTCATCACAGAGGAAAAGCAAAACGGCAGTTAAGCTGACGACATAGCTTCTGTACTGATAGAAGACTGAGCGGAAAAGTAGGGGCACAATGAACATCTGTCAGATGCAGCTTGGAAGAAAAGTTGACATTACCAACAGCAATCACTGGAGAATGATCCCCATTAGCAACCCGAACAGTCTTCACAGAGGAAAACAACTGGGAGGAGGTTAGCAAACTTCCTTCTCCCGTCAGATGGGTAGAGGCTACAGAATCAATAATCCATGCATGCTTAGAGGCAGAGACAGAGCTTGCTACTATACCTGAGGGCAGAAGCATTACTATCAGAAGGACTAGATTCTTGCAGCAGTTGTCGTAGGCGAGCATATTCAGAAGCAGTGAATGGGGTTTGTGCCTCGCTGGTTTGCTGAGTAGATGTTTCTGCAGTTGCATCATACGATACTTCATCATAGGCATTGTTGGCATTAGGTTGCATTCCAAACGTTGCCCAACGGTGATCAGAAGGGTGATTCCAGCGTCCACAGTGTACATATGCTGGATACCGAGCAGAAGAATCACAACCACGTCCACGATCGCGTCCGCGTCCAGAGTCACGCTTCGTCCAGATTCACGACCACGTCCACACCCTGAGTCACATCCCCGTCCTCCTTGATAGTTATGATGCCCTCTGTATCCTGAGGAGGTATAGTGAGCCATCGTCTCTGTAGAGATGTGGGCGGTAGAGTGCTGAATTGGAGCCTCTAGCTCCTGTAAGCGTCCGAAGATGGTCTCAAGAGTAGGTAGAGTATCAGCCATCAGAAACTGATCTTTCACAGGCTTATATTTTGGATTTAGTCCCTAGAGAAATCTGTAAACCTGCCATTCAGCACGTTCTCCTATTTGTTTATCACAACATGCAGGCTGAAAAATAAGGAGTTCCTCAAAAAGGTTTGTAAGAAGCCTGTAGTATTCGATAAGACTTGATTCTCCCTGAGTAGCAGACCAAATCCTTTTATATATCTCTGATAGATGAGACTTAGTCGTCTTCTGAGAATATGTACCCTCAAGGTTTTTCCACATTGCCTTGGCGGTGTCTTTGTAAAGAAGATTCGCAGCAATGCTTGGATCGACATTGTTCGTCAACCAAGTGATAACCTGGCAATTATCAACAAATCAAGTTTCATAGTTCTTATCTGTTTCCGCAGGTGGAACTTTTGTAAGAACTTAGCTCTTGCGCTGGCCACCAACAAACACTTTGAAAGACCGAGACCATAGAACATAATATTCAGAGCCCTTCAACTTGATAGAAGTGCCATGTACCAGCAAAGAAGAAGTAGGGTACGTGGGCTTTATCTCGGCAGACGTCATCGTGGCGACTTAGGTCAAGAAAAAGTGACCTAAAGAGTATATCTTGCCTTAATTTAACATCAAATATCTAAACCCTCATCAAGGGGTAAGAAGGATGAGGCAATGATCGTTTAATGGCACAAGAGGGGGCCTGGCGGGTCTGGCGGAGTCGGCCTCCTCACGTGAGTAGGGCCTGACCTTCCTAGCGAGGCGGCGTAAAGGGGAGGCCCTGGGAGGCCTGGCCTGCCTAGTGGACGCGCCTGACGGCGCTGGGCGACGCAAGGCGGCACAACGGGCCCTGGAGGGGCCTGGCGGAGGCACCTGGCGGCGCTAGGAGGACCTGGGAGGGCTGGCGGAGGTGTCTGGCAGCGCGAGGAGGCGCGAGGCGGGCCTGGCTGGCCTGGCGGTGGTACCTGGCTGCCCTAGAGCAGCCTGGTGACGCTCAGCCCAGCCTCCTCGCGTGTACAGATGGCTTGGCAGGGCCTGGGGGCCCGAGGCGACGCGGGCCTAAGGCAGGAGGTGCGGAGACCCGAGGCGACACGCGGCTGCAGAGGGACTTGGAGGACTGGCGGTGGCGGAGGGGTGATTAGGTCAGAACACCGGCCTAGGACCGTTGCTCTGATACCATAAGAAAGAATGATAAGAAAAGATGATTCATTGTTTATTCAAGAGGTCTACGATCCTTATATAGGACTAAACCCTAGAGGGCTCAAAGGAGAATATTCTCTATAGAATATTCTCTTAACAAATAGCCACATAAAATATTCTTTTAACATAAAAGCCCTCGTGGGGTTACAATATAATATAAAGAAAGAAATCTTCTGCAATCTCTAACACATATGTTTAAAGGTGTAATATTAAGAGTTCACTGAAATAATTGGACATGTTAATGATAAATATGAATATAAAAAGGTCAAATTTAAGTATTCATCTTGTATAAATATATCCTCAACAACTAGGCCATTATAAACATATAAAACTACCAATAGAACCAATTATTTTCTTAAAAAATACTATGTAAATCCTTATAGCCTCAGATACCACCTCGCCCCGCCTCACAGCCTCGCCTCGCCACAATTGCCTGGGTCATCTGAGCCACTCGCCTCAGCCAGGGAGTCCAAGGCGCTCGCCTCGAGGCTCTTTGGCTCCACCATGTTTCGCCTCGAGCGCCTTTGTACCTCAAGGCATGCCATTTCAAACCATGGTTGAGTGGCCTAACATGAATTCGAATTGACTTTTTATTATTTTAGAAACTTGTCTCAATCTTATTTCGATCACATGTTTCCAATTTTCATAGTATGACTCATCAGTTTAATAACTCTATAATTTGAAGAATTTTGAATTTCTCCTTTATTTTTGTAAAGAGGCGCCATGATGTTTTTCCTCCAATCATCAAGCATTTTCTTGTTTTGCCAAATAACACTAAATAAAGTTGTGAGTCAAGTCAAACCATGTTCACCTAGAACTCCCCATACTTCAATAGGAATGTCATCAGGTTCTACATCTTTTCCGGGTTTCATAACATTCAAAGCATCCGTCATTTCCTTCCTTTGTATTGGTCTATAGTTTACGCGATTTAGGTAACTTTTCTTACTAGCTAAATCTCCCAAAGTGATCTCTTTATTCCCTTCATTTATGAAAAGCTTATGGAAATATTGCTTCCATCTTGTCTCTATATCCTTTTAAGTAAGAAGCACATGTCCTTCATCATCCTTGATGCATCTCCCTTGAGAAAGATCTTTGGTCTTTCTTTCTCTTCCTTTGGCCAATCTGAATATATCCTTCTGGCCTTCCTTAGAGTCAAGATTTCTGTACAAAACTTCATAAGGTTTTGACTTAGTTTCACTTACAACATTCTTTGTTTCTTTGCTATTTTGTAGCTTGTGACAGTTTCTTCTATTCTATCTGTATACATAACTTTAATGTAAGCTCTTTTAATTTTAAATTGGTTGGACTCCTCTGTTAGAGTCGCCTAGCATCTCTTTGGCTACCCTTCGGATACAAGATGCTACCGCCTCCCACATCTCATTTGCACTTCCGTTACAATCCCAAGATAAGTCTTCTAAAACCTTCTCCTTGAAGCTTGATGGCTTCAGTTGAAGATTCCACCATCTAGTTCTAATGATTTTGGGGACCATCTTTTTCTTTACCAACCATTCTATTTGGACATACATAACTAATAAATAAGCAAACAGATATACAACGAACACATAATAAATTACTCAGAAAGAAAGTATTGTATTCCTAAAAAAGGAAGCAATTACTGTGTATATAATATATAACAAGACTGACAATAATAGATCACAATTAGGAAATAAAAATCATGGAAATGAAAGAATGAATTACTCATTGATGAAGCCCTCAGCTTCTCTTAATAAGAGAGTAACTTGTTAGGCAAATTACATAATGAAGACAAAGAAAAAAATATTACATAAAAGACATGAAAGATGACTAATATCGCATCACTCCCCCTCAAGCTAGAGCGTAGATATCAATCATGCTCAGCTTGGAGCAACATCTCTGGTAAGGTCCTCTGGCTAGGGCCTTGGTAAGTACATCTATTGTTTGGTCTCCAAAGCTAACATGAGTAGTGATAGTGAGACCCTTCTGTATCATGTCACGAGTGTAGTGACAGTCCACCTCGATGTGTTTTGTCCTCTCATGGAAGGCAGGGATGTTTGCAATGAAAAACAGTCTGGTTATCGCATTAGAGGTGCATGGGAAGAGGCACCTCAATAGTTAGGTCAGTAAGAATAGATCTGACCAACATCATCTTTGTACTAGCTTGCGCCATGGTCCTGTATTCTGATTCAGCACTAGATCTGGCAACCACAGTCTTCTTCTTGCTCTTCCATGACACCAGGGTACTTCCTATGAACACTGTGAAGCCAGAAGTAGACTTCATGTCCTTGGAACACCCAACATAATCTGAATCTGCACATGTTGTAACTGCAAGGGATGTACATCTGCTAAATAGAAGACAAATGCCGAGTGAGGCCTTCAAATACCTTAGAATCCTATGGACTACATCCATATGTGCATGTCTAGGTTGCTCCATAAATTGACTCACTATGTTCATGACAGATATATCTGACATGGTGATGGTCAAATATAGAAGCTTGCCAACAAGCTCCTTGTACCTCCTCAGCCACATCATCATAGAGCTTCATGCCTGGCTCCATAGGAGTAGTGGCAGATCTGCAATCTACCATGCCTATCTCAGAAAGAAAATCCGTAACATAACTTCGTCTGGGTTATCACAAGACATCGTTGGTTCATGGCAAACTTCAATCCAAGGAAGTAGTGTAAATTACCAAGGTCTTTGGTCACAAACTACTGACCTAGGAAATTTTAACAACCTGAATGCCCTGCTCGTCATCCCATGTAACAATGATATCATCAACATAGAAAAGAATGATGACTATACCTCTCAGAGTCCTGTGAACAAACAGAGTAATCGGCAGTCGATCGCACAAACCATTGTTGCGCTATCAAGTCCGAGAGCTTCTGGAATCATGCTCTTGGACTCTGCTTAAGGCTATCAATTACCTTATGAAGCCTGCAAAACTTCTAACACTCCCCCTCAATAGCGAACACAAGTGGTTGTTGCATGTAAATCTCCTCCTATAGGTTACCATATAAAAAAGCATTCTTCACACCAAGCTGATAGAGAGGTCAATCATGTGTCACTGCAACTGATAGAAGGATACGCAGAGTAGAACGTCTGGTCACCGGAGAGAATATAACCTGATATTCCACCCCATATGTCTGGGTGAACCCACATATCACAAGTCTTGTCTTGAAGCGATCTACACTGCCATTTACTCGGTGCTTCACCGTGAACACCCATTTGCACCCAACAACGAATGCACCAATTGGATTTGAAATAAGGCTCCAAGTGTCATGCGATTGTAGCGCAGTCATCTCCTCCTCCATGGCAAGACATCACTGACTGTCCTGAATAGTGTCATGATATGTTCGTGATATTTCCATAGTTGACAGTATCAAGGTAAATCTCCTGAAATCCTCTGAAAGTCTGCTCAAAGAAACGTGTGCTGCCAAAGGGTATGAAGAGCAATCGGCACATCAATATCATCTGTCATCTCCTGAACCTGTAAGTTTTCCTCTTGAGAGGGTATCTGCTCATCCTGTAAGGAATCTTGTTGCACAAACAACTCATTAGTGCCATCAGTAGAAAAATGTGCTCATTACATACCTGAGGCATGATGGATGATGGGGAAGGCTTGTAAGCAGGGGGACAGAGCGAGACCTGCGAGTAAACACACGTGGCAAAAACTGAGTCAAGATGTGTGGCGGTACAGGGGCAGCCACAAGAGTAGGTGTAGGAGCAGGTGTAGGTATAGGAGATGGGGGTAGAGATGGCGGCAGTGGCGGTGGTGGTGGTAAGGGAGGAGGTAGGGCAGGTGCAGGAGGTGGTAGGGCTATACGAGGTGGAGGCATGTAGATCTCCTCATCAGAGTCAGATGGGGACAATCTATCACCTGTAGGAGAGGAATACATGACAGACTCAAAGAATGTAATGTCAGCACTGACAAAGTATTTCCGTCAAAGCGGACCAAAGCAACGGTATCCTTTTTGGGTACGAATAGCCAACAAAACACACTTGACAGCTCTGGGAGGGAGCATGTCACAACCAGGCAAAAGATTATGAACAAAGGTCACGGATCCAAAAATACGGGGTGTAAGGGAGAACAAATCCTTCTCGAAAAAAGCAATCGAGAAAGGGATATTTTCTCCCAAAACAAAGGAAGGCATACGGTTCACTAAGTAGCATGTAGTGAGAATTGCATCTCCCCAATAAGCGTGAGGAGCACGAATTTGAATTAATAGGGTCATGGTCACATCGAGTAAATAACGTTGTTTGTGCTTGGCAACACCGTTCTGCTGAGATGTATAGGCACACGAGGTCCGGTGAACAATGCCGACCTACAAAACTAAGATAGCTGTAAGATGCAAAACTCCAAGGTATTATCAGAATGCAGATACTTGACAGTAGCAGAAAGAATATTCTTTATCTCATTTATGAATGACTTAATGACAGACCCAGCCTCAGATTATTCTTTAACAAAAAAACATAAGAAAGTCTAGAAAAGTCATCTACAACAACTAGATAAAAAATATGTCCCTGGTGATCAAGGACACGAGTTGAACACCAGATATCTAAATGAAGGAGCTCAAACAACTAAGAACTGATCTGACTCTAACGAGATGGAAATGAGGAATGGTGATGCTTCCTAAGTTGGCAAGCCTCAAACTGGAAGGAACATCGCGTGGAGATCTGTGGGAGGACATGACAGCTTCTACAGAGGAAGGTGGTCAAAACGAAAGTGTCACCACCAAGTTTTAAAAAAAGAAAGGTGGGATGAGGTGTTTTCCCTAGAAGCGAGGCGAGGCGTAGCCTCGAGACGGTTGAGGCATAAGCCTCAGTTTGTAAAGGGAAATAATTACAAAATATATATTAAATATATTTATTGGTGAAATAATCTAATCTAACAAACATGTAATATATAACAATGTAATATATGATGATATTATGAAGATCAGAGCATGAAAAAAGGATATGTCAATGCCATAAACCTTTCTACTAAATTTCTACCAAGTGAAAAGGAAATCATTAGCTATAACTATCATTAAAATATTTATAAAAAAGGGATTGGCCATAGTTGTCATTATAGATATCCAAGTTACTGATATGAATCATATGATTTGAATCCTAACCGTATATTCTATTGAACCCAGATGAAGACTGGTCTGATGTCCCCTTGTGCCACAATTCCCTACCAGTATGGGGGTCTCGTTGTTTCTTATATGTTTAAGGGTGTAATAGTAAGAGTTCAGTGAAATAATTGCATAAATATAAATATGAAAGAAGGCTAATTAAGCATTAATCTTGCATAAATATATACAAAACAACTAAGCCTTTATAAACATATGAAAATACCAATAGGACTAATTATTTTCTTTAAAAAATGCTTGAAAAAAATCCCTAACGCCTCAATTTGCGCCTCGCACCGCCTCGCCTCACCTCACCTCGACCGCCTCAGGCATCTGAGGTGCACACCTCAGACAAGGGGTCCGACACGGTCGCCTCGAGGCGTTTTCCCCTCCACCATGTTTCACCCCGAGCGTCTTTGCACCTGGAGGTGTGTTTTTCAAACCATGGTCACGGGTACAATGAGACTGGTCCAGTAGGAATAGTAGAGACACCAACATGAGGAGGCTGGACCAGTCTATAGAGCCCCCCGTTGCTCATGGACACATCCAATCACCATGCCCATAAGTATGTCCCGAAATACAAGAAAAGGAAAAAATGACATGACAATGCAGATCCTTAGTAATCTGACTAATAGAAAATAAGTTCATCTGAAAATCGGCGGCATATAAAACATTCTGCAAGCACATAAATGGTGTCAAATGCACATACCCCAGTCCAGTGATGGGTAAGTGGACCTCATAAGCAATAATGACCCATCTACCATGAGGTATAGTCCTGTAAGACCTGAACCGGACCATGTCTACACAATAATGGTAGTTCTAGCCACTGGAGTCGTGATCTCTCGAATTCGCAAGACAATGTCATCAACACGTGGATCTTTCTGAGGAGTTGTAGTGTCTGAAGGCTCAATCTGCTCCGCCACGCGAGCAGATGCGAGGTATCCATGCTTCTGATAACACGTCCTCCGAGTATCCTGGAGACAGCAGTAGGTGAAAAGACTGCGCTGATGTCCACCACCTCTACCATAGGGACTACCTCATTCTGAACAGAGTAGAACCCCCTCTGTCGCAAGAAGCAACCATCGTAGAGGAGGGTTGTGTGGAGGCAGCAGGTGGAATAAGAAGCTTGTTGAGATGATTGTAAGCCTCCTCCATGGGAGGTATGGTCACCCCAGTAAGGAAGTTGTGCATGTGCTGCGTCATACTCTGGATCAAGCACAACCAAGAAAACTCCAACTATCGTGGAGTTCATGTATGCCATCTGTTGGTTTGTGGATGTCGTAATCGGCATGAAGCTGTGAAGCTTCTCGAACATGCTACGAAGCGAGGAGTAGAATGTGTGTAGTGGACGGACATTTTGCTTTGCCCTATATATGTCAAACTGAAGCTGAAGAATCTTGGCCTCGTTCTTCGATTGGGCATACATAGATGCCAGGATATCAAACATCACCTTGGCAATGGGATGGTTCACAATATCATTGGTTATCTCTATGGTGAGAGTCCCTGAGAGCCAAATACATGCATACGCGTCATCTTGCTTACACGAAGCATTGTCCACAGTCTTATCTGTCAGCTTTGGTTTCGTCAGAATATGCTCCTTATTGCTGCACTGCATACAGGGATCGCCATATCGCGATATATCGTCGATATATCGGCGATATATCGGTATCGACAGGTCACCGATATATCGTCGATATGGACGATATCAGGTATCGACAGGAGAAAATGCCTAATGGATACCGGGTTTCGGCGATATGCGTCGATATATCGGCGATATATCGGCGACATATCGGTATCGACATTGTATCGAACCGATATCGATATCGATATTTCCTTCCTTGACTGCATAAGGGTTAAAAACAACATGGATCGCAACTCATAGTTGGTCTCATCCATTTTCACAATGGGATTCGGACCCTTAAATGCACCGGACAAAGAAAAGATATCACCCTTGTTTTCTGACATGACGGGAGAATGGCCGGAAAAACAAAACTCGACTGGTGAAGTAGACCGGTTTCAGTAAGTCTACATAATCATATGGAGGATTGGTTGTACGTGTAGACTCACACAACCATCCTCTTCAATCCCCGGTCGTGCTAGGGCTGAAAAAACGTGATCTAGAGGTTTGAAATCACGTTTTTCCAATCAAAACCAGACCAAATTAGACTGCCAGTTGGCGCACAGAGGCGTTAGGGTGCCCTAGGGGCACTGGCAGTGCATAGGGAGGCCGCAGGAGGCCTGGCGGTGGCGAGAAGAGGTCTGGGGACCCTTGGAGATGGGCCTAGGATGCCCTAGAGGGCACCAACAACGTCGATGGTGGCCGCAGTTGGCCTGGCAGCGGCGGGAAGGGGCCTAGAGGCCTATTTGAGGTGTGTGCGTCACGCAAGATGTCCTCCTGGTGGCACACGAGAGTTTGGGCCGGTGGTGGCAGCAAGAATTAGGTCAGAACTCCGATCTAAGACCGTCGCTCTGATACCATGTAGAAAGGAAAGAATGACTTCCTCGTTGATGAAGCCATAGGGTTCACTTATATAAGAGAGTAACATGTTGGGCAAATTACATAAACAAGACAAAAAAACATAAATATTACATAAAGGATATGAAAGATAACTAATGTCTCAACAAAAATAAATGATTAATGGCCAAATTTTTAGCATCTTCGATTTTGATAATGATCATGTAATAGTTTGTATATTTGGTTTGCAAAGGACCTAAGATTTCAAGTCAAGAGTTGAATTTCAAAGTTGAGAAGGAAGAAGTCAAGTCAAGTGGCTGAAGAACACCTGACGAAACTAAAAGAAGATCAAGATCGTTGAAACCTTAAAAGCATAAAGATGAGGAAAAAACACAAGCTACGCAGCTCTCTACTAAAGCAAAAGGGGAGGAATGCAGATGATATAAAACTCTAAAAGAAGAAGAAGAATAGCTTTATTTTTATTTTTATTTTTATGTACTTAATAAGTAAAGCCTAGGTCTCAAATAAATCGAAAGCACCAAAAAAACTACGTCTAGAATCTATTAGTCCACTAACCATTTTCAGTCAACCAATACTCTTATGAATCAATTATCCTTGAACATGCGCCTTAAACAGCATCTCTCAATTCTTTTTAGTCAACAAGCATGTGGCTTCAATCAACCAGTCCTTTTTAGTCGACTACCTTATTTGCTCAAAAGATTTATGTTAAACAACATTTCAGTTGACTTAATTTCCAACAATAACAAAGCCTTTTCCCACATTAAATAGGGTCGGCTACATGGATTCTTTGCCTCCATTCAGATCTATCTTGGGTCATTCTCGGGCTTAGATCCAAGAAACTAATATCCGTTCGTATAGTCTCATTCCAACACTTTGTAGGCCTTACTCGCCCTCTCCTAGCTGGCTCAACATCCCAAAACTCGCATCTCCTCACCGGTGCATCAGTTGACCTCCTTTGCAAATGGCCAAACCACCTTAAGCGATTTTCTTCATTTTATCCTTGATCGGAGCTACACCAACCTTCCTTATGATGGCATCATTCCGAATCTGATCTTTACATGTGTGTTCACACATCCACCTTAGCATTTTCATTTCTGTTGCTATCATTCCCTGCACACGTCTATGGTTCACATGTCAAAATTCAGATCCAAGGGCATAGCAAGTGTCACAGCTGCTTTGTAAAAATTCCCTTTGATTTTTCAAAGAAATGTTCTTATCACAAAGAATAGTAGAGGCTCCTCTCCACTTTAGCCAACCTGCATTTATTCTATTTGTAACATCTCCATCAATTTCCTCATCATGTTGCAAAATAGATCCCAAGTATCTAAAAGAACTTCTCTTCTGAATGTTATCATCACCAATGTTCAACTCGATTCCTTCACCATTGCTTCCATCGAAAGTGCACTCCATATATTCAGTCCTATCCCTACTTATACAAAATCCTTTAGTCTCCAATGCATGTCTCCAGTCCTCAAGCTTCTCATTTACTCCATCTCTAGTTTCATCAATCAACACATTATCGTCAGTGAATAACATACACCAAGGTATCTCATCCTGAATGTGACTTGTCAACTCGTCCATAATCAAAGTAAAAAAGAATGGACTCAAAGTTGAACCTTGATATAGACAAATGTTGATGTCAAAATAGTCAATCTTCCCATATTGTATCCTTACAGAGATGAAGCCCTATCATACATATCCTTTTCGTTGACTTAATTTAATTGATTAAATCCATTTTCTCAGCCAACTAACTTCCAACCTTCAGTTGACTAATCTTTGTCACAGTCTATTAAGTTTGTAACCAGTGGAAATTGCACTTCCTGAAATACTTTAAAATACTTTTTAATCCTCGTAACATTTTTGTTCGTCCATATTTGTCTTTCAGTCGATTAACCAAAAAGTCCATGTGATTACTTTACTTATCAAAGAACTTGTACAGTTATTGTCAACTGAATGTTGCAGTCGAGTACTTGAGAAATCAATCAATTAATCATAAAACAATCGACTAATATTTTCTCAGTCAACTATTTTTTTTCTCTCTTGATGTATCTACTCGACATTTAGACATTTCATCCTTCCTAAACCAGTCATCTTAATGACTAACAAGCATTGTTTAGGCCTATATTATATTCTTAGATATTCAACAAACAACACAGGCACTATATTCCTATTCATCAAGCATTGTTTGAGGGCTCATATTTTCTCTTCTTTATGTGCTTAATCAAACTCGGCTCCAAAAGCATTCGTTTCTTTGTTTGGACAAATCCTAGCCTTGTTTAATCATTCTTCAAGCTCTGTAGTGGTGTGCATTGTTTTGATATTAATAATTCATTTTTTTAACATTGTTGTACTTAGCTACCCTGTTTGTGGGTTTTTTTCTCAATCACTCTCAAGCTCTATAGTGCTGTGCTCTGTTTTGATGTTAATAATGCTTCCTTTTTAACATTGTTGTACTTAGCCACCCTGCTTGCGGGTTCTTTTCTCTGGAGGAGATAGAATCTTTATTGGATATATCCAACAAAATGTTTGTACAAGACTGCAACCCTTGATTGAAGTAGCACAATTAGAAGAAGTTTCTTCAATAACAGATCAGATTGAAAATCCTATAACAAGACATTTTGGGTCATAGTCTACACGTATAGGTTTCCATATAAAAATCATTGTGCAATTATACTTTACATTGAGATATGTAAGTGGAGAGAATCAGTTAAGCTTGGTATACCTTCGTCTTCAAATCAGCATCCACATTCGGCGATAAGGACTTCTCAATCGTTAGATCTTTTATTTCATCAATGAAATATTCTTCCCATGGTGCAAGAAGTAAAATACCTTTTCCAGCTTTACCTTCACGTCCAGTCCTTCCTAGTCTGTGTATATATTGCTCACGATCAGGAGGAAGACCAACCTAAGCATTAATTGAGAATCTTCAGATTTATAACCACCTAATCACAGACTTACAAACTGTTTACACTTGTGGGCTTGACTCTATTTTCATAATAGACGCCTAAAAATGAAATAATTAAAAAAGCCAAAGTAAAAAAATTTCCGTTGCTTGTACGAGCACCAGCACTAATGAATTCACTTGTTAAACAATATCACCTGAGTGAAACTGTTTGCAGGAGTACAAGCACTTGGCGTACATATAATCACATTGAAAAACCAAATGTAGAAGGAAAGGAACAATAAGAAACTGAGTCTAAAATGACTGCAACGCATCTCGTTTGCCGGAATTTTAGTTAAAATAAACAAAAAAAGGTCCACACATCTGAGTAATGATCAGCATATATGATTTACTTCTGAAAGTTATAACTCACAAATATAAGGAAATACCTACCTGAACCACAAGAGTAACATCAGGATAGTTCAATCCACGGGCTGAAACATCTGAAGTAACAAGTATTAATTGTTTGGAACTTTTGAATTCATCAGATATCCGAGACCTGTACAATTGAGGCTTATGGGAGTGCAGCTCTCTAACATTCATCTTCAACCTTTTTAGAAATATAAACATGAGTGCTGTCACCATAGCTGTTGTACAGAAAACAATAACCTGCATGAGGAAAAACCAGTGGTAATAATCTGGCCATCTCTAAGAAATGAAGTACTAACAAATTCAAGAGAAAGAAAAGCATCGAGCTATAATATGCATCTCTCAATGAAAATAATCCGATCATGTACCTTGTAGTCAGCTTCTTGCATGACATGCTCCCTAAGTATATTGCAAATCACTGCAAAGTGATCTTCATGGTTTACCACAATATATGACTGAAGGACCTACAAGTACAAACATACTACTTAAGATCGTATTTTTTTTCTTAGTCCAAACATGTCTTCATCAAAATAGGGGCATATGGAATAAACAGGGGTGACCTTAGATGGGCAATGAAAACATGGATTTTAGAAAGAGATCGTGTACTTAAGAATGTCTTTAGGAGCATATATGTAGTTAATGTTGAGATATTTCTACATTCTATGTATCGTTTCCGTTATTTTATTTCCTTTTGTCTATCTTATGTAATTTATCCATAGGCCTCTCCCCTTTATAAGAGAGCCTAGGGTTACAGGAATAAACAATTTTTCTCTTTCTTCCAACATGGTATCAGAGCGGCGGTCCTAGACCAAAGCTCTCGTATCCAAAACCCTAATCCCACCTCATGCCCCCACCCTCGCGCCGCCGGTCCCATCTCCTTATGCGCCACCGCCCCACACGCGTCGCCCCACGCGTGTCACGGCCCTATGCGTGCCGCCCCCCTCCGTGCGCCTCCACGCGCACTGTCTTGTGTGCTTCTACGTGTGCAGCCTAGCGCATTGAAGCACCTCCTTGTGCATTCTCGCGTGTCCATCCTTGGGCGTCGACCTTCGCACGCAGCTCCGTGTGTTGTTCCTCCAAGCACCAGCATCGTTCGCTTCTTTTCATTAATGGATTTGGGGGCATAAGCCTATATATGCACCAAAATCCACCTATGTTTGTGTAGACATTCACCTTTGGTCTACAAACCCTAGTCTTCTACATCCGGCAAGATGTCCGGGAACAAAGTTGATGTACCCGTCACAGGCGCATTCAGAGGTCCAACGCCTATTGTTAAAATGGACAGGACAAACTATGAGCTATGGGCTATGCAGTTCATGAACCTTATAAAATCGAATGGTAAGAAACACATTCTTACCGAGGAAGAACTGGTGGAGAAGACTGGGGTAAACGCCTCATGGGAGGCGGACGACGCATATGCCAAGGTTTGGCTTTTCGGAACATTGACGATTGAGATCGCTAATGATGTGTTATATCAGCCCACCGCCAAGGTAATGTGGGATATCCTCGCAGCAACATATTCACAAGCAAGGAATGAGACAAAGATCCTCCAACTCCAGCATGACATATTCACTATCAAGCAGAACGGACGTCCTCAGCATTCGTTGTATACATCCTTGCGTGGGATGTTTGAGAAGCTTCTCAGTTTCATGCCTCTGACGGCAACTCCAGAGCAGCAGAAGACATATAGGAATACTACCATGGTAGGGGTATTCCTAGCAGTACTTGACCATGAATATGATGTTGCTCACTCTCAGATTTTTGCCGATGCCACTATCCCCCCATGGAGGAAGCATTCCGCAGGCTCAGCAGGATTACTATTCCTTCCAGTGTTTCTAGTCAGACTTCCACGTCCATGGCAGCCTCCCGAGGAAGAGGAGGTCATTCTACTCTTCGTGGATGTGGACCTCGTGGTAGAGGAGGTCGCACTCGTCAGCCCTGCACTTTCTGTCACCGCTCAGGCCATACCGAGGAGACATGCTATTCCAAGCATGGGTTCCCAGCTTCAGCTCGAGTTGCAGAACAAATTTGAGTCTCTTGCTGCTTCTACTCTAGATCAGAGGTTTGATCACCTCGTAGTCAGACTGAGGGATATTATACCTCCTTCCGCATAACCATCCTCAGGAGATCATTCAGATGTGGCAGCCTCAGCTTCTGCCGATACCCTCTGTTGTTGCCAGCACCTCGGGTACTTATGCTTTTACATCCTGTCATCGCTCTAACATTTCAGAATGGATTATGGACTCTGATGCAACATATCATCTATGTGGAGACAAACATCAGCTTACATCATATAGATAGGTTAAGCCAGGGCGAACAGTTGTGATAGCTGATGGGACTGATTCCCCGATCACAGGACAGGGAGAGATCACCTTAACACCTTCGATGCATCTACAAAACGTGTTACATGCTCTAGATTTCTCTATGAATTGCTTTCTATTAGTCAGATTACCAAGGATTTGCATTATCGTGCTATTTTTGACCCATCGACTCTTGTTTTTCATGACATTCTTACGGGCAACGTGAATGGATGTGGCCGTGAGCAGGGTGGCCTCTATCGTCTGGTTCGGACTCCATATGCTGGCATATCTTCTCTTCCGGCTGGCTTTGTCTCTCCATTCACCAGACACCTCCGATTTGGTCATCTCCCTCTTCAGAAGATGTGTCATATGTTGCCGCAGATTTCACCTACTTCTTCCTTTCAGTGCGAAGCTTGTCAGTTGGGAAAGCATCATCGGTCTGCATTTCCCAGTCGTCAGAATCGGAACAGTAGCTCCCCTTTTGAGTTGTTTTATGTTGACATATGAGGTCCATGTAGTGTACCTGATCATTAGGGACACAGATTCTATCTTTTAACTGTAGATGATTTTTCACGTTTGTCATGGGTGTTTCTTTTGAAAAATAAATTTGAAGCAAGGGATGTGATTAAGAACTTTATGAATGAAGTGAAAAATATTTTCTCTACCTTTGTGAAGTTTGTACGAGCTGATAATGCGTTGGAATTTTGTACTCGTGATATATCTCATTTCCGTTCATCTAGAGGGATTATCCATCAAACATCTTGTCCTTACACTTTTCAGCAAAATGGTGTTGCTGAGAGAAAGCATCGTCATCTTCTTGATGTCACTCGGACTCTTCTCAATCAGAGTCGTGCACCACACTCGTTTTGGGGTGATGCCGTTCTCACAGCATGCTATTTGGTGAATCGTAAGCGGTCATCTGTCTTGGGTGAGAAAATTCCTTTCTCCGTAGCCTTTCCTGAGAAGGAGTTATTCTCACTCACCCCTCGTGTGTTCGGGTCTGTCGCTTTTGTTCACCAGTTGACTCATGATCTTAACAAGCTTGCTCCTAGAGCTATCAAATGTGTGTTTGTTGGATACTCCAGGACTCAGAAGGGATATCGGTGTTATGATCCTTTGCGCAGAAAATATTATATCAGTGTAGATGTCATGTTTTTTTTGAGTCTGTGATGTACTTCTCTCCTACAGGTGATAGGTTGGCTTCATCAAACACAGAGGGCGTCGTCTATATGCCACCTCCACCCATGCATGTTGTCCAACCTTCACCAACTCCACCTCCATCTCCACCACCACCACCATCTCCACCTCCTCCTCCACCACCTCCTACTACCCAGTCACATGCACCACATGTTCCATCTCTACCTAAGTTCTACACTCATCGGTCTACTTCTGCTCATGGTCCTCGCCCATCTTCCACAGAGCCCCAGGTTTGTTTTGATAACATAAAGTCTAACGATGGGTATGGAGATGTATCTGTGCAGGGATCATTGCAGGAAATTGCCGCACAGATGGAGGGTGTTCCCTCTAATTTGGATATTCCTATTGCAGTTCGAAAGCAGAAGAGATCTTGTGCTTCCTATCCCCTATCTTCTCAAGTCTCCTTTCATCGTCTAACAGGGGATTTTCAGAAATTTGCAATGGCTCTATCTGCCGTGAAAACTCCACGGAATTATGAGGAGGCATTGAAGGATAGTCGATGGCGCTTGGCTATGGAAGAGGAGATGGTTGTACTACAGTCACGTGGTACGCGGAGTCTGGTGACGGCTCCAATTGATGCGTCAGTTGTGGGATACAAATGGGTGTTCACTGTGAAACACCGTGCGGACGGCGGTGTAGATCGCTATAAGGCGAGACTTGTGGCACATCGGATCACCCAGACATATGGGGTGGACTATCAGGATACTTTCTCTCCAGTGGCTAGGCATTCTACTCTGCGTATTCTTCTATCAGTTGTTGTGACAAGAGATTGGCCCCCTATACCAGCTTGATTTGAAGAATGCCTTCCTCTATGGTGATCTACAGGAAGAGGTCTACATGCAGCAACCACCGGGGTTTTCTGTTGAGGGGGAGTGTCAGAAGGTATGCAGGATTCACAAGGCTATTTATAGCCTTAAGCAGAGTCCAAGAGCATGGTTCCAGAAGCTCTCGAATTTGATAGAGCAGCAGGGGTTTGTGCGATCGACTGCAGATCACTCCTTGTTTGTACAGAAGACTCATAGAGGTACTATTGTCATTCTTGTGAATGTTGATGATATTATTGTTATAGGGGATGACAAGCAGGGCATTCAGGGTGCCAAGGACTCCCTAGGTCAGCAGTTTGTGACCAAGGATCTTGGGCATCTATGTTACTTCATTGGATTGGAGTTTGCACAGAATCAGAAACGTCTTGTGATGACCCAGAGGAAATATGTTGCAGATCTTCTTTCAGAGACATGCATGGCGGATTGCAGACCTGCCACTACTCCTATTGACCCGAACATGAAGCTATATGATGATGACACTGAGAAGGTCGACAAGAGGAGGTACAGGGAGCTTGTTGGCAAGCTACTATATGTGACTATCACAATGCCCGACATATCATTTGTTGTGAGCAAAGTAAGTAAGTTTATGGAGCAGCCCAGACAGGCACATATGGATGCAGTCCATATGATTCTAAGATACCCAGTGTTGCAGAAGACGGTATTCGGTATTCAGTCGGAGGGGTCACTGAATAGAGAATAATTGGTAATCGGGCGATTATTCGGAATTATTCGGTTTTGTATTTTTTAATATAAAAATTATTTATAATACATATATTCTTATATTTTTATACTTATATGGTCATTAGTTAATATAAATCCATGATAAAAGTACCAATCAATATAATTGATATATAGAATTTGACATTTGTTACAATACCGTGGTAAAATGTAACCCAAAAAAACTGAAAATTGAAAATAAAAAAATAAAAATATCAAAAGCCAAACTCCAGTCGGCCTAATAATCGGGCCAAATGGCCGAATAGTCGATGGATTATTCGGTCAGGCTGACTATTCGGTCGAGCCGACTATTGACCGACTGGAAGTCTGTTCAGTTGGGGACCCCCCCCCTGCACCGCATAGTCGGACCGACTATTCAGGATAGTCGGCCGACTATTGCAACACTGAAGATACCTGAAGACTTCACCTGGTACATGACTTCTTTTCAGAAGTGGTACATCTCTATCAGTTACAGCATGTGCAGATGCATATTATGATGGATGTCCAAAGGATAGAAAGTCTACCTCGGTCTTTGTTGTGTTTATAGGGAATTCCCTGCTTTCATGGAAGAGCAAGAAGCAGACTGTGGTTGCCAGATCTAGTGCTGACTCAGAATACAGGGCTATGACACAAGCCACCACGGAGATGATGTGGGTCAGATCTGTTCTTACAGACCTAACTATAGAGGTGTCACTTCCTATACACCTCCAATGTGATAACCAGACTGCTCTTTTTATTGCCAACAACCCCGCATTCCATGAGAGAACAAAACATATTGAGGTAGACTGCCATTATACGAGAGATATGATTCAGAAGTGTCTGATTTCTACTTCTCATGTTAGTTCAGGAGAACAGACAACAGATATCTTCACCAAGGCATTACTCAGGGGCCATTTCAGAAGTGTTCGTCCAAGCTGAGCATGATCGATATCTATGCTCCATCTTGAGGGGGAGTGTTGAGAAATTTCTACATTCCATGTATCGTTTCCGTTATTTTATTTCCTTTTGTTTATCTTATGTAATTTACCCATAGGCCTCTCCCCTATATAAGAGAGCCTAGGGTTATAGGAATAAACAATTTTTCTCTTTCTTCCAACAGTTAATCTCCAAATAATATCAAGACCAAGCCTTTCTCGCACTTTGGTTGCAGGGTGAAATTGGGTTAGAGTAAGTTCCTTTTAAAAGGTTTGTAAGATGGGTGTTTCTTATGTGAATAATAGACATTTACATGGTTACGAGGGTTGGATGTTCAATGTAATGTGATGTAATATTGTCTACCTTGTTATATTGATTATATTTATGATTAGACTATATTGTTAACGTTGACTTTTTGGGTTTGGCGGTGGCTAGAAATATTAGAGTCAATAAACCCACACTATTAATTCCAATCTAGGAATGTAGAGGTGTAGATGGGGATAAGGCCCAAACATGGGTTAGATCACGGGTAGATGGAATAATCCTTTAGCCAAGTGAAGTGGGCAAAAAATTCCTTTAAACTGTAATATTTGAAAAGAAAGCTCAGAATAGGGTCGGCACATAATATGAAGAATAGTCGACGTAAAGAAGTACAGAAACCGATTCATGATGTAAATTAAACTTGTTAGAAGAGTTCAATGAAGAATAGAAAGATTTATTTGATAATGAATCATCTTGGTCGAGTTTATGGCATATAGTTCTCAAAAAAAGAAATGAACATTTAATCACTTCGAACAAAGATTTGGGATAACCAACTATTACTGAAAGTAGAATAGAGAAGATATTTGCGGCAACAAGAACATCAAATCACTAGATATTTGTTTCATGATGGACATGAAGACCATCCTACTCCAAGGGAGAACCCAACAGGGTTGGATCTTTAGTTGTTTCTTCTGAAATATAGAGGGTAGTATGTGCATGAGGGTCTATAAATACCCACCAACTCATACAACAAAGAAAGGCTTCTTGGTTCACGCGCCTACGGAGCAGAACTCACAAGTTACTGTATGTCCTTGTGTTGGATGCTTATTCTTCAATTTCTCTGCAGTCTTCTAGGTCATTGTCACATGGTTTGGCCGTCGTATAAACTACCCCATCATTGACAAGACTGTAACCACTTCACATGTAGCAATTCACTATTGCAGTGTCCACTTGGATGGGCTATCTTTCATTGGACGAGACGTGAGTTAATGGTGACAAATAGGGATGCAACCGGATATGGATATATCCGTATTCATCCGTCGTCGTATCCGTTTTTAAGAGGATATGGATATGGATTTTTTATTTTAACGGATACGGATACGGATATGGATATAAAATTTTATTTTTTTGTGGATACAGATAAGGATACGGATATTGTTTTCAATTTTTTTGAGGATATGGATACAGATATGGTTACATTTTTTTGACAGATACGGATATGGATATCCGCATTGCTGAATCTGTGTTTATATTGTATATATATACATCAACTTGTGTGTGTGTGTGTGTCCAAATATGTTATAGGATTAGTTGCAATATATTGCATCTAGAGTCATTTTTAAATATTGGACGAAAAATATGCATCTCTATACTATTTAAGCATTTATTATACAACTATTAAACTTAGTATAATAATATAGCTTCTTCTTGTATTTTGTTCTCTTGTAGTTTATTAATTTTGATTTAATTAGCTATTAGTTTCAACTTTACCAAACAATCCTACAAAATGTAAGCGTTAGAACCTAGAAGACATTTCTTATATGCAGGATAATATGTTTCCGTTTTAAAATATCCGCATCTGAATCATGATTATTTGTTTCCATATCTGTATTTGTATTTAAGGATATGGATTGCAATTTTCAATACCCGCAATGTATCCGTTTCCGTATCCGTATTTTAAAATGGATAAGGATATGGTAAGACCTATATCAGTATCTGTATCCGTCTGTTTACATCCCTAGTGACAAAGATCCTTATATCTGCTTGGGTCCCAACAACCTGCCTAGATATGCACTCCATCACAAATCTGTAAGCTTCGTGTTCCTCATCAATGTTATCGTAATTAGACTCCTATAGTAATATGTAATATGTCAATTGTCCTTTTCATTTTTTGTGTATAAGCCAACAAGGCGACCTCCTTTTGTCTCTAGGGTTTCCACTATGTATAAAGAGAATCCTAGGGCACATAATAGACATCTTTTTCATTCCATGCACAAAACACCAATCTTGGACCAAAGCTCTGAGATCCTCTTGATCCCCAACCTTGCGGATAGCCTCTCTCCCTTCTCTCACGTAGCCACATCACACCCGAGCAGCACTCGTCACTTGACGCTGCAACCAACAGCCCATGTCGTCATGCGACCCTCCCAGATGCTCCCACCACCTCTCGCGCATGCGCGAACACACGTTGCAATCTCCCGGTGAAGTACATTTTGCATGGATCCTCTAGGATGCAACAGAAAACCGTATAGGCGCCGATTTGGTCGTAAGGGGTCCGACCAACAATAAAAAAGGTGCTCTTGGAGTTCTTGGGCCAACCTAGTTCGGAATTGCTAAAATAAATCCAATGGTTAGGCCCTTGGAAACCTACAGATTATTGGTATACACAGAAACCTTCTTTCTATGCCAGTGTAGATAAGTATTTCATTCATCTCCAGGTCAAGTCATAATTTTGTGCCTCGTTCGTCTGTCATGACAAGCAAGGTTGATGCTACTCTGTCTCCTAAGGCATCGTGGGGCCTCTCTCCCATCGTCAAGTTGGATGGGATAAACTAAGATTTATGGAGGATGCAATTTATAAGCATCATGGAAAGACACAACAAAGATGGCAAAGAGTACATCCTGATGGAGCTGGAACTGAAGTCGGTGGACAAGATTGGTACCAATGTTGCATGGAAGAGGGCAATGCATGGGACTGAGTGTGGCTATAAGGCACTCTGATGACAAAGATAGCCAATGAGATCATGTATCAATCTATTACGAAGGCAATATTGGGCATCCTTAGAACAATATATTCTCGGGCAAAGAATGAAACAAGGATTCTTCAACTTCAGCATGACATATACATGACCAAGCAAATGGTCATTCGCTCCACATGCTCTACTGGAATCTGAGGGGCATGTTCGAGAAACATCACATCGATGTGCCAACAAGCACTATATTGAGCAGCAACTAACATACATGAACACCATGATGGTTGGTGCCTTAGTTTCTTCTATGGAAGAGGCATCCAAACATCTTACAGAATCTTTGTGCTTAGACCTCCTTTGCCATGGCTGCTTCATGAAGCAAAGGAGGGATGCTCAGCTTAAATGACGTGGGGTCCATGGTAGAAGTGGTTGCCCTCATCTACAATGCACTTACTTCAATCGCTTAGCGCATTCCAAGGATATGTGCTATCAGAAGCATGGTCATCAAGCTTCTGATCATGTTGTTGAACACTTCGAGGCTACAACTACATTTTTCGACCATAATTACGAAGATCTCTCCCATGTGAGGGGATGCCCAAGAATAATGGCTCGAAGAGTGATTGTATAGAGCTTTATTTTTCTCATAAGGATCATATTTGAAGCAAGTGAGAGACTCTCTGACACTTAGAAAAAATGTAGTGTGTATAGAGAATGAATGTAGAGAGAATGGCTTCCCTTCTATAATTAGTAAAAGTAGACATTTTAGGAAGTTAATAAATGTCATTTGATGAAAAGTGCGGTGGTTTGACAAAGTAGATGTTGGCAATCAAGACGTGTGTTCAACTGAAAAATTCTCAATTATGTTATATCCATATTAGCCGATTGATTAGAAGGATATATCGGCTTGTTTATTGTCCAAGTATAGTCGTTGGTCAAGTGACCAACTGACCATTGAGTCGGCCGTTTATCATCAATAAGTAATCGGCTGATCAAAAGCATAATCATCCAAACCCAATGGTCGCGCCCCTCAGAGGGCCCTCCCGAGTGCCTCAGGATGTCAAGCAAAAGCAGGAACTCTTCCAGGCGCTGATCAGAAAATTTTGCGGAGAATAATAAGGGCATCCAATTTCCATCACTCCAGCAGCAGGCAGCACACGCCTCACGATCTACCGCCAAAGCAAAGAGGCGAGGAAAACGACTGCTTAGCAGTCCATCTCCCAACCAATCGTCCTCCTAGAAAGCAAAAGACTCACCATTCCTCAGAACGGGGCGGAAATTGTCATGGAAATGCAGAATAACCTTCAGAATCCCCTTCCAGAAAGCTGACGGCTTCGGGTCCGGATTGCCAGCCAACAAGGTCGGGCGGGATGTCGTAAATGCGACGGAGGAGAGTATAACAGATATCTTCACTCCTCCCCCAAAGTCTGCTCACCCATTTCAATAGCAGAGCCTCGTTCATCACGTCCAAGAGCTTGACACCGAGACCACCATCCACCTTTGCAAGGGTGATCGTCTCCCACTTCACAAGGTGCACCCCCTTAACCCCCAAGCCAGACTTGCTCCATAAGAATCTCTACATCAGCCTCTCAAGACGCTTCTGAATCCCAACGAGCAGAAGGCGAGAAGACATGAAGAACAACGGAATAGCAGATAACACCGCCTTCACCATCACAAGACATCCCCCTAGATAGGATAGAGGCCTTCCAACCCACAAGCTTCCTCTCCAGCTTCTCGACCACCAGTAACCAATGCGTCATCTTGATTCTGTCGGACGCCAGAGTAAACCCCAAATAACGAATAGGGAGGGATCCACAACCCGTGCCAAGCTTGCTGCTACATAAAAGGACCTCATCCTCCGACAGGCGAAAGGAACCATCGTGGATTTTCCATAATTCAAGGAAAGACCGGATATCTCCCCAAAAATTTCCAAAGTAACAGCCATACCATTAGCCTCCTCCTTTACCCCCTCAATGAAGAAAATAGTGTCGTCAGTATATTGGAGAAGAGTGATAGCTATATCACCAAGCGAGAATCCCTTCATGATCTTGCAGCTTTGCATCCGGTCAACCATACAGGCAAGAACATCAGAGGCAATAACAAACAGCAGCGGGGTGAGAGGGCAGCCCTGTCTGACTCAACTCTAGGTTGGAAGAAACCTCCCACTGGAAGACCAATCACTAGCACCGCCAATGACGTAGTGGAGACACAATGCTTTATCCAGGAAACCCAAGTCTCAGGAAAACCCCTCCTATGCATAGCCGACCAGAGAAACCCCTCCTAAGCTTTGGCAAAATCAACTTTCCAAAGTATAACCTTTGCCCCTCTTCTCTTCCAATCCGCAATGATCTCACAGGCCATTACCAAGCTATCCGAAATCTGTCTCCCAAGAACAAAAGCCGACTGAAAAGGGAAGATAATGTGCTCAAGCACCCTGCTAAGCCTAACAGCAAACACCTTCGCCACTATCAAATAGATGGCACCGGAAAGGGCAATTGATCTAAAGTCTTCAATTCTTTCTGCCGCCTCCCGCTTTAGGAGGAGAAAAATCAGAGCCATGTTCAGCTTCTCAAAGCCAGCATTGCATTTACAGCATTCCTCCACAACCTCCAATACTTCTAAGCCAACGAGATCCCAGAATTCCTTATAGAAACAGACAGGGAAGCCATCCGGTCCAAGCGCTCCATCTACATTCAGGTTCCACACCGCCACCTTCAGCTCCTCCAAAGTTACCTTCTGAATAAAAGGCTATTAGCGTGAACAACTGAAAGCTGGGAGGCCCCATGACCCGTCCATCTCCATGGCCTGGTGATGCAGCATGATCTTACATGATCACTTTTTCAACATTTGCTTTATTTATTTTATTTAATTTTATTTTATGTAAAAGGCTCATTATACAAGGCCTTATTATCATTTCTTTTTTTGTTTTCTTTTTTTTTCCTAATTTTTAGGAAGTTGTTGCTTATTTTGGGGGATTTAGCCTCTATAAAGGCTCCCCAAATGTTAGGATTTTTTTCAAGTTTGGAATGAAAGTTTATTCTCCCCCATCACTTATCTCTCTCTCTCTCGAGTCCCGCAGCCGTGGTTCTCTTCCCCCCCCCCCCTGTGCGTCTTTCCCCTCCCCTCCCCGAACCCTAGCATTCCCCGCCGCCTTCCCCATCCCCGCAGCCCTCCTTCCTCCCTCCCCCGCGCCACTCCTCTCCACGGCCCCGTGACCCACCCCGCGCCTCTCGACCCCCCCCCTACGGCCCCTTGACCCTCCTACGCGCTGCCTCCTCCCCATTCCTGCGCCGCCCCGCACCACCCCTCCCTTCACCCCACCTCCGCCGCACGCCCTCCCAACGCGCGCCTGCAGCCCAGGATCTCCCCTCCGAGCCGCCTCCGCCCCTCCTTCCGTATTCCCACCCCAGCGTGCATCGTCGGTTCCCCCCCCCCCCCCCCCGTGACCGTTCGCCCCTCCCCCGTGAAGGCCCGCACTGCCGCCAGCCGAGTTCTGAGCAACCGCCGACCCGTGCACCCTGTAGAGGAACCCTCCCGGGCCGCCGCTAGCACTCCAAGTTTTCGAGAGCAACACCGACCAGATCTGAAGCGTGTCAACTTCCCCTTGTCGGTTGTGGTATGAGCGCCAATTCCACCATTTATTTCCACTGCATATTATTAGTTTTGTGGATTGTTATATTGTTGATTGGTTTGGTGAATGATTGAGATTCTGTGACCGCAGCTTCGCTATTTGTTTCCCATTATCGTTAACTATTCGCGTTGCCCTAAGTTTGTGAAGAAACCGGTGCTACAACTCGAGTAATTGCGGTCTTTTGTTGCTGAATTTTGCGCATTGCATATCACTTTATTTGTTTTCGTCATCGAGTCCCTTAGTTTCAATTGTTAGGATCGCCATTTAGTTCATTACTCAATTAGGTTGCATCACCTGGCATACGATCTCCTCGAGAATTCATGAAAGTGATTCGCAATCGCCTGCCCCATTTCTCTATCACCTTCTACCCTGACACCATCCACGATCACAGAACTACCACGACGCCTCCCGCTAGCCACTCTATGGAAGAGAGCAGTGTTCGCATTTCCCTCCTTGAGCAAATTGTGCATGGATCTCTGCTTCCACTCCGTTACCTGCTTCTTGTCCTTTTCAGCGATCTTTCTTTGGGTCTCCTCTCTTGGAGACAACTCCTCAACATTCAGGGGCATGTCGTCCTCCAAAACGTCAAGCCTTGCTACCTCACCTTCTGTCGCCATCCTACCTGCATGTTGCACCTCTCTAGACTCTTTCTTCAAAGCACAAAGTCGCATGCATAAAGATGTTAGTTTCTGAACAAACCTCACAGCTGCGGAACCAGACACCAACGTGGAAGACCAATGGGATGAGACTAGATCTCTGAAGCCTTCTTAAATCTGAAAAAACCCCTCGACGAGGAAAGCTCACCAGACTCCCAAATAATCGGCATATGGTCTGACCTCGTTCTCGTTCTGCTAAAGGAAAAAGACAGCGGAAATAGCTCCAACAGCTCAGCCGAAGCAAGGAAGCGATCAATGCGGGAGCGAGATCCAGAGCTCCTCCAAGTGTATTTCATGTCGGCAGCATCCATCACCTCCAACTCCAGAACATTAATGAGCTCCATGAAATCCGCAGAACCCTGATCCTGGCCACCACGCAGTCCCAGCCAATCAGAAGAAAATAAGGAAACATTAAAGTCTCCGCCCACCAACCAACCACAACCTAGAAACATAGTTCTAGCTGCCTCAGATCAGACCACAGCTCCTGCCGAAAGGCATGCTGACAAGGCCCATAAACACAAGAGAACGCAAGAGTGTATTCATCTGAAACACTCCAGCAGCACCGTGAGCGCGTGATTGCCCCTCAACTCAGCACGGAATGTAAAGACGAATTCCTTCCAAGCTATAAGCAAACCACCCGCACTCCCAGAAGCATCAATCGAACAAAACCCAGAGAGGGAACCAGCACCAAAAGAATTCCAAACTTCAACCGGGCAAGAACCCGACTTAGTCTCCTGAAGAAAAACAACATCACATCCCCATTCCGTGAACCTCGACCCCAGAATCCTCCACTTTTCTGGCTCACCCAGACCCCTAGCATTCCAGGAAAAAATCTTCATTTAGAACCTGAGGAAGAACCCCCACAAGAACCGCGTCCGCCAACACTGCCACTTGAGCTTTGCGCTCGGAGATGGGAAGAGATTCTCTAAGCTGCATCCTAGCGCACTGCCTCCTTATGTATCTCTTTCCGGGCCTCTTGTCCATACCAACATCCACAGCAATCACCGAACCCAAGGGTCCGGGCACATCAACCTCGTCGCCCAAGGCACACTCGAAAGGAGCTTCCAGCTCCTGCAGTTGCAGTTGGACGGGACCCTCCGCTACCACCACTTCAGAGACCGCCGCCTTCGAGGAGATCCAGTCCCGCATGAAAGAGAAGGTGACGAGAAAGGGTATGCCTGATAGGAGAGGCTTCTCCAAAACTGATCAAGACCTGAGAAGATAAGGCCCAGGTCGCCCGCAACGAAAGAACCCGAAGCATGTATTCAGGTCGAAATCGGGTCCGGATGCCCAGACCCAAGAGCAAGATACGTGGCTTGGAGGGTTTTACGAGGCAACTCCACATCGAGTTTCAAAGCTCGAGGAAGAGGCGGATGTTGAGCACCATGCGGATCTTCCCCAACGGAAACAGATTTCCCCAAGAGAAGGCGAAGATATCTCCTCCTGACCCACCGCCTTCACTCTCGTGCCTTCCAAAACCGATTGCGACCCCAAGAGGAGGGCGAAGCTTGTTATGTCTTAAACATGACTTTGATCAGACCAAGATTAAAGACAACCTTTGAGCTTTATTTTGGATGCTAACCAAGGATAGGATATTTCCATGTTTTTGAAAGTAAATGTTATATTTTTAATAATAAGGATAATCTTGATAAGTTTGATCCTAGGCCCTGTTCGTTTGGAGTATAAGGTGGAATGGAATAAGGGGAATAAGCCCCCAACACGCTTCCCCGTGGTACGACTATTCCTCATTATTTCATCTTATTTCACTCTTATTCCTATCTTTATCCCACCTTACCTACCTTTATTTCACCTTATTCTCCTTATTCTTATCCTCCAGCCGAACGGAGAATAGACCCTTATTCCCCTTATTCCCCATCCTTATTCCTGCTTATTCTCCTACCGAACGGACCCTAAGAGTGAAGAGGGGTTCTTCTTAGGTTACTCTTCAAGAAGCAAAGCTTACAGGATATTCAATAAGAAAACAAGGATTCTCGTAGAAGCAGTCAATGTTTTGTTTGATGAGAACTTCAGCAAGACTCCTCAATTACAGGAATTACAATTTGATGAAGATATTCAAGTAGATCCTTCA
Organism: Ottelia alismoides; assembly: GCA_037367405.1. Classification (NCBI taxonomy): domain Eukaryota; kingdom Viridiplantae; phylum Streptophyta; class Magnoliopsida; order Alismatales; family Hydrocharitaceae; genus Ottelia; species Ottelia alismoides. Next base: position 391,870 of record JAZKJV010001537.1, on the reverse strand, counting down.
AGTGTCCCTGAGAATAGTGATTCATATGGGTTACCCAAGGATTTTAGCTTTATTAGAGATCATCCAAAGGAGTTGGTGATTGGGGATGTCTCTAAAGGAATCCAAACAAGATCGCACTTAAATTCATTTGTGTTATCTACATTTGTATCCTCAATGGAGCCGAAGCCTATTGACGAGACTTGCAACATCGATTTACTAAATTTATGTTGACAGAGTCTGGTTCTGCATCTGTATCCTCAGAGGCGGATGTTGAGCCGAAGTATGTGAATCCAAACAAGAGTTGTTTTGTCTAATTTACTGGTTCTGCAAATTTATATTGATGATATTGTGTTTGGATCCACTAATGCAATTCTTTGTAAGGATTTCTCTCAAGCCATGCACGAACAGTTCGAGATGAGCATGAAGGGAGAACTCAAGTTTTTTCTTAAGGTTACATATCAACCAGACAGAGTCTGATACTTTCTTTTTACAACAGAAGTGCACGAAAGAAATGCTAGCCAAGTTTGTCTTCGACAAAGTTTAGGGGAAGTCTACTTCGATTGCTCTGGTAACTCAACTCAATCTTGACGAGTCCTTTAAGTTTGTCGACCAACGGCTACACAGAGGTATGATCAGTTATTTGTTTTATCTAACTACGAGCAGGCCCGATACACTGTTTAGCACATGGTTAGCAGCATGCTTTCAGTCAGCACCAAAAGAAAGTTACTTAAAAGTGGTAAAAGAATATTTTATTATCTTATTTTTACAAATAATTTGGGTTTGTTTTATCCAAAGATACATTCATTAGAATTATTCGAATATAATGACATGGATTATGTCGACAGCCATACGGATCGAAAAAGTATAAGTGGCACCTAGCAATTCATGGAAAATGAACCAAACAATTGGTCTAGTGGCAGAGCAGTGGCTCCCACAATGGAAAGACTAAGGTTCGAAACCCACAGCCCTCCCTTCAACCAGAAAAAAAGGCAATGAAGGATGGGGGTAAGGGTATGACCCTGAATCTAAAAAAATATTAAGTTAAAAAAATTCATGGGAAATGTCCTTATTTCTTGGTTTTCCAAAAAGCAAACTTGTGTGGATTTAGCAACTATTTAAGCGGAGTATATACATGTCTTTAGATTGTTCTCAATTACTTTGGATGAGAAACACACTTTTTGACTTTGGTTTGACCTTTAGCAAGAATAGAATACTATGTAAGAATACTAGCTCTATCAAGTTAGCTAAAAATCCTGCCAACCACTCTAGGACAAAACGCATTGATGTTAGGCGTCACTTTCTTAGAGAAAATTTCTTGAAAGGCAAAATCTATTTGGACCACGTTTCAACAGATAGACAGCTTCGAGACATATTAACAAAGCCCTTAGCGATACCTCAGTTTGAGACTATTAGGAAAGACTTACAGTTGTGCAATTTGAGTGATATTTGTTATATGTCAAATTCACAAAAATTAACTCATTTAGGACACATCTGATCAATCATAAAGAGAAGTCCGATCGATCACCCACGATCGATCATCACTTAAGCATTGATCGACAACCCCTGATAAATCATGCTCAGCAATTGATCGATCATGTGGATTGAAATTCCAAAATTAGAATTTGGATTTTTGGTGCTCGACCCTGTTAGAAAATAGGAAGCGTAAGTGGAAATGATAAAAAGAGCATAAGAAACAGAAAGATAAACATAGAACAAAAAGATTTTTACGTGGAACCCTACTCCCTAAGGAGCGGGATGAAACCACGGGAGAAGGATTCAAAGGGGCGGATATTTTTTTCCTTTTTCTCAATGGTTACAGGAGGTCTGGGCTCTTTATATAGCCTCCACAGAGCCTCCAAGTCCCACCAATGGTAAATGTGGGACTAAACATATGGATGGGGTAAATAGATCATGTAGAGATCCATTTACCCATCTCCCTCATAGATGACGCATACAACGGATACTCCAGCACTCCCCGTCAAGCTGGAGCATGCAATGCTCAGCTTGGACAAATAGAAAGAAACTCAACTTCACGCTACAGGACACTACGGACAATATCAACTCAATGCGCACAACTGATGCAGTCGAGGACGTTGCTTCTCATGTCGTGCAAGTGAGGAGGACGAACGGGCTGGAGTGTGAGTCTGTCGAATCTCCTCGTCGGAGAGCATGTGCTCTGAACTGCGCATGTCAGAGTCACTGCAACTGGAAATGAGTCTCCTCGTCGAAGTACTCTGGCCCGCCACAATATGTGGACAACTGCTCTATCTCTGAAAAGGCCGTGGAAGTGCAATCCTCGTCGGAGTCCACGGTCGCTGGAGAGTGGAGTCTGAAAGAAGTCTCCTCGTCGGAGAACTAGGTCTCTCCCATCTGGTACAGAGAATGGTACACTACTCTGGAGTCCCTATGATACCACATGAAAACCCTTGCCCACATGGCATAGGGAATGGTCCTCTACTCTGTAGTCCCTATGGCTCACATGAAACTTTGTCCTAACAACAACAAGAATGATGATGGGGACCACGACAAAAGATGGCAAACATGTGCACATCTGAAAAGACTACATACTCGTACGTGTCTGAAACCGACTCGGAATCCGACATCGAGTCTGACAAAATTTGATAAAATCTGTAGAGTCTGAATAATCTGAATGGCCTGCAATCTGGAGTCTGGAGAATCTGGAAAATCTGACAAACTGGCCTGTGGCTCTACACAATACTCCCCCCTTCTCCCATACTTGTTGGAAAACATGGACGTCGACCAAGTTGGGAGAAGACAATAACATGGGGAGAAAGAAAATATCAAAGTAAGCCGTTTACACATTTGTCGACTTTTCAAATCATTCATCATCATTTTTTTGAAACAATTTTTAAGCCATTGTTTTCGACTTTCCTTGCATTTTTTTCCGGCTAAATTTTTTTTAAATAGCCATCACACAATTTTTTAAGCCGTTAAATCTCTCTCTCTTTTTACGGCTTTCTTCCTTTTTTTCAAAATACTTGCGCACGTTTTTTTACGCATCTTTTTCTTTTTCTTTTTTTTTTAATCGGATTTTTTTAAATACAAAAGTGGCCCACTTGGGCGTTGCCAATTTTGGGTTCCCACGGGACCCATTCCCCCCTCTCTCTTTTTAGATGGCCTTTCTTCCATTCCTTTTTTTAAAGGCCAACATCCCACTTGGGTCATTCCTTTTTTTTCAATCACCCGCGGGCCTTTTAAATAAAACGGGGGCCAACGAACCCTTTACTGCCCCCCTTTTTTAAATAAAACGTGCCCCCCACTCTCGTTTAGAGTTCCCAAGTATTAAACAAAACGGGTAAATATACTGGAGCCATTAGGGCCCGCCGCCACTAGATAGCGAAGGAGAGGAGCCCCCCCCCACCGTAGGTGATCTCGCCGCAGAGCTGCTGCTTGGACTCGCTGAAGGGGCTGCGCAAGGGAGAAGGGGGCTGGAGATCGCGCGTTGTGGCTTCTCTCGCGTGCCGCCTGCGCGAGTTCTGATGTGGGCGACATCGGAGGGGTGCGCGATGGAACTGTTGTTGCTGTCGAAGAGGATGCTCGCTTCCTCAACCCCCAGGCAGCGCGGAATGGCGAGGGGAGCCGCCGCCCTTTGAACATGAGCGGCATCACCTGGACTGAAAACGGGGTTGGAGGGTCGGGAAGGGCAGCGCTGCCTGCTTGGCTGTGAGGATGCCGCGAGGGGGCTCCGGGCATGCCGCCAACTTGGAGGTGGCGAAGGACAAGCTCCTGGACCACCTGCCTGGATGAAGCGTTTTGGAGAGGGAGTCGCCGCCGAGGGGGTTAATGGAGGTCTGCCTGCACGAAAGGAGATGCGCATGGGTGTCGATTTGGATGGAGCTAGTTGCGCGGCTAGGGGTGGCAGCCTGATGCGCGGTGCGTGAGGAGTCGCTGACGAATAAGAAGCAGTCTTTGCCCAGGGATTCGGGCGTTGCCGCCAAATGGAAATTAGTGTCGCATCATCTGGAAAGGACCTCTTCTGGAGGCGCAGTGGAGAAGTGTTGCCTCGAGAGAGTTGCGTGCAGCACAGGATGAGGACAGATCTAGGGTTCCAAAGAACCCTAAAAACAAAATCTCTTGAACAGAATATGAACTTGAACAGTACAATAATCTTCATAAATACATCTTCTTCATCAACATCGAATCTCGAAAAATAAAGAACATAAAAACCTCGAGAATCGAACCCGCTATGATACCATGTTAGAAAATAGGAACCGGAAGCGGAAATGATAAACATAGCATAAGAAACAGAAAGATAAACATAAAACAAGAAGATTTTTACGTGGAACCCTACTCCCTAAGGAGCGGGATGAAACCACTGGAGAAGGCCTCAAAGGGGCGGATATTCTATTCATTTTTCTCAATGGTTACAGGAGGTCTGGAGCTCTTTATATAGCCTTCGCAGAGCCTTCAAGTCCCACCACTGGTAGATGTGGGACTAAACATATGGATGGGGTAAATGGATCCTGGAGAGATCCATTTACCCATCTCCCTCATAGATGATGCATACAACGAATACTCCAACAGACCCACTTTGGAAAGGCGACCAAGGATGTCGCCTAACCTTTCTATTCAGATCTAGATAGCTGGAGACATTCCTATTAGATGACACATCAAATCTCTTTACTTGACATAAAGGAAACATTAGAATCCCTCAAAAGAAGAGACTAATCTCAACCACTACCTCTCACACACCTTTAAATAGGATCCAAGCCCTCCCTTTCCTCTCATGTTATCTCAGAGTGAGAGAGAGTCCACCAAAGATCGAGTTTCCCAAACCCTAATGCATGCCTAATCGATCAACAAACAGAACCTGATCGACAAGCCCTGATCGATCATCTTGCATACTCTTATCGACCATCTACATGTACATACTTTTAGTATTATGTTTTCTTTGTGCTTTTCTTAGATCCTATCCGTGTCTTAGTATTCCTTTGGTTAAAGGAACTATGTTGCTCGCTCAAGATGGCATCAAAGAAAACCAACACCGCTTCCTCCGACTAATCCACATCCATGAATGAATGGATCTTCACCTACTCACGTCTCACCGTGATGACCTCTCGCCTCGTGGCTGATCTTCAGCCACCACTTCCCTAAGTTTGAGAGGATCTTCAACATGGACAGGGTTAGGAATATGTTTGATCCGATCATATTTCCTGAACATCCACATTCCTTGATCAGCCCCATCTTACTTGACGTTGGCATCGAGTTCTATGTGAATCTCGAGGACATATGTGACGTCTCCACCTACCGCCTTAGGTCCACTATGAATGGCATCACCATCATAGTAGACACATCCGTCATCTCCGTTGTCTTAGGATACCCGGACACTGTACCGACCCTCTGAGGTTTTAGACTTTGTTACCCAAGACGGGCTTAGGGAAGTCCTAATATCCAGAACTTTAGGAAGACCATCCAAGCTCTGAACCTTAGGCCCCTCCCAAAGTTGCTCATCCAAGTCTTTTCATGGTGCTTTCACAACCAGAAGTCCAACCTCACCCACGTCACTTTGGTTCAGGCATTGATCTATGTCTTTGTCTTAGTGAGGCCCTTCAACTGGTCCTACTACCTGCGTTATCTTCTTTTCCAAACCCATGGTAGATTCCTTTCCCTAGGATTCCTGGTCACCCATATCCTACATCACTTCAGTGTCCACGTCCCTCGTGACCCATACCACATCACTCAAGTTCGGCCCTTCGGTGTAGAGCCTATGCTCTTCACAACCAAAGTAGATGAACTAGACGTTGAGCCTTCCGTCAGCACTTCATTACCCGCACCTATTTTCCTATCTAGACCCCTCACTTTGCAGGATTCATTCCTATGCCAATCTGCCCATGTCCTCCTGCCTTTGACTGCACTTGAGCTTATCTAGATTACCGTCTCACCCCAAAGGAGCATCTCACCTAGCAGGCCATCATCGACGCTCAATCTCTCGAGCTCCATCATATCCGAGAAACGGTAGACACAATGATGAATTTTCAGCGATATCTACTTTCTCCAATAGCTATGATCAGTTCCTCAACGACCAATCTGAGATGTTGCATTGCATGTTTGAGAGATGCATCAGATGTACATCTCGTAGCACCCTCCCCCTCTAGCACCCGCAGCACCCAAGACCCATGCGCCTCGAGCCCGAGCTCGCAACTCTATACCTCAGCGAGCCCCGACCCCGCCTCAACCTTCACCTCAACCTTTTGGACACGGTGCCTCTCCCTCTCACACAGGAAAATATATTCATATGTGTGTGCCTGTCCCAGAAGCTTAAGCAACATAAGAAGAAGAGACTGGGACAGAAAATGAAGAACCTGGGACTCCATAGTACAAGTACAGCTCTGGTACTCGAGATGTCATCGAGCATGGCAAGAAGGCCAAGCACTCTCCTAGAGGAGGCGAGGACTATGATTATGCTCCTTTTGACTAGTCATGTTATGCCTTTGTAGTTCTTAGTTCTTTTTTTCTCTTTCCAAAGAATTCCTATCCTTTTAGCTTGAAGTTTTTTCTTGTATGATGAAACTAGTTTGTGAGCCACACAAACATTTGGTATTTGTTCCCTAATTATTAGTGAAGTATACATGTTTTCCTTCACTCTCTTATTGTTCTTTTTAATTGGTCACAAAAAGGGGGAGAATGATATTCAAGCTTAAATGCCTTAAAGGATTAATGGATTGTCTAATTAAGAGGGAGAATTAAATAAAAAGATAAAATCAAGTTTTATGATTTACAACCTTCCCTCACCTTACAAAAATTAAAAGTTTTATGATTCTTTTAGTAAGGGAAAACAATTCATTTTGAACTTGTGATTCAATTTATTTTGATTTGATGATATACTTTGCCTATATCAAGTTTGATTTGAAAATTACTTATGCTTAAGAGATTGCAACTTTTTAAGCTTTTCAAAAGATTTAGTCATCATTAAAAAGGGAGAGATTATTAGTTCTTTGTTTCTCCGTGATATTAAAGAAGGCACACACATAAGATTATATCGTAGTCGTTGGCATATTCTTTATGATTGCAAGACTGCAAGTGTGGATCTCAGCTCGACACGACTGCGAAGAGTCGTCGCCAAGGTTTTAAAAAACGCACCTCGAGACGCTGAGGCGTACGCCTCGAGGCTTTTTTCACTAAAAACCGCCTCGAGGCGCAAGAGGCGTATGTGAAATCGGCAACTTAGGCCTCGAGGCTATGAGGCGTTCATCGAGGCGTTGAGGCGGTGAGGCGCTTTTGAGGCGTACACCTCATCTGGATATCTTTAAACCTCAAAAGCCCCAAAATAATTTGAACCTAAAACACTAAATGTCAACGGCGGAGGTCATGGGCTTGTGAAACTCGAGATTCTTTCCTCTTCTTCCCCAAGTAGCATATTCTAGCCTCTCTCTTATATACTTCAGCAAATGCTCTTCTCCCTGAGCAGTGGTGCTGCAACCATTGAAGGTCTCGGGTTTTCTTCTGGACTTAGTAGCTTTCTTTTCCCGTTTGCAATCTTAAGACCTATTTAGACTATGAAATTAGATCATCAAATGATCAAAATTTGCTCAAAATCTGCTGCTGTGTATTCTTATTTCATAGATAGAGAAAAACAAACTAAGTTCATTCCATGTTACTCTTGGTTTAAGGAGCAAAATTTGCTCAAAATCTGCCGTTATATATTCTTCTTCCTCCTCCATGTCTTGATTAAAGTCTCTACTATTTGTACCTGTTTAAAGTTTCAAAATCTGCTACTGTTTGTACTTGTTTCTTGTTTAAAGTCTCAAAATTAGCTACTGTTTGTACTGTAGTAGCCTTATTAGAGGACTTTAATGCTACTGTTTGTACTGGACACTAGAAACTTTCTTATTTTGTTAATCAATATTATACCTTTCATCCCATGGACTATAATGCATTCTTATTTCTACAAAGTTGTAGATTTGTATAGTTTTTAACCTATAACTGAGGCTTACACCTCGCCTCGTTTACGGGAAACCGCCTCGATCCGCCTCACATTTTTTAAAACCATGGTCGTTGCTTTCCAGCGAAGCAGAAGCTCAACCTTATTGCTTGTGCTTGTTCAAAAGTGTTGTATTTGGTTATCTCTATCTATTTTGCAAAGGTGTAACCGCAGCAAGAATCTACCAAGAGTTTCCTTTTCAGGATATCAAGAATTCATGAACATATCGATCATATCTTAACATTGATCGATCATCACTTATTGATCATGTGTATTCTATTGATCAATCATACCTTATAGATCATACTCCTTGAAGTTATCAATCATATTTTGAATTACATTCTAACGGTCATCAACTGATCGATCATTGCTCTTCAGTTGATTTATCGTTAACAGTTGATCGATCATACTATTTGATATAATCGATCATATCATGAAATCGTCTTTGATTTCATGCCTATTTTGTTTCCAACATCCATTTTTCTTGAGCCCCTATATAAGGGACCACATAACCATTGTTGGGATATACATCATTCGAGCAATCACTATTATTTTTTCTAGAAAAGCAAGAAGCTCTTTCTGAGTGATTTCCTTGATATTTTTTCTTATGTTCATCGATTCATTCAATCTTTCGAGAAGAATATTATTGATAGAAAAGTTGTGAAGCAAGCTTTTATGTTCAGCAAAGTTCGATCACTAACCGCTCTTCAAGTTCTTCTGATGGCCATCAGAATTCTTCTGGCAACCCTTCTCAGCGCGGTGATACTTATTACTTATTTGATATTGATTATCTGCTAGTGATATCTGTGATATAATTATTGTGCTATTATCTGTGAATTCTTAGTGCAATTATAGTGTTGATTTATCTCAAGATATCATTTGTTCTTTATTGGGGAGTTACTTTCTTAATATATGTGAAGATAACACTATCTAGAATATTTTATTGTTATATCTCTTATTTCCATTTAGCATCTTTCTGCATGACTTTAGGTATCTGATCCTAAGTGTGCAGAAAAGCTATTGGATGTAAGATCTCAAAGAAAGCACGAAGAAAGTCGAATGCTCGCATGTTCTTCTGTTTGTGCTATAGTGTCTGATCTGGAGTATTAATCTTATTTTTTTTGAGTAAAAGAACGGGGGAGCCCTCCCGAGGCGGGAGTCACCACACCAAATCATTCATTAATAAAGTAAAGAGTACATCAATTTGATACCCAGAAATTGTACAAAACATTACAGTGGGCTACAACATTCTCAGAGTAAAACCGCTGCCCCTTGAAGACTGTGTCATTCCTACCCAGGCCAAATAGCCCACAGTGCGGCAAAAGGCTTGGAGACATCATCAGAAGACCAATGGCTGACCCGACGAATCGACCGTCAAAACTGATCCGCATCAAAGGCCCGGACCCACGTGAGCCCCAACGACTCCCAAACCTCTGCGGAAGACCTGCAACCAAAGAAGATGTGGTTCACATCCTCCAACTCGTCCTCGCATCTGTCACACTTCAGATCTGTCCCACCCAACAGTCTGCCTCTTCTCACCTTGTCACAGATACGACCTCTCCTCATACACCAAAGGAAAATCTTAACCCGCGTAGGAATCTTAGCTGCCCAAATCATCTTCACATCAACACACAGCTCTTCATCACGCTCCACCAAAGCCACAGCAACCTTCCGATAGGCCGCCTTCACCGAGAACCTACCACCAGTCCACTCAAAATGGTCCGGGTTCCCCGACAGCTCCCCGGCAGGGGGAATCTCAGACAACATCCTCAAAAACTCCTCCAACCTCTGATCCGATAGATCCACAAGGAACCCCGGCGCCCACATCCCAGCTTCGACGACCTCCGACACCCGCGCTCCCCTATCAGTGGCCAACACCATCAAGCGAGAGAAGCGGGAGGCCGTCGCCCCATCCCCCGTCCAGTCATCCAACCAAATTCGGAAACGGAGCCCATCCTCCAAAATCGGCCGAAGAAGCGGCCGAAGCACTGGAAGAACGGCACGGATCCCACTCCACAGGAAAGACTCATGACGCTTCCTCCCTGCCACCAACTCCCCAGTAACACCATAAATCTTTCTCAGCAGCTGCAAGACCGGCGAATCTGACGAACCCCAAATGCGCACCACCCACTTGGCTAACAGAGCTTTATTCATAGATTCCACATCCCTAACGCCAAGGCCCCCCTCTACAACAGGAACAGCCAGGTCCTTCCAAGCCACCAGGTGCAACCCCCTCTTTGCATGTCTTTCATCAGACCGGAAAAAGGATCTATTCAAGGTCTCAGTCCTCCTCCTAACACCAACAGGCATTAACCTCGTCGAGAAGAAAAAAGTCGGGATGGCCGAAAGAACGTGCTTCAGCAGTGTAAGCTTCCCTCCCTTGGACAGAGTGACCGGCTTCCAACCTTCCAGCCGCTCCTCCATTCTACGCAGCACACAATCCCAATCGGACTTCCTCAGCCTGCCCTCAACCAGAGGCAAACCCAGATAGGTTATCGGCAGTCTCCCCAAGGTGCATCCTGCCCACTCCGCCAGCCTGATGCTCTCCTCGCCACCCAAACCCATTGGAACAAGGACCGACTTCTTCCTGTTAATCTGCAACCCAGAGAGGCACCCAAAAACATCCACCAGCACAGCTGCATTGCGGTTCTGATCCTCCGTCCCTCCCAGGAATACTAGCGTGTCATCCGCATATTGCAACATCGGGACAGAGATGTCCCCCATTCGGAAGCCCTCGCACCAGTTTTCCTCCACTGCCTGCTCAAACAAAACCGTAAGACAATCTGCAACCAACACAAAAAGTAGGGGAGCAAGGGGGCAGCCCTGACGCACCCCCCTCTGCGGCTGGTGCCATCCACCCTCAGGCCTCCCATTTACCAGCGTCGAGCATGAGCTAGTGGTGACACATCTCTTAACCCAAGCAATCCAATCTTCCGGGAAGCCCCTTTTCTGCATAGCTAACCAAAGGAATCTCCAACTGACACAGTCATAAGCCTTGGCGTAGTCAATCTTCCAAACTGCCCCTTTTTTTGAGACCTCTTCCACTCACGGCAAATCTCCGAAGCAGTCATGATTCCATCCGCTATAGACCGACCCGGAATGAAGGCGGATTGGGCTGGCAAAACCACAGAGGAAAGGACCCCTCTAAGTCTGCTCGCCAACACCTTGGCGACAATAAGATAAATGCCATTGGAGATAGATATCGGCCTGTAATCCCCCACCCCCACTGGGGTATCTTTCTTCGGCAGCAAAAAAATCGAAGCCCTGTTAACTTTCTCAAAGCCCAAGTTGCCCCTCCTGAACTCAGTCAGAACCTCCAAGATGTCCCCCTTCAGCAGATCCTAGAACTCCCTGTAGAATGAAATGGAGAAGCCATCCGGACCCGGAGCCCCGTCTGCATTCAGCTCCCAAACTGCCTTGCGCACCTCAACCTCCGTGAATTCGGCCATTAACGAATCAGCCTGGGCACCACTCAAGGACCTCACACCCCGACCCGACCAACCCCAGGCATCTTCCACCAACACCCACCTCGAGGCACTCACAAAATGACCCCGCAAGGCGAGCCCAATCTCCCTTTCACCGGAAACTCTTTGGCCCCCTACCTCCAAGTCATGCAAGAAGCCCCTTCTCCTCCTCCCGAAAGCCACAGAATGGAAGAACCGCGTGTTGGCGTCCCCTTCCATTAGCCACTTCTGCCTGGCCCTCTGCCGCCAATGAACTTCCTCTTTTTTGTCCTCCCGAAGCACAGTCTCTAGCCATGCTGCCCTCTCCTCCACCTCCTCCGGAGACAGGCCCCGATCATCATCAAGCCCGTCTAACATGCTGATCCCAGCCTCTGCCTCCGCCCTGACGGCCCGACGCCTCCTGGCGGCATCCTTCTCATAACTCAACAACAACCGCCTCAGTGACTCGAGCTTGGCCGCAAACCGCGACACATCCGAGCCTGCCACCGCCACGCTTCGCCAATGTTCGTGCACCATGTCCCGGAAACCATCCTCCAACAGCCACTTCTTCTCAAAGCGAAAGGAGAACCGAGCCAAGCGCTCCTCACCAGAAAACCATAGAACAGGAGCCTCGGAAGAGCCCAAGCCCTCGCCAAAGGGAAGACCTCCCCTGCCTCAACCGACATCAGGAACCTGTCAAGTCTGGACCTCGCCCTCACGTTCCTCCAAGTGTACTTGCACCCAGCCGCATCCACAACAGACAACCCCAAAGACCGAACCACCTGCCTCATATCTGTTGATCCAGGATCAGAGCCTCCGTTCCCCCCCGACCTGTCATCCGGTAGCAACGTGACATTGAAGTCACCACCGATGATCCAAATACCGTCGCTAGCCTCAGGCCCAGCACTCTCCAGATCCCCAGACAGGCTACCATCCTGTCGCCGACACGGGCCATATACATTAGTAACGCGCAGACAGATCCCATCTGCCCTCCGCCGCAGCCGAACAGACAAAGTGAACTGGGAGGCGGACATCCCCAGCAAGTTGAAAGAATCAAATCGCCAACCGGAGAGCAACCCCCCTCGACGCCCCAGCAGCCTCCTTGTCCACCAACGAGAACAACCCCCCTCCCTACTCATCTCCCGCCGCAACTGGTCATCCAAAGACTGCAACTTAGTCTCCTGAAGCAAGAAAATATCTGCACCAGCCTCTCTCAGCAGATTCTGCACCCCGAGCCTCTTTTCGGGCCGACCCAGGCCCCTCAAATTCAATGATAACAGCTTCATCTGACGATCAAAGCTTCCCTCTTCCTTGGGGGAATAACCCCCAAGCGACGCGCCATGTCCCTGTCAAGAGCCGCAAAACGGTTCTGCACCACCAACGGGCTTGCCGCCCTCATGCTCACAACCTCAGCATCTGCCCCCGAAGCCAGAGATGCCCTTAGAGCAGCCCTCGCCTCCCTCTCAGCCCTCCTCCGCTGCCCTCTCCCCCTTTCATACGCCACGCCAAAACGCCGCGGCAACTCCCCTCCCAAAAGCTGCAAAGATCCTCCCTCCTGCCCCACCCCAGCCGGATCAACCCCACCCCCAGCTAAAACCTCCCCACCCAACGCACCCTCAGGCGAACCAGCCACCACATCCACATCAGCCACCCCTTCCAGAAGAAGATCCCGTCCCCCCAGATCAGCAGCCCACTCCCCCATAGATACGTCCACCCGCGGAGAGTTCGCAGCTCCCCCCCCCCTCCGAAGTGGCCCCCAAAGCAACCCCCTCCACATCTCGGGCCAAAACCCCCTCCTCAACCTCCTCCACCACACAAGCAGCTGATGCTGACCGAGCCCCACTCCCTCCCAGAGCCTCCTCTCCGCCAGCAGACCGTGACGTAACCGCCAGCAACCAAGGCAAAGAAACAGCCGCCAACCTTGGAAAATCCACCGCCGAAATGGAACCGAATCGAAGGCCCTCCCCCGGGGCGCGGGCCACGCTCGGAAGCCGCCCCCCCCCACCAAAAGCCGCCCCTCCTCTTGTCGCCAAGCCCCCACCTTCACAACAGATCGCAACTCCACCTCACCATCCACCACCGCCACCTCGGCCACCGGGACTTCCTTCTTACGGCGCCCATCTACCAGAACAGCCGCCCACACATCAGTAGCCACCAGCTCAAGAAGAAGCCGCCTACCAGCCAGCCGAACCTCCCACCAACCCATCTTCTCGACACCGACCGGCCTTACCCGAAGGAACACCTCCGAAGGCTGTCCGGGTTGACACCCCGAACTCTTTGGTTTTTGATCCAAGATTGTGAAGCGTCACCTTTGTAAACGGTTGAGATATCTACGTAAATATCTCGGACTTTAGTGAAGCAGTTAATTAGCTTGGCTAATTGGGAAATCCCGAATCAGGAAGACTCGGGTCATGGTTTTTACCCAGGTGGGTCCACGCTAAAATACCGTATAAGTATGCTGATTGGTTTGCTCGGTCTATTATTTGTGTGCTTGTTGAATATTCTGTGAAAGTTTTTTAAACTGCGTCAAACTATTGTTCACCTCCTCTAGCGGTGTTGTGATCCCAATCTCGTATAACGTCCCTTGAGTCTCACACGAAGAAACGGGCATGGAATTCAAAAGTTCAAAGCAAAGTAATATTGAGCCAGTGGTAGGCCATTCTGCTTCATTTGCTACATCTCAGTATAGATCTGCAAAATCCAAGCCTAGTTCTTCTCCTCTAAGTATCTCTGTCTAAAAATGTTCCGTATACACTTCACAATTCCGTAACATGTAATAACTTTAGCAAAATGTTAAATACAATTGTTCATGATCAGCTTTAACCATGGCGACATTTTTTCCATGACATAAACTTATCGATTTTCTGTTGGTAACGATGTACTACTTGTCACGACCTTCAATCGCATCATTAATGAGTGGAACTAGAGTACAAAATTGCCTCCATCGACAGTCGGATTTTCGTTTCCCTTTCCACAACAACCATACAAACCTGGTGTGGGATCAAATCCCACTTTTGACAATTTTGAAAGGAGTTGGAAAATGAGAGGCGAGCGTGGAGCGTGGAGAGGGGAGCGGGCCTGGCGTGAAGTCTGTCGGAGGGTGGTGTGTTGGGGTCTCTCTGGCTCCGAGCCGCCCCCACGATCGGAGGGTTCGAGTAGTCGTGAAGATGAGGGTAGCGGAGGCGTTTGGAGGGCGGTTACTCATCGGAAGCCGGGGAGGAGGTGCTTCCGTTGCAGGGAGAGGGGTCATCGCGCCCCCACCTGTCCTCTTCCGCCGAGATGCTTCGCCTACGGGTCTCTTGGGCATCGCAGACTTAGTTGTTCTGCTTTGGTGGATGACGAGGCGTCGAGTGGCGTTAGCGGATGGGCACTCCTGCACTTGGGGCGGAGGGCTCTATCGTTGGACCGGGTGCGCAGGGGAGCGTTCGGGGGGTGGCGGAGGTCATCTCCGAGGACCTTGGGCGTGTTCGCAGAGCGGAGGCCAGTTTTGGTGGCACTTTGATTGGTGTGTTGGTCGGCGTTTTGCCATCCGGGCATTCGGTGGAGGCTGAGGTTTCTCGCAACATCGGCGATTTCAACGGTGTCGTGGTTTGGCTGGGGGCCGGTCGGGTTTGCGCTCGTGGCATGTCGATTTCGCAGAAGAAGGCGCTTTTGCATCTGGGACGGGCGGGGCTATTCACTGGAGGCCCCCAGATTCACCGACGGCCATTTCGATCGGCCGGTGGTTCGTTTGGCGCAGGTCCGCGGGGTACCCTTCCTCTCCCGCTCGGTCGGGGTTTTGGGCCCGGCTCTGAAGCATGTTGGCTCGGTGATCAGGATCGTGGCTGATGGTAGCCTGTCGGGGTCCGACCCAGATGTCACGATGGTCCTGTTGGAGTGCTCGCTCGGAGTGGGGTCCAAGTCGTAGGCGGTCCTCCAGATGGGGCGTTTGTCCTTCAGACTTCAGATCAAGCTTTCTGCTCCTCCGCCGCCGCCGGGCGTGGCGAGGCATGCTGTCGTGGCGGGGCCGGCTGACGTGGAGAGCCAGGCTGGTGTGGCGGGACATGCGGGCGGCGATCTGCCTTCCCCTCGGCACGAGGGGGGAGGCAGAAAGGTCGTCCTGGGCGACTCTTCGTTTATGGCGCCCCCTCGACCCTCGCACGCTCCCATGGCGTTGCTTGATTTCTCGTGTGATCGATCCGTTAGAATTCCCGCCGCTTGGGGAGTGTTTTGGGTCAGACCCGCCTTTCCGAGGCCTGAAAATGGAGCCATCCTTTCAGATCCTGAAGCCGGATCTGATCTTTGCCTCGCGTGATGCTCCGAAACCGGCTTTCTCTCGGATCTCCTTCTCCGGGTTCACCGGCCCGGATTCTTTCCCTCGTGGGTTCGGAGAAGGGCGCTTCTTGCCTGGCTTGTGTTTGGGTTCTGTCCAAGGGGCTCCTTGTGGCTCGCCTCCTCGGGGGGCCGTGGGGGGGGCGCCACTCTGACGTCTCCAGACACACTCTGGGAGTCCAGTTTGGCGTTGGGGGTGGGGGGATCTCGTCGGAGGGGTTTAGCGACAGGGGATTTGCAGAAGTTGGGAGCGAACCTGCTCCATGTGTGGGCACGGAGACTGCTCTTCCAGAACATTCGACTGTCATGGGGTTTGGGTCTTCGTCGGTGGCCCTTCCGGGGGAAGGAGCGTCTGATAAGAAGTCGGGAAAGAGATACCGGAGGACGCAGCGTTCCAAGTCCGTTGCTGCAGAACCTGCCCCGATCTCCGAGCTGATGGCCAAGGTTGCGAAAGCTGCAGGGGTGGTGAGGTTGGAGAGGAGGAGCCAAAGTGGATGTTAATGAAGATTTTTTCTTGGAACGTCAGGGGTCTGGGTGACCCAGAGAAGAGGAGTGTTGTGGAGTCAAGATTCTTAGAGTGGGGTTGTGATGTTGTTCTCCTCCAGGAGACTAAGCTGGATTCGCTCTCGGGATCGGTCTGGCAGTCCTTTGGGGCGGGCCTGATCTCGGATTTCTGCTCGCTGGAGGCGCTTGGTTCTGTTGGCGGCTTGCTTGTGGCCTGGAGGGGATCGTTTTTCTCCTTGCGGGCCGAATTGAAGGGTTCTCACTTACTCACGGTCCTTCTGAAGTGCCAGCCTTCGGGGTTCACGTTTTCCCTGTCTTGTATTTATGGTCCTTGTGTTGCGTCTTCGAGGAATCAACTTTGGTTGGACCTGAAGGCGGCTCAGGATTTCGTCTCAGGCGTCCCCTGGTTGGTGGGGGGAGATTTTATCGTTACAATGCTTTCATCGGACCGGTCGAGGTTGAGGGGAGGGCAGGACCCTGGCTCTGCCTGTTTTGTGGAGGTGGTTGATTCTTTGGGGCTGGAGATCCTGGACGCGTCGGATGTGAGATATACTTGGAGGAACTCTGGCTCCAGATCTCGTCTGGACCGCTTTCTTGCGTCGGCAGAGTTCCTGGAGATCTTCGCTCTCTCCTCTGTTGCTGCCAGACCTCGCTCCTGGTCGGACCATACGCCCATCTTTTGGAATTCTGGAGAGGCCTCGCTTCCTCGGAGCCTCTTTCGCTACGAGAAGGCTTGGCTACTCGAGGACTCCTTCCGGCGGCTACTGGAGTCACAATGGAGCTCGGTGGTGGTGGAGGGCTCAACGGTTGCTCAGTTTGTATAGAAACTTGAGTCCCTGCGGGTGCGGCTTTGCTTTTTCAAGCGGGAGTCGAGGGCGGCCCGCCGGGCAAGTAGGGAGGACGCGGAGGCCGTGATCGGCTGGTTTGACGGTTTGTAGGATGTGCGGCCGCTGTCGGTGGATGAGTTGCTCGAGCGGTCAGAGGCGCGGAGAAAAATCATTGTTGAGGACAGAAAGAAGGTGGTCGAATGGAAGTAGCGGTCCAGGCACAGGTGGCTCAAAAGAGGGACGCAAACACTGCTTTCTTCCACAGGATTACTAGTGGGAGGCGGAGGACAAATGCCATCAGGGCTATGGTCATCGGTGATGTGCGGATGGAGGGTAACAGAGAATTGGGCAATGCTATTGCGGACCATTTTCGGGAGTTCTCAGCGAGGGGGGAAGACAGACGCTGGCATTGGTCGGGCGAGGGAGCAGTGTGGCTATTAGATGCCCATGCGTCCAGCTTGACTCAGGTCGTGACTTTTGAGGAGCGGAAGACGGTGGCGTGGAATCTCAACAGCGATGGCGCGCCGGGCCCCGATGGTTTCCACGTCTCTTTCTACAGAGACTTTTGGGATCTGGTTGGCAGAGAGGTGCTCGATGTTGTTCAGGAGTGTTGCCGTTGCAATGTAGGGTTTGAGCGGGTAAACAAGGCTCTGGTGGTTTTGCTTCCAAAGACTGATGGGGCTGTCAGGGTTGAAGACTACAGGCTTATTGCTATCTCCAACGTTCTTTATCTGATCGTTGCCAAGGTGTTCGTGAACAGGCTTAGCAGGGTGCTGGAACACTTTATTTCCCCTTTTCAGTCGGCCTTCGTCCCCGGGAGACATATTGCGGACTCTTTGGTTACAACGGCTGAGATTGTGGCGGACTAGAAGAGATGCGGAACGAAGTCCTTGCTTTGGAAGGTGGACTTCTCGAAGGCGTTTGACACTTTAGACTGGCGCTTCCTTTGGGCGGCGCTGCACAGGAGAGGCTTCCCAACCGTCTGGATTAGTTGGATGAGGCGATGCGTGACGACGTCATCTATGGCCGTGCTCGTGAATGGTCGACCGGAGGGCGGGTTTTTCCAGCCGCAGAGGTGGGTGGGACAGGGGTGCCCTCTGGCCCCCTTGCTTTTCATCATTGTCGCAGATGTTTTGGCTTGTATGGTTGACAGGGTGCAGCGCGGGGGCTCACGAGGGGCTTCTCGAAAGGGGAGTTGCAGATCATGATGCTTCAATACGTTGATGACACCATTTTCTTTATCGAGGGAGGGCTTGAGGATGCAGGGGGATGGCAGTGGTGCTCAAGCTTTTCAGCGAGATGTCCGGGCTGAGGCAAAATGTAGGTAAATCAAAGGTTGTGCCCTTCTCTCTCGGCGACGATGAGGTGGAGTTGTGTTGTTCGGCGTTGGGAACGGTGTGTGTCGGTTTCCCGATTCATTACTTGGGGCTCCCGCTTTCTACGAGAAGATCGAGGTTGTCTGACTGGTTACCCTTAGTGGAGAAGGTTGAGGGGAGGTTGGCGGGTTGGAAGGCGGTGCTCCTTTCTAAGGGCAGCCGCTCCTCTATGAGGTTGCTGCCGGCCGGCATTAGGAAGAGGCTTGAGGGACCGATGCGGAGATTTTTGTGGTGCAAGAGTGGTCAGAGGCAGTCTGGTATGCATCTGGTCAATTGGGAGGATATCACACTACAGAAGTGCGATGGCGGGCTCGGGGTGCACCGACTGGGCGCGCTAAATGAGGTGCTCTTGTTGAAGTGGGTGGCAAAGATATGGGGCGGTAGAGACGACCTCTGCACCAAGCTCGTTCAGCAGATTTACTCGGTTAGTGGTGCGGCGCTGTCGCCCAGTTTAGTGGGGGCGGCAAGACCCTCTCTCTTTTGGAAGGGTATCCTCAAGGTCACGCGCAACTTCCAGGAGTTCTTTAGACCGGTGCTGGGGAATGGCGAGAGCTTTGCTTTTTGGCGGGATAATTGGATGGATGGGGGAGATCTTGCTTCTCGCTTCCCTCGCCTCTTTGCTCTTGCGGAGGATCTAGACGCGCGGGTTGCCACGTGCTGGGTCGATGGAAACTGGATGTCATTGTTCCGCTCGAACTTCTCGGATCAGCGGCTGGAGGAGTTCATGTGCTTGCTTGACGTGCTTAGGGACACGACGGGTCCTTCGGCGGAGCGTGATCAATGGGTTTGACGTGACAAGGATTTCACAATCCGCAAGGCGTAATTAGCAATCTCCAGGCCCCTGCCCTCCCTCTCGACGGATTTGGTGCGGGACTGCGCTTTCCTTTGGGGGATGGGTCTTCCCGAGAGGATCGGCTTCTTTCTTTGGTTGTTCAGGAGGAAGAGGTTGATGACGCATGACAGATGCGCCAGGCTGTTGGGGGTGGTCTCTGACAGGTGCCTTATTTGTGATCGGAGATTGAGACGGCAAAGCATCATTTCTTCTCTTGTCGGGGGGTGGCGCCCATTTGGGACAACCCGTCCCTAATGTGGGTCGACATCTCGGACGTTGGGGCATTCTGCGGTGGCTTAGTGGTGACTGGCCAGCGGGCGAGGAGGGACTTGTTGCGGCCGCTGACTACGATTTGGGCCATCTAGCTGGCCAGGAACACGCTATTGTTCTCGAGGCAGAGCTTTTATTTGGAAAATGTTAAATTACAGGTGTCGAGCTTGTTAAGCTCCTGGATCGCTTGGCGCGTCTTTTTGTACTTCCTTCTAGCTTTCCTTCTTTTAATAAATTCTAGGGGTGAACACCGTCGAGTGTCTCCCCCTTTCTTGGCTTCAAAAAAAATTGCCCCCATCGAGTTTGGTTATGGGGCAAAAGACATGATTCTTCATCTCCCTTTCATTGGTTGATGAGTTGACTATTTCAGACATATTTCACAAATATTTAGAACCGTATGCAAAAAATATCACAACATTCAATATATAAAGACAATTACAGCATTCTTATGTGACAACCATCATCCAAGATCAACTGAATGGAAGGCCAGTGGCGTTGAAAACGACGTTGGAGTCATGTTGGAATCGAGGCAGATAAGCGTCGGAATGGTACAGTGTTGGAGCAGAGCCAGAATGGCATAATGTCGGAGAGGTGGCTTGGCATTGGAGTAGCACTGAAATGATGGTAGACGAGCACTAGAATTGCATGACGATGGATATATCGGGTGTTGGTAGTGCATGGAATAGCACTTGTTATGCCGAGAGCACTTGGAATAATGCTGACGACACTTGGAGTAACATAGATGAGTGGCGATGGAGAGGCTTGAAGCAATGGCGAAGGCATAGAGATGATGGCAAGGGCACGGAGATGCAGGATAAGAGAGGCAATGGGCGAAGGGGTGGAGGCGGTGATGATGCAGGCATGGAGAAGCGGTGCTCGATAATGGTAAAATCGTGGAGCTGCTAGGGTGAGGTTGGAAGATGGAGCACGAGCGTGATGGCGAAAAGAAGAGAAGATGAGTGGCTCTTATTTTCCTAACTATTCGAACCCTGATACCATGAGGATTTTATTAAAAGAATATTCAATTGTTCTATTTCTCCAAATGAGGGATCCCTTCCTTATATAGAAGGAAATGGACAAAATACATACAACCCCTTAGGTTTAAACATAAGAGAAAGAGAATAAAGATAACAAATAATAAAAATAACCCTCTCTAAACCATTTAATACAGCTTATAATGGGATTGAAGGTCGCTGCTCAACTACTGAACTACTAGAACAAAAGTAGCTTATATAAGGACAGGACTAGTCCCACGATAACATTGTGACAATTAGCAGTAGTAATCCACAAATCATTACAACCATGATCATCACCATTGGACTAGACTTTAAGCAGAGTTTATTCCATTCTTTAATATCTTCACAGAACAAATATAGCTGTGATAAACAAGAAAAAATCTCTATGAAAGTCAGTAATATCTAAAAAAGTAAAGGAAGCTTCTACCTTCGAATTGATGTCTCTACCTTTAAGTCCAACTGTATCAATATAAATGTGATCCCTCCTTAACACAAGTTGGGCAATCCGGCGAACCTGAAAATCCAATGCATTAGTTAACCGAGAGAGCACATGAAATGTAATTTTAATAATTATAAATCACACTTAACAGGTTGCCAAGCACCAAACCTCCTTAGGAATAGTAGCGGAAAACAACATAGTTTGTCTTTGACGAGGCAAGCAATCAGCGATATTCTCTATATCACTTCGAAATCCCAAGTTTAGTAAGTGGTCTGCTTCATCTATGACAACTACCTTTAATCCCATCAAACATCGTGAGAAGCCCACTCGATTCTCAATGTGATCCAGCAGTCTACCAGGAGTTGCAACTATAATCTACAATATCAAATCCTCATAAACTCCAGTGCATTCGAGTTATCATTAGACAAATGAAGCACACAAAAAGGCATAACTTCTGTCATGTCACATTCTCAGGAAAACAAGGATTCCACAACAAAGAAAATGGCATTTCCTGCTCCCTTATTAGAGAAAGAGCAGGAAATGGATTCAGAATAAAACAATAGTTAACCCCAATTGACAAACCTGAGGAGGATTTGACTCCAAAAGTTGTTGATCAACTTTGAAACGTGTGCCCCCAACTAAAGTTTGAACAGTGATGCTATCATGGTACTTCAGTAGGACCTTTGTCTCAGCAGCTATCTGACTAGCAAGCTCTCTCGTCGGACAAAGAATAAGGGCAAGAATAAGAGTTGTCTGATTACCCATTCTCTGGCTTGTGCCTTTGAGAACAGCTTCAATCACAGGAAGCTGTTTTTTTTCAGTGTCTCATTCCAGAGAAAAATGTAAAGCCAAATGAGAAGCAGATGCTATACCAGAAATGCTGCACTCTTGCCTGTGCCTGCCTTGGCTTTGACTATGGCATCTTTACCTGTTCCAAAGTTAAAGAGTTGCAATTTCCGTATACGCAAATTAAAATCTGACAGTAATGCAGTTTGTATAAACAAAATAACAGTGAAGCGACCAGCCATGATAGGAAAAAGCAACTGCCAATAAACCATATCAGAAAGAATAAGTTGCAAAGTGCTAAAGTTCGCAGTATGGTGATTATGTGCTACTTAGAGAAGTACATTAGTGCTGCTAAATGATTTGACAAAGTAGAACGATAGAAGTCTGGTGTTTAAACAACTTGATGAAAAAAATTGAATTTCCGTTCTGTTTTTTTTCTAATTGGTCAATCTTTGGGAGGATGCAAAGTTGGGAAATGAATGAAGAAGAAAAAAGCGATGGAGAGAAACAAAAAGGATGTCTACTGCTGATCAACAGCAAGAGGAAAATCCAAAGATGATACAGCAACCACCCTTTGCAGTCCTCTAATGATATGCTTGGCTGGCAGTTCTAAGAAGCAGCAGCATTGCAGTAGGTTGCAGCAACAGGCAACAAAAATATATCCACCAAAAAAGTGCTACTGTTAAACAATTTGGGATGCGGCAGGGAAGCCCTTATCCACAATAGGAGCTTTTGATTGATTATTGTCTGGACATGAAAGGAGTGACTATTGGAAAAGACGGAATCCTCTTGAGGGAGGAAGGGTTGAAATTGGTCCTAATGTGTTTAAACCTAAGAAACAGAATTCTCGAGGAGATGGGGTTCCTCTAGAGTAACCTTTTTAAGAGAAGCTCTCAGATGCCTTGTTCTAATTTAACTTTTTTTGCAACATAAGCCATCACTGTTGAAGGAACAACATACAACAGGTGCAGCTATTGTATTCTGGTGCAGCGGCAGAATTGTTTCTGGCGGAAAATTGCAGCAGCGGTGTTTGTTGGGAAAATAAGAGAACTTGTTTATTCCATCAGCCCTAGGCTCTCTTATATAGGAGAGTAGCATATGGGTAAATTACATAAAGAGTCCAATGGGAAAGTCAAATAACAAATAGAGATACATAAGTGAATAATATATATATCTACACTCCTGCTAAAGATGGAGCATAGATATCAATCATGCTCAGCTTGGACGCGCACTTCTGAAATGGCCCTCGAAATAATGCCTTGGTAAAAATGCCTGCCGTTTGATTCTCTGAGCTAACATGGGATGTAGCAATAAATCCCTTCTGAATCATATCACGTATAAAGTGGCAATCAACTTCAATGTGCTTGGTTCGTTCATGGAATGTTGGGTTATTTGCAATGAATAAGGCCGCCTGATTGTCACATTCCAAAGCCATAGGAAGTGGGACTTCTATATGTAAATCTGTAAGCACGGCATTTGCCCACATCATTTCTGTGCTAACCTGGGCCATATCCCTATATTCAGATTCAGCACTAGACCTTGCCACAACAGTTTGTTTCTTGCTCCTCCATGAGACTAGAGAATCTCCAACATATACAGCAAACCCAGAGGTGGACTTCCTGTCCTTGGGACACCTTGCATCTGCATCTGCACAGGCTGAGATAGTAATCACCTTGCCTTTCTTAAACAGTAAACCCACACCTGGAGATGACTTGAGGCACCTGAGTATCATATGTATGGCATCCATGTGTACCTGACGTGGTTGTTCCATGAACTGGCTCACTCGACTCACAGCAAAGGATATATCAGGCCTGGTAATAGTAACATAAAGAAGTTTGCCCACCAATTCTCTGTATCTTCTCCTATCCACCTCCTCTGTATCACCATCATATAACTTCATACTAGGATCCATAGGTGTGGTAGCAGGTCGGCAACCAAGCATTCATGTTTCACTCAACAGGTCAGTGACATATTTCCTCTGAGACATTACCAACCCATAAGGATTTCTGGCGAACTCCAGTCCCAGAAAATATCTAAGAACTCCAAGGTCCTTGGTAACAAATTCACGACCCAACATTTCTTTCACCCCTTTTATTCCCTGTTCATCATCACCTGTAATCAGAATGTCGTCTACATAGACCATAATTGCAATAATACCTCTTTAAGTCCTTTGTACAAACAAGGAATGATCAGCATTAGAACGTTTGTATCCATGTTTCTCAAAGAGATCTGAGAGCTTCTGGAACCACGCTCTGGGGCTCTGCTTAAGGCCATAGATAGCCTTATGAAGTCTGCACACCTTAGGACACTCCCCCTCAACAGCAAAATAAGGTGGTTGTTGCATGCAGACTTCCTCTTGTAAGTCACCATATAAGAACGCATTCTTCACATCCAACTGGTATAGCGGCCAATCACGAGTGACCGCAACAGAAAGCAGGATCCGTAGATTGGAATGGCGGGCCACCGGCGAGAATGTATCAAGATAATCCACCCCATATTTCTGTGTAAAGCCACGAGCAACAAGACGAGCCTTTTATCTGTCAATACTGCCATCTGCATTATGCTTGACTATAAATACCCACTTGCAGCTCACTGGAGACACATCAGCAAGTGCAGGAACCAGACTCCAGGTACCTCTAGACTGAAGAGCTACCATTTCTTCCTCCATGGCTAAACGCCATCTACTATCCTTCAGTGTGTCTTGGTAATTCCGTGGAATAGCCACTGCTGACAATGCGACGACAAAATTCCTGAAATCTCCAGTTAGTCGATCAAATGACACAGAAGCTGCTATAGGATATGATGCGCAGCTTCGCTTCGACTTTCATAGAGCAATATGAACATCTAAATCATCGGTGTCCTCGTCTGACCTCTCTAACACATCCTGCTCAGGAAAATCATCAGATCCATCAATAGTAATATCTTCAGAACATACCTTAGGCGAGCTAGGTGATTTTTTTTTAAAGTCTGCAAGGTAGGGGGAAACACTCGGTGGTGCCCACCCCATCAAGATTTATTCATATAACTAAAGGAAAAACGCCAAAAGACAAAAAGTTATAGCACCCAACACACACCAAAAGGAGCATTACAACATCCAGTCATCTAACAACCTCTTTGCAAAGATCCCCACGTTCTCTTTATAAAATCTTTGGCCCGAGAAAAGCAAGTCATTTCTTCCACGCCAGACCGTCCATAGAATAGCCATGGGGAACAGCCGCTCCCTTCTTGGTCTCGCCCTATTCGCGTAGATCGAATTCCAGAAAGCCTGAAACTCCTCGAAGCGGCACCAATCAATATCAGCCTCCTGCCAAATTTGAGATACCACGGGGCATGTAAAAAAAAGGTGTTCCGCAGATTCAATTGCATTGTCACAAATTAAGCATTTGTCCGCAATGATGCCCAGGAGCCTGACGCACCGATCACGTGTCATCAACCTCTTTCGCCTGAGAAGCCACAGGAAGATCCCAACTCGCTCAGGAAGACTAAGGGCCCAAATAGATGCACAGTCCCTGTTCAATACCTCTGAGCTCGCCAACGGCGGTCTGGAGATGGCCATGTAAGCCCCTTTAACCGAGAACTGCCCTTCCTTCCAGCATCAATGATCTCTTCCCCCTCTAGGGGCCCCCACCTTCCTCACGGCGTCAAGCAGTTCCAAGAAATCATCAAATCTCTTATCCGAGAAATTTGGCCACCAAGACCCCTCCATCCAGCATTCTGCCACCGAGCAAAGCTTATCTTCCGCCAAGGCATATAAGCGTGGAAAACGAGAGCAAAGAGCTCCCGCCCCTGACCAATCATCCACCCAAAAAGCAAAGGTCTCCCCCCTCCCAACAACCGGTCTGAAGAGAGTTATATTCTTCACGAAAGTCTTCACCACGCCCCTCCAAAGGTGTCATGGCCGCAAGGTTAAGTAACTGTGAATGGGGCGCTCCCTTTACCCCATATATGCTTCGGACCACCATGCAGACGAGATCATCTCCCGGTCCCCACACCCTACTAGCCCATTTAAGTAAAAGCGCCTCATTCATCTGCTCAAGAGATTCACTCCCAGTCCCCCCCCCCAATCCTTTCTTCGCAAGATATCCTCCCATCCCACCAGATGAACCCCTCCGTGCCCATTTGTATGACTGCCCCACAAAAATACGCGCATCTTCTTTTCCAGCCTCGCGTGAATCCCCTTCGGTATCTTGCGAGCTAGGTGATGAGCGACGACCATGAGCTAAAGCAGGCTTGCGGGTATAGTGAAATGGTAATGGTGAAACAGGTACAGTGACAGGAGGTGTAGAAGATGGTAACGGTTCTGGTGGTAGTGGTGGTGGTGCTGCTGCTGGTGGTGGTGATGGTGGTGGCATGTATATGGCATCAGTAATATTATCAGGGGGTATCAATTGATCACTTGAAGCTGAGAAATACATAACAGATTCAAAAAATGTAACATCAGCACTGACAAGGTACCGCCTATGCAATGGATCATAACACATGTACCCCTTCTGAGTTCTGGAGTACCCAACGAAGACACACTTGACAGACCCTAGGAGAGAGCTTGTCAGTCCCAGGAGACAATTGGTGGACAAAGGCAACCGAACCGAACACACGAGGAGTAAGGGAGAACAATTCTTTGTCAGGAAAAATAAGAGAGAAAGGAATCTTCTCGCCTAGAACAGATGACGGCATACGATTGATAAGGTAACATGCTGTAAGAACAGCATCACCCCCAAAAAGAGTGAGGAGCATGACTCTGTATAAGAAGCGACCTGGTTACATCAAGCAAATGGCGATGTTTCCTTTCAGCAACCCCATTCTGTTGGGAGATATAGGCACAAGATGTCTGGTGGATAATCCCTTGGGATGAGAAGTAACTGGATAGGGTATGAGTACAAAATTCCAGGGCATTATCACTTCTCACAATTTTAACATATGCAGAAAAAATATTACGAATTTCATTAAGAAAATTGATGATAATATTCCCTGCTTCAGATTTATTCTTTAACAGAAATACCCAGGACACACGAGAGAAATCATCCACAATAACTATATAGAACATGTGTCCCTGATGATCAGGCACACGACTCGGACCCCAGATATCGACATAAAACAACTCAAACTTGGAGGTACTACTCCGACCCTGACGACCGGGAAAGGTAGACTGATGATGCTTTCCCAACTGACAAGCCTCACATTGAATAGACGTGTGAGGCGAAACATGAGGTAACACACGACGCAGTTTCTGACGCGGTAGATGTCCAAAGCGCAGGTGCCATAGTAATGGAGAGATGGGTCCAGCAGGTAGGGATGAGGTTCCAGCAAAAGGAGTCCGACTGAGGCGATAGAGGCCGCCTTGCTCATAGCCACGCCCAATCACGCTGCCCGTAAGGATGTCCTGAAAAACAAGAGAAGATGGATCAAAAATTGCCCGACACTGTAAATCCTTTGTAATTTGACTAATGGACAACAAATTCATCGAAAAATCAGGTGCATGTAACACATTTTTTAGATGCATAGATGGCTTCAGTCTAATATCCCCCTGTCCAATAATCGGGGAATGTGATCCATTAGCAATAACCACTGTACGACCTGAAGGGATCTGTCTGTACCCTGTAAGTAGACTTTGATCACCACATAAATGATGTGTGGCGCCAGAGTCCATAATCCATGCTAAAGTATCTGATCCACTACTAGTAAATGCATATGTGCTACCTGATGCACTGGTGGACGCAGAGGTGGATGCGGTAACATCAGAATGGCTCTCTGAAGTAGGTGCTGAAACAACTGGGCCAGATGGAGGAATGATGCCCCTTAGACGGGCAACAAGATCATTAAAGCGTTGATCCAAAGAAGAAGCAGATGGGGGCTCGATCTGTTCAGCGGCTCGTGCAGATGCAGGAAATCCGTGCTTAGAATAGCATGTGTCTTCGGTATGTCCAGTGCGATGGCAAAAGGTACACGTTGGTCGAACACGGCCTCCTTTGCCACGAGGTCCACGGCCGCGAACCTGATGATGATGTCCTCGACCTCGATTTGCTGCCATAGCTGAGGTTGTTAGATTCGTAGCAGACGAGGGAACAGTGATGCGACTCAGCCTATGAAATGCCTCCTCCATAGGAGGAATAGTAGAATCCGCCAGGATCTGGGAACGTGCTGCCTCGTACTCTGGATCTAGGGCAGCGAGAAAACCCCTTACCATAGTGCCATTTTGGTAGGTCTTCTGTTGCTCTGGAGTGGCTGTCAAAGGCATGAAGCTATACAGCTTCTCAAACATCCCTCGTAGAGATGTGTACAGAGAGTGCAGAGGCCATCCATTCTGCTTGATAGTAAATATGTCATGCTGGAGTTGCAGAATCTTCGTCTCATTCTTTCCTGAGAATATGTAGCCGCCAGAATATCCCACATTGCTTTGGTTGTGGGTTGATGAAGAATATCATTGGCAATCTCAATTGTCAGGGCTCCAGATAGCCAAACCTTGGCATACGCATCATCTGCCTCCCATGAGGCATTGACCCCAGTCTTCTCGGCAGGCTTTTCTTCATTAAGAATGTGTTTCTTACCAGTTGACTTCATCATACTCATGAACTGCATTGCCCACAGTTCATAATTTGAACCATCCATCTTTACAATTGGCGTTGGACCCCTGAATGCGCCTATAGATGGGATATCTGCCTTGATTTCTGACATAGTAATAGAGGAAGACAGGGGTAGTAGACTGAAGATCTGATCGTCTACACAGACATTAATGGGTTTAGTTGCGTGTGTAGACAAAAGCAACCAAACCCATTACTTTGGAGGAGCGCGCGCTTGACCTAGGGTTTTGTGTGCACGGAAGTCAAACCCTTTGGAGGGTTACCTGCTGGATGCACACACACGTACAGATCTCGCGCGCAGGGAACGCGCACACGCGCACAGATCTCGTGCACAGGGAATGCGCAGGAGACGCGCAGGAATGCGCGGGGTCACGCGCAGGGATTGCACAAGGAGACCGTGCGCTGGGTCACAGTCCGCACAAGAATCCTGTGCAGCACGCACAGCCCACCTTGCGCAGATGCACCGTGGTGCTCAGCCGCACCGTGCACAGGCACGCGAAGGCAAAGTCGAGGCAGGCGGCGCCAAGGCGATCCGATATCGTGGGCGGAGGCGCGAGGGCTTGAAGGTGGGGCTAGGGTTAGGGTTTGGCTCGAGAACTCCGGTCTAGGACCGTCGCTCTGATACCATGTTGGGAAAATAAGAGAACTTGTTTATTCCATCAGCCCTAGGCTCTCTTATATAGGAGAGTAGCCTATGGGTAAATTACATAAAGAGTCCAGCGGGAAAGTCAAATAACAAATAGAGATACATAAGTGAATAATATATATATTTACCGTGTTCTGCCGGTAAAGCACAGACGTTACAACCCTTTGCTGTTCATATTTGCAATTAGTTATAGCAGCAGCATTTGGTTGATGCTGACAGGGGATTTAAGTAGCAGCAGCTGTAGCAACACTGGGTTGCTAATTCTATCAGTTGTACGCAACAGCAGATGCACCGTGTTAAGGGGCTGTCTATTAAACAACAGCAAATGTAAAAGCAGGCTAAGGCACCTTTGGAGGAGAGATCTGGATGCACAATTGTTACGTATTTTGCTTGAGGAGGAAGTTCAAAGTTTACAGCAGAAAGAAGCCATCTGGCGGATATACCTATGGAGAAGGTTCTAGATGTTGTGATCAATGCTGCTGTGAATGGCATAAATGAAGAGGTTCCCTATATAATAGCTAATGATGAAGCACAACACTGCCATGTCAGCTGGGAGCCCTATTCCTACTGTGGGGAATCTCCTAAGCACGTTTCTCATCGTAGCAACCAGAGGAGAAGAAAGACGCCAATTATTCAAGATAACCTACAGCTTGAAGATTTGAAAATGAGAGGCATTGATTTATGGCTGAGACGTCTTAGAGAAGGAACGAAGAAGCAGGATAGAAGAAAGAAAGCAGAAGGGAAACACCCTTTTCCAAATGCAAGGAAAGAAAGATTGCATCATCAAGGATGATTTGTACAAGGATATCGACAAAGAGTGCTGAAGAAAAATCCAAGAGTGGAGAGGTGGTTTCTATTTTTGCTTCAAAAAAACAAAGGAGAAAGAAGTAGAGTCCAGTGTGAACGACAGCACTTCCTTCACAGATGTGAAAGTGATTCATGTGCAAAAAAAGAAACTTACTTGAAGAAGAATCTTCGAATACCCATCAGGATAAAGTTTTTTCTGCGGATCCAGCACTGGGAGAGGACCTTAACCAAGAGGCGCAGAACATTTTTCTGTCCGGAAGAAGACCCCACTTGTGTTCTTTTTGGTACGTCCCCTGAAGATCTACATCCTCTCTTCTACGATTGTGAAAGCACGCGCTGGATGTGGGCATCTGCAGATATCACGTGGATAGATACCTCCTCTCATTTAAATTTCTGGGAAAGCCTCATTATGAATCAATTCAGATATCCCACGGAGCTGTAGAAGTCATTAGCAACTTTATGGGCAGTCTGGTTGATACCTGTGGAGAGGAAACAATGAACTAATTATGAAAAAATGTCATAGGGCTCTCTCATATAGAGAGGAGAAATTCTAGAGTGTGAATAATAGAGAAAAGAAATAGAAAGGCAAGATGAGTAAAAGGGAGGTGTGTCAATAGCTAGGTCAGAGACAGTTTAGATGGAGAGCTCTCGGCGCAAGAGAGAGCGGCTTAAGTGGGTAGTGCGAGAAGGAGCAAACGTGTAGGTGGGGGCTACCAATCATGGAGAGGATAGATAAGGAGGGATACCAATCATGGAGAAGAGAAGAGAAGAGGAGGGCTCTCAACCATGAAGCTGTGGGGAGAGATGAGGGGGGCTGGGCATGTCTTTCACCGCGATGTGAAAGTTATGGTCATTGAGCCTCTGTTTGTCGTTGCTTTTGATGTAGAGAGGGGGGACATCGCCTTGCTTCCTATCTTGGGACTAGGGAGACTTGTCAAGAGGAACCTCCTTGTCGGGGTCGCTCCGAAGAACGCCTTCCTCTCTAGGATGCGGAGTCTTATGCGCTCGTATGCCATTGTGGTTGGATAGGGCTTTGTTGTTCCAGGTGCAAAGAAGACATATATGCTAATAGGGACCCGTTCGGGTGTCTTGGACGTTTAAACCGTCTCGTCAACCATGCATTAGAAGCTTGGTTCCTCATTTTCGAGAGACGTGTTCCCCTAGAGGGGAAGATGTGTTGTGTCAGGGGTCTAACAACTATTGAATTTGATATCATGATTGTGTCAGGTGACAAAGGCAGTGTTTGTTGGAGGATGTTGCATTTTCCGGATGGAGACGCAGCTTCGAAATTTGTAGTTCGGTTTCCTTGAGTACCGTTCTTCTCGCGGACGATGGAAGTGTTTGGACCGATGTTCATGGAGTTCATATTGGTGTCAGCAATCTTGTTGAATGGTAGCCAGCTGGGCTCAGACCTTAATCACAACACCTTCGTCATCGAGGGATCGGCATCCATGCCCTCGGAGTGGGTCTATTCACTTTCAGTAGGGCGTGCTGGTTTCAAGCTCTGGTGGGGGTGGACTTACCACCTCACCCACCTGACTCACTTGTTATGGATGAGGATGTCGGAGCCTATTTCTCAAAGGGCTCACTGGAGAGGTTGTTTCATCGGGAAGCAGATTTTGTTTCGGTGGTGGAGTTTGTTCCAGTGGAGAGGACGAAGGAGATCTTGGATTCGATTTCAAAACAGATGGAAGCGCAGATTTCAGATCTAGGGAGATTCAAATTTTGAAATTCGCCTTATTTGGAAAGAAAGCAAAGTGCGGCGGAGATCCTCTGGCGATTTGTAGAGGACGCTTCAATCTTGTGGACTCCAGGGCTTAAGGCTCGGTGGGATATTTTAGTAACTGGATTGTGCTCAACTAACCAGACGAAAGAGGGTCCGATCCGCTTATCCCACATTCGAAACGATGCATTGGACCGTTTTAAATCCGAACCTGTAATGAGTGTTGTACCCGATAATGTCATATTCGAATTGCATGAGCATGTAGCTAAAGGGTCTTCGAAACAGGGTGAAATTGTTCTCTCACTAGAACTCCACTTGACCACTGCTCTTGTCACTATTCGGGTGCAGCACGACACGAGAGAGTTACAAGCAATCATTGCTCACCGGTGCGAAGCTCCTTGTGGTCGATTCTCCGTGCAAACAGTAAGTGTCTGTCTTCATCTAAATGACTTTCGGTCACATGAAGACTTCAGAACCGGGGGCATGATGCTACTCGAGGATGTCGATGGTCAAGCTGCATTTTCCCCCTGAAGGCCCTCGCTCCCATCCTCTAAGCTTGCAGTCGCACACTGGATGTTGTCGCTAGATAAGGCGGTTATGGTGCTTGAGACCATTATTAGTCAAGAGCATGTTGTCGGGCACCTTTTGCCATCGAGTATGGTTGGGAGTTTTGATGCAGAATGGATTTGGCGCGACGTTGAAAATAAATTTTCAACGGTGGAATTTTCGGTGGAGAAGAAATGGAGTGGTTGAGGGAAGAAAACTCGTCGGAAACGAGGGGTTTGGGGAAGAGAAGCACGAAGATCGTGTGGGGAGGAGAGAGACGAGATAGGGAGAGAGATAAAAATCTCAAATTTTAATATTAACTGAACTGATTAAAAACACTAGCCTATCATCCCTTTATATAGGAGGGATGAGATTACAAAAATAGCAACTCAAATTCAAATTCAAACTAATTATCCTAAGGTGACTCTAACCGACTAACCGACTAATTTGAAATTCAAATCTCTAACTAATTGAGATCACAGGCGATCCCGTTTATTTAATTAAAAATACGACGACTAAAATAAACGTAAATAAAATTAACGGATAAAATTAAATAAATGCAGCCCTATATTTTCATTTTACGATGCATCAATTCTCCTCCGCTTGAGAAATTCGTCTCCCGACAAATTGCTGGATCTGCAGGCTTGGAGGTTGATAACTTCGAATCAGCGTTCTCGATCATCCCATGGAAGAACTGGTGTGGAGTAAATGGCGGGATCCATATGTGCGCGTCGCGGGTGTTGGCGACGTGGGCTTCGTGGCGGAAGAGCAGGTGTGGCGCACATGCGGGCGCCCATCCGGGTTTCATCCCTGTGACATGGTGCTCGAAGAACTGATGGGGCATCTTCATGACGATCAACTCGGCCTTTGGAGAATCCATAGCAAAGCAATAGCACAAGGAGAGTAGAGGAGGAGATGTGTCCAATGAATGAAGCCATGGGGCCCTTAAATAGGTGAAACCCATGGTCCTAATCCTAATAGGATAAGGAGGCCACCCGAATTTCTTCCTTTCAGTCCTTCTTTTTAAATATTCCTGCTCTAAGGGGTTGGAACGCAAAAGTTCTACCCCTTCAATCCATTTAAGTTTTACCCTTCAATACTTAACTTTGGGTCGGGGTTTCTTTTTATAAAATTTCCAAATCAAACAACCATCCCTGAACTTACGGGATGCACCCTTCATTTGAGTGTTGTGTTCCTTTCGTAAGAGAACCCGCATTAGGGTTTGCTTTTTCCAGGGGCAACAGCAGCGACGGCTCCTCAAGGCCGAGCTGTGCAGATGATGGGGGCTCAGGTGGGGAATGCGGCGGCGACGCGGTGGCGGCAGGATGGCAGCAGTCTGGAAGGATCCGGCTGTGGGGGTTGGAGGGTCGGCGAATGGTAGTTGGCGTGAGAGAGGGCCGAGGGCTTGGAGGGAATGGGTAGGGGTTTTACAGGGGTCGCGGCAGGCGAAGAGTGCGGTGTTGAGTGGCGATGGCGGGGCTGGGATCGGGGATTCGAGATCGGTGATGGGGGGCGGTTGAGGGAGGTTCGGTGGCGTGAGGACTGCGGGAGGTGAGGGCTGAGCCGACGGGGCTGGGTCTTCGGGGGCAGTGGTAAAGGGTGGTGGTGGCGGTGATGTTGAAATCGCGGAGGGGGGTTGCGGGGAAGGGGTTGGCGATGGCACTGGGGGGAGGTGGAGGGGGTTTGGGTAAGGTGTTGTCGCGAGGGGAGGGGTATGTGCGGGCTCGGAGTTCGGGGCTTGTTCCGCAGGAGTTGTGGCGGTGGGAACAGGGGGCGTTGGTGGGGTTGGCGGCGATGGAACCAGGGAGGGGGCCTGCGGGGTTGGGGGGCGGGCCGATGGGGACACAAGGGCTGAAGCGGGCGGTGCAGGGTTGACAACGGGGGTGGTAGGAGGAAAATTTGGGTTTGGGGTCGCAGAGGGATCCGCGGATGGTGCCGAGATTGATTTCGGAGGGATTTGCAGGTCGGAAAATACCTGGACAGCAAGTATTTCGTCGCTTTTTCTTCTGGAATGGCCTGGACAGCGATCGAATCTTCCTCAACAGCGAGGTTTTCTTCGTCAAAACTCTGGACAGCGGCTTTGGTAGTGGAAGATTTTGATAGGGCGGCGCACATAGCCTCGAAATTGGCCATAAAATCTCGACATTTGGACTGGAAGTCTTGACATTTGGACTGGAAATCACGCAGTTCATCCATCAACTCCTTGTCGTAAGCTTCGTCAGATCGTCGTTTTCGTTCCGATGAACGATGGCCCTTCGTTGCATGATGATTGCGTGAACTTTTGTATGGATCGACAGATCGTGAGGACGATCTGTAAGCCATGCTCTGATACCAATTGATGCAGAATGGATTTGGCGCGACGTTGAAAATAAATTTTCAACGGTGGAATTTTCGGTGGAGAAGAAATGGAGTGGTTGAGGGAAGAAAACTCGTCGGAAACGAGGGGTTTGGGGAAGAGAAGCGCGAAGATCGCGTGGGGAAGGAGAGAGACGAGAGAGGGAGAGAGATAAAAATCTCAAATTTTAATATTAACTGAACTGATTAAAAATACTATACTATCATCCCTTTATATAGGAGAGATGAGATTACAAAAATAGTAACTCAAATTCAAATTCAAACTAATTATCCTAAGGTGACTCTAACCGACTAACCGACTATTTGAAATTCAAATCTCTAACTAATTGAGATCACAGGCGATCCCGTTTATTTAATTAAAAATACGACAAATCAAATAAACGTAAATAAAATTAACGGATAAAATTAAATAAATGCAGCCCTATATTTTCATTTTACGATGCATCAAGTTTGCTACCATCATCCCTGTCCTACTATGCAACTCCAGAGAGGGGAATCGGTGGAAAGTGGAAGCGGTACAGAAATAGAAAGTGCTTGGTTGTGATGGGAACAGGGCCATCGGTCGTCTCTGGATTTAAAGCCCAACTTGCCCAAGTTGTGGGTGTGGTCTCAACCTCGGAAACAAATTGATTTCCTTAATAAAGGTTTTAGCTTGGAATGTGAGAGGTTTGGGAGACTTGGAAAAGTAAAGATTAATTGGTACTTGTAGAAATACGCTATGATACCATGTAGAAAACGATGAATCTGGAAGTGTATCAGAGATAAAGAAATATAGACATGGAAGAATATCGGGATTTAACGTGGAACCATATTCCATAAGAAGCGGGATAAAACCACGAGAGAATGCCATTAAGGGTTGATTCTTCTATTCATTTTCTCAACTATTACGATGGGTGGAGGCTTCTTATATAGCCCCACCAGAATGATTGAATCTCATTAATAGAGATAATGTGGGACTAACATACGTGTATGTGGTAATTTGACCTTGTAGGGATCTAATTACACACCTAATGGATGCATACTATAACAATCCCCCATAAGCTAAAGCATGTAATGCTCAGCTTGGATAAATAGAAAGAAATCACTCTCGCACAATACAAGACACTACAGATAATATTACCTCAATGCATACTCTGCTAGTTGTCTGCTGAAGATGTTGCTTCTCATGTTGTGCCGGTAAGGAGGAACTGAAGGGCCGAAGTGTAAACTGAATTGAATCTCCTCGCCGGTGAGCATGTGTTATGTACTACGTCTGTCAGAGTCACTGAAACTGAACGGGCTCTCCTCATCGGAGAACATGTGCTTTGTGTTGTGTAGAGTACTAAAACTAGAATGACTCTCCATCGGAGAACTCTGGCTCCCAACTACTCCATCTCTCTGACGAGCCAAACTGAAGAAAGCTATGGAAATATACTTGTCAGAGTTCACGGACGATGGAGAATGGAGTCTGAAAAAGAGTCTCCTCATCGGAGAACTGGGTCTCTCTCATACTAGCTTTGAGAATGGGATTTCTACTCTAGAGTCTCTATGAGTCCACATGAAAACCCTGAGTCCACACTGATTCAGAGAATGGGATCACTTCTCTGGAGTCCTTACGGATCAATAGGTAAATCCAGAATCCAAATCAAGATGGAACCTCTCACATAATGATCGTGTATGTGCACATGCACCTCGATCTGAAGACTCTGAAACAATCTGAATGTAGAGTCTGAATCCAAACTGTAGAGTCTGAAATTGATCTGTAAAACTCTACATAATATTCATCCTTTCTTCCATACTAGTCGACATAGATGGCATTGACCAAGTTGGGAGAAGACATGAAGATGAGGGAAAACAAAAAACCAATCGCAGTTTTTTAAGCCCTCATTTCTCTTTTTTTTTCGGC
The DNA here is from genome assembly GCA_037367405.1 of Ottelia alismoides. Classification (NCBI taxonomy): domain Eukaryota; kingdom Viridiplantae; phylum Streptophyta; class Magnoliopsida; order Alismatales; family Hydrocharitaceae; genus Ottelia; species Ottelia alismoides. Next base: position 355,605 of record JAZKJV010001537.1, on the reverse strand, counting down.
TCGTTTTTTTAACTCGACATTTTTTGTGTATGGTTTTTTTGTACGCTCGCCTTTTTCAAAAAAAATCAATCCCCTTTTTTTTCAAAAAAAACTCACGACCTGATTGGGCCCAATTATCTCGATGCTTCTCTTTCTCTCTTCTTTTTTTATAACTTCGGTCCGCTTAAGCCCAAACTTCTCTCTCTTTCGTTCCGGTTATTCCCCATTTTTTATTGTTTTGGTTATAACAACATTGACCCATTGGTCTTTGTTGGAGTATGTGTCACTGTATGGATGGGTAATTGGATCCCTCCAGGGTCCAATTACCATATCCACAGGTTTAGTCACACATCTACTGTGAGTGGGACTCGATCTTACTGGTTGGGCAATATAAGAAGCCACACAGCACCTATAACAGAGGAGAGAAAAGTTAACGAAAGCATTAGCCCTTTGAGGTAGGTCTCCATTGGTTTCATTCCGCTCCTCACAGAGTGGGGTTCCACGTTATCAGAGCATGTTCGATTCTTAGAGATTTTATTATGTGATTGAAATTTGTTCGAGATTCGAGATTCAATTCCAGGGTTTCTGTCGAAACCCTAATTATGCATAGTTCATGATCAGAGCATGTACGATTATGAGCGTTCTTGAAGATCTAGAGCACGTACGATTTTGGATTGAAGATTATTTTATTCATGTTCATAATTCATTCAAGATCAAATTCTAGGGTTTCTTCTGAAACCCTAATCCTGTGTTGACACCAACAACTATGAGAGCGGTTCAATTTTGTTCATGGTTCGATTCTTGGTTTATCCTTGAAGATTTATTTCGATTGGTATTCTAATTTTCGAGATATGTTCATGTTTGAGAAGAGAGGGTTTTTTCCTCGGATTCGATTCTAAGTTTATTTTAATTATTATTCATTCCCACTTGATCCCCAAGGCGGTCCTCCGACTGCGAGATCGCATTGAAATCACCCGCAATGAGCCACGCCAACCCCGGGAACCTCGCCCTAGCCAGTATCAACTTCTCCACCAAACTGCCAATGTTGATTCCATTGCATGGGTCGTACACGTTCATGGCCAGAATCGAAGTGTCATCAGCCTTACGCCGCAGCAAGAGCGAGAGCGAGAACGCCCTGCGCACCTCCTCATCCTGCATCTCCAGCTTATCTCCATCTCGTCCCGACACACAAGACCCTAGAAGCCCCACCCGAGGCGGTCGCCCTAAAATTTCCCAGTTTGTTTCGCCCAACCTTCATCCACACCTCGTCCACCTCACGTTATCTTAGTTTCTTGCAACATGGTCACATATGCCCTCTGCTCTGTCAAGAACTTCCTTACCACCAACCTCTTCTTGAGCTGACCCAGGCCCCTGACGCTCCAAATAACTAAATTCATTTATGCACTAACAAGACCCCTTTTGGCCGCACCAAATCGAGGCACAACAGAACCTCCATCTCTAATCCGTCGCCCTGCACCAGCCCAGCCACCCCTTCCTCCAACAAAACCCCTTCCACACTCGCCTCCAACCCCGCTTCCCCTCGCCCCATCGCCTCCTGTCAAGCCAACAGCACCCATTCCTCCCGCTCCCATAGTCGTTGCGTCTCACGGCCTGGCCCCCCACCATCACCTCAGCTCCCTAGCAACCCCTCTCCACCAGCAAACCCCGCCACCTCCACGCTCTTCAAGCGCCGGTAGATCGTCGCCTGCAGCATTCTCCTCCATTGTTTCAGGATGCGACGAGAGTACCATCGACCGAACCTGCCCTCCAACTGCGCCATATCGCGCCGAGCCCCATCTAGAGGCGGTGCCTCCGGATCTGCCATCGAGCGCCCTAGGCCCTTAAACCCCTCCAGCGTCGCCTCCAAGAGACCATCAGCAACATCCATCGGAGGAGCTGGGGCCAGGCCAAGATGACTAGATGTCGCCACCTTGTTCCTCGATTCCCTCTGTTGCGCAGCCTTAGAGCCCGCAGCCGAAGGAGACGCAACCCAAGCAAATTCACCCGAGTCCAACATCGACTCCAGGAGCTTCAGAAAAGTCGAGTTGCAAGTGCTAATAGGGTCCACTAGCGGGTTCGGTGCCATGCATAAACCAACACAACCAACTTCTAGTTGCATGTTGCCATTATGGTCTGCCCTCTGATCCGCCCGAGGACCTGCCGAAGATGCCTCCATGGACCCAACAGAGTGAGCAGGGGATACGAATCTCCACCTCACGTGACCCGAGAGCCTGGCCAAGATTTAGGGGCGAGGATAAGACCTTCGTTGCAGGCTCATTCACAGCATATATGGCATCGGAGTCCAGACCGCATTCACTCAACAGCAGAATTCCCGACCCTCCGCCTTCTGGAAAGGCATCAAATCAGTGCTACCCTGCTTTCAGGAGCTTTTTAGCTTGGCCCTAGGTGATGGTTCTGTGTTTGCTTTCTGGATTGATAATTGGACAGGCGAGGGAATACTCTCCTCCAGATTCCTCCAAATGTTTGCTCTCTTGCTAACAGTGATGCAAATTTGGTGGATTGTTGGTTTAACGACAATTGGATGCCCACGTTTCTAGCAGACTTCTCTGATCAACACCTTGAGGATTCTCTCGTGTTACTGGAGTCCTTAAGGCAGGGAGATAGACCGACTAGTAGACGGGATCACTGTGTGTGGAAGACTAACTCGTTCTCTGTCAAGCAAACCTACGGTGCAATATCCAGGCCTCCTCCACAAAGGATAGATGTTGTGGTTCATGATTGCAACTTTATTTGGAAGCTATAGCTACCGAGTAGAATTGGCTTTTTTTATGTGGTTGTTTCGTGGAAAATAGATCATGAATAGGGACCGTTGTGCAAGGATTTCCAAGATGTCTCGAACACATGTCCTCTCTGTGAGAGGCAAATTGAGACAGTAGACCATCTTTTCTTCCATTGTGAGAAGACATCCCCAATATGGCTGGAGATGGAGAGCGACTGGCAGATTACTTAGAATTTGGACTTGTTCTAGAACTCTTTGTTTGAGGCAAAAGACCGTAGCAGTGTGGACTTGCTACAGCCACTTGCGACTATCTGCAATTTGGTTAACTGGAAATAGCTAACTCTTTTCACTGCATCATTTTTATCTGGAAATGTAATACAGCATTCCAAGACTCTTCTCGAGTCTTGGTTGTTGTAAGTTCTCTTGTTCTTACTAATAGTTTATTAACAAATTTGGGGCATAGGCCTCATTTTTCTAGAAAAAACGTCTCGTTGCACTTTTTCATTTTTTTAAACCTTGTATGGAGTTCATGACCTACGAATTCAACCACTTCCTCAAGAACAATGAAAGAAAGAAGGGAAACCAGAACAAAATCTCAAAGGATGACGATATGAAATAATTCTATAGCAACAAACCTAGTACATCAAGAAACATTGTCTACTTCATGAGATGGACTGAGATAAAAGAGAAGTCAAAAAGGATATTCCAAACTGCTCAAGAAGATACCAGAAACAAAGACAAGGAGAGCATGTATCCCACTCATATGGTCTTCGATGATGAAGAGGTTATTGAAAAGTTCTCTTTTGATGAATTATAAGATGCCTTTAAGAAATTGTTTACGAAAAGAAAAAGGAGGCTATCTCATTATGAAAAAGCCAATAACCTCCTTATATCTTGTTAGAAAATAAGAATGCGGAAGCGGAATGATAAACACGGGAGAAGGCCTCAAAGGGGCATATGTTGCATTCAACTTTCTCAAAGGATACAGGAGGTCTGGGGCTCCTTATATAGCCTCCACAGAGCTCCAAGTTCCACCACTGGTAAATGTGGGACTAAACACTGGGATGGAGTAAATGGATCCTGAAGTGATCTATTTACCCATCTACAACTCATGTGGCACACAACCAAATACTCCAACACTCCCCCTCAAGCTGGAGCATGCAATGCTCGGCTTGGAAAAACAGAAAGAAACTCAACTCACAATACATGACACTACAGACAATATCAACTCAACACATAAAACTGTCGGCTGTTGTCGAGGACGTTGCTTCTCATGACGTGTATGTGAGGAGGACGAACGGGCTGGAGTGTGAGCCTGGAGAAGTCTCCTCGTCGAAGAACTGGGTCTCTCCCATATGACTCAGAGAATGGTACTCTACTCCGGAGTCCCTATGATACCACATAAAAACCCTTGCCCACATCACCACATGGCATAGGGAATGGTCCTCTTCTCTGGAGTCCCTGTGACTCACATGAAAACTCTGGCCGAAACAACAAGAATGATAGGGACCACAAAACTAAAGATACCCGTGCGTCTTGAACTGCAGACTCGAAACCTGATGTTGAGTTTGAACAATCCGACAAATGTAGAGTCTGAATAATCCGACAACTGTAGAGTCTGAACAATCCGACTGGTCTGACGAATCTGAAATATGGAGAAGACATGTGACTCTACATATACTCCCCCTTTCTCCCATACTGTTTGGAATGAAGACATCGACCAAGTTGGGAGAAGACAATAAAACGGGGAAAACATCACATAAGCTGATTACATAAATCATTTTTTAAAACATTTTTTTCGGCTATTTCATTTCACATATCACAATGAGCCGTTCAGAATTTTTCTTTTACGGCTTGCATTTTTTAAAATAAGTTGTATCATTTTTTTCAACATATGTCGTACACTTTTTTTACGACTTTTCTTCTTTTTTTTGTTTTTTCCTCTCACATTTTTTTGGAATCATTTTTTTCAAATATGTGTATGGCTTTTCTTTTTTAACGCATGGGCAAATTTGGGCCCAAAACCTTGCACACATTTTCTGAAGGCCCTTTTCTTTTCTTCCTTTGATACAGCGTGGAACGAGAATATAGGGTTGCATATTTAATTAATGTTATATATTAATTTTATTTACGTTTATTTACGTCGACGTATTTTTAATTGAATAAACGAGATCGCCTGTGATCTCAATTAGTTGGTTAGAGATTTGAATTCTAAATTTAGTCGGTTAGTTAGTTAGGATAATTAGTTTTCTATTTTTGTAATCGCATCCCTCCTATATAAAGGGATGGTGGTCCATTGTTTTAGACAGTTCAGTATGTTATAAAATTGAGAATTATTCTCTATCTCCTCTCCTTCTCCCTCTCCCCACGCGTGATCTGCACGTTCTTCCTCCCTAATCCCGCGTGTTCCCGACGAGTTTCTTCTTCTCAACCCCTCTATTTTCTCCACAAAAATCCACCTCTCAAATTATTTTAATTTTCGTCGACGCGCCAATTTCAATCCGCATCAATTATATCAGAGCATGGCCTACAGATCGTCCTCACGATCTGACGATCCGTCCAGACGTTCGCACCGGCATGTATCGAAGGACTATCGTTCATCGGAACGAAAACGACGAGCCAACGACGCCTACAACAAGGAGATGATGGACGAACTGCGTAATCTCCAGTCCAAATGTCAAGACTTCCAGTCCAAATGTCGAGATATTATGGCCAATTTCGAGACCCTACTCGCCGCCAAATCGAAGGCTTCGGCGACACCAATCACCGACACCGAATTTGAAGGCGAAAATCTCGCCGTCAACGACGAACCGGTCGTTGTCCAGGCCATTTCGGAAGAAAAAAGGGTCAATCCGAGGGTTGTTCAGGATATTTCAGATCTGATGCCGCTAACGGAGTCGGTTCCATCGCCCCCTCCGGCCGCCCCGATACTGCCCAAACTATCCCAGGTACTTCCCCTGCCTTCCTCGACCACAACCCCAGTCCCAACCCCATCCATGTTGCCACCGCCACCCGCAAACCCCGCCGCAGACCCACCATCGCCGCAAACTCCCCCTCCCGCAACCCCAACCAGTGTTCAGAAAAGCGGCCGAGTAAGCCGCATAGTCGGCCGCATACTCGTACTCGGGGGCCTTGCCGCTCCGAGTATGATGAAACGGCCATGTATGCGGGTTGACCCGCATACTCGGCCGAGTATACCCCATATGCGGCCGCATACTCGGCCGCTTTTCTGATAGAAGTTTTTTTATTTAATCTAAAACTGAATAACCCTACCCGCATAATAACATAAAACCGCATACTCCCCGCATAAAACCGCATACTCTTCCGCATAATACCGCATAAAACCGCATACTCCCCGCATACTCTCCCGAGTGAGAATATTAACATAATATTAAATATTAATTTATATTTTTAATAATAAAAAATACCAAACCGCATAAAACCGCATACTCCCCGCATACTCTCCCGCATACCGCATACTCTCTATGCAGTGACCCCTCCGACTGAATACCGCATAGCGCCTTCCTGAACATTGACCCCAACAACCACCCCTGCCCCACATACACCCTCCCTCGCCCTCGCCCCCTCACAAGCCAAGCCTCCAGCCCCGCCAACGCCTTCCCGACCCCCAATCCCCCCCGCGATCTCCCCCTCGCCCCCAGCGGCCCCAACCCCGGCGCCACCCCTCCACAGCCTCCTCAAAATCGCGCCTCCTGCGAACTCCCCCTCGCCCTCAGCGACCCCAGCAACACCCCCAGCCCCCGCCCCCTGGGCACCCCCCGCGCACTTCCCCGCGCAAGGCTCTGCGCCTCCGTCTCTCCTCATCGCCGCCATCCTCCCGCCTACTCCTTCCCCATTGCCGATGCGCCCACCTTCCTATATCCGAACCGCCCACACCTCCCATCGAGCCCGCACCACCCCTCCCTTCTCCCCACCTCCGCCGCTCGCCCCTCCCCAACGCGCGCCTACAGGCCTACATCTCCACCCCGAAGCCGCCGTCGCCCCTCCTTTCGTGTTCCCACACCCATCCATGTGTTCATCGCCGACACCCCCCCTAGTGTTCCCGCCCCTTCTACAGCACGACCCCCCCTCCTATGCGGTCCCCTTCCCAACCGACCTCGCACGAACGGCCGCCGGCGAAACCGCAGGAACCCTCCGTGTGGGGCTCCGCACCGGGTCCAACGAGAGAGCGGAGACCGAGTCTCGCGGACCCCTGGGTTGTCTTCCGTGACACAATCCCGTGATGAATGGGATTTAGGGAGAAATTGCAGAAAAATAACCTCTGAATTCCCTATTTATACAACCATCAAAGTTGACAAGAAGTTAAGAAAAAGTGAAGGGGTACGAAAATTGCACTTCGACCCCCTGGAGCAGAATTATTTTAAAAAGGGTGATGAAAAATGGAAATCTGGCAGATCTCCTTATCCTATTAGGACTAGGACCATGGGTTTCAACTATTTAAAGGTCCCATGGCTTCATTTATTGGACACCTCTCCTCTTCTACTCTACTTGTGCTACTATTTTGATATGGACTCTCCACAGGCCATGTTGTTCATGCCTCATCAATTCTTCGAGCACCACGTCAACGTGAAGAAAATCAGATGGACGCCCGCCTATGCGCCGCACCCGCTCTTCCACCACGAAGGCCACGTCACCAACGCCCGCGTGTGGATTCCGCCATTCGCTCCACACCAATTCTTCCAGGGAATGACTGAGAAAGTGGATTCAACCTCCAAGCCTGCAGATCTAGCAATTCGTCGGGAGACGAATTTTTAAAAGCGAAGGAGAGTTGATGCAGCGTGGAACGAGAATATAGGGCTGCATATTTAATTAATGTTATATATTAATTTTATTTATGTTTATTTACGTCGACGTATTTTTAATTGAATAAACGAGATCGCCTGTGATCTCAATTAGTTGGTTAGAGATTTAAATTCTAAATTTAGTCGATTAATTAGTTAGGATAATTAGTTTTCTATTTTTGTAATCTCATCCCTCCTATATAAAGGGATGGTGGTCCATTGTTTTAGACAGTTCAGTATGTTATAAAATTGAGAATTATTCTCTATCTCCTCTCCTTCTCCCTCTCCCCACGCGTGATCTGCACGTTCTTCCTCCCTAATCCCTCATGTTCCCGACGAGTTTCTTCTTCTCAACCCCTCTATTTTCTCCACAACAATCCACCTCCCAATTATTTTAATTTTCGTCGACGCGCCAATTTCAATCCGCATCATCCTTCCTTCCCCCCCCCCTTTTTTTGAAGCCCCCTTTTATCTTCAACCCACATAGGCCATGTATCATCCCCCTGTTGGGCTCCACAAACAATTTTAAAAAAAAACACGGTGGCCCCATATTTAGGGTTCCCACTCGGGAACCCTATTCTCAAGAAGCGTCGCCTCCGGCTGGGGGAACCTGTTGATTGTGTGTCACTGCCCTTGCTGCATGGATTTCATGCGACTGGAGAGGAGAAGTATTGCGGGGGAGCAGATGGATGCGGGAGGCCTGGATGCGGCATTGGGCATGTGCGCGGTGGAGGCCGCCTGGGACCGCGCGGGGTCGCCTTGCGCCAGAAGGAAGCAGCGCCAGGAGAGCACCGCTAGGAGATGGAAATGAAGATGACGTCGTCGCCTGGGCTGCGACAAGCCCATGCGTGGAAGAGATGGAGGATGAGCACCCTCCTCGTTCACTCGATCTCGAGAGCTGCGAAGGAGGATGGGGTCGCCAGGAGCTGGAAGTTGTGCGGCCCGTTATGCGGCCTGGATCTTGCCGCCTGCGAGATGGAGGCCGATGAAACAAGAAGTGGGACTCCGCTGGTTGCGCAACCTGGAGCGGAACCCTAGTTGGTGATGTTGCGCAAGAGATGATCGCGTGAAGGGCCTGGAGATGGCCGAAGATGCTGCCATGTGGCCTGGAGGTGCGTCGCGGCTTGGAGCTTTGACTGGTGGAGGAAGGCGCTGCCTGGTAGCAAGCCGATGCACATCGCGCGCTGAAGATGTGATGCTGAAGTCTTGAAGTCTGGCACGCCATGCATATGGACTATAGAACCCATGACGCAAGGAGTAGCGCCCCCTGGAATATCATCTGAACTGCGAGCATTGTGTTCCAAAAATTGGTGGCGGCATTATCAAGCTCCAGAAATTAGCGCTTCAATAGAAACCCTAGTACTTACAAAACTTGAACAAATAAGAACAATCGAATCTCAAATAAAAATTAATGAACATAAACTCCTCAAGAACCGAACCCAATCTGATACCATGTTAGAAAATAAGAATGTGGAAGCGGAATGATAAACAGAGCATAAAAGAACAGAAAGAATAAACTTGGAACACAAGATTTAACGTGGAACCCTACTCCCTAAGGAGCGGGATGAAATCACGGGAGAATGCCTCAAAGTGTCATATGTTGCATTCAACTTTCTCAAATGATAAAGGAGGTCTGGGGCTCCTTATATAGCCTCTACAGACCCTCCAAGTCCCACTACTGGCAGATGTGGGATTAAACACTGGGATGGGGTAAATGGATCCTGGAATGATCCATTTATCCATCTTTAACTTATGTGACGCAGAACCAAATACTCCAACATATCTCAAAAGCCTACTTTGCCTAATGCCTTAAAAAAATAAAGTGGAAATCATTAAGTAGGCAAAGCTTAACCATTAGAATTAAATTGTTTCGACCTAATGGTACAAACTTGGTTTCTCTTCAATCATCTTCATTCATGTAGGTGAGGGCGAGTGGGAAGATGGGAGGCGGAGGGGAGAGCGTGAGAGCGGGAGAGTGAGAGAGAGTTGGAGAGCGAGTGAGAAGAGGGGAGAGAGGTCGCGAGAAGCACTGGTGGCGAGTGAGAGATCGGTGGAAGCCTTCGCTGGGTGCACGTGAGCACTCTCGCCCTGCGGTCACATCACAGAGAGGGGTTTCTAATGCTAATGCTTCGTGGAGACCGAAGCCTTCTATCCCGAGAGGTCCTCTCTCCGTCTCTGGAAAAGGTATGGCAACCTCCGCTAGCGTCTTCGACGAAGGAGTTGGCCCTCAAAGTGGAAGGCCTCACGTCGAAGCGGTCGTCTCCGACAAGCATGACGAAGGTTCTGATTGGGTCCGTGTTTCGCACATGAAACCGGGTAAGCGTTGCTTTAGATGCGGTGATCGTGGTCATTCGGCCTCGTCCTGTGGTCTGCCTGCAAGATGCTATTCCTGTGGGAGGGTTGGTCATAAGAAAGCTTCGTGTTGGTTCGGGACTTCTCGCATGGTTCCTGTGCCGCGTAAGCCATGCAACGTCGACTTGGGGGCTCCCGTCATGCATGCTCCTTCCTTCCGCGTGAGCCCTAGTGGTGACTCTGGCTCACGCTCCTTCGCGCAGGTGGTTCGTGGCTCTTTTAACCCTGATCTCTCTGGTGACCCTCTTGCGAGGGAAACTTCTGTGGATTCAGCTTTGCGCTTTGCTAAGTGTGGCTTTCATTCGAGGGGGTATGGGAGTGGCGGCGGGGTACCTGCGTCGGTTCGGCCGGGGCGGGTGGAGGCGCCCGGTGGCTCGGTGCATGACCACCTTGAAAAGAAGGTTGGGTGCGACAGAATTGCTGTGGGGTTTGCAAGACGAAGGGGAACTGATTGGCGTTTCGTGAAGACAAGTTTGCATGATTTTTTTGGACCTTCGTTCGAAGGTGACTTGGTGGTTCTTGATTCCTATAGATGTTGCGTTCATGGTCTATCGGAGGCTTAACGACAAAGTTTATTGAAGAGCGCTCTCTTTGAGGGGCTTTCTTGACGTCCTTTGCGTTACGACGATGGAGCTTGCTTTGGCATCGAAATTTGTGTGGTTGAGGTGCGGGGGATCCCTCTTCTTTCCCTCAAGGTCCCCGCTTTGGCTGGTCTTCTTCACCGATGGGGGGAGCTGCTGGCGATTGTGGAGGACGGATTCAAACCGGGCTCGGATTGGAAGTCTACTAGGGTACTTCTGGAATGTGGCAGGAACTCGGTGCCTGACTTTTTGGGGAAGGTGTTCTTCGAGACCTTCTCAGTAGGTCGTTTCTCCTTTCCGGTCGAGATTTCCTTCGTGTGGCCTCTTCGTCAGCCTCCGACGTTGCCTCGTCCGGCGCTGCCTCCGATTGGGACGATGGACCCTATTCATTCGCGTGACGCCTCATCTCCTGTTGGCCACCTGGCTGTGCATGGGGGCGCCTGCGAGGAGTCGCTCCTGCTTGGGGGCGCCTGCGAGGCGTCGGTCCCTTGGCTTGATTTCGGGCGGCCCTTCAATGATTCTCCCCGCTTCCCGAGTGATATTGCCTTACGTGGCGATCCGCAGCTGTGGGCCCCTTCCGAGGTCGATTCTTTATTTGGCTCTTTTGCTTGGAAGGTTGGCAGTACGAACTTCACGTCTTTTTCGGGTGCACGAACGTGTCTACTATCCACGGATGCTGACGCTGGCGGGTCGGGTCTTATCGGATCTTGGCCTGCAGGGAACTCCTCTCTTCTTCTGGCGGACTCGGATCAGGGATCTTCTCGGGTTGCGGTTGGAACCTTCTCTACGCTGACTAATGTTGAGGAGATTCGGCCTGTCTCGCCTTCTGTCCTTCCATCATGGGAGGCTCCCGCCGTCTTTGGGGACTATTCTAGGCCCTTATTGCTTGATTCTTCCCCGCTTTCCATCCTGGGCACTCCTTCAACGACTGCGGCGGGTTCGCCCATCCAAGATTTGCTTATCTCCGCCGGGGGCGACTCGGAGTCGATTTGTGATCTGGACCAAGGTTCGCGTTCCGATGCGCGATCGGGGAAGCGTTATCGGAGGCGGGGCAGATCTCGCTCGCGAGCGGCGCCGGTTCATTCCTGTGCTACTCTACGTGACTCGGTAGCGGAGGCGGCTAGCCTCGCACCCTCTGGTGGGAGCCGACTCTTTCCTTAATGAAAATCATTTCCTGGAATGTCAGGGGGTTGGGGGACGACGTGAAGAGGAAGGCTTTGGGTGCCCGCTTGTCGGAGTGGGCTTGTGATGTGGCTTTGATTCAGGAGACGAAGTTGCGGGGCTTGGACGATGCTCTATGGAGGTCCTTTGGTGCGGGGTCGTTGGATTCCTTTGTGGCGTTGGATGCGGCGGGAGCGGCGGGAGGCCTCTTCATTGCTTGGAAATCAGATCTTTTTTCTCAGGAGTCCACCTTGTTGGGGAGGCATATGTTATCGGTGTTGCTTGTTAGAAGGGACTTACCCACCCCTATCGCTATTTCATCTGTATATGGACCTTGCTGTCATATCAGCAGAGCGGGGCTGTGGGATGATTTGCGTGTTGCGGGCCGTGCTTTCGCTGGCTTTCCGTGGATCATTGGGGGAGACTTTAATGTCACTATTCATTCGGCTGATCGCCCTCGGGCTAGGGGTGGCTGCGACCCGGGTTCTCTATGCTTTAGGGAGACTCTGGACTTTTTGGCTCTGGAAAACTTGGTGGCTTCTGATATTAATTATACTTGGAGGAACGGCAATTCGCGATCCCGCCTTGATCGGTTCTTGGATTCGAGTGCTATGATGGAAAGATTCCCATCCTGCTCGGTCTCTTCGAGACCGAGAGCTTTCTCTGACCACTCGCCAATTTTATGGGATTCTGGCGAGAATCTATCCCCGAGGGGCATCATTAGATATGAACGCTGCTGGCTCTTGGAGCCTTCTTTTCGTGCGGTGGTCAATGATCACTGGGTCTCTACTCCAGTGGAGGGCTCTGCGGCTGCTCGTCTTAATCAAAAGCTTGTTTCCTTGCGGACGAGATTGGCTCGTTTTAAACGGGAGTCGTGATTGGCGAGGGTGACTCTCAGAAAAGAGGCGGAGGAGATTATTTCAAGACTTGACTCTGTGGAGAATGAGAGGACTCTCAACGTCACCGAACTCGAGGAGCGCTCTTCTGCGCAAATCAAGGTGGCGGATGAAGATAAGAAAAGAGCTATCGAATGGCGTCAGCGCTCCAGGCTCAAATGGCACAAAGACGGCGACGCGAACTCGGCCTACTTCCACAGGGTTGCTAGCGGGAGGAAACGGAACAATACTATGCGGGCTATTTCTGTTGATGGGCAGCGTTTCGTTGGGGATAGCGCTATGGGTGCCGCTATCTCCAAGCATTTCAGGGAGGCCATGTCGAATCGTCAACCTCGGCGTTGGAAGTGGCTCGGCTTGGGGGTTCCCACTGTCTCTGCGGAGGATTGTGCCATGCTTATTAGGCTGGTTTCTATGTTGGAGACTAAAGAGGCCCTGTGGGATCTTAATCCTGACGCGTCCCCAGGGCCTGATGGTTTCTCGGTTGCATTCTTCAAGGACTTTTGGGAATTGGTGGGCAAGGAAGTATTCGAGGTGGTTGTGGAGTTCTGTGGCGGAAACGCGGGGTTTGATAGACTGAATAGAGCTCTACTTCTCTTGATTCCTAAAAGGGAGGCGGTGGAGGACATCGGGGATTTTCGCCCCATCTCCATTTCTAATGCCGTTTATTTAATCATCGCTAAAGTACTTGCCAGGAGACTCTCTAAGGTTCTGGGCCCGCTAATCTCGCCAGTTCAGGCGGCATTCATCAAAGGCAGGCAAATATCGGACTGTATTGTTGTTACGTCGGAGCCGGTGACGGATTGGAAAGCTTCGGGGCGTCAAGGCGTTCTATGGAAGATCGATTTTGCCAAAGCTTATGATAGCATCGATTGGGCCTTTCTATGGTCGGTCCTCAAGAGGCGTGGATTCCCTGACTTGTGGATTTCGTGGATGCGGCGCTGCGTTACGACTATCTCCTTTTCTCTTCTGCTTAATGGCGGGTTGGAGGGCGGGCGCTTTCAGCCGCGTCGGAGCCTTCGGCAAGGTTGCCCCCTGGCCCCCCTCCTTTTCGTGATTGCGTCGGATGTCTTGGCTCGAATGGTGGCCCGGGTGGTTGACGCGGGACCATCTCCGTGCCACTTATTCAGTTCGCGGACGACACTTTGTGCTTTATCGAAGGGGGAGAGTCGGAAGTTGCGGCCATGTCGGCGACTTTAGACCTCTTCAGTGAACTTTCGGGCTTACGCATAAACGGCAATAAATCGAAGGTCATTGCTTTTGGTGTTTCGGAGACGCGTGCTTCGGATTTCGCCAACATTCCGGGATCTGCTTTGGGCTGCCTCCCGCTGGATTACCTGGGCCTTCCGTTGGTGGTCGGGAGGCCTCGATTGAAGGATTGGAGTGAGGTGGTGGAGAAGGTGGAGGCGAGATTGGCTAGCTGGCGCGCGGCTCTTCTTTCCAAAGGAGGGAGACTGGTTCTTCTTCGCTCGGTCCTTGCCGACATACCTGTACATTTTTTATCGACCCGTCGGATGCCCGCGGGGATTGGCAATAGACTGGAGTCTTGCTTCAAGAAGTTCCTATGGGGAAAATCGGGCAGCGGTGGTAGGGGGATTCACCTGGTCGCTTGGGAGGAGGTGGTGAGGGAGAAGTCGGCAGGAGGTTTGGGGATCAGGATTCTCAGAATGATAAACGATGCCTTCTTCCTTAAGTGGGCAACCAGGGTCTGGGGAAGAGATGGTAGCTTCTTCATTACCATCTTGAGGGCTCTTCACGGGCGAGCGTGGCCTGGTGTGGGAGCTTCGGAGGATGTGGGTGGGAGATCTCCTTTTTGGCGTGGTATTCAGGTGGCTTTCGTGAAATACAGATCGTCTTTCAAACCTGTGCTCGGTGACGGCCGCGATTTCTCCTTCTGGAATGATTGCTGGTTGGAAGGGGAGCCACTTTCTATTCGATTCCCTCGACTATTCGCTTTAGCGGAAAATAAGGAAGCCTCCGTCGCTTCCTGTTGGGTGGACGATTCTTGGTCTCCTCGCTTCCTGGGCTCCTTCTCCGATCAGAGGTTCATGGATTTTCTGGCTTTGATGAACGTTCTTGCTCAGGCGGGATCTCCCTCTGGTGGCTTGGATCACTGGGTTTGGAGGGACGGTCTCTTCTCGACTCGGAAGGCATACACATCCTTGCTTGATTCTCCGCTACTGTGGCTTCTTCTGGGGCCTGGGTTTGCCCTTACGTATCATCTTCTTCCTTTGGCTCTTGCGCAGAAGGAGGCTCTTGACGCGCGATCGCTGTTCCAGGTTGATCCCCGCGGTCCCTAACACTTGCGGCCTGTGCGGTTCTAATGTGGAGACACTGGACCATCTGCTGTTTCTTTGCCCCATGGTCCGGGAAATGTGGGACGACCCTTTTGTGAATTGGATGCTCGCTCGTGATGTGGAGTCCTTCTGCGACTCCCTCTTCTCTAACAGGCGGTTGGAGAGAAGGTGTTTTCTTGCTCCGGTGGCTTGTCTGTGGTCGTTATGGCTTACCCGCAACGAGGCCCTCTTCTCCGAGCAGCGGTTTTACCTGGAGAACGTCTTCTGCCGTGCTAGGGCTTTTGTGGCTGATTGGTGTCTTGTATGACTTGCATGTTTTCTCGTTCTGTTTAGTTGTTGGCCGCCCACTTCGGAAGGCTACTTGCCTCCTTCGCGGGGGGCTTTGTTTTTAGTTTCTTCTTTTGTAACATCTACTTTTCTCTCTTAATATATTGGGGTGAGCACCATCGAGTGTATCCCCATCTTCTTGGCTTCAAAAAAAAATTAAATTGTTTCCTAAGGATATTTATGCATTTTAGTTTCATGTATCGATTCTCTATGTAATTGTATTAATAGTCTATATATAAAAGACCATAGGTCTCTTTTTCGCCTCATAATATCGATTCATATTGTCTATAATGGTATCATAGCACCGATTTATTGTTCTATATCCTCTGTAAAAGCTTAATCTCGTTGTCATCTCCAAACCTTTGTGTTATCGTCGATCGATGAACACGTCCTAACACTGTTGATGGTCATCGTTAATGCCATCAGCCATCAGCATCAAGAATAGCACATGCTATTGTCATCGCCTCATCCGGACCATCTATGTCCCTTCCTTTGCCTTATGGGTGTCATCAATGATCATTCCATTGGTAGCGTTGTCGCCGCTCTTCGCCAACCCAAGATTGGCAATTTTGATTGTTAGGGGGTTTGTTTAATCCAATAATCTCCTTAGGCCATCCATTAGACATCCTAATGGGATGTAAGGATGTTGTGTTATCTAGTTTACGCCCACTAATGCTCCATATATTCAAGAAGGCCCTATTTTCATATATGAATCTTCTCTATTTGCAACTCTTCTTCCCCATATCGCAGACATCAACGATGATGGAGTTCCAGCTATGGATAATCAATTCATTCAACCAAAAGGAGATGAAGACCCCCATATCAATCATCAAGATGAATCGACCAACTGCAAATTATGGTTTATGCAGTTTACAAGTACCATGGAGGCTCGTGATAGAAATATATCTTGAAGAAGTTAGAACCCAAGGATAAATCAGGGAAATGTGTCCTACACGAGTGTGGCTTATTGGGACTACAACATCTAACATTGCTCATGAATTCCTACATAAGTTCACTGCTAAGTATATGTGGGACTCAGTTGCTAGTACCAATATTAAGGCAAGGAATGCAACAAAGATTACAACTACTTACATCAAACCAAGCATGTTGGGAGGCCACTTCATACCTCCATGCCCCTAAGATACTGAGATTGCTTACAAGGAGATACGCATGGTTGGAGTAACCTCTTTATGCCTAAAAAATTATTTATTTCTATTTTATTTTTATTAAAGAAGTTTGGAAACCTTAATTTTGGGGGAGTCACATTTTAAATCTAATTTCAAGATTTTTTTTAAATATTAACATTGTATCAATGATAATATAACTGAAATTTCCAGGGGTTGGCAAAATAAGATTAAATTCCATGGTGTATACATCAAGATTCAAATTTTTCATTCAAAATACCAAGATGATTCTCAACTACAATTTGGAAATGTTGAATCAAATTAAAGAACTTCCAGATTCCTTCTCCATTTCAGTACTTGTCAACATTTGTCACTTTAAGTGTCTCAATAAAGCAAGATAGCAATTATTCAATGCATGAAACATTCAATTTTGATGAATTTTAGTTTTATTTCAATCCATTCACAACAATCTGCTGATACTAATGTAATCATTTCCATTTTGACAAAATAGGGAATGGAAACTTTTGTATTATGTTAGCCGAAAGGAGAAGCTTATCTCACATCCACAGGAACACAACATTCCCATATATTTTTCCCCGTGGCTGGCCATTTCGCCATGGTTCATTTCCATGGCTTGATTTCCAGAACCACAATCGGTGTGGAGAAAGTGTGTGCAGTGAGATAATGGAAGCAATCACACTTGCAGCAAAAATATTTTAGTAACATAAAACAACCAAAAGAAAGTAATGGAGGAAACTGATTCAATGATAATAGACATGTCACACCTTACCAGACAATCAAACATACGATGTAAAATTATCAAAAGATAAAAATCTTATTGGGAACACATGTACCATCAAGGCAAGCAGGAAGGGCGGCCTCTTGCACAATAGTCATTCTTTCATAGCCAGCATAATTGAGTGCTTTGATTGTCAAAGGAGAGATATTATACTCATCAAACCTAACAAAAGAAAGCATGCCCAATTAATTTCATGTGGCATGTAGGAGCACTTTGGCTACTTACGAAGTATAAAACCTCGATGCTGAAACTCAATCAGGCATGAGAGTTCAAAAGCAGTAAAGTTCTCAAGATATAACGTTTTTTTACTATAAAATTATCAGCACTTTTCCCCTTTCCTGACAGCCATAAATCTCTATTCCATGAATTATAAAATAAACTTCCTACAAAGGAAAAAGACTGGAGAAGTATTGTAATACTCTTACATGAGAACAAAGGAGATAAAAATATGATATATACGATGGGGTGATCAAATTAACTGGTACATTTAAGTTGTGGGAGAGGATAAAAGGAGGTTAAGGCAAGTCCCAAAAATACCAGGTAATCAAATTGGGTGGTGTCATGACTGGTATGTCTATGAACGAGGCTATAAACCTCCTAAGGCATTTGATGAAAAAATCACAATAAAGAAGGGCCTTCAAATGGTATTTATTGATTAAGAGAAGCCTTATGAAATTGTATCAAGCATGGACTCAAACATCATGGGGATTTCAATGAATTTTCTCTCAAAATCCGTTTCCTCTCATATCAAAATGTCTCTTGTATCTTTTTTCTGAAATCTCATAAATACATGCCTGATATCACCAATGTATTGGAGACATCTACGCTATACGGAAAAGGATAATTATTCCTTAATACATTTCTAAGATTTCACCCGCTATCGACAAGTTTTCTCTGCATTTCGTCGCATCTTTGTTCTGTCTTTTGAGAGAGTTATTTATGTGGATTCTTTGGCAAGTCCTCTTGCTCATATAGGAACCATAATATCCAAGAGAAAATAAAACTTAACCACAATTGCATCGAACTGATAAACTTGTTATAATTCAATATATCTTAGCGACTAAACAAACAATCATGACTATAGCAATACCTGATTGATTATAAAATCATACACTCCTACATGACATGAGAACATTCTTATGCATGAGATGGTATTGTATTTATTTTATGAATGCCCCTATCATTAAACTTGTAGTGTAATTATGGTTTCTTAGTTGCATATTTTAATTCTAAGACATTAGCATTGCAGCAAGCAGTATACAAGTCAAATCTCTTAATTATGTATCTTCTTTAGCTAGAATATGTGTGATTCTTTGTTATCTATTGATTAAAAATGTTGAGAATATTTATTTCTTAAAAACTGTTTTAAAGCTATTTTCATTATTTCAAACCAGCAAAATTTCCTCAATATCTCCCATTTCAAACTTTGGTGAAACGACATCGATATTCAAGGAAACCATACTAAGATAAATTATGCAGATGATTCCGGAGAAGAGAGAGGTGGATAATTTGTAATTAACCTGAAAATATGTATAACCAAGGAATTTTATAAGAATTTCTACTAGGCTTACACATAAATTTAAAATCATTACTAGTCTGATTTTCAAGGATTGACTTTGCGGCCTCAACTTCTTAACTTGGTTGTCGATAAATAATAAATTAATGGAGCACACAAAAGTAAACGTGCCATGGTGCATGTTGTTTGCGGATGTCGTTACTCTGGTGGACGATAACATGAAATTGAGTTAACAAGAAGATTGATTGTCGGAATGAGGGAGTATAAAGGTTTTTAACTAGATAAAACAATGGCAGAGTACAAAGGATACATGATTAATAACTATGACATATGAGATATGAAGGAGATAAACCTAGAAAACATTACATTCTGCAAAAGCATGTTTTTTAATATTGAATCTCGGTGTTTATAGGAAATTAATGCTTTTTTAGGAGAAAAAATTAATGCTTATAAAATTAAAGTAGGGTTGCCAATAGAACCTTAGGTACTCGCTAAAAAGAAAATACCCCTGAAGATATAGGGCAATTGGGTGAATACTATAAGGTCACAGCGGCACCCACAATACCTCATGGCATTTATAGTTGGGCAATATAGGGCAAATACTATAAGGTCGCAGCGACATCCACAATAACCCATATGGCATTTAGAGTTAGGCCACTAAAATCTAACATTGCTAGAGCATGTCCAATGTCAAGATGAAAATACTCCGTGAACGTGTACAACAACAACGCCTTTTCCCACATTAAGTAGGGTCAGGTACGTGGATTCTTTGCCTCCATTCAGATCTATCTTGGGTCAATCTCGGACTTAGATCCCAAAAACTAAGATCCCTTCGTATAGCTTCATTCCAATACTTCTTGGGCCTTCTTCACCCTCTCTTAGCCGGCTCAACATCCCAAAACTCGCATCTCTTAATTTGTGCATCAACCGACCTTTGCAAATGGCCAAATCACCTTAAGTGATTTTCTCGCATCTTATCCTCGATCGGATCTACACCAAGTTTACTTTTGATTGCATCATTCCGAATCTGATCTTTAAGTGTGTCCACACATCCACCTTAGCACTTTCATTTCTGCTACAGTCATTCTCTGCACATGTCTATGGTTTAAATGCCAACATTCAGATCCATAGAGCATAGCAAGTCTCATGGCTTCTTTGTAAAACTTTCCTTTACTTTTTTATGAACGTGTGATCATAAAAAAAACAAACACGCAATAAGACAATCGCAGAAAAAGGTTGTGGCAACAATCAAAGATAAATTAAAATAAGTAAATCTTGTTTAAGATGATTTCAACGTCTGCAAAGAATTATTTAAAAAAAAAGATGAAGAAACAAGAAGACGTCTACCCAAAAACTTTAAGTTTCACATATTCACGTCTAACAGTTACATGGAAGAAGACTCCTGAAGGATCCGGGCATGCTTTATTACATTCTCAACATAGAACCTTTTACATTGAAAGATCACACCATTTCTAGCCAGCCACATGTGTAACACCCCAATATAGTATCAAATTTAGTAATGAGAAAGTGTGATAATGGGTTATAAGTAGTGGTGGCTACTACAAACACCTTCGGCTTAAGCTTTTGGGGATGTGGTCAACAAGCCCAGTTGGGCATGAGCCCAACAAGTTGTGAAGGTCAGTTATCCCCGATAATGGTGTGGGGCTCTTCGGAAGTGACAAATGGTATAAGAGCAAGTTCCATCTAATAATGGAAAAGGGTACCCAGGAGGTGGCCTACCTATCAAAGATATAAGAGCAAAGAGCTCTCTCAAGCATGCAGACACCATTATTACTGACAATAAGTAATAGGTCTATGGCAACGAGGATGTTACATATATAAGTGCGGGGATTTATGGTACAACAAAATAATCAAACATCTAGGAATCACAAAATGTGATAGTGGTTATAAGTAGTAGGGGTTATTACTAAACAACTTGAGCTTAAGTATTTTGGGTTGTGCTTAATGGGTCTAGTTGGGCTTGAGCCCAACAAGTTGCAAGTACCAGTTATCCTCCATTGATTTTTTTTTTAGTAAAAAGCACGGGAGAGCCCTCCCGAGGCGGGAGTCATCACACCAAAGCATTCATTAATAAAGAAAAGAGTGCATCAGTGTGATAACCAGAAATTGTACAAAGCATTACAGTGGGCTACAACATTTTCAGAGGTTATCCTCCATTGATGCTCGAGCTGAAGTCCGGGAGGGTACAAAACTATTACAGGGAATAAGTCGAGTGTTGATATGCCTTGAATCCTAACCATATGTCAGGCTGGATATTTGAATACAATCAAGGTGCGAAATATCGATATCGTATCGGTCTGCCTGGAAAAGGATATATCAGGATATATCGATGATATTGATGGAAATGTCGGAAATGGCTCAAAAAAGCTATTTTTGCCGTTTTTTCGTAAATTATGATCATCCAAATTATTAAAACAATAAATAACCTACAAATACATGTATATCACACATATCGGTCGTTTATACCCCATATATCGCACATATCTGTCATATCGCACATATCGTTGTTAATGTTGATTATTGACTTATAGATATTGGAAATGGAGTTCATCTAAGTTCGTTAACACTAATACGTTTTCCAAATATATAATTAAAGCACACATATCGATAATCTATGACCCTTGCACATATTGGTCATATCAAACGTATCGTTGTTAATGGTGATTGGTGATTAATAAACATTCAAATTGGAATCAATGTAGCTAAGTTAACCACACTTATAACACATGTTTTGTTCATGGAAGACAGCGAATGGCATTGAGATGAGTCATTTGATTCCAAAAATGTAGATAATGAGACAATGTTTCTTTCATATAAATAACTTTAGACGATGGACAAGGTTCTACCGTTCTAGTGAAGTAAAGAATAAATTACAGACTTGCAGCAACTAAAATTTAATCTATTCACAAAAATAAATGAAAAATGTAAATTAATGCAATATTATAAAAGATATCACCTGATCATGAGGGGTTTAGAACCAAGAGTTCTGTAGTGGATCTGTATGGCCCCCATGCCCTGTTGTCTCTTATAGTAGTCGCGGACTCAATGGACTCGCAGTAGTTCCCACATGTTATGTACGAGTACATGGTCTTGTAATCCATCACATACTGCTTGTATTGATGGTCATCGATGCCTATGAGTATCTTGAGACAAGGATAAGAAGCACTAGATTCGGTAACACGAGGGGCACGACGAGGCTGCGAAGTACTGCTTGATATCCTGGGGATGATGATGACGGAGTAGGAGACGATCTCTATGGAAGAGGAGGAGGTACGGCCACGTAGAAGACGAGGAAGATACCATAACTGTCACCACCAAAAAGCTGCCATGGCTGTGCTTAGGCTGGCTACCTTGATAGTTTTCACCATTGTAGCTAATATATCCATACCATTGTACCCATATGATGAAGGTGTATGCACCTGAGGAAGAGGAGGAAGTCCTGGAGGAGGAGCATGAAAGCATTCTGGGAAGATGCGAAATGATCTCTCATCGTGTGATGATCCATATCCACCAAGGGGACTTAGTGTTGCTCGGTGACAAGGGTTGTCAATGTCCATGCAGCTCAAGGAACCTACAAATGATATTAAATCATCCATGTAGTTGTCTGTAGGACGATGGCCACGTCTGTATGCTTTGTAATCCATAGGTCTTGGACTCGAACTTGGGCCAAATTGTCCATGTGTGTTTCCATGTCGCTCTATATATTCACGCATGTGTGTAGCCCTTCCACGAATCTTGCATCATGTGGTCTACGACCCCCATTGCTGACCATAACCCCCTTGAATATGTTTTCCCATCATCAGATCCACCACGACCGCCAACAGCATCATCATTATCATCACTTCCACTGTCATCCTTTGATTTGGATTTGGATTTGGGTTTGGATTTTGAACCAGTAGAGAGAACGTCATCAACAATTGCATCAAGCTCCAACCCTCCAAGAGGGTTCATGATTTGTCCGGATCTAACCATGTAATCACCAACATCTGCTCCCATTTGCTAGCTTATGTTCGGATCCAGCCAGACTCTCTGTTGATCAAGCATTGGAGCACCATTGGAATCAAACCAACTCTAGAGAATATCTTCATCTACATCGACATCATTCATTTTGAAAATGTATGCATGATCGATGGAGTCGGTGTAGTCCTCTTTGCCACGCCCCTCCCTTGCATGTTTCATCTTTAGTCTCAAGTTATAGTGCTCGTAGACAAGATCATGGAGCTTCTGTTCTCCCAACATGTTCTGTCTCTTTGAATGAATCAGGTTGAGCATACTTCAGATCCTCTCACAAACACCAGCAGATGCAGTTTGCGATAATACGAGCCTCAATCCCGTATAGTAACCACCATTCCATTACGAAAAATCCAAAAGAGATAATCAATAATAGTAAATACTAGTAATACGTCGCAATACAATCAATGGATGTATTTGTCCTTACCAGGAAGAGTATTGCCACATCCATTGACCGCACTAATTCTACTGAAGGACCCCAAAACATCCATAAAGTACTTGACCTGCACATTGTTTAAAGACATAAATTGTCACATAATACTTCCAAATTCCGATAAATAATTTGTTAGACTACTTGGAAACGTAAGTCCATTCTAGATTCCAAAATACCTCATTCATGCACATGGTTTGTGCTTCCTCGTCTTTGACGAGCTTCTCCACCACAATTTGGACAGTTGCTAGAAGGTTAGCATCTATACCAAGATTGTGCTTGTACTGGTACTTGGGATTGAAGTAAGAAGCTGGACACAAGGCACAAGCATGCATAATTCTCATAATTTCCATCAATAGTGCTATCAAAAATTAAAGAATAGATTCATTTATTGGATATACATACCAGTCTTGTGAAGAGGATGCGAAAGCATCTTGGTTCAATGTTCGTCAATGATCTAAATAGGCTCTGTATCCTTTCTTCCCCACTGCTTCTCAAAATTTCTTTCGCATGCAGCGCGTTACCTCGTAGATCACTCCCAGATCAGTTGTTTGTCGCCATCCACGATTCACAATGCAAACACAACCGGATCCATAATCTTCGTAACTCATGTCACGTCATCCCAGAAGGGAAGATCATTGATTAATGTCTCCACTCTCCGACCTCCTTCTGTTCGAGCTTCGGGTATCTCAAACCATTCCCCTTGGCAACACATGATTTTCAAACCCATCTTGTGCTTTTTAAGGTTCTGTAACGCTATAAAATTGGTTGCAAAGCGTGTAATGCCAGGTGTCACCAGTTCACCATCGCACATCAGCATCATCAAGGCCAGCACTTTGGAATGATTATAAATGAAGGTGGTGATCGTCCGTGCTTGCTCGGATCCTTTCTTGGCTAGTATTGCATGGATCCGCACCTCGTCAAGAAGGGATCAACTCCCTTCCCCTTGTGTTTTTTGGTGGGTGATGGTACTGGTGCACCTCCAAAACCACTCCCACAGACACTAGCACCATAGAAGTCGTCCTGTGCACGATCAAGTTCTCTCCTCTCGAATTCGCTCACCATAGATTCCTTTGTTGTCCTTCTACATGCCCTCTCTCAGTTGCGGTCTGAATATCAGAGGGGTAGACAAAGTCATCGTCATCTGAATCGTAGAGGACATTGAACTCTTTTCTCGAACATGAATTCCTTGGATTGATCATCCCTTCTAGACATCTCTATATCTTTGTCATTATTCTCGTCCAAGTTAGCCCTCACCAAGTCCCTCATATCTTTGGGACAACGCGTGTTGTTGCCGACAAGATGGTGCTTCATCCTCGTAATCCCCCTCCTTCCAACCTCTTCCACAGAAGTTGTGATGTGGTTTCGATTTGTTGCCATCTGACGCGGTGGCAAGCCTCCGACCAATCTCTCTGGTGTCCCTCTGATCATCAGAATCTGAACCAGTGTGTGAACCCATGATGTTGATAGCTAAAATCTGCGAAGAAATTACACAACAAACATTTGTGAGACACATGAGAATAATCAATTATTTGCTAACTATTTTTTGTTTAATTTCAGGATTTATTGTATTTATTTTTTTAACATGCTTAATATGCGTAAAGTCTTTGATATTTAATGTTTAACATACTATCTATATTTGTATGATTCTATTTCTAAGAAAAAAACATCCTAAATCTAGAGTTGAGACGACCAATTTTATGACAAACCACGCATGAGACACAAAACACGAAAATAAATTATAGATCTAATGTTTAATTCACTGAATTACTAAATTACTAATTTTTAGCTAACATAAAGCACCATAAAATCTTGTTTTCTATGTCTAGAACATGAGATCCGAGTTTCCTCTTTCATAACTTAACTTAATTTCACAACAAAACTCAAAACCCCAAATTAATTCCTAATATATCTCACTAAATACTTCAACTCTTACAAAAAAACTCAAGAATATGCAATACCTAACCAATAGGAACAAAACTCCAAAGAAATTTCATGCATTCATCATAAAAATTGAAGAAGATCTAGTGTTTACCTCAAAGAAGGAAGGAAGACGCATTGGAGAACCTTGGAGAGGAGTTCATAGTAGACTTGGGTCGAAATGGGGGTGAATTTGGGTGATATGGATGGAAATTTGAGCTGGCATATTCCCTTTGTCGTCGATATATCGTCGACACCCGATATACCGGGGACCGTATCGCTGATATATGGGAAATCGATAGCACAACTGATATTAATACCCCTCCCAACTAATACTGATATATCATAATATTTCCTACCCTGAATACAATTGGTATTTTTCTGTTGCGGTATGAAAGGAACCTTAGGGGCACCATATACGGTATTCTCATCCCATAATTGTATCTTCTCAATATCCTTTGTATCCTCTCTACATCCAATGTACTCCTCTCCACCAAATAGTGAAAATCGGTCGCCACTGCTTAATGACGTAGCCCAATTACATGTGAATATTTTAAGTCTGTGTGTATATGTGCTTGCATGATTGATTGTGCTTGTGTGTGCTTCCAAGATTTGCAGCAAATTGGTATCAGAGCATCGAGTTCCGTCAGGATCATCAAGCAAGATGACGCGTCGCACAATCTGAAGATCATGAAGTTCATAGGGAGGAACGGATTCAGACTATCGCAAACCAAGATGGGCACTCTTCTGAAGAAGCAGGGCACCTGAGCATCGTTGGACTAGGAGCAGGCAAAAGCTTTCGAATCTTCCAAGTAGATGGTGCGGGAAAAGAAGGCATACTCAACGATTATGTTGTGTTGACGGATGAGATTACCGCAGAGATTGTCAATGAGGATTTCGCAATTAGTCTGTAGTTGAGACTCGAAAATATGTGCATGACAAAGTCTCTAACCAACAAGTCGTTGAAGCAGCATATGTTAAGTAGTGGGGCCTACTTCTGGGCATAAGCATTAAGGACGGTGGTCAAGGGCTCCAGTTGGGCCCAAGCAAAACAGGTTGTCTAGGTCAGTAATCCCCAATAACGGAGCGGGCTTATGGCCCGCGATATTACAGATGGTATCAAAACCAAGATCCCTCTAATAGTGGAAAGGATTGCTCATGGGTGAAGCCACCCCTACCATATAGTTAAGAGGAAAGGGCTACCCAAGAGGTGAAGCCACCACTATTACTGAGAATAGGTCATGGGTCATTGCGCAACAAGGACGTTGCTAATATAAATGAGAGTATTTATAACACCCCAAATATAGTACCACATCTAGTAATGACAAAGTGTAGTAGTAGCTTATAAGTAGTGGGGCCTACTACTAAACAACCTGAGCTTGATCATTTAGGGCGGTGGTTAACGACTCCAATTGGGCCCAAGCCAAATAGGTTTTCTAGGTCTGTTATCTCCGATAACGGAGCGGGCTTATGGTCCAAGACGTTACAGGTTATGACTCATGAAAAGAGTCATGCTGGTTCTGGCTATGCAAAGAAGGGAAAACAGAAGTCCAACAATCACAGTTCTAAGGACATCTGCAATTGCCGCAAGGAACTTGGACATTGGAAGAAAGACTGCCCAAAGAAGGTCACAGTTGTTGCAGTAGCTCAAGGAAGCAGAGATTCGAAAGATGATTTGGTTATCACCATCACAGATCAAACGACGACAGATAGCACATGGATTCTTGATTCAGATTGTTCTTACCATATGATTCCCAATAAAGATTGGTTCTACACCTATAAGAAGATAAATGATGGAAAGGTTGTCATGGAAAATGATACAGCGTGCAAGATTGTAGAAATTGGCTCTGTCAAGATCAAGATGCACGATGGAGTTGTCGGGACGATGACAGAGGTTCATCATTTTCCTAATCTGAGAAAGAACCTAATATCCCTTTGAGTCTACGTTCTCTAGAGGATATAGGTACAGCGCTGAAGGTGGGGTTATGCAAGTTGCCAAAGCTGGGGCGGTTGTCAACAAGGGCAACAAACAGAAGAACATATATGTCTTGCATGAGTCTACAGTACATAGGAGTAAGTTCAAACATTGCTTGGACTTACTCAACATCGACAATTTTTTTATGGAAAGAAGGGTGATCCCCCAAATTGGGAGTCACCGTAATTAATTAAAACATTAAGGAGTTAAAGTACAATATCATGAGAGTCAGGATTGATACAGGGCATTACAATGAGAAGTTACATTTTCTGAATAAAACCTCTGATTATTGAAGATCAAGTCATTTTGCCCGACCTGGCCCACAGAACCGCAAACAGTTTGGAAACGTCATCGGTAGAGTTGCCACCCACCGATCGAACCGACCTCCAAAACTCCTCTGCCCCTCCATTCTCTGCCCAAGGAATCCCAACCTCTCTCCAAATCTGCACCGAGGTCGGGCATCTGAAGAACGGGTGATCCGAATCCTCCACCATCTCGTTGCACCTGTCGCACATAGTGTCAGCCACGCCAAACAACCTCTCCCTCCTAGTTTTTATCGCACAAGCGATTCTTTCTTAGATACCACAATAATATTTTAATTCTGCACAGGATCTTGGCAGCCCAAACCACCTTCATGTCCTGGCACAGTTTCAAGTCCTGTTCCTCCGTTGCTCCCCTCATTTCTTCATATGCTCTCTTCACTGAAAATCGCGTCCCCCTCCACATGAAATGGTCAATGTCATGCGCAAAGTCCTCCGGTGGAGGGATCTCCTCATGCAACCTGATCAACACCTCCAGGTGTTGGTTCGAGAGATCCGACGAGAAGGTTGACAACCACGTACCCGCTTCCGCCATCTGCGAAAGAGTACTCTCCTTTAAGCCCGCCCAAGCAAAAAGTCTAGGAAACCTTCCCTTCGGAGCTCCATCCCTCGTCCAGTCATCCCTCCAGAATCTGAAAGTGCAACCATCCCCCACTCTCGGCATTAGATTAGGTGCAATCATCGGCAAAACCTCGCGAATACCCGCCCAAAGCAGCGACTCAGACCTCACTCTACCGGCCACCAACTCACCTTTGATCCCATAGATGCTCCTCACCAGCCTGGTCGCCAACGAGGTCGACAGATCTTAGATGCAAGTCACCCACTTAGCAATAAGCGCCTTGTTCATACATTACACATCACGGACCCCCAGCCCCCCTTCGCTACGCCCCTTCGTCACCTCCGCCCAGCTGACCAAATGCAGCCCGGATTTCTGTTGCTTCCTATCTGACCAAAAAAAACTCCTCATCAACAATTGGCAGTAGCCCCAAGGAGGGGCAGGCGATTGTGGAATCTAACGGGTGATATTCCACATTCTGAGAATAAAATTCCTTGAATCATATTATTTCCTTGAATTCTATTATTGAATCCTATTATTTCAAGGAGGATATTGTTTATAATTCCTTGAATCCTATTATTTCAATTTAGAGCAGTGGTTAATTTTGCTAATGGAGAATTCAACTCATTGTGGAGTATAGCACGGGTTAATTCTGTTATATGAGAATTCAACTCATTGTGGAGTCAAGCGGTAGTTTTTTTTGCTATCGTAGAATTCAACCCCGATGGAGTCTAGCACTGATAGTTTTTTCTGATATCTGGAATTCAACACCGGTGGAGTCTAGCACTGGTAGTTTTTTCTGATGTCTGGAATTCAACCTCGGTGGATTCTAGCAATGGTTAATTCTGATATAAAGAGATTCAACTCAAGGTGGAGATTGTTGGTATTCCTTGAATCATAACCATTTGTTAGGTTGGATTGTTGATATGGTAGATCTATGTCTTGCCTTCTTATTGGCTGAGAGCTATTGAGCCGAATTGTTGAGATGTTTGATCTGCCTCCTGAAGAGCTTTTTTTTTAAGCCAAGCAAGGGGGAAACACTCAGAGTTGCTCGCCCCAGAATTTTTATTAAAAAGCAGAAAACGAATACATATTTAAGAACTATAAAAGCCACGCCTCCAATAGACCCGTCGCTTGGATACAAGTATTCTCCCTATAGTTACTTAGGCCCGAGAACAACAGGGCATTCCTAACCAACCATATGGCCCACACAGTAGTCAGAGGACGAAGCAGATCTCTCCTCGGACGTTGTCTGGCTGTCACTAAGGACTCGCAAAAAGAGACCAGGCTCCTCGTACAGAACCAGTCCAAATCGGACCCATCCCGGATGGGCGTCGAGTTCTGACAGAGGAAAAAAAGATGAGATACCTGATCCGCCTCTTGAATCCTGATTGATTGAGAGTTGTTGGGATGAATTGTTGAGATGCTTGATTTGCTCGTGAATCCTGATTGGTTGCGAGCTGTAGAGTTGGATTGTTGAATACTTGAATACAATTGGTATTCTTTTGTTGCAGATAAAAAGGACCTTGGAGCCACTACATGTTGTATCCTCATCCTCATCCCATCATTGTATCTTCTTAGTGCCATCTGTCTCCTCTCTACATCCAGTGTTCACGAAATCGATCTGAGCGGCTGCATATGCGTGTGCGGAGCCTCTGGCACGTCGATTTCCTGAAACCCCTCATTAAGCGCCTCTTACGCATATGCGGTCCGCATATGCGGGCTATGCGGCCGCATATACAGACCGTGCGTCCGCTTCGCGACATTATCGGATTTCCGAATCCGTATCTCAAGATCCGGATATTTGTTAAAAGAAGGGCATCCGAATTCGCGATCGAAGGGTTTCTGCAGAATCCCTAAATTACGATCGACATGCCTCTCTTCCTCTCTAACAGCTCCCAACTCCTCTGCAATCTCCCACCTATGCCTCCAACGCAGCCCGGAAGCCCTCCGCCTTCGTGCGAGAGTTCTCAGCCTCCAGCTCCTCCTCTATACGAGGCTCCAGCTCCTCCTCCGTACGAGAGTTCTCAGCCTCCGCCTCCCTATTCTTTAGAACAACCTGGCATATTGTATTATTTTGTTGATTTGTTAGCTTGTTAATTCTTTTTGTGTTTGTACTTGCAGCTCCCCTATCTATTTTATACACTACACATTTTGTAGTTGGGATTGTGTTGGACCTATGGGTGATCTGGATCACAATGGATAGAATATACACTACAAGGCGACATTTGGATAAATTACACATGCAGTTCAACTTTCTTGTTATAAATTGTTTATCATTTGAAGTGTGCATCTATCTGTTTCTCTTTTCCCTTGTTTGGATAATTTAACATAAGGGTTACTTGAATGGGAGGAGGAGCTGAATATGCTCAAAGGAGTCCTGCAAAAATGTATGTTGCAAGAGTGTTTGTTAGTGTGGTGTTTCAATTTTAAATTATGAAATAAATGAGGAAGAAAAAAGCAACATGAGCCATGGATCGTGGTTGAGTTCAAAATAGGTCTTGGCGTAATGTGTTTATTTTCCAGAACAGTTTCAAAGCAAATCCTTTTTTATGCATCCATGCATGTTATATTGTAAAATATAACCATGATTCTTTTTAATTTTATACTAATTCAATTTAATAGATCATTTAGTACTTTGTTGATGATGTTTATAATTATGATTGAATGTTAGGCAACTATGGCCTCCAGACTATGCCTGGAACCGAAAGTGAGCCTCCTACTCATAGGAACGATACAATGGACTTTTTTGTTCCACCTGGTTCCAATGATCAAGGATGGAAGTATGCTTTTCTAGCTAATCCAAGTACCCCTAGCATGGTTACTTGCCGATTATGTGGAAAGGTTGTCTCCGGAGGGATTAATCGCATGAAGCAACATTTGGCTCATATTAAAGGCATTACATCATCTTGTCCCAAGGTGACTCCTGAGGTGAAGAATGAAATTACGGATAACATGGAGGAAATTAAAGCAAAGAAGAATGAGAAGACTGCGAGGATGACTGAAATTCAAGGGGATGTCTCCATCAAGATTAATCAACCCTTGATTGAAGGGGAGAGGGATGGGAAAAGACCTCAAACTTCTGCAGATGATATGCCAGCGGAGAGTCTTCGCAAATCCACAATTAAAGATACATTTGCTAAGGAGGAACGTGCACGTGTGAATTCATTCGTGGCAAAGTATTTTTATGATAATGGCATCGCTTTCAATGTTATCAAAAGTGACTCCTTTATTCGAATGTGCGAAGCAATTGGGCAATATGGAAGATCGTACAAGCCTCCAACATACTATGAGCTCACAGAAACCCTTTTGAAGGAACAGGTTAAGGAAACACACGAGTTCTTGCAAGGGCATCGTAATTCTTGGAAGACTTCTGGATGTTCTATTATGACAGATGCTTGGACTGATAGGAGAGGAAGGAGCATCATGAACATCTGCGTCAACTGTGAGCTTGGTACTAGTTTTCTGAATTCAATTGACTCGTCAGCAGATTCTCATACCGCCGACTACATTGCTTCCTTAGTGGATAAGTCCATTGAGGAAGTTGGGCCCGACAATGTAGTCCAAGTAGTGACAGACAATGCATCTGCCAATATGGTTGTTGGTAGAATTCTGAGAATCAAGTACCCACGGATCTTCTGGAGTTCGTGTGTTGCATATTGCATCGATCTTATACTTGAAGAGATCGGTAAAGAGTCCAAGGTGAAAACTGTCATCACAAAAGGCAAGGACATTAACTGTTTTCATATACAGTCATGCAAAAACATTGAGTTTAATGAGACAATTTACGCAAAAGGGGGAGATAGTGAGGCCAGGAACAACAAGATTCGCTACCACATATTGCAATCAGTGATGGAGAAGAAGGACAAGTTGAGACTTATGTTTTCTTCTGATGAATGGAGAGCGTGTAAATGGTACAAGACGAAAAAGGGGGAAATGGATTCGGCCACGGTTCTGAGTCCTTCATTTTGGACTCAAGTCTCTTTGACCTTGAAGATCTTTTCTCCGTCGGTACATGTTCTGCGAATTGTTGATGGAGGGAGATAGGAAACCTGTTATGGGGTTTGTATACGATGAATTGCAAGATGCGAGAAAGGAAATCATGAGCATTTTCAAAGATGTGGAACCGTCTTACAAATATTTTGATGATGCTATTGATTCAAAGTCAAAAGGGAGGTTGGATAGCCCCCTCTATCTTGCTGCATATTTTTTGAATCTGTATTTCTTTTATAGGGACAATGATCAAATCCAGAGGGAAGGCCTTGCTCTGAAGGGATTCTTGGATTGTATGAATATTTTCTATCTTGATTTAGAGATCCAAGATGTCATCACTAGGAATGAGTTGCCATTATATGAAAAGGCAGAAGGATCATTTGGCAAACCTTTGGTTGTCAAACAGAGGTCCATCATTGATGATGATTTCCATCCAGGTATAAATTCTCATTAGATTTCATACACTTTTATATTTAACTATTATTATTTATCTCATTAGAATTCATACACTTATATATTTAACTATTATTATTTATTTCTATAAATAGCCCGTTGGTGGGGATTGTATGGCATGGAAACGCCACATTTGAAAGAAATAGCAATGAAAGTTCTAAAGTTGGCAGCCTCTTACTCGGGTTGTGAAAGGAATTGGAGCACGTTTGAGGCGGTAAGGCTATAAAATTGATGCCACATGTCAAATGTTACACATCATTAATGAGGTGGTTAATGATATTTTTTTGTTTATTTTGTAGATCTACATGAAGAAAATGAACAAGCTTGAATTCAAGCGGATAAATGACTTGGTGTATGTCAGATTCAACGCCAAGTTGAGAGAACGCCATCTTAAAAAACGAAGTGATCCATTTGCCACAAATGATAGAACCCATGTGAGAGATTGGATTGGTGGGGAAGATGAAGAAGATGAGGTATTCCAAGGATCGAGGCTGACGTGGAACTTAGTGGCCGATGCAACTGGTGCAGAAGATTTGATACAACATAGAAGAAGCCAAAGGCATGCTACTGGTTCAACCTCATTGCCGAGCTTAAATGAGGAAGAATTCCCATTGGAGGAAGACAGTGAAGATGAAGATGAAGACAATATCGAAGTGGAACTTGATGATTATCTGGATTAGGATTTCTTTGTAATATGTAAAATATTATCACCTGAACATTTCTGTTTTCTTATGCTATTTTAATTAGTACTTTGTTAATGTTATTTGTGTTAAATTTCAGTTTTCTTTCGGAAACTTACATATTTTGGTGATTGCTGTCAAAATGTTTGTTAACTTTTCTATAAAAGTATTAATATTTGTTGATAGAGATTGTTTTGAGTTCTATAGGAAAGTCATTTTCTTAGAACTTCTGTTGAACCACAATTATACATGAATATTGTTCAGTTGTAGTCACTTTAGACTTTTGCATATATTATTTATTTTTAAATAAAAAATTAGAAAACGGCGTAGAGCCACATATACCCCGCATATGCCCCCGCATACCGCTTAATTGCTATTCAGTGACCTGTCCGAACGCATACGCATACCGCTTTCCTGAACCTTGTCTATATCCATTGTATTCTTCCCCATCAAATAGTGAAAACCAATCACCATCATCCAAGGACGTAGCCTAGTTACAGGTGAACCTTGTAAATGCGTATGTCTTCATGCTTACGCGATTGATCATGTTTGTGTGTATTTCCACGATTCGCCACATAGAGGAATATAGGCACTGTGAAAATAGAAAGATAACTCTCAACACTCCCCCTCAAGATGGAGCTATAGATGTCAATCATGCTCGCTTGGAACAACACCTCTGGAATAGCCCTCTGTCTAGGGCCTTGGTGAAAACATCTGAGGTCAGTTCCCCTGAACTGACATAGGAAGTCAAGATACAACCCTTCTAAATTATGTCTCGTGTATAATAGCAATCTGCCTCAATGTGTTTGGTCTTCTCATGGAAAGTTGGATTGTTGACAATGAAAAAGGCAGCATGGTTATCGCATTGCAACTGCATGAGAAAAGGTGTGTCAACAACCAAGTCTGTCACAACGTATTTGACCCCATCATCTCAGTGCTCCCCTATGCCATAGCTATGTACTCAGACTCGGTACTAGATCCAACAACCATGGTCTACTTCTTGCTTTTCTATGACTATAAGACCAAAGAGTTCCTATTAAAACTACAAAACCAAAGGTAGATTTCATGTCATTGGGCATATTGCATAGTTAGCATCAGTGCACTCTGTGATGGCACGGGATGTCCCTCTGCTAAATAGCAATCATATACCATGAGAAGACTTTAGATAACTCAGAATCATGAAGACCGCATCCATGTGAGCATGCCGCGGTTGCTCCATAAACTGGTTGACTTTGCTCACTACAAAGAAGATCATGGTCTGGTAGTAGTCACGTATAGGAGCTTCCCAACAAACTCCATGTATCTCCTCTTGTTTACCTCCTCGGTATCATCATCATATAGCTTCATGCTGTGATCCATTGAAGCCATGGCAGGTCTACAATCTGTCATATGAATCTCTAAAAGGAGATTTGTAATGCACTTCCGTTGCATCATCACAAGACTCGTTGGTCCTGGTAAACTCAAACCCAAGGAAGTAACGTAACTCATCAAGGTCATTGGTGACAAACTAATCTCCAAGGAACTCATTAGCCTCACTAATATCATGAAATTCATCTCTTGTAACAATGATTTCATCAACATTATAAATCAGAATGAGAAAGATACCTCTCTATGTCCTGTATACAAAGAGTGAATGATCTGTAGTCGATCGCATGAAGCCATGCTAACCATCAAGTCCCAAAGCTTCTGCAACCATACTCTGGGACTCTTCTTAAGGCCATAGATAGTCTTATGAAGTCTGCATATCTTCTGACATTCCCCCTCGGCAGCAAACTCAGATGGCTACTGCATATAGACTTTCTCCTGCAGGTCACCATAAAGAAAGCATACTTAACATCCAATAGGGAAAAAGACCAGTCACGTACTACAACAATTGAAAGGATGATCCAAAGTGTCGAATGACGAGCTACTAAAAAGAATGTGTCTTGATAGTCCATCCTATATGTTTGGTGGAATCCACGGGCCACGAGCCGAGCCTTGTAGCGATCAACATTGTTATCTGTTTGGTGCTTCACT
Source organism: Ottelia alismoides (assembly GCA_037367405.1). Lineage (NCBI taxonomy): Eukaryota > Viridiplantae > Streptophyta > Magnoliopsida > Alismatales > Hydrocharitaceae > Ottelia > Ottelia alismoides. Next base: position 320,659 of record JAZKJV010001537.1, on the reverse strand, counting down.
GTAGAGACCCGTTTGTAGCTAAACACCGACGTCCATGTTGGGGCAGTAACCAAGCACCATGTGCCACGGGACTGCAGTGCTGCCATCTCCTCCTCCATAGCAGGATGTCACTGATTGTCTTGCATGACCTCCTGAATATGTGCGTGATCTCTACGGTTGATAGTCCCACTGTAAACCTCCTTAAATCCTCTAAACGATGCTCCAAAGAAACAAGTGCAGCAAGAGGATACGTAGCACGTACGCCTCTGTTTCTGAAGAGCAATGGGTTGATCAAGGTCCCATGGACATTCATGTCCTGTAAAGTAGCCTCTTGAGGTGCTATTTGCTCGACGTGTAAAGTGACATGCAATATAAACAAATCACCAGTATCATCAGTAGAAACCAAGTGCTTAGAATTCACATGGGCGTACTAGATGATGGGGAAAGTGCATGAGCAGGGCACCGTTGACGGCTTGCAAGTGTAAAAATTGTTAACATATATTATTCAATTATGTATTTCTTAGTTATTTCCAGTTCCTGTCGTGCTCCTTATGTAATTTACTCATAGGCTACTCTCCTATATAAGAGAGCCTAGGGCTGATGGAATAAACATGCTCTTTTATTTTCCCAACATGGTATCAGAGCGACGGTCATAGGCCGGAGTTCTTGAAACCCTAACCCTAGCCCTAGCCCCACCGTCGAGCCCCTCTCTCTCTCTCTCCTCGCGCCGACGGTGGTGCTTCTTGTCGCCTGTTGCGCCTGCGCACGTAGCTCTCTTGCATGCACTACGTGTGCGCCCTGTTGCGCCTGCGCACGTAGCTCTCGTGTGCGCACCTTCTGCTCCTCCTGGGCACATCGCCCCGTGCTTACGCACCTCTTCACCGTGCGTCTGCACGCATAGCGCGCGACTGCGCATCTGCAGGCATCTCTAGCGCCTGCGCGCATCTCTAGTGCGCGACTGTGCGCCTGCACGCATCTCTCGCACAGCGCACCTAGCGCGGTGTTGCGCCTAGGGCTGTGCTGTGTGGCTCGCGCGCTTCCCTAGCGTGCTTTTCAGCGCGCTGCTCACGCACCTGTACGCATCTTTCGTGCGTGCTTGACAGTGCTTGTTCTCGGACGGCTTCCCGTGAGCGCCCTTAAGCCATGACTCAGTCCCACACGTATTTCTAGCGCGCGCACCGCATCAGAAATGGGTTTGGTTGCTTGAAGTCTACAAACGCAACTAAACCCATCTATGTCCGTGTAGACAATCTTATTCTCAGTCTACTACTCCAGTCTTTGGTTACAAGTATGTCAGAAAGCAAGGCAGATATCCCACCTGTAGGCGCATTCCGAGGTCCAGCGCCAATTGTGAAGATGGATGGTTCGAACTATGAACTGTGGGCAATGCAGTTCATGAGTATGATGAAGTCAACCGGTAAGAAACACATTCTTACTAAAGAAGAGCCTGCTGAGAAGACTGCAGTTAATGCCTCGTGGGAGGCAGATGATGCATATGCCAAAGTTTGGCTATCTGGAACTCTGGCAATCGAGATTGCCAACGATATTCTTCACCAGCCCACGACCAAAGATATGTGGGACATTCTAACCGCCACATATTCTCAAGCAAAGAATGAGACAGATTCTGCAGCTCCAGCATGACATATTCACTATCAAGCAGAATGGACGTCCTCTACACTCACTGTACACATCCTTGAGAGGGATGTTCAAGAAGTTGTATAGCTTTATGCCCCTGACTGCTACACCAGAGCAACAGAAGACCTACCGGAATGCCACTATGGTAGGAGTTTTTCTCGCTGCCCTTGATCCTGAGTATGAGGCAGCACGGTCTCAGATCTTAGCAGACTCTACTATTCCTCCTATGGAGGAAGCCTTCCACAGGTTGAGTCGGATCACTGTTCCATCTACGACGACAAATCAGACTGCTTCAGCCATGGCTGCCAACCGAGGTCGTGGAGGTCACCATTTTTTTGACGCTCAAAAAGGGGGACGCACTCGAAGGTGCTCGCCCCGATGCATTAAAAAAGAGTTAAAGAAATACCTACAAGGGAAGGGCGAACAGGAATCAATGAACAACACAAACCGGGAGGTATCGAGAGTATATACCCCCACTACAAACAGAAAACCCTACCCAGCACACCAATCCTGAAGGAAGCGCGAGGCCGATAAAAGTATATTCTCGGTGTAGAACCTCTGCTGTGCAAAGAGGGCTTCATTTCTCCCAAGCCAAATGCTCCAAAGCCGCGCAATCGGAATAAGCAGGTCCGCCCGCGCTCTGCCCTGAGAGCTCACCAGGCTATCACAGAAGGATACCAATGACGACAAGTTAAGCCAACCCAGGTCAGCCCAGATCTCATGAATACGGCCACAGTGAAGAAAGAGATGCTCAATAATTTCCGTCTCCATGTCGCAGAGGCGAAAGATGGAAGTGGCGGTGGGAAGGAACGAGGCACACCGGCTACGAGTTAACAATCTGTCGCGCCGAAAGAGCCAAAGGAAAATGCCAATTCATTCCTGTTATAAAATATGAAGAATGCGGAAGCGATAGATAAACAGAGCTAAGAACAAGAAACATCAAACATGGAAGACCAAGATTTAGCGTGGAACCCTACTCCGTGAGGAGCGGGATGAAACCACGGGAGAAGCCCTCAAAGGGGCATATGCTTCATTGCTTTTTCTCAATGAGTACAGGAGGTCTGGGGCTCTTTATATAGCATTCCCAGAGCCTCCAAGTCCCACCAATAGGCGGTATGGGACTAAACACTGGATGGGGTAAATGGATCTTCTCCAGGATCCATTTACCCTGTTACAACTCAATAGGCGCACTACCATATACTCTAACACTCCCCCTCAAGCTGGAGCATGCAATGCTCAGCTTGGACAAACAAACAGAAAGAAACTCAACTCACGCTACATGACACTACGGACAATATCAACCCAACGCGCACATGCTGCAGTCGAGGACGTTGCTTCTCATGCCGTGCAGGTGAGGAGGATGAACGGGCTGGAGTGTGAGTCAACTGAAGACTCGGAATCTGACCATCGAGTCTGAAACTGCGCCTGAAGTCTCCTCGTCGGAGAACTGGGTCTCTCCCATATGGCTCAGAGAATGGTGCACTGCTATGGTGTCCCTATGATACCACATGAAAACCCTTGCCCTCAAGGGAATGGTCCTCTGCTCTGGAGTCCCTGTGGCTCACATGAAAACCCTGGCCTGACAACAAGAATGATGGGGACCTCGAACAAATGATGGCAATATATGCTCATCTGACAATGACCGCACACTTGTGCGTGTCTAAAACTGGACTCGGAAGACAATCGTCGAGTCTGAAACCGAACTGTAGAGTCTGATCATCTAGCTGGTCTGGAGACTGACATCTGAATCTGGAATCTGGATCTGGAACATAAGACCTGTGACTCTACATATATGCTCCCCCTTTCTCCCATACTTGTCGGAAAATGAACATCGACCAAGTTGGGAGAAGACAAAGATAAATAGGGGGTACATAAAACCAATAAGCCGTTCACAATTTTGTCGGCTTTTCACAAACATTCATCATCCTCCTTTTTTTTCGAAAACATTTTTTTTATAAGCCGTTGATTTTTTTGGCTTTTCATCTCTCTTTTTTTTTCCGCGTACGGTTTTTTTTGTACGCACCTTTTCTCATTTTTCTTTCTTTTTTTTGTAAATACTGGAGCTATATTTTTTTCTGCCCATTGGGCCTGCTCTCTCTCAAAGCTTTTTTTTTAACGTTGAGCACGGCCCACTTAGGGCCTAAAGCAGATGCACTCCCCCCCTTTTTTTCTTTTAAATAAACTAACGCCCACTTGGGCTTTACACCCCAACGACTCCCCTTTTATTTTTTTCAGAAACAATAGAGTGGGCATTTAAATGCCCCCACAGAGGCCCCTCTTTTTTTTATGCCGCACATCTAGGGTTCGGGAACCCTTTTTTTCCCGGAAGAAGCCGCCACCGCCTGACCTGGGAGAACACGGAGTCGCGTGTGCGCGAATGGAGGGGGGGTCACCGCGCTTCTAGGAGCGGCTGCTTCGCCGCCTGCTGAGGCGCTGGAGGGCACGGTTGTGCGGCGCCGCCTGCGCCGCTGAGGGAGCCCGAGGAGGCTGAGGGAGAGGAGGACCGGGTTCCGCCTTGGGGAATGGAAATCGCGCCGCCGCCTGGAGCAAGAACGGATGGCGTCGCTGCTTGGGTTGGAAGGGATGCGGGCTTGCGCCGCCGAGAGGCGCGCCACTGGAGGCAAGGGTGCCTGGAGGTCTGGAACTGGATGAAGGGACCGCGCCTCTTGGGGAGAAGAGCTAAAAGTTGCGGCTGTCCCTGGAAGATGTACTTTAGGGCTTCTATTGAAGATGCACTGTAGCCAGCAGCGATCTTGCAGTGCGTGACATAGGGTTTCAGAATGAACCCTATGGCTTGAGATGAAGTTGCAATATCGAACAAGCCGCAAAATCTGAATCTGAAAAAAAACGCCGCTTGAATGGGCTCCAGTCTGGAGAAGTACTGCGCAAACTTTTGCTAGGGTTTCAGAAAACCCTCAGATCTTTGTCTGGAGATCGATCTGAATGAAGACGGAGATTTCCAGAACAGAACAACAGATCTTCAACGTAAAAAAAACAACGAATCTCGAACATAAAAAAATCTGAAATCCTCGAGAATCAACCCGCTCTGATACCATGTTATAAAATATGAAGAATGCGGAAGCGATAGATAAACAGAGCTAAGAACAAGAAACATCAAACATGGAAGACCAAGATTTAGCGTGGAACCCTACTCCGTGAGGAGCGGGATGAAACCACGGGAGAAGCCCTCAAAGGGGCATATGCTTCATTGCTTTTTCTCAATGAGTACAGGAGGTCTGGGGCTCTTTATATAGCATTCCCAGAGCCTCCAAGTCCCACCAATAGGCAGTATGGGACTAAACACTGGATGGGGTAAATGGATCTTCTCCAGGATCCATTTACCCTGTTACAACTCAATAGGCGCACTACCATATACTCTAACAGTTCCGGTAGCTTGAGGCCCCAGAAAAATCTACAGTCACGCAAGAGTGATGCGTCAGCCCCGATGGAGGGAGGAAGAAGAGCCTGGTAAGCCACACGGGTGGAGAAAGAGCCATCCTTCCAAAGCAGATGATCACGTCCAGCTGAAGGCTTGGGGGCGTCTGCGAGAACAGCCAAGAGAGCGATGAAATCCTCTAGCCGTCGGTCAGAGAGATTAGCCACAAACATGGGGCACCAAGAAGCACCATCCCAGCACGAAGCCACGTTGGAATCCTTGGCCGACGCCAGCGCGAATAAGCGGGGGAATAATTCCTGGAGAGGACCCCTTCCGGTCCAATCGTCCCCCCAGAAGCGTATCAAATTTCCATCTCCAAGTTTAAGGCCAAAAAGGGATCGGTTTCGGTTAAGGGCATTAACGACACCAAGTGCGAATGAGGAAGAAAGACCCAGCACACGACCACACGAATCAAAGAACGGTCGACTCCCACCGCCTCCCTCAAAAAATTGAGCATAAAATTCTCCTCCCGCCCCCAAAGTCTAGCCACCCTCGTGGTAGAGGAGGCATAAAATTGAGCATAAAATTCCTGGAGGTCACCATTATACACGCGGCCGTGGCCCTCGTGGTAGAGGAGGCCGTACTCGGCCAACGTGTACCTACTGTCATCGCACCGGACATACTGAAGACACATGCTACTCTAAGCATGGTTTCCCTGCATCTGCACGAGTCGTTGAGCAGATAGAGCCTCCATCTGCTGCTTCTTTGGATCAGCGCTTTGATGATCTTGTTGCCCGTCTAAGGGGCATTATTCCTCCATCTCATCCAGCATCCACTCCTGAGAGCCATCCTGATGTTGTTGCATCTGCTTCTGCTTCTGCCAGTACATCAGGTAGCACACATGCATTTACTAGTAGTGGATCAGATACTTTAGCTTGGATTATGGACTCTGGCACTACACATCACCTATGTGGCGATCAAAGTCTATCTAGACTTCCACAATCTTCAACGTGTCGATATGCAACGAGCTCACAATATTGTCGACTAATCCTGTATAGGTCAAACAACTCAAACCCATTCTTATTTTGATAGGTTCTACGACTGCCCTCGTATGCAATTTCTTTACCTGCTCTCAAGACTTCGCCACCCACATAACAAAAACGTAAAATCTCCATCACCATCTTCACTTCAAATACACAAATAACCAACAAGTTAAACTACACAATAATTTGGCGCTAACTAGTACTCAAGTCACATCACATCAGAAAACAAAAGAGTATTTCACATATGAAACAAGCTTGTGTTCCAAACCCCTACTCGAAATGGGAAAGAAGTCTAGAAACGTCAGAGCGATGGAACGTCGCCGGTGGAATAAGAGTAGGCCATCGGGTTGGTTCGACGAGGAGGTGGAGCGGGCACTCGGGGGCGGTTGGCTAGAGGTCACAATCACAAGGAAGGACGGTGGCGGGTCAGCAAGCTGGAAAGCAAGTGCGAATAATGCTTTGTTTGCATGGGGTCGGGCCGGGGCACGATCAGGGCTATATTTGAGCCCTACTTGCCTGGGACAACGGCTAACTTACAGGTTTCGCAAGGGAGCCGTTGCCCCTAGCTATGGCTCCCTTCTACCGATAGCCGTTGCCGAGGCAACAGCTTCCCAGGCAAATTTCCCGCCGCGTCTTTGGTTTATAACCAAATTCGTCTCCGCCTTCTTCAAGAATTTTCCAACTCGCTGCCCGCTTTGCTAGAGAGTAAAAAACAAAATCTCATTGGAAATCGTCAAACTCGAATGGATTCTTACCTCCTTTGCGTAAAAACGTCCTCCTCGTCCTCGTGGACCTCAATCTCTCCATCCGCATCACCGGCATGCTCCCCATCCTTCACGAGGCATCGATATGGTACCCTCTTCTTGTTCGCGTCGTAATCCCCCAGAGCTCCCCTCGTCGGCATCCTCTCCCTTCCGGAGCCATCCCCTCCAGTTACGATACCACGGCGAGAGAGCGGCGGATGCTTCGACTCTCGGGCTTCTAGTTGATGTGGACAGCTCCGGATCAGGAGGAAAAGGCGGAGGCGGGTGGTTCTGCTGCGGAGGATGGAGGAGGTGAGAAGGGCGCCGAACATGGACGAGGGGGTATGCCGATCGTGTGGGCCTGGCCACCTGGGGTTTAGGCGGGGTTTGCGGGGTGAAGCTTTTTTCCTCTTATTCGCCCTCGCACGAGGAAGAAGGTTTTTCTTTGGGGGAATTTTGAAGATGTATACAAGCAAATGAGCAAGTGTGGTTTAGTCTTTATTTATTTCATAACTAATTATTTTATGATAAAATGTTAGGGATAATATGATCATTTTATTTTGAAAATCTAACCTTCATCAAGATGGGCTAGAGGATAGTGTGATTCTTTACTACTTGTGCATAAGTTTGTGTTGAATTAGGCATCCAATCATACGACACTTTGCCCCTCCATGTGAGGTGACAGAATGTCAGACCTATGGCTCATCTTGCACGCAATCTATGGTACTCAACAAACAAGTCATGTCATATTACAATAAAACGAAAAATTAAATAACATGAAACGGAAACGGTAATCATTTTCATTAATCATATTCATATCAGTCTGAATTCATATGTTGAGATATACAAGTATGGCTACAAAATTATAGTGAAATGCTATCCATATATCCTACTACAATGTCTCTTAATGATGTAGATATGACCGTGAAAGCTTTGCCTCGTCACAACCACGATTGTTGCAATTGTTGCCCGTCCAAAGGTAACAATGAGACAAGGTTGTACTAACTCACACTAGATCACATGCTTGACATATGGATTTTATAATTTACTAATCTCCATTTTACGAATGTTATCGTACTCATCTTAAGCTCGTTGCATGTTTGTTACAGTCCACAACATTGTAAGGCATAGATCTAATAACTAAACCTTCTTGTAGTGAAACACACATCCCTTATTCGTGTTAGAATAAAAAAATCGTATTGTCATATCTCCAACTTGTAACCACAACTTTGAATACATTTCGTGATGCTAGCACCCAAAATATCATTCCTTGCAATCACATGTAGTGTTATTTAGAATATTAATATCATGGGTAAAGTATGAAGAGAAGAACGTCAACTACACTACCTACCAACTTTGTCGAGAGACTTCGAATGTATTCCAAGGACAAGGTGCAACATCTCACCTAACTCGTTCTATTGGGTTTGCGACTCGCGACCTTTAAGGCATATCCCTTGCGGTGTCTAACTCCATCAATATAGTCAGCATGAAATCTTATGCACAGGGCCACCATAATGATTAAGCCAAGGTGAAACCTCAACCATCGGATACCTACAATAACCATAACCATAAACACTTAGAATATATTTAACGATTTTTTGAGAGTTTAAATCATGTAGCGACCATATACATCACATTATATGTACTCATGACATTTGCATCTGACACATCCATTACTATATTATAAGCAGGGGGTCTTGCATCGACCCTCCATTAATTTTTGTCCAAAAATTCCGGTCCCCCCCCACACCCACACACAAACACATACACACTGATCAGATATTGTATTAATGTTCCACTTGGACCCTTCCCCGTGATTAGATATTGTATCAATGTTCCTCTTGGGCCATTTTCCCTTCCCATGATAGTGGGCTTTATTTAGGATTTCCTTCTTAAGTCCCTTGGCACAAATATAATAAAAGACATGGTATGTATCTTCACTGCCATTATTTTATTTACCAAATTTTAATGTTAATTTTAATAAAGCGGAAGAAGAAATGATAGGAGATATCCTCAGATATCCCAAGAAAAAATGTCTATGGAAAAATACATGGTAACGAATTTAATATAAGTTATTTTTTATTATTTAAACCTCACAAATACCCATATATGTTTTGTTATCTTATTAAAGCAATGATTAATATTTCTTTCTTTTTGAATAGCAATTCTAACTACCTTAATTAACGGGATATTATCACAAAAAATCATTAGACTTTAAACACGTAACCATTTCTATACCATTCATATGCAAAGATATAACAACAAATATTTTATTTCAAAGTATATACTACAATGAAGGCAATAAACGTGAATAATCTATAGATAAATCGAAATAAATATCGACAATATGAATTTATTTTTTTTACTTTAAAAATAAAGACGTGTGCACGGATGTGACTGGAAATCTTAGAAGAAATAATGTGTATAATTAATAATATATGTATTGATATTCATATCTGTGTTTCACTATAATAAATTTGAACCATAGTGACATTATTTCTCAAAATCCATCACTAAATCAGTCGTTGTTAAAATATAACGATGATAATATTTGCAAAATTATTTTTCATACTTAAAATTAATAACGAATATAATATCCATTGCTATATCGTTAAAGATGGTTATCCGCTGCTATTTTTTCATAAATTTAAATAATCGTCACTAATTTTTAAACTTAGTGTTGCAATGGAAGTCAAATGTAGATTTGCAAGCATCATGGACATTTAGACTTTGTTAACATGTAATTGCCCATTTTGATCTTAGCAAAAGCACGAAGACATAAATTATCCATGTATTTTGAATAACATTCACTTGACAACATCATGCAAAAGTCAAGATACGTTGTGCGAAGTAATAATGGCGGAATTATTGAATTGTATGCATTGTACTAAATAATTTATTTCATATCATTGAATTCAATCATTTTAATGTTATCGTCATTTTTGTACAATTTATCAAAGTTGTAGTATATGCTTAATTATTGATGTAATGAATTCGAATTATTTTCATTTTTTATCAATAAAAAAGGTAAAGACTTCTCCACTACAAGTAGGATCGGCTACATGGATTATTGCTCAAATCCATGTTTAAAGATTCAACTAATTTTTACGTTGAATGTCAACTAGTTAACACAACTCCCGCAAAGGAGATTTGAACCTTATCTTTTGGGTGGTACACACTGCAATGCCACCAAATCCTTTAAGTGGGCACTTGCAGTTTCTAATTAATGATATGTGTGCACTTATCTCATTATTATTATTACACAATTATCTTTCCTAATAACCTCATTACGTACATTATAATAATGATGTTAGATTAGGAACGATGAGGACAATACACTCAATTTATTGTGTATTACCATAATTCTTTATTTAATGCAATATACATGCTTCCATACTAATAATAATGATGGTTAGCGATAATGAAAAAATAATATCAATTTTATAACATGATCTTTTTTATCAAATTAGCTGATACTAATTTTTAAATTGTTATAAGGCTATAAATATTATTATCACGTGAATAACATTGATATTCTCATAGTTATAAATTATATGTTGAATTTTCTATTGATAAAATCCTTGCGCTTTACATGTGTAATGGTAATTCACTCTTGCACTTAAATTAACATGTGAATAATATGACAATTTTACGTAAATACATGTGTACATTTTTTTAATGATTAAGGAGGGAGGGTGGGGTTGAATTCTGGTCTTTAGAGTGGGAGCTCACTACTTCTACCACCAGACTATAAGGTAGGTTCTTTTGGTGATCTTCTTGGAGCCTTTGTTCCTTTATCTTTATTGATGTTTTTTCCACACCAATCGTTTCGTGTAATGCCTTTTTACTCGTAGCCACATGTCACTCACACTTGATAAAGGGGAACCGTATGTCATCAAAACTTTATAATCATGCTAACTGCTCCTTTGTCGATCAACTCTTGATTCTAATCAATCGCTTTTTATCTGTTGATTGATCATTTTTCAATTGTTAGCTAAACAATTATAAATCAGTCAAAAAGTGATTGATCATTGTATTTACATTATTGATCAATTATATTGTATTGATCGATCAATACTTTATACCTAATCGATTAACTTTGATTTTCTGATTTTCCGATGTTGGAATTTTCTATTTTACTACCCAACAACTACTTCGAGTCGTCAGTGTCTCCATTGACCCTATAACATTATAAGTAGCACCCTCATGGTCTTTGTTGAGACACATATTCAAGAGAAAAATTCTCTACTCATCAAAATTAGAGAAAAAGTGCTTTATGTTCTATATTCGTGCTCTCGAGCCATCTCCGTCGAAAGTTATGCAAAAGTTTATTGCTAATCTATTTTCTTTTCAACACATTGAAATCAGACATTCGAGTTTTGGAACCATTTGTCATTGAGAGTTAAAATCTTCCTTTGAGATTGGTCTAAGGAAGGATGCATACTTTACAAGAGGTTGTGCTACCCTTAGTTTAAAAGTAGTTTGGGGCAGTGGAAGTAAGCTTCTCCAAGAGTGCAAAAGCGATATCCTAGAACAGATTCTAGATCGTGGTTTTCACTCACTTAAGTTTTCATGTGTAAAATCATTGTGCATTGCAGGGACTTTCTCTGCTTATATCTTTATGGGTTGTAAACTTTTGAATTGATATTGTTATTCGATTATTTTGTTTTACCCAATTTTCTTCCTCTCTTGTGCCGAACTTATAGTACAAAATTCCCACATTATAGAATGAGTGGATTACGATCCTAGAACATCTTTGGAATGGATGTAAGTGTAATGGCGATGAAGGAGAGATTGCAAATAATTTTATCCAAAAATGCCCAACATGAAAGTTCTGAGCCTCCCAACCACGAGAATTTCATTCCTAGCCGATTTATCGTAAGATGCTTCATTGAATCCATCTATTGAAATTTTTTGCATCGTTTAAAGGTCCATTACGATGTAAGAGTATTGTAGGCATAAAAACCTTATTTTGGATTTTTATCAGTTGTGCCCCTTCGAGATATTCCAATATCAGTTATGCCCCTCCGTTACTTTAACCGTCAATGAGCTAAACTCAACCATGGTTTTTTCAAACCATGGTAAAGTTAAGAGGGGCATAACCGTCCAAAAACTCCTTCCACCCATCCTCCTCCTCTGACTCGTCCTTTGTTTGCACCGAGGGCCCTCTCTTGCTCTCCAGTGGGAAGGGGCAATGGTAGGAGAGAGATGTTGGTCAACACCAGCTTCTAAGAGGATGGCAGTGGATTTCGTGATGGGGAGAGCTGTGACAACGGTGGCAAGAGCGGGGCGACACTATTGGAGAGGGTGAAGCTCTTGTTAGGTGGAGGTGGACTGCGCTAGAAACAAGGGCGAAGGGGGAGGATCTGGGTGAAGGGAGAGGAGCAAAGAAGAGGATCTGAGCGGAGAGGGGAGAGTAGGGCGGAGTGGGAGGAGCTAGGCGGAGGGGGAGGAGCCGGGCGAAGGACCTGGGCAGAGGGGATGAGCATGGGCGGAGGGGAGGAACGACGACAAAGGGGAAGGAGCTGGGCGGAGGGAGCGGGACGGAGGGGAAGGACCAGGGCAGACGGGACCGGAGCGGTAGGAGATGGGCGGAGGGAGAGGGGCTGGGCGAAGGAGCAGTGCGGAGAGGTTGTAGCTGGGCAAAGGGTGGAGCTGTGAGGAGGAGTTTGGCGAAGGGGAGGAGCATGGGCGGAGGAGAAGATGTTGGGCAGAGGGAGAGGAGTGTGGCGGAGGAGCTGGGAGGAGGGGAGGAACGGCGGCAGAGGGGGAGGAAGAGAAGGTAGAGAAGAGGAAGAAACGATGGAGGAGGAAGACGATGACTTTTCAATCCTTTTTTTAATTTAATTCTTGTTGTGTCCTCGAAGTTAACGTCTTTTTGCGTTCGGGATGGATGACAACTAACCCGAGGGGCACAAGTGATAGAAAGGCAAGAAGTCGGGGGCGCAACTGATATTCCCAAAAAAGGAGGGGCATAATTGATATTGCAATATCTCGGAGGGGTACAACTGATAAAAACCCTATTTTTTTCAACACATTTTGCTTCAAACGATGGAGACTATTTGTAGAACTATATCCAAGAGCCATCGATTCCCTACACAGACGAGCGTGCAAGGGTTTCGAAGGTATCAGAGGAGTCGGTTTTCCACCATGATGCGATGATTTAAGATGTTCAATGCAGGATTGAATGAGGCTTTTCAGACCTCAATCTCGAGGATTTCTTTTGCCTACTTGAGCAATGTGATTGTTTTCAATAATTAGATAATCAGACATCTGCAGAACTTGCTCTTCATTGCAAGCATCTCATCGCAAATATCAGCCTTCCAATATAGAATGAATGTTTTTCCCTCCCACGTCAACGCGATCACTAGCCATCCTCGTATGTAGTTAGTCGCCTTGTCGGAGGGGAAGGTACGTCTCTATCACCTCAGGGAACAAATTTTAGGGGCATTTGATGAGAGGGGATTAAGAGGGTGGGTAAGAAGCTTTGTGCTTCCTTCTTGGAGCAAAAGATCACAGTGTTTTTGCACAATCGTTGGCGATATGGCCCCCACCCTTACATGCATCTATAGCATGTAAACAACAAAAGCACACAATATGACCCTTTCATAAGGGAATGAATCCTTTGATGTTACATCACCCGTTGTAACGCAGGGGAGCCGCTCGATGCAGATTGGACGGCATTCAGATGGGGCCGGGGATGGCTGGTGCGCCTCCTAATCCGCATCGAGTTGCCTCCTCTGCGTTACAACAGGTGGTGTAACAATGACAACGAGTGTTCCTTAGAATGATTTAATGTCCCCAATCCTTTGATGTATCGATACGGAGATATGGTCTCGACAACTGGTGTTCTTGAGTTCTCCCAATCCATACAAGTGGTTTCTGAAGCAATTAGAAGGGTCGCATCCCAGGGAATCTGTGGTCTAATTTCAGTTCGAGCAGAAATTGCAATCACCAACTTAGTTTTAAGGAGTCATACCACTTTCTTACTTTTTCCAATTTGATTTTGAATTTGATTATCGTTTCTTCTTTACTTGACTTTTGAGAAATCAGTTCCTCCGGTTCTTCTGACGACTCTGAGCTCTCAACAACCTCTTCCTAGCAGTCTCTACCACGACCACAAATTTTGGTGAAATTTGGTTGAATTTCGACCGAATTTCGATTTCGACGTGTTGCTGAAATTCGATTGAAATGGCTGAAATGATCGAAATATGAGGGTCCTAGTACAAAAAATGATCGAAATGATCGAATTTGTCGAAATTCAACCGAACTTTCGTTTTGTTTAGTCACCGGATGATGATTGAAACCGACATTTAGGACCTTAGTCTCTACTACTCTAGATGTCTTCTCAATGATCTACGAGGTATATAAAGCATTGTCACCCACTTGTTACCGAGTAGTACACCTCCTCCCATACAAGACCTCAAAAGATGTCATATCTATACTAACATGGTAGCTATTGGTGTACGCGAACTCAACAATTCAGTTTATTTATTTAGAATCGAAAAAATAATGCATTTTATTCCTTTAAAATACAGTAACATGCTCAGTTTCAATGCCGTTTATACGGGTGCATATTTTCAAACACCCTTCAAACCCAATGAAATTGAAATATATGGGGAGATCCTTAAGCGTATCACGGAAACGTAAGGATCGCATCATATGCGACGAGAGCGACTAGTCACACTAGTTGCTCGAGGCAGCGGAAATTAAAAAAATTTCATGTGACGAAACCACATGATCGAAGAACACTTCTTGGATCGTTTCGTCTAAACCACAAAGAAGTATTAGGGTTACCTCTTGAAGCATGATTGCGATCGAGTCTTTAAACGAAGAGACCTCCTGTCTCATGTCCGATCCGACGGAGGAGACGCTTGCGAGCGTGTTGAGGAAACACGTGCTCCTCGCAATCCATGTTGATGATCTAAGTGGCGAATCTCCTGATCTCGACACACGAGATCCGACGTCTTCTTCACGAGCGAGGCGTGCCGAAGGAAATAGAGATCCACAAGCAAATGATCCGACAGCATAACAATGATACTGCGGTGAAGGAGATTCTCTCTAAGACATCCATGGTGGACGGTCATATGAGAGAGAGGGGTCATATGAGAGAGAGAGGGATGGCGTGTAGAGAGAGAGAGAGACTTGTGTTTCTCATTAACATTTGAAGAGCAAGGGGTGCCCCTTCTACTTATAATATTTTAGGATCCATGGATCTCAACCCATGGGCAACACAAATCCAATGGCTCTCATTGATTTGTGTTTCTTTTAATGGCTAAAATTTTGTTGGTAAAAATCAACAACAATTAATTTAATTTAGATTAAATATATGTTGATAAATCAATATAAATCAATCCCAAAATTAAATCAACAACATATGGAGATAATGGAAAGGAGAGTGCCTCCTTCCATGTATATGGAGTGGACGGCCACCTTTTCCTAATAGGAATTGGTGGCCGTCCCTTCCTTCAAATATGGAAGGGACATCTCCAATGTAATCTCCTTAGATTACATTATTCCATGTATCTCAATTTTACAACAAACATTGTTATAACTTATTCTATAAAAATAATTCATATTTATTTTATGAATATTGCAATCTTGCCATTGGAAATTCGTGAATCGCATTCACAACCCAAAATAAAATATGAATTACATTTTCAATTTAATGTTCAATGTAAATCCAATTTTCATTAACATTTAACTAACAAATGTAAATTACAAATAGCTCTCTCTTATATATCATAAATCACATTTATGATATATACGATTAACATGGATAGTGCTATCCATATTATTTATATCCATGATAATTAAATCACATTTAATCATCTTGGATCTATATTCTCATGTGCCAAATAATATGAATCACATTCACATTATTCACTTCTTTGATATTCAAATCACATTTAATTATCTAAGATAACTCTCCTTATAAATGAATCAAATTCATATTATTCATGATAATTAGATCAAATTTAATTATCCAATTTCTCAATGCTCGGATACATATATCAACAATGAAATTATCCTGAACTCTTTCAAGTATAATGCGCTTTCTCTACGGATACTTGGAGATAAGGACATGGCGATTGTATTGTTCCACGTATAGTGACTTGGATATTAAGATCACAACTTAAATCCAGATCTCGGGCCTCCCATTGATGCTTGATTAAATCAAGACAGCAAATCTAATCTTCTCATTGCATCTGAATCACATTCAGATCGATGTCCAACATTTGGAACAAGATCAGATCACTTATCTACTGAGAGGATTCACTAAAATCTAGACTTGTTTCATCACTCCCTGGGAATGGAAGCATCATGTTATACAATCCTTTATGATCACATCACCCTCAGGTATTCCCAATACATGTACATCCTGTATACTGCAAGACCCAGAATAAACCAGAAGTATAAGATCAATTTTACACTGTCTACTTCATGGTTTTATCATTAAGTTTCTCATTCGATCATTGGGAGTCAACATCGATCATATACTTTCCAAAAGCATATATCATACATAGGTGTTGATCATATACTTTCCAAAATCGTATATCAAACCTTACAAATTCGGTCAAGCTTCCAAAGCGAGATGACCGCGCGCGGAATTTGATTCTTCCTAATATCTCACGAGTGAGCTCATGTCTTCCGTTTCAACAATGAACCTGTATGATCCCTTTGAGAGATCGTATTACTCATATGCCCTTATATGCACACCAGCACGCCAGTGTATAGACCTTGATTAGGCCATCAACCTATTAGTCTGCCAAATGTACATACTCAGACATATAGTAACACATCCGTCTCTGGTCAGAGGATGCGTGCCTATATCGTGACAACATACGAAATAGGACTTTGGTTATCTCGATCTCGTTACGTCAACTCTTTGACCTAACTAATCTGACACCTCTGAATCTCTATTCCTATGTAGAGGACCTGCATCAAGAGGCTGGTCATATATCAACCTATGTGGGAAAGGATTGCCATCTCCTACTCAGGTTGGAGATCATCTCTTAATAATCATTTGGCGGTGCTTGATGAGTCCTCAATCTAACTCTTTAGATATTCATCCAAGCACCAGCCTCTATGATTCAATAATTGAATTAACAGTTGTATGATCATTAAGATGGTCATGGTACATAACCCTAATTATACTAAAGGACCTATTATGCAAATTGGTTATTCTTCATTTCAGATCAGCGAATGATATTCGCAGTAATATTTATTGCATAATGGCTCGTCGTGGGCTAGCATGTCCAATAATCTCCCACTATCCCAAAGAGCCATTAATGGGCTAATCTTTAAACCTGCACTCATGTGACAATCATATGCTATTTAAGAAAATAACTAGGTAAGTTGATCAGTCACTCTGTTCCCAAGAGACTATGCCAAGTCCTTTTACGACACTTGCATATCTCCTAGTAATAGTGTTCGCATTCAAATGCGAATATTGCATCTTATGCAACCTATATTCAATTTTGTCAGTTCCAGTGTCCTTGACACTACAACTTAATAATTAATATAACCAGTATTTAATTATCCTTATCACAATACCCTTATTCCCGGAGATCTCTATCTCCTAAGGCATTCACAATTAAGACCTTTTATAACACTAAATAAAGTCTTAAGCTCCTGAAGATAAGGCTTAGAGATCACTATCTCTAAAGTCTTGTCGAATTTGATGATATTGTTATTACTGCAATCAAGTGTTTTATCTCCATGGTAGAATCAGTAACAGTTTATTACTCCCATTACATGGCAGACATCTGGCTTTTGTACACATCTACCATACACCTGGCTTCTCGTAACTGATGCACAAGGGCAAGCAGTTTTTAACATTCAATTCCTCAACTCCTTGATGTGTTATCCCTTTAGATATGTGATGAGCCGCCCGAACGACTAAGGTAAATCAGGTGTCACTATGGTCGTTGTGACCTCAATCACTCGGGACTCAGAGCTCAATCAAGAAAAATAATCAGACCATCAATCAGAGATAAAAATCAATAAAAACAAAATAGCGGTCTCGCTATGATATTAACCTGGTATAGCACCCAGGGTCGAACTCGAGGAGAACGAGATGGCCTTACCGATTACGAAGTAGTCTAAGAAAAAGAAAATATAAACAAATATTTTTTGGTGGATTTTAATATTTTTATATTTTTTTGTATTTTTAATTATGAAGAAAAAATAATAAAAAGGTAAATATACACAACTTCAAGCAATTATTTAATTACTCAAAAATGCTCTAAAAATTCCAACAAAAATATTTTTAGGTTTTATATATTTTTTACTGTTTTTGGTGAACTTTTGATAATTTTATGATTTTTATGGAATTTTATAAAAATCAAAGAAGGGAGAGAAACAGTGCTACTGTCCAGCCAGGCTTTAAGGACCAAAATAAAATGTAAAATGTCTCTAAAATAGCCTGAAGGTATTTTTCATGGAAAGTATAGACAAAAAGGAAAAATCAGGAAAAAGATTTATTAATTTTTGGATTTTCTTTAATTTTCTAGAATTTTTTATGAGTTTTTAAGGTTTTTCAATTTTTATGGTTTTTATAAATATAAAAATAACCAAAAATGACCAGAAAATCAAATACACAAAAACACACAAAACCTAATTTTTTGTAATTTTTGAAAAGGTTTTAATATTTTTTATGAATTTCAATCTGAACAGAGGCAAAAAGGGTTGTTTTTGAATTTTTAAAAATACTAAAGAGGCTCAAAAATGTTCCCAAAACTTAGGGGAAAATTTACACAGTGGCAGGAGCCACGTATCCAATTTTCACTCAATTTGGATAAAAATTGATATTTTATTTAAAACAAACAAGAGCCCATAGTGCATAGGGACCTATCTGTAATAAACATAAAGTTCTAGGCTGAAAAGGTAACAAATCCAGAAATCTAGGGGGTCTTCATGCAATTTCTCCAATATCGCACGCGCTAGGCACGTGTACTGGACACGGAAGGACCAATTTGCAATAAAACTCAAGTCCCAGGGCTTATTAGCAACATGTGCTAAAAGTTCAGGGTACAAGTTGCAATTTACCCAAACAAATCAACACATGTCGAAAAAAAATGTTCACGGGGGTATAAGTGCAAATATCAAAACATATGTTGTATTTAATAACACATCAGAACTACAACCCAAATATTGCAAATTCACCAACAAATCACGTGACGAAGCACGTGTCTCACATATACAGGGGTAGAAATGCAATTAAAATAAACAACCAGATCCTAAGTGCAATTTAACCAGAATAAAATGAACTCTATAAAATAGTTACAGGACTAAATGATAAAGACAAAACAGAGGGGGCCTAAGTGATATTTACCCCTTATTATCCGAGGGGTGAGGACACGCCACGTGGGGTATCCAACGGCTGCGGGTAGCGGCGCCTCAATGAAGGGCCTCGGCTTTGATCGGACGGTGGAGGTGTGCCCACGTGGAAGATCTGACGCTCTGGAATCAAGGGCACCTCTTGCTGGATGAAGGGCGGAGAAGCGGCCACGTGTAGATCAAACGGTGGCTAAGAAGGGCCTTTTCTTCGCCTGGAACGAGCGGTCCGGATGAGATCTGGAGCTTCGGGGTTGAACGGACGGCTCTGGAATTTTAAACCAAGAACAGGTGGCCGGCGAACTTCGCCGGCCCGATACTCGCGCGGTGGACCTCCTCTGTTGCTGCTGATATGCCCAAGAGCTTCGCCTCGATGGTCCGCAGCTGATGCGCCTCTCCGATGAAGCCGGGAAGCTCCGAGGATCTCCGACGATGACGACGGCTGGGAGTAGCTGTGCTGAATGCTAAGACCCTCAGATGGGCCTTGTCTCGATCTACAAATCCCACAGACAAACTCCTGGGTCGAGGGCAAAGTGCCTCGACCCGGTGAGAGGGTGAACTGGAGTCAAAATGGGTCGGGACGGAGGATCTCCGACGACGCGACGGCGAGGGAGATCGATTCCCAGTTCCGGGGCAAACTGGGTTGGATGAGTGGGCGTAGAACGTGGAGAGGGATATGGTGATAATGATAGTCGAGTCGGACGGTCAGAACGATGGTCGGAATGGAACTAATCGATGGACGACGGTGAAAGATGGATTTGGGCGAAAATGGAAATTCGAGAAAACTAGGAAGGATTAGGCTTACCGGATGGGTGGGTTCGACTGTGGAAGAGCTACTGGAGCTCCTGGTCGTAGCCTCGAGGGTCATCGATGGCCCGAGGCTCGGGCGCAACTCTGGGCGGCGCACGGCGGTGAAACGTCGCCGGATCAGTGATGTGGTGGTCCTCTCCTCTCTTCGATACCGCCAATCGAAGGCTGTCACTCCCAGGATCAGAGTGGAGGTCACAGGAATAAGGGGCAACGCCAAAGATGGCGTGAAATGCGGCTGGAGCTCGAGCTAAATAGTCCTAGGGGTCCGAGAAGATGGGGTCAGGCATGGATATCGGAACTCGGACCCCGAGGAGAAACCACCGGGCGTGGATCTCGGTTGATGAATCTTTAATCAGGACCTGGGGTTTAATGATTTGGCGTTCGGATCAAGGAATGATAATTGGGAGAAAAGGCGGGTTGGGCGCAGATCCAGAACAAACGTGGTCGAGGGGGAGAGTTGACCGGGGGTCAACAATCCCCCGTGGACCAATGGGAGGCCGCCAATTATCCAATATTTGATAATTCATTAAAAAATACTAATTGGTTTATTTTTTAAAAACTCAAAACATAAAAAATGTTTATTTATTTCTAAACTATTTTTAATGATTTTTATTTATTTTTTTGAAATAAAAATTAGGTATTTACAAAATAGTATTATTATATATATGTATATACATATGTATTTTTTATTTTTGATTTTTATTTATTTATTTTTATACAAATTATTCCAATTTTATATTTTATTTATTTATAGAATAAAATTTGGAATATTATGATATTTTTATTTTATTTTTATTATTTATTTACAAGGGTGAAATAAATCCTTTTATTTATATACATAAATGGTATATATACAATGTTGGGTTTGGTTTTATTTTTATTTCTTTTTATTTTATTTCTATTTTTATTATTTTTATTTTATTTATTTACATTATGAAATATAGAATATGTACACATTTTATTGGATTTTTATTTATTTATTTATAGGGATAAATAAATAGATAAAGGGTTCTATGTACATGGCTTTTATACAATGATGAAGGGGTTTTTCATTTCTTTTTAATTTTTTCATTTTTGTTTTAATTTTATATTTACAAATATATACATATAAATACAAACCCATTTTTGTTTTTATTTTGAGGAAAATATTTTTATTTATATACAGGTATATATGTACACACATGAGCTTCCTTATCTCTCTCTACTTGGGTTTTTATGCGGTCAAGCCCATGCTGAGCCCTCCCTTGGGATTAGGTCGCTCAATATTTATCCTAAATATCTCCCTCTTTTTCTTTTTTTCTTTATTGTTTTATGCACAAAAACATGTTAATTATGCATATTTACACAATGCATGCTATTTGACAAATTATTGATATTTACAGGAATATACATGTGTTTTGCATGGGTTTTGTAGCTATAATAAAAGAATAAAGAGTGATGAATGGGTATTCATGACCCCCCTATACTTAACTTTGCTAGTCCCTTAGCAAACACTTATTTGAAAAAGAAGCGAAGAAGAAAAAGAAAAAGAAAAAGAGGAGAAAATGCATGGATTAATGCTGAATATTAAACTTGCCTTCATTAAATTGAAATATGGAGCTCGATCAGATCTTTGGATTATTAATGTGTCGAACCTTATTTGGACTTAAGTTTAAAACTCAACAACCTCTAAGATCCACTAATCTATAATCAAGACTCCTCAATAATCCAGATCAGAACAAGTCTACATACACAAACCCTGAAGACTATGAATCTTTCCTTGTACAGTGTATGTGAGGTATAGCTCTCCACCTCAGAAGTAGTAACTTGATAACCCTCCCCAACAAGGTAACTCTATGACCCTAGCCTGGCCACTCTTTCCTCGAGGAGCGGGGTATTCCCTTCTAAGTTCAAGTTCAACCGGCTCAAGAAGAGGGGGAAGAAGAGAATGGACCATGGCCAATGTAGCCATGTATCCTTGGGAGCTCAACCAGTGTAGCTAAGTCTCCCTGCTGCAAGCTACATAAGATGGAACCATAAGTCTCAAGCTTTTCTTATTGCACTATATACATACTCCGGTGGGATTATCATTTTCTATCAGACCCACCACTTTTTTGGAGTTATTTTCTTTTTGCATTTTTTTTCAAGTACATCTATACAACATATACAATGTGCAACATATATACATAAGGAGTTTTTCCTCTTGAGCCAGTAGACTATCCCTCTTTTGAAGCATTATTGCAACCCATAACTCTTGTCGTTAGACCTCATGGCAACCAGACTAAGTTGAGATGCACTTCCTTCACTAAAAGAAGAAGAGAGGTTCCGCCTAGAAGTACTACCCTCATATGCTACCCCAAGTCCAGGAAGACTGCCTCCTCACCACCTCATCCGTAGAGAGCTCGGTGTAAAGTGCGGGTCCAAGTAAAGCCATTGTCTATATGAGACATGTGTGTGTTGTTAAGTGATCTACTTAGGCTCATTGAGATGACATGTGATCATAGCCTAGTGGACTCAAAGAATTAAGTCACCATGGACCTGAAAAGCCTTAACCCTAAGCCATATAAGGTTCCTCTTATAATTATGTAGATTAAGATCTTAATCAAACTCTATTTCCCAATTTAATTCCAGGCTAGTTTAAATGTCAACTATAATCCAGGAAAAACTATACATATATATACAAGGATGCTATTCACACAATATTTACACAAATGCAAAATTTTTGAAAAATGTTTTGAAATCATGGATGTGTGCATGAATGCAAGTTTTGCAAAATATTTACACAAATTTACACAAGGTTTTTGCAACTTTTGATTTCCAAAACATTTTGGAAAAATTTTGTACTATATACATAATTTTGATATGTGCATATTTACACAATCTTTACACAAAAAGTTTTTGAAAACATTTTTACAAAAATAATTTTGTACAATAGCTATGTATGTGCAAATAAAAGAATGATTATTTATAGGGAAAATTTTTAATTTTTTATGGATTTTTGGGTTTTTAGCCATTTTTATTTATTTACACACTCACACAAAGTACAAGTTATGGCTAAAGTATATATGAAATATATACACATCCCCTATACTTAGCTCGAACGATGTCCTCAGAGTCAAGAGCGATGAAGAAGACATAACTCGTGCTTAGTATAGGGAAGTGAAAAGGAAGGCTATATACAAAGACGAATGAAAGAATAGAAATCAAGAGGGTCTCGGCTTTTCCCCCTATACTTAGGATCAAATAATCCTAAGTATAGCAGGATGTACACAAAGGGAAAATCGAGTGGTGAATGTACAGGGTCTACCCCCCCTATACTTAGGGTAAGATATCCCTAAGTATAGGCAGCAAAAATAGGGGTAAAATGAATCAAAAGAATACCTGGGAGTCCTACATCCCCCCTATACTTAGGGTAAAGTACACCCTAAGTATACCATAATCAAAAGATGAAGAAAGGGATGTGGGACTAGAGAATGGAATGATATGGACAACTGGATCTATACAAGTCGGGAGAACAATGATAATCAGGCGTGAGATGCAAGGGATGTGAGTCAAGAGACCACATCTCACGCAAAGTGAATAGGGGCAACATCAACGACCTGCGGCTCATGATCTAGAAATGGCTTGAGCCGCTGGTCGTTCACTCGAAAGGTACTCTCAAAAGACAACTCAGATATGTCAATACTCCCATTGTCGTATACCTTTCTCACTAGATACGGTCCCTTCCATTTTCTCTGTAGTTTCCCTGGAAATAGACGAAGCCTAGCATCAAACAACCATACTCTCTGTCCAGGCTCAAAATGCTCGTGGCTGATGTGAGAATCATGCCACTCCTTCACTCTCTCCTTGTATTGCAGGCTGTTTGAGAAGGCGGTATCACGAAGCTCCTCTAAGGCTGCTAACTCTGCCCTCCTCTGTTCTCCTACACTATCTGGATCCAAAAGTATATCTGTGACTGCCCAAAGTGACCTATGTCTCAACTCAACAGGTAAATGGCACGGCTTGCCATAAACGAGGCGAAAGGGAGATGTGCCTAAAGGTGTCTTGAAAGACGTCCTATATGCCCACAAGACCGAGTCCAAAAGCTGTGACCAATCCTTTCGGTCAGGACGGACGACTTTCTGCAATATAGTCTTGATCTCCATGTTCGACACTTCGGCAAGACCATTCGTCTGAGGATGGTATGGAGTGGCAACTCGATGGTCTATGCCGAACTCGCTAGCAAGGGCCTTTACCTGGTCGTTGATGAAATGAGACCCACCGTCAGATATCAACACACGAGGTACCCCGAACCGTGAAATGATATGCTTCCTCAAAAATCTGCAAACAATCCTAGCATCTGCGGTTCGGGCGGGGATGGCCTCAACCCAACGACTCACATAATCTACGCCAACAGAATGTACTCGAATCCTTGACTCTTAGGGAATGGACCCATGAAATCGATGCCCCATGCATCAAAAACCTCACAGAAGTGAATGGGTTGCATCGGCATCATATCACACTGTCCACAAGTGCCCATCCTCTGACAGTCAGTACACCTCTTCACGAACTCATCAGAATCCTTGAAGAGGGTAGGCCACCATAGGCTGGATTGGAGCACTTTCTGTGTCGTTCTCCTCCTAGAGTGATGTCCTCCTGCCTCAAGCTTGTGGCAATAAGTGAGGACGCTATGGTGCTCCTCCTGAGGAATGCACCTACGCCAGATGCTATCCCCTCCTTCATGATAAAGGATGGGATCCTCCCAGTGATAAGACTTGGCCTTCACGAGGAATGTCTCAAGCCTTTGTCTGGGCCAATCTTGTGGAACTTTCTTAGCAACAAGAAAGTTCACAATATCAGCGTACCACGGGAGAGAGGCGATAGCAAGGATCGCCTCATCTGGGAAGGTCTCACATATAGGCTCAGTCTGCTCAGAATCCTCAAGATGCTCTAGTCAGGAGAGATGATCCGCCACCACATTCTTGACTCCAGGCTTATCCTTAATCTCTATGTCAAACTCCTAGAGTAGAAGGATCCATCTGGTCAATCTGGCTTTGGCATCCTTCTTTGCCATGAGGTACCTGATGGCGGTATGATCAGTGTATAAGGTCACTCTAGATCCAATAATGTATGATCTGAACTTATCCAGGGCAAAAACTACGGCTAGCATCTCCTTCTCAGTGACTGTGTAGTTCCGTTGCATGGAATCCAATGTACGGCTAGCGTAGTGAATGGCAAATGGGACTCCATCCCTCCTCTATCCCAGAACGGCCCCTACGGCAAAATCGGAGGCGTCCGTCATGATCTCGAATGGGAGAGACCAATCAGGCGGCTGGAGAACAGGAGCCTCAACAACACATCACTTGAGAGTCTCAAACGACGAAAGACACTTGTCATCGACAAGGAACTCGGTGTCTTTCGTCAGCAGATCAATCAACGGTCGGGCAATCCTACTGAAATCGTGAATGAAGCGTCGGTAGAAACCGACGTTCCCCAGAAAAGACCGTAACTGTCGCAAGTTGGACGGTGGTGCGAGTTTTCTAATGACATCTACCTTGGCCGGATTAACCTCCATGCCCCTGTTGGAGATGATATGGCCAAGCACCGTCCCTTGAGTTACCATGAAGTGACTCTTCTCCCAAGACAGCACAAGGTGAACCTCTATACATCGCTGAAGGACTCGATCTAGGCAGTCAAGACAGGAGTCGAATCCGTCGCCGTAGACCGAGAAATCATCCATGAAGACCTCCAAGCACTCCCCTACCATGTCCGAAAAGATAGACAACATGCATCTCTAAAAAGTTGCAGGGGCGTTGCATAGACCAAATGGCATGCGTCTGAAGGCGTATGTGCCAAAGGGACAGGTAAAGGTAGTCTTGTCCTGGTCCTCCGGAGCGATGGCCACCTGGTTGTAGCCGGAGTACCCATCCAGAAAACAGTAATGGCTCTTCCCTGCCAGTCTCTCAATGATCTGATCTATAAAGGGCAGGGGAAATGATCCTTCTTGGTGGCCTGATTGAGTCGTCTGTAATCCACGCAGACCCGCCAAGAAGTGGGTACCCGGGTAGCAATATCCTCTCCAGAGTCGCTGACAACTGTAGTGATGTTCGTCTTCTTGGACACCACATGCAACGGACTGACCCACTTGGAGTCGGAGATGGGGTAGATAAAATCAGTGCTCCACCATTTCGATATCTCCTTCATGACAACCTCTCTCAGATTCGGGTTCAGTCGCCGCTGGAACTCACGCGACGGCTTCGCCTCATCCTCGAGATAGATATGGTGGGAGCACAGGGTCGGACTTATCCCCTGGAGATCGGCTACGCTCCATCCTATTGCCTTGCGGTTCTTTTCAAGAACCCCCATCAGACGGGATTCCTGCTCTCCAGTCAAATCGACGGACATAATGACTGGGTACATCTCATGGTCACCCGCAAGGAACCTATACTTCAACGACGCAGGAAGTGGCTTCAGCTCTGGACAACTGGGTGCTGGGGGATCTGGCCTCTGAAAACTCTGCGTGAAAGTTGCCAAATCTGCATGGGACAACTGAAACTCTAGATCACACTCTGAATCTGGAGAAGGCTGCCCTGTTGGACTGTCTCTGCTCTGCTCGGCATCTACCTCCTCCCTAGTTGCAGGCCCAGTAGAAGTCAGATCTGGAATGAAATCCTCAAACTCTGCCTAGTCAAAATCTGACTCTGAGGGATCTGTATCATCCATGGCGGCCTCAATACCACCGTCATCACAAAATAAATCTGTCTCACGGTCAAGAACCGGCTCTGCCGACTGATCGATATCCTGGACCAGAAATACGCTCTCCAAGCTCTCCTCTGCTAGCGTCTCTCAGCGGACTCTGAAAGTAAGAAAATGGCATGTGCATGTGGATCTGCCCAAACTGCCTCGTCATCTGTGATCACAAAGTTGCAGTCCTGGTGGATGTCTGGCCCTGCATCTATCATCTGCTCTGTATCGGAAGTAGTCTCTGAGCATGTTGTGTCTCTGGCTCTGATGTCCTCGACCGTCTCTATTTGTACACTTTCACCCTCGACGTGAAAGTATACCTTCCCGCTATCATGGTCGGTCATTGCCTTGGCTGTGGCCAAGAACGGGCGACCTAGAATGATGGGGGTATCGGCCACTGACTCAGGGATCTCTATGTCCAACACTACGAAGTCCACAGGGAATTGTAGGCCCTGAATCGTGACGAGAACGTCCCTCGGCAACCCCTTCAGCCTCTTGACAGATTGATCAGCAAACTGAAGGACTGTCCTGCTCTGTCGAAGAGTGCCCAACTCGAAGCGGTCGAGAAGGGATGCCGGAAGTAGGTTGATCGACGAACCGCTGTCTAATAGAGTACGGTCGAACCTCTGCTCTCTGATATGGCATCTGACATACGGGGCTCCTGAGTCTGGCCTCTTGGCCGGCAGACGGTTCTGGATCACGAAACAAGTGGCTCTGGTCAGCACATGGATCTCGGACTGGTGGTTCCTCCTCTTCCTCCTAACTGTGGTCCTGTCTCTAAGTGAACGCTGGAGTAGAGGGATGTGCTGCAAAGCCTCCTGAAGAGTCAGCTGAATGTAGAAACGGTCGATCATCTGTTGGCTGAACTCTTCCTGCTGCCTCTTTTTTGGATTTTCTTTTTTCTTCCCCTTTCCCATGTGAAGTGCTCTAGGGAAGGGGATCACAGGGTCCTTCTCAGATGAAGGGCTAAGAGAGGGTCTAAGCTGCTCGACGGCAGGATCCACACATACATCAAGCACCACAGGTGGACCAGGAGAAAACAAACCCTTTCGTTTATTGCCAGAAGAGTTGTGAGATACATGCACAGAAGGAAAAACTACATGACTCTCAGAAGTGAAAATGGTGGAATCAGCATCACCCTCGGCTGGTAGACGTGCATCATCAGTACCGCGCTCTGGCTCGACAACATCGGTGGCCTCAGTACCACCTCCTCCATCTGGTGAAATGACGGCCTCAGTACCGCTGGTGGGATCAGCATCCATGGTGGCATCAGTACCACCGTCATCATCTCTAGTGGCATCAGCACCGTTCTCCTCCTCGCCTGGCACTCTGGAAGTGGCCTCGGGGTGTCGCTCAGACGAGGCGCCGCCTGCTGGCATCCTACCGCTCCTAAGTGTGACAAAATCAGTATCAAAAAGATATGCAAACATATCACCAAAAGCATCACTCGGAGTGGCATACTCAGTGAAATCTACCTGCTTAGACTTTCTCTTGAGGTTGTTCGGATTGGGCTCTATCTGGGCAGGGATGGCGGCCTTTCCTCTCACTATCTCCCGCATCTCCTGGCGGAACTCATCCATCTCCCGTCTAAAAGTAGCCTGCTGATCAGTAAGGAGGCGGGCTATGTCATCCAAGGCGGGGCTCTCATAGGATGGCCCATGAGAGCCTGACGGGTGGCATCGCTGGTAGTGAGGCTGTTGTAGCTGGTGCTGTGGGTGAGAGGGGTATGACTGGGGATGATACTGCTGCTGCTGAGGCTGATCACGCCTCCAAGACTGTCCTTGCTGATAGAGACGAGGACCATACTACTGTGACTGATGCTGCTCCTGATACGCTGGGGGCTGCTGCTGCTGGTGATCTCTCTAATGGTTGTACTGGCCACCCTGTCCTGACGGCTGCTGCTGGGAGCTGGAACCTCCGGCCGACCAACGGAATCCGGGATGGTCTTGTCGGATACCGGGCTGGGGTCGATCGTACCAAATGCCGTTGACATCCATCAACGGCTCTGACTCGTAAGGGGCTGGCGGGAGTACTGTCAGAGGATGATCCGGCTGGTATACCACCATTTGTATGTCTGGAGATGGCGGTGACTGGTATGTGGGTTGCGGCTGCTGGTACGGCTCCGCCTGTACAAGGTGGACCTGTCTAGGCTGCTGGTGGTTGGAGCACTGGGACGAGCTGCCGAAGCTACTCGGATCGCCTCGTGCTTGAAGACGGGGCTGGGAAGTCGTCTGTGCCTCCTGTAGACACATGAGCTGTGTCTTCAGGTCACTCAGAGTCTGTACCGTCTGCTCCATCTGCGTGATGCCCTGGCACTGCTTCTTCTCAATGATCTTCATCCGGTCCAGCTTCTTGCTGATGATACCCATGTCAGCGGCTGTGGACTCGGCATGTGCTGTTGCCGCTGACGAACTGGATGGACCGGCGTCAACCCGTGCTATCCTCTGGTACTGCACGGTCTGTGGCTGGGGTTGGCCCTATGTGTAGAGTCGGGTCTGGGACATCACCATGTAGTTCTCGGCCATCTCCTCATAGATGGCCCAGACCTGATCGTGATCCTTGGCGAAATAGGACCCGCCACAAGAAGCATTCACCAAGCCCTGAAGCTCTGGTGTCAGCCCGCAGAAAAAACTCTGAACAAGGTTCGGCTTGGAAATCTCATGGTGCGGGCATCTGTCAGTCAGCTCACGGAACCTCTCCCATGCCTCGTGGAATTGCTCATTGGGGAGCATAGAGAAGTTGCTGATCAGGGCTCTAGCTGCGTTCGTCCACCCGAGTGGATAGTACTTATTCAAGTACTTAGTGCGGAGCTGCTCCCAGGTGTAGACAAACTTCCCCAAGTGCTTCAGCCAGGTGGCTACTCTATCTGCTAAGGAGAAGAGTAAGGCAATCATGCGGATGGTGTTGTTGCAGATCATCAAGAACTCCTGTAGGAGATGGGGCTCCTCTATGGCGAGCCCATGGAACCGGGGGAGGAGCTGCAAAGTGTTCGGGGGGAACTTGAAGTCCCCCACGATAGCTGGAAGCACGACCCAACGGTGTGTCAGTGTCGATCCGGGGTTGTGTAACTCCCGCATCGGTCTCAGTGGCTCTACGGCTGCTGCTGCGGCTGCTGCGGCATCATCGGGTATCCTCGGCCCGTCTCTTGGCTCGCGCTGGTCGCGTGCGGCTCTCAACTGCTCCATCTCACGCCTCATCTCTATCATAAAAGCTCCCTGATCCCTCAACTGTTGTTGAACTGTCTCGAGGGAGGCGATCAGGGTGGAGTTGATCGCACCCTGGTCCATAATGAATGTCTGCTGGGGCTGGGGACCTCTGGTGTGATCATCACTGTTGTCGGCCATGGTCTCTGCAAAAGCAAAAGACCCAAACTCAGGTGCCGATAAATCATCTGATAGTCTCTCATCTGGCACTGGCATTGCAGAACTGGTAGAAGGGGGGTCGAGGGGGAACAGGGCGGAGTCGAACTCGGGTTCGGAGAGCGGGTCTCGGCTCTCGCGAACCAACCTAGATGAGCGGGCAGAAGTGCTGGGAAGCGGTGCAGCCAGAGGCTGCCTAAGGGACCTTCTGCCCATCATCTTGATCTGGCGAGTCGGACGGATGAGATCTGGTAACAACAATGATCACAAGCAAACCCCTGATTCACCTACACAACGCGAGCTGAAGACCGTAAAGGTTCAGTCAATTATCTTATCAATTTTATTAGGTGATCAAGTCAGTATAGCAGAGCGATTAACGCGACCTGTTAGGAATCCAATCCGCCAACCAGACTGTCCCGTATAAAAGGCCGGTAGTCTGATCGGGGATAGGATATGGCTCTAGCCTAGTGTGCGGGTCACTCTCTCGCGCAAGCAAACCAGACAAGGAGGGGGTTGCTCTCCCCAAGACAGATTTTTAGGGTGAATGTCTTTTAGGGTCAAGTAGAGTTAACCAGTCCCAATTTTATGGTTCAAATTTTTAAGTATTTTTCAAATAATCAAACAAATCGCCTAACGAATTTTTCGGTTCTCCTGGTTATTAAGTCCAAAAACAGGGGGAGAAGTCGAAAAAGCCGATGCGTGAGAAAATCAATGATGCATGCAGAGTAAGAGATGCGTACCTGACTCCAGCAGTCTACATGCAAAATGATCCGCGCAGAACTTAAAGACTGAAATAAAACTACCTAAATGATGCAGGCGGAAATCCGAGCCCTAAGCAAGCAGTTCTACTCGAAAGAATGGCTAGTCGGCCACCAACCTTCAATCCAAGAGTTCGGTCTAGGCTCACCCCTTCTTCTCTCGACAAATCGAGTTCAGGAGCAGCGCTTGGCAGGGTGGGCTCGCGGCGCGTAGGCTCGAAGGTAGTGGATCGACTATTTTTATTTAGATTTTTATTATTGGTCCAATTAATCGATCTATAGGTACATGCAAGGTAATTAATGTGTGTGGACCTACTTATTTACGTCACAGTCAAGCAAAAATCCTAAAGCTAGGGGCTGAAAATCCGCGAGAAACCGAATAGGCAGAAAATAAAAGAAAACCACGTAAAAACCGCGAAAATCGCGAAAAGCCGAGGGGTCCCCCGAGCACATCGGTGCTCGGCGAAACAGACCCCGAGAGTTTAAGAAGTCCAGCTAAGTGTCCTATCCTTGTATTATTACAATAACAATTCAAATAGCTGAAAAGAAACCTAATCTACTCTAAGCTAATCCTCCTGCACTCTGCTGTCTCCTCGCGCTCTCTTGTGGCTCCGTGCAGAAGGGAGCCGCCTCCGATAGCCGCGGTTGCGTCGGCTCCTCGAAAGTCACCGCCTCGATCCTCGGGTCCCCCGCAAGCAAACAATAAAATGTGTCAAACCAAGTAAATAAAGCAGATAAAGCAAATAAAAGAGAACATGGTATATGTGCATAAATTAAAATAAAAACAAACAAGCAAAACAAATAAAAACAGAAGAAAATAAAATTAAATTAAATAAAATGAAAAACAAAGTCAAACAAAAAGTCACGAAAAGCCGTGGATGAAGAAAAAGTCGTGGAAAACCGCGAAAAAGAAAACAAAGTAAAATGAAAATAAAACTGACTACTAAGCCGTGCTCCCCAGCAACGACGCCATTCTGATGAGCCACCCGAACGGCTAAGGTAAATCAGGTGTCACTAAGGTCGCTGTGACCTCAGTCACTCGGGACTCGGAGCTCAATCAAGAAAAATAACCAGACCATTAATCAGAGATAAAAATCAATAAAAATAAAATAGCGGTCTCGCTATGATATTAACCTGGTATAACACCCAGGGTCGAACTCGAGGAGCACGAGATGGCCTTACGACCTACGAAGTAGTCTAAGAAAAAGGAAATATAAACAAATATTTTTTGGTGGATTTTAATATTTTAATATTTTTTTGATTTTTAATTATGAAGAAAAATAATAAAAAGGTAAATATACACAACATCAAGCAATTATTTAATTACTCAAAAATGCTCTAAAAATTCCAACAAAAATATTTTTAGGTTTTATATAATTTTACTGTTTTTGGTGAATTTTTGACAATTTTATGATTTTTATGGAATTTTATAAAAATTAAAGAAGGGTGAGAAGCAGTGCTACTGTCCGGCCAGGCTTTAAGGACCAAAATAAAATGTAAGTGGCCCTAAAATAGACTGGAGGTATTTTTCATGGAATTTATATACAAAAAGGAAAAACCAGAAAAAGATTTATTAAATTTTGGATTTTTTTTTTAATTTTCTAGAATTTTTATGAGTTTTTCAAGGTTTTTCAATTTTTATGGTTTTTATAAATCTAAAAATAACCAAAAATGACCAGAAAATCAAATACTCAAAAACACACAAAACCTATTTTTTTGTAATTTTTGAAAAGGTTTTAATATTTTTTTTATGAATTTTCAATCTGAACAGAGGCAAAAAGGGTTGTTTTTGAATTTTTAAAAATACTAAAAAGGCTCAAAAATGTTCCCAAAAATTAGGGAAAATTTTACACAGTGGCAGGAGCCACGTGTCCAATTTTCACTCAATTTGGATAAAAATTGATATTTTATTTAAAACAAACAAGAGCTCATAGTGCATAGGGACCTGTCTGTAATAAACATAAAGTTCTGGGCTGAAAAGGTAACAAATCCAGAAATCTAAGGGGTCTTCGTGCAATTTCTCCAATATCGCACGTACTAGGCACGTGTACTGGGCACAGAAGAACCAATTTGCAATAAAACTTAAGTCCCAGGGCTTATTAGCAACAGGTGCTAAAAGCCCAGGGTACAAGTTGCAATTTACCCAAACAAATCAACACATGTCGAAAAAAAAAGTGTTCACAGGGGTATAAGTGCAAATATCAAAACATATGTTGCATTCAATAACACATCAGAACTACAACCCAAATATTGCAAATTCACCAACAAATCACGTGACGAAGCATGTGTCTCACATATACAGGGGTAGAAATGCAATTAAAATAAACAACCAGGTCCTAAGTGCAATTTAACCTGAATAAAATGAACTCTATAAAATAGTTACAGGACTAAATGATAGAGACAAAACAGAGGGGGGCCTAAGTGATATTTACCCCTTATTATCCGAGGGGTGAGGACGCGCCACGTGGGGTATCCAACGGCTGCGGGTAGCGGCGCCTCAACGAAGGGCCTCGTCTCTGATCGGACGGTGGAGGTGTGCCCATGTGGAAGATCTGACGCTCTGGAATCAAGAGCACCTCTCGCTGGATGAAGGGCGGAGAAGCGACCACGTGTAGATCAGACGGTGGCTAAGAAGGGCCTCTTCTTCGCCTGGAACGAGCGGTCCGGATGAGATCTGGAGCTTCGGGGTCGAACGGACGACTCTAGAGGGTGCACCAAGAACAGGTGGCCGGCGAACTTCGCCGGCCCGATACTCGCGCGTTGGACCTCCTCTGCTGCTGCTGATATGCCTAAGAGCTTCGCCTCGATGGTCCGCAGCTGATGCGCCTCTCCGATGAAGCCGGGAAGCTCCGAGGATCTCCGGCGACGACGACGGCTGGGAGTAGCTGTGCTGAACGCTAAGACCCTCAGATGGGCCTCGTCTCGATCTGAAAATCCCACAGACAAACTCCTGGGTCGAGGGCAAAGTGCCTCGACCCGGTGAGAGGGTGAACGTGAGTCGAAATGGGTCGGGACGGAGGATCTCCGACGATGCGACGATGAGGGAGATCGATTCCCAGTTCCGGGGCAAACTGGGTTGGATGAGTGGGCGTAGAATGTGGAGAGGGATATGGCGATAATGATGGTTGAGTCTGACGGTCAGAACGATGGTCAGAATGGAACTAATCGATGGACGATGGCGAAAGATGGATTTGGGCGAAAATGGAAATTCGAGAAAACTAGGAAGGATTAGGCTTACCGGATGGGTGGGTTCGACTGTGGAAGAGCTTCTGGAGCTCCTGGTCGTATCCTCGAGGGTCGTCGATGGCCCGAGGCTCGGGCGCAGCTCTGGGCGGCGCACGGCGGTGAAACGTCGCCGGATCAGTGATGCGGTGGTCCTCTCCTCTCTTCGACACCGCCAATCGAAGGCTGTCACTCCCAGGATCAGGGTGGAGGTCACAGGAAGAAGGGGCAGCGCCAAAGATGGCGTGAAATGCGACTGGAGCTCGAGCTAAATAGTCCTAGGGGTCCGAGAAGATGGGGTCGGGCATGGATATCGAAGCTCGGACCCCGAGGAGAAACCACCGGGCGTGGATCTCGGTTGATGAATCTTTAATCAGGACCCGGGGTTTAATGATTTGGCGTTCGGATCAAGGCACGATAATTGGGAGAAAAGGCGGGTCGGGCGCAGATCCGGAACAGACGTGGTCCAAGGGGAGAGTTGACCGGGGGTCAACAATCCCCCGTGTACCAATGAGAGGCCGCCAATTATCCAATATTTGATAATTCATTTAAAAATACTAATTGGCTTATTTTCGAAAACTCAAAACATAAAAAATGTTTATTTATTTTTAAACTATTTTTTAGTGATTTTTATTTATTTTTTTGAAATAAAATCTAGGTATTTACAAAATAGTATTATTATATATATGTATATACATATGTATTTTTTATTTTTGATTTTTAATTATTTATTTTTATACAAATTATTCCAATTTTATATTTTATTTATTTATAGAATAAAATTTGGAATATTATGATATTTTTATTTTATTTTTATTTTATATTTACAAGGGTGAAATAAATCCTTTTATTTATATACATAAATGGTATATATATAATGTTAGGTTTGGTTTTATTTTTATTTCTTTTTATTTTATTTTTATTATTTTTATTTTTATTTTATTTATTTACATTATGAAATATAGAATATGTACACATTTTATTGGATTTTTATTTATTTATTTATAGGGATAAATAAATAGATTAAGGGTTCTATGTACATGGCTTTTATACAATGATGAAGGGGTTTTTCATTTCTTTTTAATTTTCTCATTTTTGTTTTAATTTTGTATTTACAAATATATACATATAAATATAAACCCATTTTTATTTTTATTTTAAGGAAAATAT
Organism: Ottelia alismoides; assembly: GCA_037367405.1. Taxonomy (NCBI): domain Eukaryota; kingdom Viridiplantae; phylum Streptophyta; class Magnoliopsida; order Alismatales; family Hydrocharitaceae; genus Ottelia; species Ottelia alismoides. The sequence continues at coordinate 285,523 of JAZKJV010001537.1, read as the reverse complement.
TTTTATTTATATACAGGTATATATGTACACACATGAGCTTCCTTATCTCTCTCTACTTGGGTTTTTATGTGGTCAGGCCCATGCTGAGCCCTCCCTTGGGATTAGGTCGCTCAATATTTATCCTAAATATCTCCATATTTTTCTTTTGTTTCTTTATTCTTTTATTTATGCACAAAAACATGCTAATTATGCATATTTACACAATGCATCCTATTTGACAATTATTGATATTTACAGGAATATACATGTGTTTTGCATGGGTTTTGTAGCTAAAATAAAGGAATAAAGAATGATGAATGGGTATTCATCAATATGCCAGTACCATATTATAAGGGAAGTAAGCCTTTCTTGTAATTTTCCAGAATATGGAAATGTCCAGGGTGTACCATTAATGTGACGGTCCCAATACCCTCTTCTCTTCGCTTCTGAAAAACTTCAGAACTAAGATCTGAGAGGTATCCTTGAGATCATATCTCGAGGTATGGAACGACCAGATTATAAAACACTTATTATTATCTTCCTTATATCATTCCAAATGATTATGATATTATCTACATTTAGCACGATGAACACAATGGCACTCCCACCAAGCTTCACACGATTCATCAAGATCCTATCTGAAATCATAACATTTATAATTTCATCAAATCTTATGTTCCAAATACAAGAAGCTTATTTGAGTCCAAAGATGGAGTTCCTTAGCTTGCACACCTTGCTTTCCTCAACCATGAAGCCCCGGGGCTACTTCATGTGAATATCCTCAGAGAGGTATTCATAGAGGAATGCAATCTTGACTCTCATCATGAAGATGTCGTAGTCAAGTTGTGTAGCTATGGTTAGCAATATTCTGATGGGTTTAAGCATGGTCACTAAAGAGCAAGTCTCATCGCAAGCGATATCTTCTCTTCGGTGTGTCGTTCATGGCTACGAGCCATCCTTCGAAGGTCTCTACCTTCTCATCATGATTCCTCTTTCTATTAAGACCTCTCTGAGGATATTCACATGATGGGTCTTCAGTGTGTAGTTCATGGCTACGATCCATTTACACCTTGATGGGTCTTACCCATAAGTGGATCCTCGAGGGTCCGTATACAACACTTGTATATGAAGTCTACTTTAGACTTTATTGCTAACATCCATCTTTCCATGTTATGATCTTCGGAAGCTTCATCACATGAAGTCATATCATTATCAGACTCAACTGACACATGGAATCCATCCTCAAACTTATTTGAAGAGGTATTAGTGTTTCATCTTTTATTGTCCTTTTAGTTTCCAATTTTAGGAGCCTCATTATCGATTAAATGATTTCCTTCACTTCAATTCCATATTGATTCTTAAGGGAGTCATCCTCTAAGAATCATATTCTCAGAGATGAGGTCTTTTAAGAATCTCAAGGTCATAAAGTAGGTATCCAATACCATCCTTTATTTTCCTAGTGAAGTAGCACTCTCTAGTGTTAGATTCCAGCTTACTAGCATGGAGCCTTATTAAGGATATATAATGTAGTCTCTACTACATATACATATACCTTGGAAACTAGGAGATAATTATGCTAATATTTATCATTGATAATATCATGTCACACATGATCCAACTGTATCTCCCTGCAACTCCATTGAGTTTAGGTTTACTAGGAGGAGTGAGATAGAAATGATATTCATATCTCTATAAGGTATTCCATGAATTCATCTAATAGGTACTGACTACCTAGATTATATCAAATTCATTTTCATCTTCCTTCAAACTTTGATTTTAAACCAAAATTGTGAAATCTTTGAACATTTCAAAGCTTTCTAAGGTGAAGAGAAGAAATCATATATCATAAATAATCATCGAATGATATCACATATCATCAATGTTTATCATGATATAGATGATCTACATACATCAATATCTATGAGATATTGAATACCTTGACATCTTGCACCATTCCTATAGAAGGGTACATTGACATTTTCTACTTTTGAATACAATATTCACAAGTATGTAAGATTTGAAATTTTAGACACTCTAAAATTTTATTTCTTACTTATCTATTGATCTCATCAATAGACTTATGTCCAAGACTCGATGCCAGATCATTGTTAAATGATCTTCTTCCTCCTATCGATCTTATAAAGTTTATTTTTCAGTGTTAGAAATGTTAGTGAACCATTCATTAATTTTATAATTTAATAGAGTCAACTAGATGCTAGATTACTATCTGAAATATATCTATCATAACCTTTTATGACAGGTCTATTACAGAATTCATGTTTATTTCCAACATTTAGAAATAAAAAATGAGGGTATTCTAATATCTAGGTCATAGAGATATTCTCTGAGACTAATGGCTCTCCCACTGAAAATATGAAGTCTATCTATCCAATAGAGATTGTTGCAACAATTGCATCAATATCCATGTTGATGATTATTAAACCTTAAGATCAAATTTCTAGTCTTCTAAAGAATATGCAATCAAATGCAAGTCTATTAGAAGAATGAGATACAATTGCAGACTTCGATCTTATCAAATAAGAAATTCAATTTCAATGATTAAATTTAGATGTAGATTATTTTGATGCACCATCTGGATCCTTCTCTAAGGATCTTAGATAGACAAGATAGTCATACTCAGTACATCGGCTTATTGCAGTATTGGCATTCATCCAACTATTTGGATGTCATATGGAAGTCACAGAAGTACAATCAATGCTTTGACTTTCCTTCTTACTTGGGTCCAACCCATGCTTCCACTGTGCTCCCTTCATCTATAAACAACCATTGCTTAAGACAAAGGATCTCTTATGTTGAATTCAAAAGATTCAATATAAGAGTATATACACGCTTCATTCAATTCATACAATATGAATATTATGAAGCTTCACGGATGATCAGAGTATAGATAGTAGAATGACGACACTTATCGTATCTACATCCATCTAAACTCTTAAAACATTGGTTCAGGTAGGTACTCAAATATTTTGAGTACATCATCCCTTATAGAGCCATCATTCTGCATGATGCACAGAACCATGTCATTCATGATAAAATGTCAAGAGCACATATGCATGCCAAAACATCTTCTTAGATTTTTTTATAAGGATTATTCAACAATTAAAATTATCATCGACATGTCACTTCCAAAGTACATTCGATGAGAGATCAAGACTGTAGAGACATACACACCCTAGGGTTGAAGTCTTGTTGTCTATTATAATTGTTATTCCTCATTATTATGAGGAAGACTTGTACATTGCAACCACATACATTATGTGTCCAACTGCAAGTACAATATCTTAATCATGGATCCAATCCATGATATTTTACTAGTTATTATTGAGTATAACATTGAGTGGGTTTAATGAATTATTATCTGAAATAAGAAATTTGCATAAATATGTAGTTATACATTTTTACTTTGATTTAGGAATTTTTATATCAAAGTTGTCCTGCCTTGTCAACATTGAAAGTTCATTCCCTTAATCACTTTTAATGTAAGAGATATACTTACCATCATATATCAGCAAGATCTGGGATCTCCTTCTCTATCTTTGTTACATCCCAATGATATGAGAGCTTGTAACTCGGATAAAAAGAAGCGGGAACATATTCCGCCTTACAAGTCCAACTTGCATTCCCAATTCGGTCTTTAACACACGGGCCCACCACCTCTAAGGTGATGTTGACCCGTCATTAATTGAACCAACCATCAACGGGAATACAACTCGCTATGCGCAATCTAATATCACCACAATAATATGAGGACCCGATATTAGGATCACTACGCATACGTCCTTACTCTTTCGAGAAGCGAAGAGCCCGATCCAGATGCGCTTGCATACATGAGCTGTCACTTCAGACATGCGTCTCCTATATACAATCCCTGGCGACGGAACCCTTCTCCTTGACGGAAGACCATGGATGTCACTTACGTAATCCTCCATATCATATTTAAATTCTAATTAATTATCATGAATCATATTCACATAATTAATTCTTCCAAGGGAAATAACAACTCTATTAATAATAGAGTGTTTTACTTTTAATTGGATTCCAATTAATCTAATCATGTTAAATTAATGATCCAATTAATATCCAACAAACATTCTTTTATTGTTACTTGAAATATGGTATTATCTCAAATACGTATTATTTCAAATTTTAATAATTAGAAAAATACACCGTGATCTCCCCTGCATTATCGAGTCCCTACCCGCTGTCATGGCCAGTACCGACGAGAGTGGGACAGACCGCACACGGTGCAACCTGCTACCCCAACGCTCCCGAATAGACACCATATCCACCTCAGGAAAGGATAATGCCAAATTGATCATTATGTATTCGAGATGATAATAGGTTTTTCAACCGAAGTTATACCCTATATAATAATACTCAAAATATTTTTGATTAACATTATACTGAGATTTGCTAAACAAATCCCAAATCCTATTCAAGCAACATGTTTGTTGGAAAGTGAATTGTGTAACCAATTGTAATCTAGATCACATCTAATCAATTATTGGTTAAGGCAATGCCATTTAAGGAAATACTTATAATCAAATATTTCATAAAATATTTATCCATAATTATTCCAGGAAATTAAACCATTTAATTTTATTAATTGATTAAATGACAATCACAAGGTTCTTGATTAGGAAAGTAATTTCCAGCCGTGACCCTCATTTACTAAAATTAGCATATCTCAATCAATTTAAATCCAAATTAAGCAAAGCAAGTTTCCAAAGTTTGCTAATTTGATTTACAACAGAACCTAAGTGATTTGCATGCATTTAAAGGTGTTTCTAAATAGTAATTAACTACTTAATTATGTTAAGATTTGAAGTCCTGAAACAATGGATACATGTTCACTAATTTGATCACAACTTGAGCAAACAGATTCGAAATTATGCAAACTTAGATCCTAAGGTTTCCTTATTTAATGGGGAACAAAATCCAAATTTTATTTTTGTGTTTAAAAAATTTAAACAGGGCCAAAAATAATCACAAAACAGAGATGCGAGAAAATTTTCGCAAACCCTAACGAACCCAAGTCACCTTAGCTTTATGGATCATATCCGAAACCTTCAACCTGGCTCTGATACCACTTGAAGGATATGGAGAGATCCTTAAGAGCATCACGAAAGTATGAGGATCGCATCGTATGCGATCGGGAGCGACTAGTCGCATTAGTCGCTCGAGGCAGCGGGAATTAATAAAATTTCATGTGACGAAACCACATGATCCAAGAACACTTCTCGGATTGTTTTGTCTAAATCACAAACAAGTATTAGGATTACCACTTGAAGCGTGATTGCAATCGAGTCTGTGAATGAAGAGACCTCCTGTCTCAAGTCCGATTTTATGGAGGAGACACTTGCGAGCGTGTTGATGAAACGCGTGCTCCTCGCAATCCATGTTGATGATCCAAGCGGCGGATCTCTTGATCTCGACACACGATATCCGACGTCTTCTTCACGAGCGAGGCGCATCTAAGGAGAGGAGATCCACGAGCAAATGATCCAGTAGCATAACGACGATGCTGCGGCGAAGGAGATTCTCTCTAGGACATCCATGGTGGACGGCCATATGAGAGAGAGAGAAGGGGATGGCGTGTAGAGAAAAAGAGAGAGAGAGCCTTGTGTTTCTCATTAACATTTGACGAGCAAGGGGTGTCCATCTATTTATAATATTTTGGGATCCATGGATCTCAATCCATGGACAACACAAATCCAATGGCTCTCATTGATATGTGTTTCTTTTAATGGCTGATGAATCTCGTATTCATCATGCTAAAATTGGTCATTTAGGCTTTGTTCTCCATCATTCACTTGCATTTAGTCATTAATAGAGCATTATTAGCATTCATACATGTGTAAATAATATCTGCATTTCATCATGCATAATTGCATTAAAAATCCCAAGTGTAAATTAGCCCCAAAAGCCGCTAACTTCTCATATTTTTAATTAATTCATCCTAACTCCGATTGACCCAAAACCAACTCCATTGTGTAGATATTACTAACTTCATTAAATAAAAAATAAAAAAAATTACTAACTCCAATAAGTGTCAAATAATCCCAAAGTCTAATTTCACATTTGACGGACTAAAACGAGCATATCTCCCTCATACAATGTCCAATTTTGGTCTACTCACTTTTAAAGTACTCCATTTTCAAATACCTTCAAAACAAGACCAATTTCGTAAAATTCGGAGCTCATTTGTGAAAATTGGGTTTTGGGCCTCTTTTGCGCATTTCGACTTTTTGCTATTTTTGACCTGAGTTTTTATGTTCATAATTAACCCTTTTAATTTTTATTTCTTTTTTATTTGTATTCTTTGATGAAAGTTTTATTAAGAGACATGAAAATCCAAATCCAGATCAAAACTAAAATCAAAGAAACTAACCAAGTCCAAGCGTCCGTTGCAAGTCTGTACAAAATTTCTGTGTTTCTTACTTTTATTTTATTTTCCTATTTTCGTATTTATTAAAAATCCAAAAAATTAGATTAGTGTGTAAATAATTTTCTTGTATTTTATCGTATTTTTTTTTCTAAAATTTTTACCCCTTCTAAAACCACAAAAAAATATAAAATCCCCAAAACCCGGTTTTCTATACACATAGAGAACCACCAAAAATACCACATCTCATAGATGACTTCTTTTGCTCCCGGATCCTTCATGAAAGTTGTAGATCTCGACAAGACGAACAACTTTCGTGAAGGAATTTTTTTAATCCGAGGTCATTCTCTATGTCTTTTCTATTTTTCTTTAATTTAAATTTTGAAAATTTTTTGGGGCACCACGTGGCAGCTCCTGGGCGTGCCATGTGGCACCCCACTCTTTCTCCAGCCCAGGTCACGTGCCCAGCACGTAACTCGACCATCTTCTTCCTCAGCCGTTTCTTCCTCAACCCTCAACCCCCCCTCCGCCGTTACCTCCCTTCCCCTTCCACCTCCGCTGACCGTTACGAGTCCACCCAACACCCCCTCCGCGTAACGCCCTCCGATCAACCCCCTATAAAGTGTCGCATCCCCCCACCTTTGCAACTCATCCGCCATTATTCCCGAAGGTCGGTGACAGCGACCTGGAATCGGCGTGATCCAGCGGTCGACTCGACTCCTGCTGCCGCTCCGTGCGGCCGAGCTTCGCGGCCAGCCACTGAGGCGACCACCGTCGAAGCCTCAGCTCCAACATTCACCGGCCAGCTCCGCCCCATGTCCCTTCGATTTTGCTAACTTGCAGGAACACGACATCAACCCAAGCTCTTCCGGCCTTGCAGCCAACCCAGCTGCCACCGCCTCCTCCTCGCCGCCTCCGCATGTGTGGAGGCACCGCTGAACTTCGCTCCTCCGCAGCTCGCATCCGACCTCCTCCGCTCGCCCAGCCGCTCGGTCGCGTCACCGCCTCGCAGCCACCGCCCTCCGCCGCTCGGCCGTGTGTTGGCTGAGCTCCCGCTCGCCCATCGCCACCATCTTCCACGCGAGCCCTTCGCCGCGCCTCAGCCACCGTGCGGCGCCTCCGCCTCGCCGCCCGCACGATCCCTCCGCTCGGTCACCGCCCTCTGCATCACCGTCACCTCTCGGCTGAGCTCTGCCGCACACTCCAACCACCGTCGGATCTAGGGACGAGTCTCTTGATCTGACGGCCTTTAGATCGCCACGTCAGAGCCCCCAGACCACCAGGCTCAGCCTTCCCGAGCCTAGGCCCAAGCCTAGAGGCTCGGGCACTCCGAACCTCCCCCTCCCACCGAGCCTCTGGTTCGGAGCTCCGAGCCTCAGCCCCGGGCCGAACCACAGGCTCGGGATCTCCGAGCCTCCGCCTCGCGTCCAACCCTCCAGGCGCACGTGCATCGTACGTGCGTCGCTGGGAAAATTGCACTCAAGCCCCCAAAAGTTCTAAAATTGCAAAAATGCCCCCGCTAGGGGTAAATTACATCCGGGCCCCTCAAGTTTTTGTTAATTACAGGTAAGTCCTCTCAGGGACCTCTTTGCAAGAAAAACTTTATTTTTATTTACATTTTAGTCCCTGGAATTTCATTTTAGCATATCTTTTTCATACGGACTCCGATTTAAGCGTATAATATGTCATTTCGAAGCTAATTCCGTGCTCTACCATTTAGCATAGCTTATGAACAGATATGAGGTCATTTATTGAGAATTATTATTGAGGATATCCGTTGGCTTTTGCAGGTTTATTTTGACATATTTGTGCCACATTTCCCTTGAGAGAATTGACGATTTATTTTGCAGGGATTTGTTGGAGTTGAGATATTATTTGAGGACTTATTTTATGCATGGGTTAAATGAAGGAGATTGAGTAGATATATTGACTTGTGGACTGCAACTTTTTGAGATTAAAATTAGAAATATTTAAAGATAAATTCATTGCTGGATTAATATGAGATCATTTCACTCTTATTTGCATTAGGAATAAATTTGATACATCTTGCTGAATTCGATGTTATTTGATATGTGATTTCGTTTCGAGGATATTGATTATTTTTATTTGGATTAAACATCGCTAAAAATCGCAGATCCTGGGCATAATTCTCTCTGTTTAATTTCTTTGCATCACATTCGCATCATTGCATTGTATATTTTTGCAAACACACAAGTTAATCGAGCATTAATTAATTATTTAATTTGATTTAATACCACGCAACTAAAAATCACCGTTCCCTGTGTTCGACCTTGGTAAACTTACCAAGTAAAAATATTCCACAACATTCAAAGCTTGTGGTATTTTGATCGATCGAAATTCGCTTCCTATACTACAATTCCACATTTTTAAAGAGGTGAATTTCACGTTCATCAAATGGCACCGTTGCTGGAGAACGGCGAATTTTTAGGGTTTTAAATCATTTTTGTAATTAATTTTTGTGAAATTAATTTTTGTGACAATTTTTTCTCTTCTTTTGCATTTTTTTCTGATACTAACCGCACTCTCTTTCTTCGCAGATTACTCGGAGATAATTTTGGATATAAATCAAGGACATGCGAAGAAGACTGGTTTTTATTTTAATTTTGTGAGAGAGAGTTAGCATAGATTTTATTTTCTGCAATATTCTCAGGGTCCCTCTCTTTGGACCCTTGTAATAATTTCAGACTGAACATTTCTGTGGTGTGTCGGGTCTGTTTCAACCCTTTCTGTGTGGTTGGGGCCCGACTTGAGTGGCGTAGGACTTAGGCACATATACGCTTGCTTGTTATTATTTGATTGTGCTCGTAATTCTTAGGCCACACTCTCACTAATATACACACTATAGATCGTTCAACATTAGTCAAATTCTGAAATCAATTCTTCCCACTAATAGAACTATCTGTTTAGGGCGTTTTTCATCTGTGCATATCATTTAGTGTAAATTTTAAATTCCTTGTCTTGCATCCCGCATGAAGAACGTGAGGATTCACTGTAAGTCCTTCTCTTAAGCATGCATCATTGATTTACGTTTGCATGGGCTTTTCCGATCCTCCTTTCTCAAAGTTTTACAACTTATAATTTAAAGGAATTGGGACTGTTCGTTAGGCATGAATTTTTGTGCTCACATAAACTACAGTGATAACCTTAACTTAAAATCAGGACTGCTAATCAAGGTGACTGTAAATAAAATTGACTTAAAATTAACCCGTGTTTGGTGGAGAGAAACCCACTCATTGTTTGTAAGGACTAGAACGCACACTTAGGAAAGAGCCCAAAACCGAAGTGCTTCGTTCAGACTACTGATTCTAAACAATTAGCTACTTTTCAGTGAGGGTCTCGGGTAGCCATTTACGGTCCGACTTCCCTTAGCAGAGTAGGTGGTTTAGAGGACATCGCGGAAGGCTCCGTCCTCAAGTAACACGGGTAGCTATTTAAACGGTCCGTACTTACACCTATACTGGCTGAGAGTAGGTGCAACTAGTTGTATAAACTCGGGACAGTCTTTGTGAAATATTTCGGCACCTAACAGCTCCGCTTAATTTTTAAGATGGTTTTGTCATTAAATTAAAATTGAAAAGATAAGCGGCCGAACCCTAACGTGCCTTCACGAGTGTTGAGTGGGTGAATCAACGTGTTGGTTTTGTGTTTGATTTGTGTGCGTAAAAGACTTTGCAATTGCAAGCAAATCGTGGTTCGTTAATCATTTCATCCCTCTTGACAAGATGTCGGTACAATGGTCTTCTTTTCCGATCTCCACGACCTTGTCCCGATATTCTTCTTCTCACACTCCTCAAGAGAACCTGAGCTTCAAATCAAATTCTCTTCAGCCATCATCCTCTTCCCACCCATACATCCCACCCTATGACCACACTTCTTCTTGGAATAGTCCTCTCTCACATTCTGACAATCTTATGGACACGAGAGAGAGAGAGAGAGACCAGAATCGAGGATGAACAATAGAGTGACCGATATTAACAACAGAGCATGATTTCCGGTTACTATGATCTCACAGCATCTTGAACCATCCTCTACTCAGGATGACTATCAATTTTCCTTCGACAATCCACGAGAAAATCGAAGTCAAGGAAATACAACTCATGTCCAGACCACAATGTTGATGAACAATCAGTACTCTATTCGAGGTTACATGACAGAATCACGACACATGGAGAATGACTATTCAATCACTTGTCAAGAGATGTTTGAGGATGAGATTGCTCGGATTAATCATAGATCAGACACTTTAACTGAGAGAATATATGATCTCATCCAGTCCATGCAGAATTCAGAAGAAGTAAGGTCACCACCATGCGAACCATTGGATCATCACAATCAGGCACAGCCACCACTGACCTCTGACCCCCCACTGACCATATTACAGAAAATACCAAAAAATTGAAAATTTTGAAAATTCAAAAAATGGGACAATTCTGAAATGGAAGCATTTTGCGAGAGTCTGATCTTAGAGCTTCCATTAATTAAAGCCATAGAATATGTGCCCAATCTTAAGAGATTTGTGAAGAATCGACTGAACCTCAATAAGACGGGCAAGAAACGATCCAGGACTGAATATCATGTCATATCTATGGCTAGTTCTTTGGTGATGAATCATAAAATCAAAAGCCGCAAAGTCAAGCAGTTGACTCGGATCACATGTGAAATTGAGGATTCAACATTCACTCATGTTCGGTTAGACGACGACTCTACTTTAAACATCCTCCCCAAGTCCGTCTTTGACCAACTCAAACTCGGACAACTCAAAAAGACTAGGGTGATCGTTCAATTACCCGATCGATCTACCAAAAGACCGCGGGGGATCGTTTCTGTCATCGTAAATTTCTGAGGTAAAGAACATAAGGTGGACTTTATGGTCCTTGACATTGAGCACCCCGGAAGGATGTCTGAGTCTCCTATTATTTTAGGAAAGCCGTTCTTAGCCTCCGCTAAGGCGATCATCGATTGTGAGACTCAGAAAATCAAGTTCCCGAACTCGGACCACGATGAACAAACCCCCAATGACATAACCTGCTCTGAGGAAAACCATCTTGAAATCGACAATTATATTTCACATTATCAGGCATCTCCGCATGATACACTGAGACAAACCCTAGGAGAGTCACCTAAAAGACTAACTGATGGACAAACTTCAGATTCTCACCACCCTATCACTGCTCCTAGGAAAAATCATGATTTTGGAGCGTATGAGGAATTGGACCATATTATTGAAGTTCAACACGATTATTTGAGTGGTCCAATATTTGAGTCGGCAGTAATTCATGAGATACTTGAACCATTTAAGGAACCGACTCCGGAAACGTCCAATATCACCAAAACTCATGACCATCCAGAAGTGACATAAAAAACACCAGCCATAAAACACAAAATCACCAGGAACAATCTCCCTCGACCGAAGCAGCGCATGACCCTTCAAGAATTGGTCGACTTTTATGGGAATTCGTCTGATGAGGAACTCACGAATGCCACATCGGTTACTCAAGACAGGGAGATGAAGACTGTCCAACTTCCTCCCAATACTTCTCAAGGAAACAAACCGACCAAGAAAGTCACCTTTGACCTTAGACATCAGGTGATTTCTGAAGAGTCCTCGTCCGGTCCTGATGTGGTTCATCAGATAAGTGCAATAGGTACAGCTCTAATCCAAGGGCATTTACCTCTAATTGATAAAAGTTGGAGATCCGATGCAGATGACTACTATTCTCCTGAAGACGACTCCGACGATGGTTGGTCTTCTTCATCATCGCCCTCTACATCTCCATATTTTCTCCCTCCGCACTCCAGCAAGAAGGTCCGTCGCAAACCTCCTTGATCTTGTACATCCGCAAATCTACCCGGTTCCCCATCTGTAATTATCCGATTATACTTAGGCTGACCTGAGCCTAAGTATAGGGGGACCGCTACCATTGTTTATACATCGCTTCTCTTCTTTTGTTTTTAACCCATCTATACTTCGTGCGAGCTATGTCTACATTTCACTTTGTGCCATGAGGACATAGCAAAAGCTAAGTATAGGGGGGTGTGTTTGTATATATTTTCTACTTTATCCATAACTCGTACTTTAATCATCGGGGATGGGTATAAGTAGTGTGTATAATACATGTTTTTCAAAAAAAACAAAAAAAAAACAAAAAAACAAAAAAAAACACAAAAAAACTTTTTGCATTAAAAAAATCAACACTCATGGTCTTGCATTTCATCAAGCATTTCATGCATTCCTTGGTTGATATATTCCTGACACATTCACCGTCAGTCAAGGCTTGAGGATTTGAGGACACTTGATTTCTGAGATCTTGAGATTCTGAGTTAGCCTGCCTTAGTCGTTAGGGTTTTGAACTTAATAATCCATACTTTCCTAGTTTGAAAGATTTGAGCGCTATATTGCACTCTTCATCTCTACCTTCAAAAAGAATTTGACCAGCACACTCACTTTCACAAGTGTATGATTGATGAGATGAGTTGAGATATCACTTGAGGAACTAGGACTAGAGATTTGAGTTTAGACCCGATCTAATGATATTCGAGGATGAGATAAAGTTAATGAAGGCTTCAGAAAACCTGAGTGTCAGCAAAAACCTAGCCAGTATGTGAACAAGTTCATATGCTATCTTTTTTTGATATTGACCTAAGTGCCAGGGTGTGTTGAAACTTAATGAAAATTGTTGATCAGTGTGCGCCAACTTTTGGTAAAAGCAGTGGAGCTAGCCAACAAAAAGAAAGAAAGAAATAGAAATGTCAAGAAATGCTCTATCATCCAAAGTCAAATTCTAAATGAGCTTCCACCAATGGCGAGCGCTCCCAAACATTTTTAAAGTGTCCACTTGGACCAAGCGCTAATTAGGACCAAGGAGTCGGGCTGACACCACAAAAAAGGCTCTGCATCGTAAGCGATACAAGTCTGGGTGTCGAAGGTATCTTAGATACTCAGAAAAGACACACCTCGGTGTACTCCCAGAAAAACAAGTGCAGACGACTCCGACTCTCTTGATGGACACATTGATCAACAATATTAAAATTTACATGTGTTGAGTAGAAAGGCACTCGAGAGGCACCTTGTTCCTATGAAAGGGAGAGAAAATCAGACACAATCCTATGCCCTCCATCATCTGGCCGTCCATCTACACTTTCAAGTCTGACAAACTAATGAGACGGTTGACTGAAGCAAGAATAGACTTATTCCCTAGTATTGAGGATTAGGTTTAGAGGAGAGTCTCTTGGATTGGAACTTTGGATGATGTCTCAACTTGACTCTCATGAATGCAGTACACTAAGAATCATATCCTTATACTATATGTACAAATAGAGAGTCTGAAAATTAGAGAAGTTGGGTTCCTTTTGATTAAAGCATGGTTGAGCCAGAATTTTAGGATAACTCAAATTAAGGGTCTTCTATGAATTAAGCCTTGAAAATTCACATGCATAGTCAGGGATGTATTCAACTAAGTCATTCATTCATGCTCGGGGACGAGCATGGTCTAAGTATAGGGGTATGATGAATCTCGTATTCATCATGCTAAAATTGGTCATTTAGGCTTTGTTCCCCATCATTCTCTTGCATTTAATCATTAATAGAGCATTATTAGTATTCATACATGTGTAAATAATATCTGCATTTCATCATGCATAATTGCATTAAAAATCCCAAGTGTCAATTAGCCCAAAAATCCGCTAACTTCTCATATTTTTAATTAATTCATTCTAACTCCGATTGATCCAAAACCAACTCCATGTGTAGATATTACTAACTTCATTAAAAAAATACAAAAAAATTACTAACTCCAATAAGTGTCAAATAATCCCAAAGTCTAATTTCACATCTGACGGACTAAAACAAGAATATCCCCCTCATCCGATTTTGGTCTACTCACTTTTAAAGTACTCCATTTTCAAAACCTTCAAAACAAGACCAATTTCGTAAAATTCGGAGCTCATTTGTGAACATTGGGTTTTGGGTCTCTTTTGCGCATTTTGACTTTTTGCTATTTTTGACCTGAGTTTTTATGTTCATAATTAATCCTTTTAATTTTATTTCTTTTTTATTTGTGTTCTTTGATGAAAGTTTTATTACACGACGTGAAAATCCAAATCCAGATCAAAACTGAAATCAAAGAAACTGACCAAGTCCAAGCGTCCGTTGCATGTCTGTACAAAATTTCTGTGTTTCTTACTTTTATTTTATTATCCTATTTTTGTATTTAATAAAAATCCAAAAAAATTAGATCAGTGTGTAAATAATTTTCTTGTATTTTATTGTATTTTTTCTATAATTTCTATCCCCTCTAAAACCACCAAAAAAATACAAAATCCCCAAAACCCGGTTTTCTATACACATAGAGAACCACCAAAAATACCACTTCTCACAGATGACTTCTTTTGCTCCCAGACCCTTCATGAAAGTTGTAGATCTCGACAAGACGAACGACTTTCGTGATGGAATTTTTTTAATCTGAGGTCATTCTCTATGTCTTTTCTATTTTTCTTTAATTTAAATTTTGAATTTTTTTTGGGGCGCCACGTGGCAGCTCCTGGGCGTGCCACGTTGCACCCCCACTCTCTCTCCAGCCCAGGTCACGTGCCCAGCACGTGACCCGACCATCTTCTTCCTCAGCCGTTTCTTCCTCAACCCTCAACCCCCCCCCTCCGCCGTTACCTCCCTTCCCCTTCCACCTTCGGCGACCGTTACGAGTCCACCCAACACCCCCTCCGCGTAACACCCTCCTATCAACCCCCCTATAAAGCGTCGCATCCCCCCACCTTCGCAACCCATCCGCCATTATTCCCGAAGGTTGGTGACAACGACCTGGAATCGGTGTGATCCAGCGGTCGACTCGACTTCTGCTGCCGCTCCGTGCGACTGAGCTTCGTGGCCTTCGCGGCCAGCCACTGAGGCGACCACCGCCGGAGCCTCAGCTCCAGCATTCACCGGCCAGCTCCGCCCCCATGTCCCTTCGATTTTGCTAACTTGCAAGAACACGACATCAGCCCAAGCTCTTCCGCCCTTGTAGCCAACCCAGCTACCACTGCCTCCTCCTCACCGCCTCTGCCTGTGCGGAGGTACCGCTGAACTTCGCTCCTCCACAGCTCGCATCCGACCTCCTCCGCTCGCCCAGCCGCTTGGCCGCATCACCGCCTCGCCGCCACCGCCCTCCGCCGCTCGGCCGTGTGTTGGCCGAGCTCCCGCTCGCCCATCGCCACTATCTTCCACGCGAGCCCTTCGCCGTGCCTCAGCCACCGCGCGGCGCCTCCGCCTAGCCGCCCGCAAGATCCCTCCGCTCGGCCACCGCCCTCCGCGTCACCGTCACCTCTCGACCGAGCTCTGCCGCACGCTCCAACCGCCGTCGGATCTAGGGACGAGTCCCTTGATCTGACGGCCTTTAGATCGCCACGTCAGAGCCCCCAGACCACCAGGCTCAGCCTTCCCGAGCCTAGGCCCAAGCCTAGAGGCTTGGGCACGTCGAACCTCTCCCTCCCACCGAGCCTCTGGTTCGGAGCTCCGAGCCTCAGCCCCGGGCCGAACCACAGGCTCGGGATCTCCGAGCCTCCGCCTTGCGTCCAACCCTGCACGTGCGTCGTTGGGAAAATTGCACTCAAGCCCCCAAAAGTTCTAAAATTGCAAAAATGCCCCTGCCATGGGTAAATTACATCCGAGCCCCTCAAGTTTTTGTTAATTACAGATAAGTCCTCCCAGGGATCTCTTTGCAAGAAAAACTTTATTTTTATTTACATTTTAGTCCCCGGAATTTCATTTTAGCATATCTTTTTCATATGGACTCCGATTTTAGCGTATAATATGTTGTCTCGAAGCTAATTCTGTGCTCTATCATTTAGCATAGCCTATGAACATATCTGAGGTCATTTATTGAGAATTATTATTGAGGATATCTGTTGGCTTTTGCAGGCTTATTTTGACATATTTGTGCCACATTTCCCTTGAGAGAATTGACGATTTATTTTGCAGGGATTTGTTGGAGTTGAGATATTATTTGAGGACTTATTTTATGCAGGGGTTAAATGAAGGAGATTGAGTAGATATATTGACTTGTGGACTGCAACTTTTTGAGATTAAAATTAGAAATATTTAAAGATAAATTCATTGCAGGATTAATCTGAGATCTATTCACTCTTATTTGCATTAGGAATTAATTTGATACATCTTGCTGAATTTGATGTTATTTGATCTGTGATTTCGTTTCGAGGATATTGATTATTTTTATTTGGATTAAACATCGCTAAAAATCGCAGATCCTTGGCATAATTCTCTCTGTTTAATTTCTTTGCATCACATTCACATCATTGCATTGTATATTTTTGCAAACACACAAATTAACTGAGCATTAATTAATTATTTAATTTGATTTAAGACCACACTACTAAAAATCACTGTTCCCTGTGTTCGACCTTGGTAAACTTACCAAGTAAAAATATTCCACAACATTCAAAGCTTCTGGCATTTTGATCGACCGAAATTCGCTTCTTATACTACAATTTCACATTTTTAAAGAGGTGAATTTTGCGTTCATCAATGGCTAAGATTTTGTTGGTAAAAATCAACAACAATTAATTCAATTTAGATTAAATATATATTGATAAATCAATATAAATCAATCCCAAAATTAATTCAACAACATACGGAGATAATGGAAAGGAGAATGCCTCCTTCCATGTTTATGGAGTGGACGGTCACCCTTTCCTAATAGGAATCGGTGGCCGTCCCTTCCTCCAATATGGAAGGGGCATCTCCAATGTAATCTCCTTAGATTACATTATTCCATGTATCTCCAATTTTACAACAATAACTGTTGTAAATTATTCTACAAAAATAATTCATAATTATTTTGTGAATATTGCAATCTTGCCATTGGAAATTTGTGAATCACATTCACAACCCAAAATAAAACGTGAATTACATTTTCAATTTAATGTTCAATGTGAATCCAATTCTCATTAACATTTAACTAATAAATGTATATTACAAATAGCTCTCTCTTATATATCATAAATCACATTTATAATATATACGATTAACATGGATGTTGCTATCCACATTATTTATATCCATGATAACTAAATCACATTTAATCGTCTTGGATCTCTATTCTCATATGAATTACATTCACATTATTCACTTCTTTGATATTCAAATCACATTTAATTATCTAAGATAACTCTCCTTATAATATGAATCAAGTTCATATTATTCATGGTAATTATATCACATTTAATTATCCAATTTCTCAATGCTCGGATACATATATCAACAATGAAATTATCCTGAACTTTTTCAAAGATAATGCGCTTTCTCCGCGGATACTTGGGGATAAGGACATGGCGATTGTATTGTCCCACGTATAGTGACTTGGATATTAAGATCACAACTTAAATCCAGATCTCGGGTCTCCCATAGATGCTTGATTAAATTAAGACCACAAATCTAATCTTCTCATTGCATCTGAATCACAATCAAATCAATGTCCAACATTTGGAACAAGATTAGATTACTTCTCTACTGAGAGGAGTCACTAAATTCTAGACCCATTTTGTCACTTCCTAGGAATGGAAGCGTTATGGTTATACAATCGTTTATGATCACATCACCCTCAGGTATTCCTAATACATGTACATCCTGCATACTGGAAGACCCATAATAAACCAGAAGTATAAGATCAATTTTACACTGTCTACTTCATGGTTTTATCATTAAGTTTCTCATTTGATTATTGGGAGTCAGTATCGATCATATACTTTCCAAAATCATATATCATACCTAGGTGTTGATTATATACTTTCCAAAAGCATATATCAAACCTTACAAATTCAGTCAAGCTTCCAAAGCGAGACGACCGCGCGCTGAATTTGATTCTTCCCAATATCTCATGGGTGAGCTCATTTCTTCCGGTTCAACAATGAACATGTATGATCCATTTGAAAGATCGTATTACTCATATGTCCTTATATGCACACCAACGCACCGGTGTATAGACCTTGATTAGGTCATCAACCTATTGGTATGCCAAATGTACATACTCAGACATATAGTAACACATCTGTCTCCGGTCAGAGGATGCGTGCCTATATCGTGACAACATACGACGTAGGACTTTGGTTATCTCGATCTCGTTAAGTCAACTCTTTGACCTAACTAACCTGACACCTCCGAATCTCTATTCCTATGCAGAGGACCTGCATCAAGAGGTCGGTCAGATATCAACCTACATGAGAAAGGATTTCCATCTTTTACTCAGGCTGGAGATCATCTCTTAATAATCATTTGACGATGCCTGATGAGTCCTCAGTCTAACTCTTTAGATATTCATCCAAGCACCAGCCTCTGTGATTCAATAATTGAATTAACAGCTGTATGATCATTAAGATGGCCATGGTACATAACCCTAATTATACAAAGGGATCTATTATGCAAATTATTTATTCTTCATTTCAGATCAGAGAATGATATTCGCAATAACATTTATTGCATAATGTCTCACTGTGGGCTCGCTTGCCCAACAGAAATGTGATTACTATATTACATTTAATTTATCCCCTAATACTTTAATGTATCATTGACCTAAAAAGAAGCACTTCGTCTCGTTGCATGCCATGCAGGTTGCATCACAAACATTAACCGCTTTCTTTTATGAGATGATGACCTTGTAATTATGTTGACATTTTATTTAAATATACATATATATTATTTAGCAGCGAAAAATAGAAAGAACGGAACGTAAATTTTTTTATCTGATAAATAATAGTGAATCTTAAGCAGGAGTCGTTGTCTGTCTACTTTGAAGGTATTTTTATTGGTTATCTACTGTTTGAAGGTATTTTTATTGGTTATATATCAAGTACATGACATTAAAACACACAGATATATATAGGAAAAACTTGAATTGAGGTGGCGCCTCTTTTCAATCACTGTGCGGCAAGCCTCTTTACCCGTCCTATTGCAATCTACGTTCTCTTAAAAACCACCAACCGAGTGTCAAAAACACTAATAATCTAATAGTTTAAATTCTATTTTTGGAAACTTACTATATAATATCGGTGATGACATTTTAATGAATGAGTCGGATCCCACGTTTTTAGCGCATTAGTTATTTTCTCATTAAATTTCCATTTTTCGTAAACTGCATCTTCTCCCATTTCGACATCTTGGATTTCGAAAATTTCTCTACCTATCTTAGTACTTATTCCACTATTTCTTATCAACCACCGTGATCTTCAATGAATTTCGGTGAAAGAGCAACTTGTTCCTTTGATAGAGAAATATCCCAGGTAATTGTATTTTCTCTAGTTCTTATTCAACTATTTCTTATCAACCATCGTGATCTTCAATGAATTTCGATGAAAGATCAACTTATTCTTTTAATAGAGAAATGTCTCAGGTAATTGTATTCTATTTTTCAGATGTCATTTTTAGCATTAGTATATAAATTTATTCAGATATCTGTCGAAGATGGTGAAGTTAATGGACTTCTGGAAGGAACTGATCATAATTCGCATCAATCAGGTATTCTGAATGCCAAAGATTTTCAAAGCATCATAGTTCTTATATATTACACGATTTTACATATATACCTGTCACTTTTACGAATGATATCTCAATTTCCCTTTATCAGATAACATTTTACTTTTAAATTACATAGTATCTTAAAGTATTCCTTATTTTACAATAAACAAACATCATGTTTTCTTAAATCCATTTTTTTCGAATGAACTCTATATTTTTACTTTAACAGAACTTATATTACAATCAAGATCCATATGTTACAATATAGTACCATATTTTTATGTAACTACTAATGAACTTATATTTTAATCAATTTCCATATTTAACTTATACATATTTTACTCTAACAGAACTTATATTACTATCAATATCCATATTTTACAATCACAAACCATATTTTACAATATTATGCCACAACTTACAATATAGCTTATTTTTTAAAATTACTACCTGGTTCTGATTACACAATCAATGAATCTGTCAATGTTCATACACCTCATGTATGCCAAACTCTTGTATCTATTCAAGATGCGTAAATACTTTAACCTGATTTTCTATATCACTTATTTTTCATATCTTTACAATTTAATATATATTCACTACAATTTTTGAATGATCTATATATTTTACTTTATCATAACTTATTTAACAATCATGAACCATATTTTACAATATAGAAACACATTTTACAATATATATATATATATCATTATTTACGATAAACATATAGTTTTAAGTTTATTCCTCTCTGGTTAGGTTGCATTTTGATATAACATCTTTTTTATATAATATAGGGTTTTCATTTTTATTAATTAGTTTCTAATACATCTCAAATTTTAAAATTACCACCAGGTTGCGATAACACAATCAATGAAACTGTCAATGTTCTTACACCTCATATAGGCCAAACTTTGGATCTATTCAAGATGCGTATAAATTTTACGAGACATATGCAACAGAAATTGGATTTAATGTTAGGAAAGAAAGCTCCAGGGTTGGTAAAGATAAGCTTTTCTAAGGAAAGAATGATTATCTTCAAATCCTTTATTTGCTGGAAAGAGGGATTTTCTAAAACCGCAAACAAAACATTGATCAATGACAATGCAAGAAGTGATGACAGCGATGATTGCATTTTTTACAAGGAGGAGCACCGCGTTGGATTACCTTGGACTGGATGCAAAGCTTTCATGTCAGTTTCCTCTAGGTCTGATCTCAAGGATTGGATTGTTTCTCAATTTGAACCAGGACACAATCGCAATCTCGTCTCTCTATATAAACGTAGATACCTCAGACCAAATAGACCTTTTTTAAAAGCCGCAAAAATGCTAGTGAAGTCAATGAATGATGTGAACATACATGTATCCAAACAGTCAACATTCATACACATGTCCAACGGTCAAGTTGGTAGTTTTGTTAGAGATATTTACAACTTAAATCGAAAAGAAAAAAACAACGTATTGGGATGGATGTTCACCTACTAATTGAGAATTTTGAAAGTTGTAAGGTCACTACTCCGGATTTTTACTATGCTTACACAACTGATGATGATAACATGCTTACACACTGTATATGGATTGATAGTGCCTCTATTGAAGATTACAAATTATTCGGTGATACAATATCATTCGACACAACATATAGGACCAATGAATACAATCTGGTTTTTGGATCTTTTTGTGGGGTTAATCATCATGGTTATACAATATTTTTTGGAAATTCATTCATGAGTAGAGAGGCAACCGAGTCATTCTCGTGGTTATTTGAGAGATTTTTTAAGTAATGAGGAAACATTCAATTTCTTTAATCACAGACGAAGACCCGGCAATTTGTGCAGCTGTTAGGAATTGTTTTCCACATACTGTTCATAAATTCTGCATTTGGCATATAATGGCTAAGCTTAAAAGTAAGCTTGGAAAGATTAAAAACATAAATGAAGTCCTTTCAGCATTATCCATAGTTGTATGGAAAAGTATAACTATAAGTGAATTTGAGCAAAACTAGTGCAAGATTATTGATAAATATGATTTATCATCAAATGTATGGTTGAATGAGAAATATAGCATCAGATATAAATGGATTAGTTTATATTTTAAGGATTTTTTGGGCTGGATAACGCAGTACATAGATTAGTAAAAGTATGAATGCCTTCTTACAACAGAACTCTTTGTTGGAATTTGTGTGTAGATTTCAAAGCGCAATTCAACGATGTAGAGAAAGAGAGAATGACATGGATAACATTGGTGAAGTATACACTCCAAAAACAAATTTCAAATGGAAGATGGAGGAACAGATGGTTCGTGTTTACACTAAGTTCATATTTTACAAATTTCGATTTGAACTGAATGAAGTAAAGGACTTGAATGTTCGAATTCAGTCGAACTCTTTGGATTACAGTCAATATTTTGTGTCATATATTAGGAAACCCGAAGAAGAATTATGTGTTTCTTCGTCTATGCCAAGCAGATTTCTTTCTTATGAATGCAAGAATATGCAATTCTTTGTATATCAATGAAGGCACATACTTGCAGTATTGAAAATACAGAATGTGGAGCTTCTGAATCATGAATATATATTGAAAAGGTGGACAAGAAACATTAAAAAATCAGGAAACAATCCTATTTATGTGCAAGTTGCACATCAAGAAAGGTCGTCACAGCTGAATCAGCTTTGTTCCATATTATTTCAGCTTCAGTGGATCAGGATGATGACATATTCTTATTTGATAAAGAAAAATTAAGTGATTCATGCTGCAATATTGATCTTATGATAAGTAACAAACAATCTTCCAGCTTTACAACCATGAATACTTCAAATGATCCAGATCTCATTATTGAACCATGCGTTAAAGAACCAAACGTTGAGAGAACAAAAAGAAGTGGTCGTGGTGGTAGACTCAAGGGTGTTGACAATCGTATTAGATCTGAATCTGAGTTGAGAAGAAATAGAGGTCGACAATGCAAATCTTGCCTCAAATACAATATTGGGACGATTCCAGAAACTGTCCTAATAACAACTCTACGATACATGGTAAGTTTTTAACATTCTTTATTGATTGATTATTGGTATCAGTTCATTAATCTTTTTCTCACTTACGAAGGCAATGACGGTCCGACAACAGCATAAAGGTCTGAAATACTTTTTGTGTAAGATTTTACGTTTTTTTCCTTTTCATGTAAGATTTTGTTCCTTATATATAACTCAGTTAAATGTTGCTTATTATATTCTTATTAATATTCAATTTTTATGTAGGTTTGCATCTTACGGATAGGTTTGCGGCGTCATTAGAGCTTGCTCGTTTATCTACTTTTCAGTCCTTGTTTTTGATATTTTCTGTATTTTTGTTGCTAGTTATACTTTGTTCAGTTATTATAGATTACAAATACTGTGTAATTTTTCTTGGTAAGTTCAGAACTTTGCTATTGTGAACTCGTAACATACAAGAAGACATTTCAGTGCTTTTTGTAATGTGAATGTTTAACGTACAACATGAAATTTCAGTCTTATAAGTTCAGTCACTTTTTTTGAATCTATATGTCATTCTTTTTTTACTACCTCCTTAATGATTCGGTAATTTGAATATGTAACATACAAGAAGCCCTTTCAGTGATTTATTAGGGCTTTATTTTAATTATACATACATTTCGTTAATATATATGCATTTTACCATAACACCAATCATTACACGTACAACCTATATCAATATACAAGATGACCTTTCATCGATTGGGTAATGTGAATGCGTAAAGTACATGAAGATCGTTCAGTATCACATTACAATTATTTTACTAACCTAGATATGCAATAATTTAAATATTTTTACAATATTTTACAACTATATGCAATATTTTACAAAATATAGAAATATTTCGATACTACATGTATAAATATTTCGTAACAACAATCCTAACACATATAGTCTATATTAACATACAAGATGACCTCTTAACGCATTTGCAATATGAATCATTAACTTACAAGAAGACCTTTCTTTATAACATTACATTTATTTTACTATCATATCTATATATTTTACAATTCTATGCAATAATTTACACTTTGTAGCAATATTTTATAACTATATACAGTATTTTACCAAATATACATATATGTCGCCAATTCATCTGTTAAAATTTTCATTAACAACAATTTTTACCCATACAATCTATATTAACATTCAAGAATACCTTTCGGCGATTTGCTAATATGAATACTTATTGTACAAGATCTAGGTAATATGAATTCTTATTGTATATTAATTGTCATATTACTTTTATTTTAAAGTCGAGCTATACCGTTTACACATCTATGCAATATTTTAGACATATATGCAATAATTTACATATATGTGTATTGATTTACATATTTATACAATATTTTAAAACTCTTTACTACCTTTTACATCACATACATACATTTTCGACCATCAAAATGCATAGTTTGTCTGCTTGTCAAACATATAAATATTCAGTACCACATCAAAAGCATTTAAATTTGTTTAAGAAAATGCGGGCCTTTGACATAATTATAACATAGGATAATCATGCACTTCAAAGTAAGTGTTTCGTTTTAAAGAAGAAGTTTTAAACAGAAATTCTAGTAACAAACATATTTAAGTCCTTGCAAAGTGAATCATTAATGTACAAGAAGACCTTTCATTGTCATATTACATTTATTTTACTATCATAACTTTACATTTTACAATTCTATACAATAATTTACACTTTGTAGCAATGTTTTACAACTATATATAATATTTTACCAATTATACGTATATTTCGACATTACATATGTTAAAGTTTTCGTTAGCAACAATCTTTACCCATACAACCTATATTAACATTGAAGAATACCTTTCAGCGCTTTGGTAATATGAATCCTTGTTGTACAAGATCTAGGTAATATGAATTCTTATTGTTTATTAAGTGTCATATTACTTTTATTTTAAAGTCGAGCTATACAGTTTATACATCTATGCAATATATATTATACATCTATGCAATAGTTTACACATCGGTGTAATGATTTACACATTTATGCAATATTTTAAAACTATTTACAACCTTTTACATCACATTCATACATTTTCGACCATCAAAATGCATACTTTATCTGCCTGTCAAACATGTAAATATTCAGTACCACATCAAAAGCTTTTAAATTTGTTTAAGAAACCATGGGCCATTGGCATAACTATAACATAGGATAATCATGCACTTCAAAGTAAGTGTTTCGATTTAAAGAAGAAGTTTGAAACAGAAATTCTAGTAGCATAACATGTTTAAGTCCTTGCAACAATAGATAGATCCAATTTAAACTGCAGAAAAGCTATGGTGAGTTTATATTCTGTCCGTCATGTTTCATCACTGTGTCGTTGAGTTCTCAATGTGACCGCATGTTAACAATGTTGAAGCTATTTCAGTTCTAAATCCGTCAATGTCTTCGTACTTGAAATCCAACGCCCTCCCTTCGCATAGGTACTCCATCATTTTCATGACATAAACACCACAGTCAAGACTTTGCGATAGTTGCTGCAGGCAATCTGTCACATATATGATTTCCCATACTGCAAGGTATTCGTCTGGCAAACTGTCCATGAAATACTCAGAAATCCAACCATGCTGAAATGTAAATCAAACATAAAAATATAACCATTGAAATAAATTATTTAATAACATTTAAAAGTTTGTTTATCTCATACCCATTTCAATATATCATTCTTATGAAATCTTGTTCTTTCATACATTTGTATGAAAGGGACTTTCTTGTCATAAAAACAGTGACAAGAAGATGCCAATGGTTTCTTGTATGAATAACTGTGAAAATCTTCTCCAGCTCTGGTATATATATTCCTTCTTCATATAGTTCTTCGAGTTTATCAAATTCGTATTCAGTAGCATTAACCACAAGATTGACAAAATATTGCTGAAAATATAATTAAAGATACATATTATGATACTTAATGTTATGTTTTTTAAATCAATATCAGTTTATAGAAACTCATCATTTGGAATATTGGAGTGAAGAGATACAAAACATGATCCATCTTTGGTGCAATATTTATGTAACAGCACGTCCATAAATATGTCTATTATCTGTAATGTCAAAAATACTTGATTCGTAAATAAATTTAAAAAAGTAATTAATATACATTTACGTACAGAATCTTTAGTCATTCTTTCAAACAAAAAATTGTGGATCTCTCTCCCTTTACAACTCCGATTCCCCGGAGTAAAGTATGTTGAATTCAATCTGAATAAAGTTTTTTTAATACTATTTTCCTTTTACAGTAAAAAATATGTAACTTTAACTGTTGAAATTAGATAAAAATTCTTACTTGTCGGCAGGATCTCGTAGAAATTCTTGAATTGTTTTTTTCGTTTGTTCCGATACTCTCTCGTAACCAATGAAATCAATCATGAGATCGCATAGGTACTGATTCTCATTCAATCAATTAAAAACAATGTTAGAAAAATTCACTATTATAAACATACAGATTCTCGAAAGCTTTTTGTGCCATAGTAAAAATTAATATTCTATTTATCATGCATATAATGAATATAAAATAAGTTCTAATATAATTTTTGCCTTACCTCACTTGTTCTATCATCCACGGGTGATTCCTTTCTCTTCTCTGCACAAAGATTGTAATATTTGAGCGTAGTTTTTGCTTCTTGTTCCTCCTTGCCTTGCTTCATAGAATCCTCTAAAGCTTTTTTAGCTTCTCTTCTCGCTTTCAATCTTTTAATTATAGAACTTTGCTACACTGTGACTTTATCTTTTTTCCTTTTCCTTGTTGCAATTTCTGGTTGCACATTTTCTGAATGTGCATTGTCATCAATGTTCAAATCAAATGAAGACATGTCAGTGTTCATAGCTGATCCTTTATTACTTGTATCTTGGGATTTTTCGATTGTATGTTCATTACAGATTTCTGAAATTAAAATTTCAAACCTTTCACCAAAATCTGTGTCATTATCTTCTAAATATCCTTTTATATCAGCTCCCTTGCATGTCGGTTCATACATGTCTCCACGATGGTTATCAATGTTACATTCAACAACACTTTCATTTTTTTTCTGATGTATCTACTGCTTGGAAATCATTTTTTTCAACATTTATGTTCTCATGAACATGAAATGTTTTTAATTTTTCATACAGCTTCAGATTCTCAAATTTCAATTTATCAATCTCATCCTTTAATTCAGAAGTCTTTCTTATGTGTTCTGCATCCTTTTTTCTATAGTTTTCGCTCATACTTTAATTTTTTCCCTTCAACTCTTCTATCTCAAAGGCAAATGCTTCACACATACATTTTTTGGTATTTTTTGTTAGGACGTCTTGAGGTGGAACACTAACAACAGATTTTTTGACACTCAATTCATCTATCTTGTGCCTTCCCTTCCTTGTCGAGATATCTTGTGGTATTGGGATGGGGTTCATTATCACAATCTGTGGTCTCCTCACTGTAAAACCATACATGATAAATTTCTCGAATGGAAAAACATATTCGTCTGCTTCTATCTTAACTATTTCATTCTTTTGTAGTTGCAAAGCATGCAATATCTACATAAAGAAAAGGACATAGTCTTTAAACTATTGAAATTATTAAACATACAGTCTATCATATTTCATATTAACATTACTTACATGTTCACTGCTGATCGAAACCAAGGATCTGGAAACCTCTTTTATTGGACCAGCCCACTTTTTAATCCGTGATCTCAGATCTCTGCTCACCACAAGATCTTTGCAGCAGTACTCCATCATCTATACCTGATCCAGATGTTGTATTAGTAATTGTTATTATTGATCATATCAATAAAAATTATTATAAAAAAACTCATGTATAAACATGCAACACATCCTATAAGGTAACCTAGTGTTATCCTTGATGAACCAGCTCTTCTCTTTTGAACTCTACTCACTACGTCATCCATGTTGAATAATATCATTCTTGCAACAGCGCCATACCAGTTAAAGAATCGTGTATCTTTAAGGGATTCTACGTAGTGCAATAAGTCTTTTGGAAAAGAATAAGAATTGTCAGAAAAAAGGAATGTGACAAACATCAAAAGTATCAAACATGTTACATAGATAGAGATTGAGTTGTCATCATCCTTATTATAATAATCTTCTAGAATGTTGATCAACTTCTTTCTATTGAAAATCATTCCTTCTTCAAACAGTTCATGCGAAATGAATGATTTCAACTGCAGATGTCTACCCCTAACTGTGATCGAGAAACCAGAGCCAGGTAGGCCCAAGATTGCTCCCACCTCTTCATCACTGAAACTCACAACCTTATTTCCAAATCTGAAATTTCTCCTACCTTGGAATTGTTCAACTAGCCATTGAAGATTTTTTCATTGGATTTCAACATGTTTAATGTTGACTAGCTTACCAAATGCAGTCTTTGTCAAAAGTATTTGTTGTTTGGGCATTGGTCTATGGTTATCAATGAAATGCACAAAGTGTTCAATGTAACATCTGTGCTGTACATAGCCTTTGCCTGTAAGCAGAGACATAAAAAAAACATTTCCGCATATGATTTTGGTGCTTGCAATGTGTTGCGAATCGCAGAAGCAAACACGCACAAACATGATCAAACAAGCAAGACGCAAACACAAGGATTTACAAGGTTCACCCGTAAATTGGCTACGTCCTTGGGCGGCGACGATCGGTTTCACTATATGAAGAAAAATATAATACAGAGGGTATTGAGAAGGTACATATATGGGATGAGAAACATGATCAGAATGATGATTGCAGTATCTGATGGCTCTAGGGACGTTTTTATGCTGCAACAGAAGAATACCATCTGTATTCATCAATCCATCCCAACAACTCTCACCCAATCAGAAGACAGGACACGGATCAGACATGTCAGCAATCCTGGCCCAACATCTCTCAGCCAATCAGAAGGTAGGACACAGATCAGACTTGTCAGCAATCCTGACCCAATAGCTCTCAGCCAATCAGAAGGCAGGACACAGATCAGACATGTCAGCAATCCTGACCCAACAGCTCTCAGCCAACCAGAAGTCATGATACATATCAACCACATCAGCAACCCAATAAGTGGTTAGGATTCAAGTCAAATTAACAATCTCCACCTTGAATTGAATCCTCATATAGTAGAATGAACCACTACTATTACTCCACCATGAGTTGAATTCTCCACTAGCAGAATTAACTACTGCTAGAATCCACCGAAGTTGAATTCTCATATAGCAGAATCAACCACTACTATAATTCACCACTTGAAATTCAGATAACATGAATCAAGGAATTATAAACAATATTCACCTTGAAATTTCTCCTCAGAGAAGCTTTGCCAAGCTTCATCGTGTCGGCGCCAGCCCCTCATTGGGACTACTGCCAACTGTTGATATTGAGCAAGTCCAAAAAATGCTTGAACTTACTCCCAGGAACTGTAGACCCTTGCAAGACATATAAGGTCTTCTGCTTGTTGCCCTTGATGACAACAACCCCAGCTTTGGCAACCTGCATGACTCCACCTTCAGCGTTATACCCGTATCCTTTAGAGTGCAAGACTCCAAGGGATATCAGGTTCTTCCTCAAATCAGGAAAATGTCATACTTCTGTCACAGTCCTCACGACTCCATCATGCATCTTGATCTTCATAGAGCTGATCCCTACAATCTTGCACGTTGTATTACTCCTTGTGATGACGTTTCCACCATCTATCTTCTCGTAGGCGCAGAACCAATCTTCATTAAGAGTCATATGGGAGGAACAACCTGAATCAATAATCCATGTGTTATCCGTCGTCTTCTGATCCGTGACGGTGAGAACGAAATCATCTTCAGAATCTCTGCCACTTTGAGCCACTGCAGCAATTGTGGCCTTCTTTGGGCAGTCTTTCTTCCAATGTCCGGGTTCCATGTAGTAATTGCAGATGTCCGTAGCATTGTAATTCTTGGACCTCTACTTTCCATTCTTTGTGTAGTCAGAACCGGTACGACTCGTCTCATGAGTCATAACCAAACCTGCAGCATTAGAGTCTTCCATCCCAATAGCCATATGTCGAAGTTCACGCGTATGCAGACTCGCGCGAACTTCCTCTAAGGTTATGGATTCTCTTCCTACAATGAATGATTGAACAAAATTCTCAAATGATAATGGAAGAGAAACTAATAAATTAATGCAATATCCTCATCTTCAATCTTAACATCTACGTTTCTTAAATCCATCAATAATATATTTAAGCGATCTAGATGTTCTTTAAGAGATACCTTCATGCATGCGGAGAGAGAACAGACATTGCTTCAAGAGCAACTTGTTGGTCAAAGACTTCATCATGTATAGACTTTCCAGTCTCAACCACATACCGGCCGCGGAATCCTCATCAGCAACCTCCGTGATAATCTCGTCCGCCAAACATAGCATGATCATCGAGTGCGCCTTCTCTTCCTGCACCATCAACTCGGACGATTCGAGTGCCTTCACCCGCTCTTGATATAACGGTGCCCAGATGCCCTGCTGCTTCAGAAGGGCACGTATCTTGATCTGCCATAGACTTTCCAGTCTCAACCATAGACCGGCCGCAGAATCCTCATCAGCAACCTCTGCGATAATCTCGTCCGCCAAACATAGCATGATCGTCGAGTGCGCCTTCTCTTCCTACACCATCAACTCGGACGGTTCGAGTGCCTTCACCTGCTCTTGATCTAACGGTGCCCAGATGCCCTGCTGCTTCAGAAGGGCGCGTATCTTGATCTGTCATAGACTGAATCCATTCTTCCCTGTGAACTTCTCGATCTTCAGATTGTGTGACGCCATCTTACTGGATGATCCTGACGGAACTTGAAGCTCTGATAACAGTTTATTGTGAATCGCGGAAGCAAACACGCACAAACATGATCAAACAAGCAAGACGCAAACACAAGGATTTACAAGGTTCACCCGTAAATTGGCTACGTCCTTGGGCGGCGACGATCGGTTTCACTATATGAAGAAAAATATAATACAAAGGGTACTGAGAAGGTACATATATGGGATGAGAAACATGATCAGAATGAGGATTGCAATATCTGATGGCTCTAGGGCCGTTTTTATGCTGCAACAGAAGAATACCACCTGTATTCATCAATCCATCCCAACAACCCTCACCCAATCAGAAGTCAGGACACATATCAGACATGTCAGCAATCGTGGCCCAATAGCTCTCAGCCAATCAGAAGGTAGGACACAGATCAGACTTGTCAGCAATCCTGGCCCAACAGCTCTCAACCAATCAGAAGGTAGGACACAGATCAGACATGTCAACAATCCTGACCCAACAGCTTTCAGCCAACCAGAAGTTAGGATACAAATCAACCACATCAGCACCCCCAATGAGTGGTTAGGATTCAAGTCAAATTAATACAATGAATCATGAATAACTACCTTTAAAATAAATAAGTATTTTATATTAAAGAAGCAATAATTTGCATACTCCCAAAATCGTCTTCACCCTTTACAGTTCCTTTTCATCGGATACCTCTTTTGTTTTGATAACTGGAAGGTCTGTTCCTTCGGTTCATTTCAATTAGGAGAACTATAATTTAAAAAAACACTATTAAATACTTCTAATTACTTTTGAAATTTTACTTACTTCTGAAATTTGGTTTCTGACGATGGTCCTGGAGTTCTAAACATGTACCGTCACTATCCTGGTCAGAATCATCTTCTTGTTTCCATCTGGTTTCCTCCAAGCATGACTGCATCTCTTCCATCGTCGCCGGCTGTCACTCTACCTCCTTAGTAGATACTTTTGTGAATGCAGCCTCTCTCCTTAATCATTCGCTTAGAAGATCTCCTTCTTCATCGTCGTCGCCGATATGCGATCCCTTTCTTCTCGATCTATATCAAATTAGGTATTCTTTAATATTATTAAAAGAATATGTTTCCTATTTCTACCTTCCTAATATTGTAGTTGATCTTTTTTAAAAATCTCGCTTTTTAGGTTGTCGAGAAGTTCGTAATCATTTTTAAAAAGTAAGTGGTTGTTTCGGTTTTTACTAAATATAGAAAGAATTTAAAATTTAAAATTACAAATTAATTATATATTAATGAATGACATATTAATTTTTTGGTAATTAATTCTTACTCAAAAACATCAATTGCATTTTAGTTCATTCCGGTTGAATCATTGTTAGCTATATTCTCCATTTCAAAGGCAATACTACGTAATCGTACTCATCAGTATGTCTTACCAGGTTTGCTTTTTTAAGATCAATCATAGTATATGTTTTTTTCTTCCTATTATCTGTGCTTTCAAATTCCTATCTTTGATTTCATCAATATTTCTTCATTTTTTTGCTATCCCATAGCTATATTTGCTGTCAGATTTTGATTTATCGAATGTTTCTTGTGTATGCTTCCTGGTATACACAAACCAAACTTCACGGCATATGCATTCAGAATCTTCAGTTATTTTTTATTTCATATATAAAATCATTATTATAATTTTTTTATTAGGTAAAATAATTTCTTTATATACATTATATTGGTTATATTTTTTAGAAATTCTTAAAAAATATTATATGAAAAATTCTAAATGCAAAATAAGATAAGAAAGTATATTTAATAAATATCAGCATAAGCATTTTTAAATCATATTTTTTGTCATTTTATATATATTAATACATCTACAAATGAAAAAGATGAATTCCAAGTAAACCTAATTTCCCTGATTTATATCTAGATAATAACTCACAGAATGTAAAATTTCTAAATGCAAAATAAGATAAGAAAGTATATTTAATAAATATCAGCATAAGCATTTTTAAATCATATTTTTTGTCATTATATATATATATATTAATACATCTATAAATGAAAAAGATGAATTCCAAGTAAACCTAATTTCCCTGATCTATATCTAGATAATAACTAACAGAATGTAAAATAAATACACTTTATGTATAATACTAAAATAATATGCAAAATAGATGTAATTTTTTAACACAAGCAACTAGTATAATAACAACGTTTCGGTAAAATGAATTCGCTTTCTGTAAAATAAATTATTTAGTTGTATTATATAGAGAACGATTGTAAAACTAACAAACTTCCTAAATCATTGAAAATGAATACATCAATTGTAGACATAACATACATATCGACAAGAGAATAAGCAATTAGTAAAATATATTCTGTTGTTGTAAAATACATTCTATTTACGTAAAATATGATCATTTGTTGTAAAATAATATACAAATTGTTATTACAAAAGTACAAAATGTTATAATATCTTCGTAAAATACAATCCATTTTTGTAAAATTGTTTGCTTATGTAAAATACACACACACACACACACACATATATATAGTGTATTTTTTCTATTCATATATCGATTTATTTCAAATTTGAGATTTCAATAAAACGTAAATCAATTGGAATGCACACTTTTTATTTTGTTTAACAAATCGAAAACATTTAGTAATTTAGAATTAACAAATGTAAATTACTGTGATATTGTGTATAATATCAATACTTTATATAAAATTTTGTCAATATTCAGCAGAAATATTGTTCTCCTGAATCCAATTGAATGTAAAATGTACATCACATATATGTAAAATATGTTATTCTTTCATATTATATTTTTTAACAATGTAAAATTAAGTACCTAATTTTTTAAAAAGTTGATGATAGATGTATAATTACATTCAAATTTATGTAAAGGTTTCTTCCACTTAGATTTTAATTTTATGTAAATCTATTGTAATATGACTATTTTTAGAAGGATCAATGACGTATTGCTTTCTAAATATATCATTTATTTAATGCACCCCTTTATTAGGAAGGTTAGTTTTAAACAAAACCACTAGGTGGTTTTCATCTCATCCGTTCATCTTACATTCGACAACTTAACCAATGAAAGGTGCCACCTTAATTCAAGTGCACCATAAATATATATATATATATATATATATATATATATATATATATATGGGTAAAATGGGGCTGCCCCCTGGGAGTAGCCAACTTGGCTACTCCCACCCCTATTTTTCCCTCATTTTTTTATTTTTTTGGAAAATAAAAATTTGTATATTCATCATTATATCCCTCTCACATTCTATTAAAATTTCGTCAGAAACAGAGACTCCTACGGCCTCCATCCAAACATGGTCGATTTAAAAAATCCTGCGACCGTTAAAAAAATGACGCGTGGATGGAGGGTTTAGGAGTCTCTGTTTCTGATGAAATTTTAATAGAATGTGAGAGGGATATAATGATGAATATACAAATTTTTATTTTCCAAAAAAATAAAAAAATGAGGGAAAAATAAGGGTGGGAGTAACCAAGTTGGCTACTCCCTAGGGGCAGCCCCATTTTACCCTCTCTCTCTCTCTCTCTCTCTCTATATATATATATATATATATATATATATATATATATATATATATATATATATATATATGGAAAATGGGGCTACCCCCTAGGGGCAGCCAACATGGCTGCCCCCACCCCATTTTTCACAATTTTTCTTATTTTTTGGGAAAATATCATCATGTATATTCATCCCTATATCCCTCCTATAAGCCATTCGAATTTCGTCAGAAACAGAGACTCCTACGGCCTCCATCTAGACGTCATTTTTTTAACGGTCGCATGATTTTTTAAATCGACCCTGTCTGGATAGAGGCCGTAGGAGTCTCTATTTCTGACGAAATTCGAATGGCATGTAAGAGGGATATAGGGATGAATATACATGACGATATTTTTCAAAAAAATAAAAAAATTCGCCAAAAAATGGGACGGGGCAGCCATGTTGGCTGCCCCCAAGGGCAGCCCCATCAACCCCATACAGAGAATTAAACCATGTGGAACCACCTAAAATTTACAAGGGAAAAAAGAAGAAGAAACGATGGACTTCTTCTTGTCCACCATTAAACATAGCATTAAATGAACAAAAGCTTTATTGGAGCATATGCCCCTTTAACGTGCCCTTTGGAGTACGTTTTGACAATCAAAGTCAAGGTAGCTCCAATTTCAAACTAGAATTTATTATTAGATCAATGGCTTCCGATTTCCTCTATATAAGGCCTTGCTATTCTCACCTTCGTCAATATCTTCCACAAAGCAGTGCCCACCTGAGCACCTCACCCATAATGGCGACCAGCACGCGATGTCGTCGAATGGCAATCTTCGTGGTGTTGATGGCAGTGTCGATGTTCTCATCGGCATCGTCTCAGACCTCACCTCCGCCGCCTCCTTCGTTGGGCACTTGCATCCTCGATTGCGTGACCACAGAGTTGATTGCAGGATCGCCTGCTTCGTCAATGTTGTGTGCTTTACTACATGCGATAATGCATGCTTTACACGCATGAACAAATGCATATTTCCACATCCATCTCCACCCCCATCCCTTCGTCCTCCATCGCCATCTCCGCCTTCACGACCCTCATCTCCACCCCCACCATCTGGAGTTGGACGTGCCAATACACTTGCAACATGGGGAGCTGCTTGAGGCATACTAAATTTCGTCTTGACCAACAACTGCGTCGCTGCATGCGTCTCATGCGTCAGCAGGTGCCTCTGACTGTAACTCTCTGTGCCGCCAACATATATGTACCCCCATACTAAATAAGGAAGATGGATAATATGTGCTATGCTTCTCGATAAATGCTGCCATGTACGGATACGTGCTTGTTTAGTTTTGGACAATGTTTTTGAAATCCAACCGGACATCGATCTAGAGATCTTATCGAAATGATCAGATCACACTGAACCATGTAATCAAACCGATTCAACCAAGTGATAACTTAGTCATTATTTTAAAACCAGACTAAATCAGTTCGGTGAGAAAAAAGTGGTTGAACCGGGTAATCAAATCGAAATGAAACAAAATGTATTTAAAATATACACTTAAATATACTTGAAATAGAAATAAAATACATAGACAATGTATATATTTCACACTATATATAACATATTTGTTCGTATGCATCATCAAATGTCATACATATCATATATATGTATTATTTAGACTAAATACCTTATAACATAATGGTATTTTAATTATATTTAAAATCCATTACATACGAAAAGTTGTGCTAGAGTAATTAGTTAGGAGTTTGAAAAGATAACCAAAGGTCATTGATTCAACTCTCAATACTAGCATTAGTTTTAAATAAATTAAAAATTAAATACGGTTCAACTTCAGTTGAACCTGTTTAAATCAAGTAATTAAAATTTGAATATTCGACTCGAATTGCAAGAACTGGTTAATCGGACCGGTCCAAGCCCGGTTCACCGGTGTGAACAGTTGGTCCGATCTAGTTTTCAAAATTGGTTTTGGATGCATACTTGCATGTATGGTGTGATGTGGATATTATCGACATTCTCTTTACAAGAACTCTAGGTCAGGATTCATCCACCTATGCATAGGTTGAATTGACAGGTTAATTAAAATTTGAACATTTTAACCGAACCGACAAGAACCTGTTAATTGGATCGGTCCATGCCCGGTTCACCTATCAGACCGGTCGAACCGACCGATCCAGTCCAGTTTTCAGAACATTGGTTTTGGATGCGAGACGAGCCGCTGAATACGATAAATAATTCGAGCACATTGTAGTACGCGTACTTAACGAATCAGTCAGTATCGAGAGAAGATCTCCGTGAAGAGTGTCTAGGCTTAGTTTATATCCCGGGCAAGTCCGGGGTCGAACACAGGGAGGCAAAGGAACAACTTGGGTTTAATTTGAAAACTTCGGTCTAGATTTCCAAGCGGTTATTTTTTTTTATATTTTTTAATGCAAAAACAAATGCAAATGCAAATGCAAATGCAAATGCGACTGAATTAATACATTAAGAAAGCATACAACTTAGCCAAATTAATTTGAATAGAAAATAAGTCCAATTTAGCCAAGTTATAATTTTCCTATAATGCTAATCTAGTGATGAATGCAAGACACTTTTTTTTGGAATTTCATGCTTTAAAATGTAACAATTAAAAATGCACACTTTTTATGGGGTTTTTTTTCGTTATTTCTCACACAAACAGTGAGCAAAAATCATGAAAAATTTACTAGAATGAAAACATGATGTAAGGAAGCTACATTAATATTTTTGGAATTTTTTGACAAAATATGATTTTTTATGGATTTTTTTAGTGAAAACAGAGTGACAGTGAGTAATTAATTCATAATAAATCCATAATAACAAGTTAATCAGAGAATGAATTATCTCAAATAGATATTTTCATATGAAATCTAAGAGACTTGAATTTTGTGAAAAGAATGTATGTAGATTTAATTAAAAATCAAATACGAAAATCACTCTATGATTTATTTCAGATACAGGACAACTCCACTTTGGACGAAATTTGGACATTATCTCAATCACTTATCAAGGCATCGTGACTAATTTTTATGCAATTTTTAGAGCAACTATGTGACATATATATATATATATATAAGAGTCCAGAATGGGTAAAATATGAAGAATTTCAGTTAAATATTTTTAATTAATTACCCATAACTCACAAAAATACAAATAAATATGAAAATGGTAGGTAATTAGTTGCTCAACATCATGTTATTTTTCATTGAATAAAAAGGTACAATACAAACGTACAAATGAATAGTCAAACACAGGGGTATCCGTGCAAAACATGAATAAACTTAAACAGAACAAAATAATTACAGGGACTGATGTGTAATTGTAAAAACTTCAGAAGAAAATAGTGCAATTTTCACAAAATAAAAAAAACACAAAACCTTTCTTCTTCTTCACGACGGGGAAGAACCCAACAATGAGGACGGCGACGGAGGCGACCCCGCACGCGGCCGTGAGGGCGACGAGGAGAGAGGGGTGGCGGGTGGCGCGTCGCACCTTGGAGCGCCGGCGGGAGGGGCGACGGGCGGCTGGGAGGTGACGGAGCGCGGAGGATGGCGCCTTGGCAGAGGAGGCGCCGCCGCCCCTGGGGGCGATGGCAGGTGCGGTGGATGTGCGCGGGTGGCCTCGCAGTGGAGGGTCGATGGCAGGCGCGGCCCGCGGCCTTGGCGGTTCCGGGGAGGAAGGGGGGTGGGGCGGCGGCGCGGGAGCTGAATGAGGATGAAATGAGAGGTTATTAAAGTGGTTAGAGGATGAGAGGTTATTAAAATAAGGAGGATGAGATGTATATAAAGAGGATGAAATGAGAGGTTATGAAAGTGGTGGGAGGTTATATTATTAATGGAGTTGAATGAGAGGTTTAAGAAATGGTGGGGTTGAATGGAGGTTGGTGGTAGAATGGAGTTGAATGGTGATTATTGTAGAGAATGGAGATTAAATAATAAAAAAATAAAATGAAATAAAGTAGGCTACTTTAAATACAACAAAAATATAAAGAAGGAAAAATAGTGGAGAATTTACAAAGGAATACATACAACATTTACATTTTTTGTTTGCTTTTCTAATATATATATTTTTTGTCTTTTTAAGAAGAGATATTTACAACGGAAAAATATAATAAAATACTATAATTAAAATACAACACAACAATGGTTTTTTTGGATTTTTAAGTAATTAAGAAAGATAAAATAAAAATGAGGAAGGAATGAATATATACATAATATACAATGTACATCTAGGTCTCAAAATCCAACTTTTGCAAATGAGCTCCGATTCTAATGAAACCACTTCCGTTGGATAGATAATTTTCTAACTTGAACTTTAAAAGTAAGTTTGGTGAATTCAGAGTTCATACGAAGCGGGAATTTAGCTTGCAAGTTGGTCTTTACGACTTTTTCCTTTTGGGATCTAGGAGCATTTATTTGAGTTAAAACGTGTTTTATATTTTTATATTTTTATATTTTTATATACATTTTTATAAACAAGTTGGAGAAAGAATTAGCCAAAAAGGAGGTGAAATGAAATTATTAAAAATACATGAAGTTTTGGGTTATTTACATGTATAAAACTCCTTTATTTTTGCGGCTTTTTATGGGTAATTTATTTTGTACAATCTAATATACAATAATTAGTGTGTTTTATTTATAAGAGTCATTTTGTTAATTTATTGATTTTATGTATATTTATTTGGGATTTTACTCATGGATTTTGCTAAGATCAAGATATTGAGATGATGAATCGTGGATTCATCAATGCACACTTGCGTGTATGGCGTGATGTGGATATTATCGACATTCTCTGCATAAGAACTCTAGGTAAGGATTCATTCACCTAGGCATCATTCCGATGTGTAGTTAGACCGTTATTATTAGATATGCAAACAGATAAAAGATATATCAGTATCTGATCCACCACCATATCTATTTTATACATATTTTGACATCTGTATCCGTATCCGTTTTAAAATGATACGGGTACGGATATCACTTTGATATCTACAAAACATCTATATATGTATATACATTTTCATAGGTAAATATAGTTAAAGATTTATTTTTAGACATATATAACATAACATATACTTTCTTTCACCATATTCGATATATCTTTTATGATATAAACACATTTAATATAATTATATCATGTGTTTTCCATCCAATACATGTATATTTGTATCTATATATAGAGTATTTCTGGTATTACTCGTATGAGATTAGTATCTATTGTAAATCAGTATCTGATTTTTTAAGGATATGATAACACAGTTCTAATATCCATCACTAATTCATATTCATACTTAAAAACATATAAGGATATGGTAACACCCATATACGTATTAGTATTCGTCCATTTACATCACTCGTTATTGAGGTGTCGTTTTCTTGACCTTTGCATTCCCCAATGTAGAAACTTTTCAAAGGTAAAACCAACCATAAATTTTGTAATGTAGTGTTTTGAAGATTAGAGAGGAGAAATATGCATAAAAATGAAGCGAGCTCTTAATTCACAGCAACACATTATGGTGGATCCAACCAGCTCTTGATCCAACCACCTACGCCTCCACCTAACTGAGGAAGATATAAAACATATGACAACCATTGGTGACTAGCGATTAAAAATGCTATAATAAATCAAAGAGGGTTTCATAATTTTTGATCATAACTCGATTATCTAATTTCTGCCGTCACACACCGCGCTTTCACAATTCAGATATGAAAGCTTTTTTTTTGTAAAATTTCCATGTCTTATTGATATTGAAGCATTGTGTACATGAATGTTTAATACATACTATTCTCCATAGATGGGGTTACAATGACACACTTTTGCTAGCTTGTGTGCATGTCCAACCCTCTATTTACATGGAGGATCCACATCAATGGGATCAATTGCCATTATGATAAAATGCACTAAAAAATCTCCTCATTCTCCAAGGAGAGCTTTGTACACCATACACTATTTCCATTGCATTTTTACTATTCGAGCAAATATCTAATCAGTACTCTAATGTCTTTTGTCATCCAGAAAACCCCACCAAAAAGCCCCTAACTATCCAAATCAATTGTTCTTCGTGATTATGAGAGGGCTTTGTTTTTCTAGCATGCCATCTTACTTTTCATTCTGTGCATGATATGGGCGATATGAAAAATGATGGTTGGATTGTCCCTCCTTTTAATATAGATTTTTTTACACTTGTGCCTCCACCGAGATTCTGCCATTACAATTATGCCCTTACCTTTTTTGTAATATTACTTGTGTCCCTACCTTCTTGCACCTTTAACACTTATGCTCCTCGATTTAGATGCCATACATTCTCCTCATCAATGGATGTTAAGGGCACAAGGATAATTGGAAAATGAATATTGAGATAGAATGTGTATTCTTCTCCCTCATCTTCTTCTCCCTTTCCCACAACATTGTACTTATTCCACCTCAGGATGAATTAGTTGGATGCTCTGTTGCTGCCGCTTTTACAAATCAATGATCGATGCATGTCATCTTGTGACTGAGGACATGCACCATCTTCTACACATCTTTCTGATTGTCCCAAGAAAACTCAACACTAAACCCCTTCCGTAAAGAACATCCAACATCTCGCCTTCCACCCTCCTCGTGGCAAGGGCATCCACTGCCTTTGGGGGAGGGGATTGTATTGCAGACTCTGCAGTTTATACGAATTCGCACGGTAGGACACACAAAAAGGTTCAAATTCATGCGAACCGCTCGATCTCCAAGGATTCACATTTTTACCACATATGTCTGCAGTATTGCAAACGATCCTCACAACCGCCTTTGGACCTTTTAGGGCAGAAAGCCCTCTGATTGCCTTGTAATGATCTCTCCCTATCACTGCCCCCTCCACAAAATCCCCTCCTAACTGCCCCTACCACTTGTGCTTGGGTGGCCCCTAGCATGTCCCCTAATGTTCCATGTTTTTCCCTCTCCCATCCTCTTCCAACCCCGAGCTGCCACCCTACCTCCTTTAGCCCCGAGCTGCCGCTTGATCTCCTATGCCCTCCACTCCATTGCCCCTGACCTCATATCTTCCCTCCCCATCGCCGACCCCTCCTCCTTTGCTACAACCTCATGCCCCCATTTCCCACAGGCTCTACCGGCCTCCTCCACCCTCGCCCTTGCCACCGCCACACTCCTACAACATCGCTTTCCGAGCTGCCAACACACCCATCGCATAGTCTCCCCCAAAAACTAGCAAACAAGCTCTTCGAAAATGAATAGCAGAGTAAGCAACCTCTTCTCTTCCCCAACATCATCTCACTGATCTTCAACATCCTCAACGTCAAACCCTCCTCACCTTCGTTATCCTTAACACCCTTGCCTCCATCCTCAACAATGCATGGGCATGGGTTCAAGAATATAGGTGTATATGTGTTGTAAATCATTCCTTAACATGACCTTGTTTTGGATAAATCATGGTTTCATCAACTTCGTTGATGGCCAAACTAATGAAAGAGCATAAGTGTCATGGTACATTAAGGTAGGGTTACAAGTGATATTACAAAAAAGAAAGGAGTATAATTGTAATTGCAGAATCTATGAAGGGACACAAATATAAAAAAAACTTTAAATCATGTTCTAGACCCAAAAAAAACCCGCCTCATTAGTAATCATAGACCTGTAAGCCGTATTAATGCTGAAGCTCTAGAATTAAGGTTGTCATCCATGTTAAATAAATTTCTGCCAACAAATATCAATGCTTTTCTGAGAGAAAAAGGTTGCTGAGTTATATTAACTGAAAATTGAAAACCGGTAGCCTCTTATTGATTGAAATCAAACTCCAGGTTTGGAAGGCAAGGATGCTTTCTTTTCCCGCGTGAATGATTGTTATAAACACCGCCCTAACGTCGTTGACAGATAACACCATGTCGTGTCTAAAGATTCCACAATATATATATTTCAAAAAATAGAAAAAATGTAGACGATATTTTCTTTGGAATTGACAATACATATGGGAAAAACCAAGCAAGTCACTTGGGGAGAACTTGTAGGCCTAGGGAGAATGACGGAAGGGATATTGTTGATCTGAAAATTTTCATCAACTCCAAGCTCTCCAGATCAATGGTTGCTGATTGAAAACAAAATCGAGTGTGGAGAACATGATCAAAAGAACGATATCTCGGGGAAACCTATTCATTTAGAAATGAAAAAAAGGGAATGAGAGATTCTTTTAGATGGAAGTCACCAAAGAAAAAGATCTCAAAACTTGAAAAATGTCAGTGGAAAAGAAATCTACTTAGAACACAATTATATATGTGGATTGATAGATTAGGAAATGAGCCAGCATGAAGGAACAATACCCAAACTTGTAGAGCCTTGCAAACAATAAATTTTTCATAGTGCAACAAGGACAACACTTTCTGCGTGTAACAATAGGTTGAAAGCTCTACCTGCAAGAACTCATACCTCAATGACACTTGAATTAGTTGTTTCAAAGCATAAATTAGTTAGGCTCTCAAAAGAGATATAGGATTTGAGATGTAGGATTGATAAACTTGATAGATTCTCATTCCCCGCGATAAACCTAAGGAATTCTGTTGGCTCACTGAACAATTTACAATCTCTTTACAAATGCACCCTCAGACCATATGTGGCCTCAGATAGATCGCCGATTAAACCCTTGAAGTTGATTTGAAAAAATCGACCTGCATGCTGGATGATGTATTTTGATGCAAACAAAGTTTTTGGTGTTATTATAAGTGGGCCACTTCTGTCTAGCAAGCTTTGTCTCCTTTTTTTGGAGATGTATTTTGTCATCTCCCAAGTAGTTAGGTGTAAACTATTTGACATGTACTTACTCCAACTTTTGCACTCATGTATGGTGTCTTTCGTGTTCAGCTGATATTTTTTCTAAAAAATGGAGTGATGTCTTACAGGGACGAAGCCATGATTTCTTATCTGAGGGGGTTAAATTAGATTTGATTCATTATTTGTTTTTTAAAAGCAGATTATAGATTAATTTACACTATATCAAGTAATTATTTTTTTAAAATGAGATATGAGTATTTTTTTTGAAAATTTTCCCCTTATAAATTTGTAAATAAAAAATATGCATATAAAAAGCAAAATATTAATTTGATTATAAAAATTTTCAAGTCAATTAATTTCTTTAATGATTTTTCATTATCCTAAAAAAGTTTGTGCTAAAACTTATATTTAAATAACTTCATTCTAAAAATAAGATTAGAAATATAAATATGAAATTATTTAAACAATATGCATAAAGGATTTTACTTGCATATATATAATACAAAGTAAAATACTATTACAACAAAATTGATATAAGATAATGAATAATCTTAATATTCGTGGTCAAATCTCCGATGTTGAATTCATAACAAGAAATTCTATTCATTGAAAATTATATTTTGTTTTTGTAATTCACAACGAATTTAACATTTTTTTACTAATTAATATGATAATGACATTTACATTAAAAATATTCCTAATAATTGCTATATGATTCATTGTGAGCAATGCAGCAATGAATATAACATTCATTGTGAATGTCGAAGAAACACCAAATAATATACTTTATTATAAAATTAACAAAGAAAGATATACCAACAATTATTAAATTATTCATTAATGTATGTAACTTGGATATCTTAGTTAATTAAAAACGCTCTATTAATATATATGGTTGTAATAATAAAAATGTATTCTATCCATTAGAGTAGTGAGAAATTTATATCTACATGCAACTTCCCCTTAGTTGTTCCTTTTTACAATACAATAAATGCATATAAATTATAAAATTATTTAGGGATATTTAACACATAACCCTGAGTAATTTCATAATTACGCACATGACCCTGCATAATCGTGAATTGCACCAAGAAAACAGTCACTCCGTCTCACACCAATAACCCTTCGTTACGTCCGTTAAACGAATTAGACCATTGAATTAATCTAATCCATGGCTATCTAACAATTATTAAAACTTTCAAAA
This sequence comes from Ottelia alismoides, assembly GCA_037367405.1. Lineage (NCBI taxonomy): Eukaryota > Viridiplantae > Streptophyta > Magnoliopsida > Alismatales > Hydrocharitaceae > Ottelia > Ottelia alismoides. The sequence goes on along the minus strand of JAZKJV010001537.1, from coordinate 241,278 downwards.
AAAAAATCCCTCCCACAACAACCCACCTCTCCCTCCCTCCCGCCCACCTCCTCCCCCGACCTCCTCCTCCTTCCCAGGTCCTTCGTCGTCTCCCTCCCCCTCCCCCGACCTCCTCCTTCCCATTTCCTCCACCATCGCCCTCCTCCTCCCCCGAGCTCCTCCTTCCCAGGTCCTCCGCTGTCGCCCACCTCCTCCCCTGACCTCCTCCTTCTCAGGTACTTCGTCGTCACCAACCTCCTCCTTCCCAAGTCCCCCGTTGTCGCCCTCCTCCTCCCCAGGTCCTCCCATCTTTGCCCACCTCCTCCCCGGCAACCTCCTCCTTCCCATGTCCCCTATTTTCACCCACCTCCTCCCCCGACCTCCTCCTTCCCATGTCCCCCGTCATCGTATCTTGAACATAAAGGATGAAAATGGACGGAATCCGTCAAAGCTAATGGAAAAATGGATGGGTGTAAAACATAGGAGCATGCCATGTAAGAGTTAAGCATTATTCGGGATTCCTATTGTAGTTTACAACGCAGGGTTATGTACATATTTATGAAATTACTCATGGATATAGGGGTATAATTACAATAGTCTATTTAATTCACATAATGATGAAATCACATCTTTATCAATTTGATAGATCACTCTTAATTAATGTGATTTTCATAAATTGAAAGAACAATAAAATCCATAAATGTGTGGAGGAATATTAGTATCAAATTAAAAGATTAAATAAATGACAATTAAGCTATAATAATGAGGGAGATAAAGAAGAGGAAAGGGGAGCATACTTCATAAATTAAGCAATCTTACCTACTCCATGCCATTTTTATCATTTTTACTTTTTTTAGAAAATACCACCATCTATTTTCATAGTTATATCCCTCTAATATCTCATTCCAATTTCGTCAGAAATAGAGACTCATATGTCCTCCATTTAGAACAGGTCGATTACATCGATTCGTTAAAATTACATGTTCTAGATGGAGGGCATATAAGTCCCTATTTTTGATGAAATGAGAATGACATACTAGAGGCATATAGTGATGAAAATACATGGTAATATTTTCTAAAAAAATGAAAAAGTGAGAAAAATTGAAATAGAATAGGTTAGGTATTACCTAATAAAGTAGGCTCCATTTCTCTCTATAAAAAATTATCTTATACCAAAGTTTTCGATTTCTTTGTAGGAGAGGGTAGAGGGTTAAAAATAGATATTTCAATTCAATTTTATTAAGAGGAATAAAATACTGTATATAGGATTTCAATTTGGTTTGGGGGGGGGGTGGTTAAGCACCCCCTCGCCCCTCCCTCTCTCCGTCTCTGAATTGTCTTATATTTATCTTTGTTAAACTTCATGATCTGTTTCAACTTCCCTCTGTTCATAAAATGGATAAGAGTACCCATTTCTTCTTCGTTTACTCCCTTTGTTGTCATAAGTAGTAGAAATCATAAAGTCCAACATCATTTGCGGCTTCTGAAAAAAATAATAAAACCTCCTTACCTGCAGAAGTCAGTCTTCACAATTCTTTGATCCCCTTATATATAACATAGATACAATAAGAGCCAATTTCATTTGAAATTGGTATAGTTGCAAACCAAGCAAGACAGAGCTCACAGAAGTGTAAGTAAAATAATAATCTGCTCAGTGAATCAAAAGTTGCAGACCAGATAAAGGTGGACACTAGTTACCCAATAGATGAAGTTCCGTATTATCATGATCTTTGATACGCAAGCATTCTCCAGCAGAATGAAGTCCGTAGCCTTTGTTATACATGCTATTTAATTTACCAAATTAATTTATTTTATTATATTTGTGGGTAATGCGATTTTACTTTAGCCAGCTATTCAAGTCAACTATACACTAATATTCTTCCAACTATAAGCGCTAGAAGACATTTATTTTCCATAGAATTATTTTCCGTATTTTTTTCTCAAAATATTCATATTCTAATCGTATTTATCCATTTCCGTGTTCGTACTCATGTTTAAGGATATATACTGATATGTGGTTTTCAAGTAACGTGTATTGCACTGAAATGACAGAAGAGCTTATTGAAAACGAAAGTTATAGAGACGTTCCCAAAGTTTTATGGACTCTATTTGAAGACTAATATAGTATATGCGTAAGGAACATTTGTTTCATAAGGCTAGTGTTTGTTCGCCTTTTCACTGCCACTTTCTTAGATTTTCCATTGTTATATAAACAGGTGTGTCATGTACTGTGTTGTTTAATACGAGATTATGTAAGATAATATCAATACCGACAACATCGAAGTCGTTGTAGTATAGTGGTGAGTATTCCTGCCTGTCACGCGGGTGACCCGGGTTCGATCCACGGCAACGGCGTTGGGATTTTTCGTTTCTTCGATTTTTTCTGGTTAAGCAAATATGCAGAGTTCCATCCCCTGGCAAGTGGCAACTACGATGCTTTGCTTCGTTGGGCCGTAGCGTCACTGTGATTAAGGCCCAAATCCTACTCGGGTCGGGCCCAGATGCTGCTGCTGCAGACGACGCCGTCTTCCGCTGCCTCCGTTCGATTTCCATTTTTATTCTTCAATTGTGTGGCTTCTTAAGCATATATAAATCCTAAAGGAACATATGAATCATTTCCTTTGAATACGACGTCCTTGGTGTAACCTACTACATTTTCCAAACGAAATTTGAATGGCATATAGGAGGGATATATAGATGAATATACATGACGATATTTTTCGAAAAAAATAAAAAAAACCCCTAAATAAGGGGGTGGGGCAGCCCCCATCAACCTCATATATATATATATATATATATTCTATTTAAGCCTTTGTTATACATGCTATTTAATTTACCAAATTAATTTATTTTATTATATTTGTGGGTAATGCGATTTTACTTTAGCCAGCTATTCAAGTCAACTATACACTAATATTCTTCCAACTATAAGCGCTAGAAGACATTTATTTTCCATAGAATTATTTTCCGTATTTTTTTCTCAAAATATTCATATTCTAATCGTATTTATCCATTTCCGTGTTCGTACTCATGTTTAAGGATATATACTGATAATGCGATTTTACTTTAGCCAGCTATTCAAGTCAACTATACACTAATATTCTTCCAACTATAAGCGCTAGAAGACATTTATTTTCCATAGAATTATTTTCCGTATTTTTTTCTCAAAATATTCATATTCTAATCGTATTTATCCATTTCCGTGTTCGTACTCATGTTTAAGGATATATACTGATATGTGGTTTTCAATATCCGTAAGATATCCATTTCCGTATATACATGCATATTTTAAAATGGATACTTATAAGGTAAAATTTAAATCCATGTCTGTATCCATCCACATGCATATCTATCCGCGTCTCTGTCTCTCTCCACAATTTAGATGATGCGTGCAATTGAGATGATTTTTGTACATAATGTAAAAAATAATTAATCCCATCAAATGCTATTTTGCGAGAATTTTTAAAGCAATGCATGATTTACTATGTATTACAGATCACAGAATGTATGAAATATTCAATCTTTTACCACAATAATGTTAATAAATCCATGTTAGCTCATAAAAATACTAATGAATCACTACCATGTAGAGAATTAATCGGTAAACAACATACAAATTTTGGAAAAGAAATACTATGCAAAATTGATGTTCAAATGTGGACTCAGAGATAGGTTTAAAAATGCAAAATACACAAAAATCATAACAAAATCGAGTGCATGCAGGGACTATAATACCATTACTGAAATCTGGAAGGGGTTCTCTGTTATTTGTCCAGGAGGCGGGGCTCTTTCTTTGATTCTCCAAACGTACGAGGGTGTGGTCGGAAAATCTCCCACCATCATCGGGAGGCTCAGATGCAGCTTTGTCTCTTTTGGAGATGTATTTTGTCATCTCCCAAGTAGTTAGGTGTAAACTATTGGATGTGTACTTAATCTAACTCTTGCATCCATGAATGTAGTTTTTTTTGTGTTCGGCGAATATGATTTTTTCTAAAAAAATAGAGCGATGTCTAATATTTATCTTTATTAAAATCCATGATTTGTTTCAAATTCACTCTGTTAATCAAGAAAAATGCAACTGATTATGTATGATTTTTTCTCATGAAAAAGTGTCATGGCGATCATAGACAATCATCACCTTCATATACAACCATTCCAAAGTTTTGTCCTTGATGAGCCAGATGTGCACTGACGAATTGGTGAGGCCACCTGACATCACATGCTTTGCAATCAATTTTATAGTGTTGTAAAGCCTTAAACAATACAAAACATGATTGGAAATCATGTGTTGCCAAGGTGAATGGTTCGAGATACTAGAAGCTCGGGTAGGAGGAAGGAAAGTGGAGACATCAATCAGTGATCTTCACTTCTGGGATGATGTGACACGAGTCACGAAGACAATGGATAAGGTTGTGTCTGCATTGTGGATCGTGGATGGCGACAAAAAGCCGACAATGAGAGTGATATACGAGGCAATGTGTTGCATGAGAAAGAATGTCAAAGAAGCAATTGGGAAAGGATATAAAGGCATGGCTGGACATCATAGACGAATGTTCGTCCAAGAAGCTTTCACATCCTCTTACAAGATTGAAATGTAATAAATCTATACTTTATTTTTTGATAGCACTTTCGATGGATTAAAACCTGAGAATTATACAATGCTTATGTCTAGCTTATTACTTCAATGTCAAGTACCAGTTGTGAGTCTTGTGACGCCTCCGAGGTCCAGATACTCAGCAAATACACATTTACAACATACGATTCTACATTCAAAATACCAAGCCGTGACAACATGCAGGAGAACAGTAAAGAAAAAAACCATATTTTTTTTCCATTTTCTCATAACATCAGGACAACAAAAATTATGTACAATGGCGTAGAAGTACATCAACATGTAAAGATACATCATCTTGTCTCTCAAAAAGAAGTACAAGTATAACTAACAAAAGAAAAGATACCCAAAAGTACATCAACATGTAAAGATACACCATCTTGTCTCTCAAAAAGAAGTACAAGTACAACTAAACAAAAGAACATATACCCATTGCACCATAAAAGAAGCGCTGCAACAAAGTCAACCGCAGACCGTCTACCACTGCAGCTACTACTCCTGCAAACCTGCCGAATTCATGTAATAGATTTATGAGCAAAGCGCTGAGTATGAATATAAAGCAATCAACTAGAAGGGTAAACAGAAAATGTACAAGCAACAGTTGTGAAAACCCACAAAGTATAACCAGCTCCCATGTTCCCAACATTCACAAAGAAATGACGCCTCACAAAGAACAACCATCCCATGTAAAGTGACTTCTAACAACTCGAGTTATAGTTACAATCCAAATATGAATATGCATTGTACACCAATTCTAAATTATAAGAGAGTAGAACCACAATAGAAAATATAACCCAAGATTCGTGGATAGCCTGTGGTCCTTGTTCGGGTGAGACCTCACACTATGACTCTAAGGTGAGAAGAAGGCCTGAGGGTAGCGGTGCCTCCGTAGACATGTTGTGGGGTACAATGCATCCTAACTAAGTTCCCAACACATTCACTGACTTCACTTAACAAACTGTAGTTCCAAATCTTAATTTAAATTTCAACCCACAAATCATCTCAAATCGTCCAAGTCCACATTCCATCGATAGAGTTCTCGACGGAAGGACACGATCTGATTCAATACATTTGATCTTGGATAATCATACTAATCACATAGTTTTACAATTTTTTATTTAATAATCTCAGTGTCTTTCCTTACAAGGGTGAATCCGGCTTATATGTGGGGCTAACACCTATAAGTACCTAGAAGCCACGTTGACAAGAAAAGATGAGCTTGGATTGTAGTTTAATGCTATTTAAGATCACCACTCACACCCTCCGTTAGTAACACACATTCTCAAGAGGAGTCACATAGAGCCCGTATATCTCATCACTGGGCGGAGAACACATAAAACACAATGCGCTGCACAAAGCAAAAGGGCACAAAGCCGCTCGATGCCATGATGTAAAAGTAACTAAGATGCCAAGAGGAGCATTAAACAACGCACACAACACACGGTAAGATAAAGCGGCATTAATCTCTCGACCGAGTTATTTACGGTTGTCCAAAACTCTATCCGAGTTTCCAAGGAAGCATGCTTCTTCTTAGTAGATTATTTGTCTTCACCGTTAAGCTTAATACTCTAATTAAAAACATATAAGATCACTTACGCACTAAACCAGCGTGGGTCGAATAGCTCTATCCTCATGGCTAATTTTCATTTCCATATCGTATATATAGTAATTGAGTCGTTAAGTAGAAGATACCCAATTAGATAAATTTAGCCACTAAGGTAATTTAAACCCTGAAGCCAATGCATATGCATAACGTATACTTTTGATCTATAAAGAAAATTTGAAACGTCAAGCTATTTCAGTAGCATTTTCCATTTTAAAGGCATCAAATATCATAAGGTGTCTATGTATAAACCCACTTCAAGTTGGATTTTGCATTGTGATCGGAGTAAACTTGAAATGAAATTTGGATTTACTACTATCTTCGTCTGGAAGAACCAAAAGAGGATATCAATTGGTTGATGAAACTCTAATTTTACTTCTAATTTTACTTCTAACACTGAAATCAATAGTTCAGATGGACTTAAAAGGAGAATCTTGATATTTAAAATTCCGACTTATCAATAAAAGCTAAGATCTCATTCAGCATCCATGAAAGCATTGGATCATCAAGGATCTGTTCACTACAGACCTACCTTGATTTTTTTAATAAGAGATTTAACAATAGTAAAAAAATAACATTATAAAATACCAGCAACGAGAGAGGGGAATGATAATATGGGCCAAAATCTAATGGGGAAACACAATTCACATGATTTGAAGTATGTGCTGAATCGCATAGGAGACAAATGTCCATTAATTATAAATAGCTTTGACATTGGCAACACTTCTGTTTCACATGATGTAAAGATCAATAATGGACAGCATACACCATGACCAAAAAAACGTATCGACAATGAACCAAAATAAGAAAAAAATAGTGTTGGCTTGAACTGCAGCACGAGGAGTCAAATGATGGGCCAAACATAGCAAAAAAAATTATCTGAATAAAGGTAGCAAGTAACTTATGCAAGTAGAAGTTAGTTTTCTCTCAAAATTTATTTTCATCATCATTACATCATATCTTGAGCCTCATTCAAGTGAACTGAATCTCCACATAGCTTGTTCCTCTTTGAAGCTTTATTACCAAAGGTTCTTGTTGACCTTCATCAAGGCTTGTAATACATCTTTAGCTTGCTTTATTCTCCTTATCTAAACTCAAGCTTAAATATTTTATCGTCATTAAAAATGCATGCTTGTGCATGACCTAATTTTATCAATCCATGATATATACTTTGATCATGAAAGTTATGATAGAGTTGTCAACATGATTCCTATGCTTTAAATGGTTGAAATGGTGAAAGAAACAAATCGGTAACAATCACGAACTGGGAGGTAAATTCGTCTGGGCGGTATCCGTGGAAACTGACTCCACGGAACCCCTAGGCGAACTTATAATTTGTTAAGAAGTACCCCAAGGAAGCCGTCACTTCAAGTCACAGCTTCCATTTGGGGTTTATTTACATGGAAAAAAATGCATGGAAGCTGCCTCTTGAATATGCGGCTTCAAGTTTGGCCAAAGCCGCTTCTTCAAGAGGCGGCTTCCATATACATAAATCACATGTAAACAAACCCCAATGGAAGCCGTGACGTGAAGTGACGGCTTCCTTGGGGTACTTAACAAATTATAAGTTCACCAGAGGGTTCCGTGGAATAAGTTTTCACGGGTACTGCCCAGACGAACTTTCCTCCGTGAACTGGTTATTGTCGGGGTAACCAACCAACTCTCCCACTTGGAAGCTGCAAAGCAGCCATGTCCAATTGTCCCACCACTAGTTACATAGGGAATCTTGCAGGCAAGACCTCTCCCACTTGGAACTTGAAAGCTATGAACCTTTTAGAAGCCTCTTTTTTTATTTAATACTAAGCCCGATAATCTTGAGGGCTCGTGTAGCCTCTCTTATTAATGAAAAAGATATAAAGGACCAGTTCTTCTTACCACAAGTGGTCAACATGACCATTCGGGAGCCATTGTCCTCTACGGTCCTTATTGGTCGGTGGCCTATGATACTCAAATACCAAGTGGGTGGAGAGCGTATCTCTTGCATAATAGAGATCATGGATATACTGGAGACCCATTTGGATCTTTGCTAGTTCTCTCACTTGCTTTCTCCTGTGCTTTTTATTTCTTTTTCTTTTTAAATATGTTTGCCACTAAAAATAGTTTTTGTAGTGTTTTTTTTTATAAAAGCAAGGCCACCGCAGCAGTAGATTTCAAAACAAGCCATCAGAAACCCGAAAACGACTGGTCAGTACCGATGGCTGCAATAGCAATCAGTTGAGCGGAGCCCACTTATTCGAACAACATTACCGTCAGCAAAGAGAGACCCGTCATCGCAAGCCACCGCTGCACGCTGGACAAGGGAACTTCTGCCCCGCTACCGTCTGCTGTCGTCGGTGGCCTCGCAACCTCAGGCACATTGCACTGCCCGAATGTGCCGTTGATCTATGCAAAATTGAACAAGATACCGTGTAAGTTACTGAACTAGTTGGTGGAGAAGAATTAAGTTGTGATTCGGTCGGAACCTTGCAATTTGCGATGTTATCGCAGCCACAGACTAGATGCCCATTGGCAACGTCTACTGCCAGCGGCGCTCCTCCGCCGTCGCTTCTCTGGGTTATAACATTGCCAGGAGTTCAGCACTGAGTAAAGCAAATTGCAGGGACTTTGGTGCAAACAAATCAATAAAATGATGAACAAAAATATCAGGACAAGAAATTAACCTTTACTAGATAAATATCCACAAATATCTACACACCTTGTAGAAATCAACTGTAATGAAATTGGCCCAACGGCCTCCAGAGGCCTTCCGACACGTATCGAGCATGTCGAGCAGGGACTCCGAGTTGTGCTTGCAAGCAGTGGCAAAGTTTGGAATGGTTGGAAAGTGGTTCACCAGAACAAGTGATCGCGTGGTTGAGTTCATCAGCGACGACTCCGCCCTTTTAGGACACAATCCTTCGTTCATACCACCGTCCCCATCTGCATAATTTCCGCGGCAAACATTTAACTGTTGGATGATCAAATTTGATCAGCTGAAACACCTCTCAATTCGAGGTGTCAAGAAAGTTCAAACGTCGAGTCTTACATTGGTTCTCAACCATATATCTCCACTGGTAGGCAATGTCCTCCGAGGCTTCTTTCCCCGACTTGGAAGTGAAGACGACGAGTCGCTGGTTCTTGCGGATCATGTCATCTATGGAGGGCCAGTCCCCGCCATTGCGTGGCATGCGTGTGACCGGGAACCAGTACTTGCGGAGGCCCGCGGCATCGAAGAGCTTTGTTAGGCCCTTTGGGGATGTCACGTAATCCTCGATGATTATGGTCACAACCTCGCTTGGGTTACCTTCCAGGAAGCTCTGGATCTCTCTGAGGCCGTTGATTGCCGGTTGCTGAAGCCATAGATAAAGGTCTCGATTTCATTGTCGAATCCGAACTATAATAATTTACTCAAATATTATTGTATCAAGTTTCAATACAGAACTACATATGAGGAAAATTGATACTCACGAAAGCTGTGAGGTCGTAGCAGGTGCCATTTAAGGAGTGGCACAACCAGATGTCGTTTTGGAAATCGTAGAAATCGAGCATCAGACCCCTAACTCCATTCTAGTGCATTTTCCATAATCAAAAGAAGAAGTACACGTTAGAAAAAGGTTGAAATGCATAAAAAAAGTGAAATAAATTTATGTTGCGCTTTGTGTGCATGTGATACGATACATTAATTAAATGTATAAACTAGAAAAATCAGGTATTGTATTGAAGATATATTAGATGTAGGGGTAACTGTGTAATACAATACATTCTTATATGTAAAAATTCTGGTGAAGCCGATTGCACAGTTGGTATTGCATATTCTGACGGAGGCAGATCCTCTGCTGTTACAGCAGGTGCTGTAGCGCAGGGGAGTCGTCGGATCACCCTCGGGTCGTCCGACGGTGATCCGACGACTCTCCTGCATTACAACACCTGCTGTAACAGCAGCGGATCCGCTCTGATATTCCGACAGCGAAGAAATTGAAACTTTAAATGACCGAATTAAAGAATGTGGTTTTCTCGATGTGTTGGGAATTTTAAACTCCAACTGTCGCGATTGGTAAATCAGACTCGGTCTTTTTCTTTATACTATAAATCAATTTAGAAGGCTGATCTTTTGAGAGCAAAAATCTACTAGGGCATGAGAGCAGTATATCTGGATTATTAGATTCTGCTCTTCTCTCTCCTCTTGCAATCAATGAGGAGAGAGATGATCGAATTTAGTGCTCCAGAATTATTGCTCTCATGCTCTTATAGATTTTGGCTCTCATAGGATCATCTCTCAATCAATTTATTTAAACAACTGCAAACAAGCCCTTATACCATTGCATTCGAAGATGCTTCTTTGTGCGATCATCTTGACCATCCACATAATGTCAGACGGCTATGATCACTACAACGACTGCTGCGATCATTTCCCACTGCAACGGATCCACGTGCATTTTTTATTGAAAGGTATAAATTTCTCTTTTAATTTAATAAGGGATTTTTACCCGGCAGACCCTATAAACTTTGTCAATCACCTCCACGACCTTTGAAACAACCTAATCCCCCTCGACCTTGTAAACTTGCCAACTCTTACCCCATGAACCCTGCGGGTAATATGTTTCAAGTCCGTGTGGGTTCTTGGGGTAATTACAAGGTCGATGAGGTAATTACGTTGTGCAAAAGGTCGTAGAGGCATTTTAAAACATTTACGGTTCTGCTGGGTAAAAATCCCTTAATTTAATCACCAATAAGAAATAACTGTATAGTGACATTTGCGTGTTCGACTTAAAAACTGCAATTAAAAAAGAGGAGAAAATACTCTGATTTTTCATTTGGACCCCAATCAGCACCTTGGCATAAAAAGTCAATATCAATCACCAGAATGTGTCGATATCAATTCGTTCTCGGGTATTAATCCAATCGCAGTCCATTCATATTCAACTCTCTTGTATAAACTTTAACCGGAGGCCAAAAAAGAACAAGCAGAGTAAGTAAAATCTGGACCCTTACATTGAGCTGGTCGGTAATGGAGTCCTGCTGGTTGTATAAAGTGGCAGGTGGCTTCCCGGCGTACGACTTCTGGTTCAGATTCGAGAAGGAGTTGTGCGTCGTGAGCCACGAGTACCTGTTGAAGGGCAGAGACTTCACCTGACAGCACAGGACAACAACCCAACCATTTCATAGATCGCACCATTAATTATTTACCAACTTAAGCAATGACATGAGCATCATCGTCCAGCCAACCTTGGATGTTGGATCCGACGGCTTGATGCGGGTGCACCGCGGCCGGAGGTGCCGAGTGGCCGCGCACGTCTGGCAGTGGAGCCCCGCGTCGCAGTTGCTGTTGGAGCTGCACACCTCTCCCATCTGAATTGATGATAAAAAAATGTAAATTCGAGTGCTCTGCGAATGTTTGGATGGTTGAAGGAGTTGGGTACCTGGAGGGCCTCGGCATGGCGAAGGAGAGCGGGCGTCGTAGCGAGGAAGAATAGTGCTAGTAATGCTCCTCCTACGGCGAAACCATGTCGAGAAGAGGCTCTGAGAGTGGGCATGAGGTGAGAGCAAGGCTATGGAGGAAGGAAGACGCCCTCTGTTTCATGCCTTGTCCATGATTCTTACACGGGAGAGCCTTGTCGTAGAATAAGATCCAATAGTGGAATGCTGCAGCTTACAATTGGCACATATTGCTTTACGTGTTCTCTGATGCTACTTATATAACTATAAATAAATGGATAAATTACAATTTGGGTCCTGGTCCGATCTCAAAATGAGTTTCGATCTTTAAATTGTAACGATTCGGGTCCCAGAGCCATTAATGTAAGGAACTTTTTGGGGCTAATGACGAGTATGCCCTTGTTTAAAAGTTGGAACCCAACCCCCATTCCCTTCCCAACAAGAGTATATTCGTCATGAACCCCAAAATTTCCATTTTCTAAATGGTCATGGGACCCGAATCGTTACAATTTGAAGATCGGGATCCATTCTGGGATCGGACCCATAGATGGAGATCCAAATTGTAATTTACCCTAAATAAATTAATAAATAAATGCAGGGACCTTTATGACTGAATTAGAAAAAGTTCCCTGAGGTTTGAGCCCTATTTTTTCCCAGTCCCTGAATTTCCATATAAATCAATGGATGCAACTTATGGGCTTTGCCACAGTGTTAAAATGGCCAATTATGTATGTTTTTGCGTAAAACACTTCACCTAATTGAAAATCAAGTTTCCACGTTCACCCCCCTAATCCTATCCAATCACCCAAATTACCCTTCCCCTTATTTATGCAGCAATCATGTTCTTATACTTGCAATTTCAGCCATTTTCCAGTTGTAATCTATGAAAGCTTGCAGTGCCTTGGACCCCGATCTGTTGTATTTGGAAATATTAAAATTAATTAGCTTCAATTGGGAACTAATTAATTGGTCAATTGAAAATTTTCAATTTGAAACATGAGGGATTAAAAGTTTAGTACCATATAGTTTAGTTCCAAACTTTTGATGAGCTTATTTATGTGTCCTCTCCCCCAAACTCTTGTAGTAATAGTAGAAAGGAGGGCTTGAGGACGACGTATGTATGCGCATGCTCCACTCCCGCTTTGGCTCCAGCCTGAGAAAGTTAATTCAGATATTGATACTTGTATGCGTGCTTCAGTTGACGGATGAGATAAAACAATGCATTCGATTAAATTTCAAATCTGTAGCAGAAATTAATTGGATTTAGAAGCTACTGATTGTAGTCAGATCGTCGTCTTCCCGCGCCAATCAATCTCCAACCACCTTCCTCATTCGATCGAAGCGGCACCACCCTCCTCCGCTATTTAAGAACCACCACCCAGCCGTGCTAAAGCATCTGCCGATACCTAGTACAAGAGGGGAACTTCAGGTTGGTGGTGGCAACAGTGCCGCCGCATCCTCTTCTCCTGCGGCAAGATCCGAGGTCTCGCAACCTTGTCACAGCCTCCTCCTCTGAGTGCTGCTCTGCTAGCCCTCGGTGGCTCGAGCTCCGACATTCAGTTCATCTTCTCCAGCCACGCCGTCGACACCATCGTCCATACCATCCTCCACCATCCATCTCCTCTGCCAATCATCATATCTACGCAGCTCACGCCAACCTCCACCGCCTCAACTTTGCCGCCGCATCTTCCCCGACCTTCGCGCCTCGCTGACGGACGCACGGGCTTCATCTTCACCGCCAACTCTTAGATGAAGCTAGGAGTCCTCCTCATCAAGCCCTCCAGGAGCCTCCATCCGCCTCCGTCAAAGCTCTCGCTCCGCCCCCGCACGACTTCACCGCAACCTCATCGCCGGGGGCTGACCCGAGACCCTCCCCATGTGAGGAGCATGTGTTAGAAGGGGTCTTTTGCAAGACAACCTTGGAGATCTGCCTTATTCTAGAGCTGCCTCGCACCAACCAGTGTCACGTGTTTCGCACGTGACCCTGGTAATTTTGCAGAACCCCTGATGGTTTTCGGTAATTTCACTTTAGTCCCCGCACTACATATCTTTTGCTTTATTTTAATTATTGTAGTTGTAAACATATCCTTGTGTTTCCTCTGTATTTTGATCATCAACATTACATTATTATCGAAAAATAGCATTTTTTTCTCAATTAATTCTACACATTATGGCATGTGCTTGCTATTTTTATGCTCTATGGTTAATTATTATTAATTGTTTTTGTGGAAAATTGCATATTTTACCCATTTTGTGCTATGAAATTCGTAGAAAATTAACCATTGCTCAGAAAATTGTTGAAAATTCATGGATAGTATAATTAAGTATTATTACATTGTGCCAAAAAAATTACATTTGCATGCATCATTTGCTCCATAAATATCATTTTGTATAGACTTAAACCTAGTTTGTTTCTTGAGTTCGACCATGGGCCACATTTGCATTTGCATTCAAAAATTACATTTAAAAATACAAAAAAATCCACCTCGAAAACCGTGATTAAAATTGATAGACTTAAACCTAGGTTGTTTCTTGAGTTCGACCGTGGGACTTTCCCATGTTAAATAAACATAAAAACCACCTCATGTTAATTTAATTAATTAATTATGGTTTATTTCTTGATTGATCCCTATTGCCTTATTACAACCCAAACTATACATTTATATTCACCCGTAATTAACTCTTAATTTTTGTGAATTAATATAGGGTTTTTAGGAATCGTCAGGAGCGCTTGTGAGGGAGGTTAAGAGGAATCTTTGAATGGTGTGAGCTCCAGGAGGAGACGGTTTATCGAGGTAGGATGTGGTTAGCGGAGATCGGTGAGAATCCTAATGCCTGGTCTTGGAGGGCATGCGGTGTCCGACAATTCGGGTCTGGCAATCGCTGTGTCGGTCGCTCTTACAGTACTCAGATCTCAATCAATGATCTTAATCAACAAGCAACTCACAATCTAAGATAAATCTCGGGAAGTGTACGAGTCAAAATTTATTTGTATTTTAACTCTACAAAATATGTGTATAGTGAATAAGTGTAGAGTGTCAAACCATAGAGAGCTACGGGATTAGGCTATTTATTTTCTAAAATCAAACAACAAATGTTTTTTGTATTTTTTTATTTTTTTAGTTTTTTTATATATTTTTAGTTATATTTATTTTTTATATTTTTTAATGTTTTATATTTTTTTAATTTTTTTATAGTTTTTATTTTCTTTTATTTTTTTTTTCTAATTTTTAATTTCTTTTTGTTTTTAAAATATAATATATATTTATATATCTACATATGATAATATGTATAATATAAGTGGAAATATTTCCAATGAGTTGCACCTTTCCTTGCACCAAGGAAAGCCACGAAGCATGACCGTTTGATCTACATCTACGGTCATTATAAGTTTATTATCAACCACACAAAACCACTCCATATACCACTCCTGATATTTTATTTATAGTAAATTAATTAATTTAGCGCACAATTAATTAATATAGCTCGCCTCCATTGTCAACAATTAATAGACATTCTATATTTAGATTTTGTCGTTTTGGGACTTAATTTAGTTACGAGTCCTGATTTTTACGGTATATGTTTTTGTCATTCTATATCCGTTCGTTTTTTTCACGTTCTAATTTTTTCGCATTATCAAACGTTCCTTCTTATGGATGATCCGTCAACTTCAGGCGACGATGATTCTGCATCTTAGTTCATATCAAATTTTTTAGAAGAAGTCTTCCAGGTTATTTACGTTATATATATATTTTTTTCAATTCTGTTTTCATATCAAGGTTATGTATCTATTACGTTTTTGAAACATGACAGTCACATCAAAGATATAACCCCTGATAATTTGGATATCGATTCTCATTACACAGGTGATTTGCTTATGCTACAAAATTATCTTTTTTCATATAAATAATCTTGTTTGTAGGTCTTCTCGACATTTATATTTACATTATATTACAATATTGTCTTTGATTTTAATTTATTAACCCAGATTTTACATAATCATGTTACAAAGATAATATTCAGTTTGACTTGTATATAATAATTTATATTACAATACTATTTTATATTTTAATTTATGTCTCTGTATTTTACACTAGCATGCTTTGTTATACAATATTCACTTTGATTATCGATTGTAATTTATAACCCCGTATTTTACATTATACTGCTTGTAATACAATTTTCAATTTGATTCGTAGATTAACATTATATTACAATAATGTATTCAATTTTAATTTATTATACTGTATTTTACATTATCATTCTTTGTTTTACATAATTCAACTTGACATTTATATTAAATTTATTTCACGATAATAATTTCGAATT
Source organism: Ottelia alismoides (assembly GCA_037367405.1). Taxonomy (NCBI): domain Eukaryota; kingdom Viridiplantae; phylum Streptophyta; class Magnoliopsida; order Alismatales; family Hydrocharitaceae; genus Ottelia; species Ottelia alismoides. The sequence goes on along the minus strand of JAZKJV010001537.1, from coordinate 225,340 downwards.
TATTTTATAACCTCGTTTTTTATATTATCCAGCTATGTAACACAATATTCAAATTGACATGCATATAGGCATTATATTACAATATTATTTTATATCTTAATCTTTAACCCTGTATTTTACTTTATTATGTTTTGTAAGACAATATTCTATTAAACGTGTATATTAACATTATATTACAATAAATTTTCAGAGTTTAATTTATATCTCCATATTTTACATTATCCTTGTATGTTTGACAGTATTCAAATTGACTATTATATTAAAGTTATATTACATTAATATTTTCTATTTTATTTTTATAATACCATATTTTACATTATCCAGCTATGGAATACAATATTCAATTTGACATGCTTATAATCAGTATATTACAATATTATTTTAGATTTTAATTTATATATATGTATTTTACATTACCGTGATATGAAAGACAATATTCAATTTGACATGTATTGATTACATGTAATTCCCAAAATTATATTTACATTATTTAGTGATTTAATCTATATTTTTAGGTCAATATTCTGGAGCACGTTATTCCAAAGCTATCTCAGAAGATATTTTTCCAAATTTTGAGGTAATGAGATACCATATATTGTTTTATTAATAATTATTTCTTCACAAAGTCATGTATATGAAATTATTTATATTAGGATTCTAGTGTAAACAATAGATCTTCGGAGTGCGTTCAAACCGATGCATCCTTTTCAGGTAAAATTCCTTCAGATTACCATCACTTCTCTGGTTAAATTTTTATATTCATGTTTTACATTCTATATAATTAATGCTCATATTTATGAATCTCGTTCGATATCTTTGAAAAAACTTCATACTTTTATTTTGCTGTTCAATTATATTTATATTTATGCAGTTGAACCAAGATCCCCTACCGCTAATTGTCATATTCAACAGCATATACCCACTGTTGGTATGGTTTTTGGTTCTGTTGAACACACATATAATTTTTATGAAGCATATGCTACGAAAGTGGGCTTTAATGTACGCAAAAGCAGTACAAGACATAGAGTTGATAGATTAACTAAGAACAAGACCCTTGTCTTTAAGAGTTCTGTATGTTGGAAAGAAGGAAAATCAAGAGCTTCTTCTTCATCAAGAGATGTTTACTCAGTTGACAGTGATTGCAGTGATGAAATTATGTTTGAAAGAGCAGAGAGAGCTGTTGGTGTTGTTCGAACTGGTTGTAAGGTCATGATGTTAGTAAAATATAGCTTTGATGAACATGATTGGATCGTGTTTTCTTTTCAAGAGGAGCACAATCATAACCTTGTATCCCCCAGCAAACGGTTATATCTTCGTCCCAATAGAAGGTTTTCTAAAGCTGCTAAAATGCTTATCAAGTCTATGACTGATGTAAATATTCCTGCCTCAAAACAATCTGCATTTTTAGATAATGGGTTCATCACAAATAACAAAGTTGGTGGCATAGTGCGTGATATATACAACCTTAATAGGGATGAGAGAAGACGTTGTGATGGTTTGAACGCAAAACTTGTGTTAGATCTTTTTGATAATTGCAAAAAGATGACACCTGAATTTTTTTACTTGTATCGAACTGATGAGGATAATAGGCTCACTCATTTATTCTGGGCTGACAGTGTATCCATAGAAGATTACAAGGTTTTTGGGGATACAATTTCTTTTGATACGACATACAAAACCAATGAATACAAACTAATTTTTGGTTCTTTCTGTGGAGTTAACCACCATGGTTGCACATTTTTTTTGGTAATGCATTTATCAACAGAGAAACAACAGAAAGTTTTACTTGGTTATTTGAGCAATTTCTTGTAGCTGTTAGAAAACACCCCATTTCTATAATTACGGATGAAGATCCTGCAATATGTGCTGCAATCCGTCATTCATTTCCTAACACTGTCCACAAGTTTTGTCTTTGGCACATTATGACAAAGTTGAAACTTAAATTGGACAGAATGAAGGAAATTGTCAAGGCTCTTAAAAACATTCAACAGGCTTGTTTGGCGGAGTGACTCTATTGATCATTTTGAAGTTGGTTGGTCATCAGCAATATCTGAGTTTGGATTGTTCGAGAATAAATGGTTGCCAGAGAAGTATGAGATAAGACATAAATGGATAGATGTATATACGAACGATACATTCTTTGCTGGGATGCGTAGCACTCAAAGGAGTGAAAGTATGAACTCCTTTTACAAAATTCTATTACTAAACAGAATACTCTTTTAGAGTTTATTTCCAGATTCCAGACAACCATTCAAAGATTAAGAGAACATGAGAATGACATGGACCATGATTCAAAGACTAGAAGGCTATGTTAAGAACCAAATGGACTTTGGAAGAACAAATGTTTGATGTTTATACGAAAAGGATTTTCTACAAGTTTCAGAAAGAGTTGAAGGAGTTAATGATGTTGAATGTTCGTGTTTCTGAAATTAAAGATGGGTTGTCATGTTGCAATGTTTCTTCCATTGAAAATAGTGTAAGAGATAGATTGGTAACTGAATGACAACATTCTGATTATCTTTTTTGTGAATGTAAAAAATGAAATTTCAAGGAATACCCTGCAGGCACATACTTGCTGTTATCAAGTTCAGAGGCGATGCATTTCTTCCAAGCTCTTTCATTCTTCCTCGATGGATCAGAACATAAAGAGGTCTGATAATTATCCAATTTACAACCAAAATCCCCAACATGAATGATCTGGACAGTTAAACAATATATGCTCTTAGATTGTGGCTGAAAGCAGCTTAGACTATGACGACATTTTTTTCTTGTCAAAGCAAGCTTGTGAAATTGCTAGAAGAAGTTCAAAGTTTAAATGCAAAAAAGATTATCAAATGCATTGCACGATCAATCTCATTTCGAACCGCATGATAATAATAATCATGTACTTGTTCCGCTTACTGCTAAGACAAAAGGAAGTGGAAGGGGAGGAAGACCTAAAGGGTCTGGCAGTCGTCGAATATCTCAACAAGAATTTAAAAAATAGTGGTAGACAGTGCAAAGCATGTATGAAGTACAATGTTGGACATGATTCTAGGGAACTGTCCTTTAAACAAAACTCAATAAACATCAGACTAGTATGGAGTTTTAAACACTATATCTCGTTTTAATGTTATTTAGTGTTATTATAACACTGTCAATTATGACGGATATGGGATAATCCTCAAGCGCATCACGGAAGCGTGAGCATCATATCGAATACGACGAGGAACGACTAGTCGCACTAGTTGTTCTATGCAGCGGAAATTAAAAATTTCATGCGGACGAAACCACATGATCCAAGAACACTTCTCGGATCGTTTGTCTAAACCACAAACAAGTAATAGGATTACCTCGTGAAGCGTGGTTGCGATCGAGTCTTTAAATGAAGAGACCTCTTGTCAAGTCCGATCCGATGGAGGAAATGCTTGCGAGTGCGGGGATGAATCGCGTGCTTCTCGCAATCTATGTTGATGATCCAAGCGACGGATCTCCTGATCTCGACACACGAGATTCGACGTCTTCTTCACGAGCGGGGTGCACTAAAGGAGACGGAGATCCACGAGCAAACGATCGGGCAACATAACGACGACGCTGCGGTGATGAAGACTCTCTCTAGGGCATCCATGGTGGACGGCCATGAGAGAAGATGAGAGAGGGCTGGTGTGTAGAGAGAAAGAGAGAGAGACTTATGTTCTATTGTGTGTATAAAGAAGAGCAAAGGGTGCCATTCTATTTATAATATTTTGGGATCCATGGATCTCAATCCATGGACAACACAAATCCAATGGCTTACATTGATTTGTGTTTCTTTCAATGGTCAAGATTTGTGTTGGTAAAAACCAACAACAATTAATTTAATAAAATCAAATATATACTCAACATAATTTAATTTACATTAAATCAATCTTCAATGGAGAAATAGAAAGGAGGCAAGCCTCCTTCCATAATAGGGGTGGACGGCTACCATATTCCATACTGGGATTGTAGCTGTCCACCCTCTATATAAGGAAGGTGGCTCTCCTTTCTATATTACATGAGATTACATTATCCCATGATTATCTCCAATATTTGCAACAACTTTGGTTGCAAATTATTTCACAAAAATAAATCCAATTTATTTTGTGAACATTGCAATCATGCCATTAGAAATTTGTGAATCACATTCACAACCCAAAATAAAATGTAAATTACATTTTCAATTTAATGTCCAATATGAATCCAAAAAAATTCACATCAACATTTAATTAACAAACGTAAATTACAAATATCTCTCTCTTATATATTATAAATCATATTTATAATACATATGATTAATATGGACAGTGCTATCCACATTAATCATATCCATAATAATTAAATCACATTTAATCATCTTGGATCTCTATTCTCATATGTCCAAATAATGTGAATCACATCCACATTAATTATATCTTTGATAATCAAATCACATTTAATTATCTTAGATAATTCTCCATTTAATATGAATCAAATTCATATTTATTCATGATAATTAAATCACATTTAATTATCCATTTTCTCAATGCTCGGATACTTATATCAACAATGAAATTATCCTGAATTCTTTCAAGGATAATGCGCTTTCTCCGTAGATACTTGGAGATAAGGACAGGGCGATTGTATTGTTCCACGTATAGTGACTTGGATATTGAGATTACATCTCAAATCCAGATCTCGGGCCTCCCATAGATGCTTGATTAAATGAAGACCGCAAATCTAATCTTCTCATTGCATCTGAATCACATTCAGATCAATGTCCAACATTAGGACTATGATTAGATTACTTCTCTACTGAGAGGAGTCACTAAAATCCAGACCCGTTTTATCACTCCCTAGGAATGGAAGCGTCATGGTTATACAACCGTTTATGATCACATCACCCTAAGGTATTCCCAATACCTGTACATCTCGCATACTGGAAGACTCAGAATAAACCTGAAGTATAAGATCAATTTTACACTGTCTACTTCATAGTTTTATCATTAAGTTTCTCATTCGATCATTGAGAGTTGGTATCGATCATATACTTTTCAAAAGCATATATCATACCCAGGTGTTGATCATATACTTTCCAAAAGTATATATATCAAACCTACAAATTCAGTCAAGCTTCCAGAGCGAGACGACCGTACACGGAATTAGATTCTTCCCAATATATCATGAGTGAGCTCATGTCTTCCGGTTCAGTGACTGAACCTGTATGATCCCTTTGAGAGATCGTATTACTCATATGCCCTTGCATGCACACCAACGTGTCGGTGTATAGACCTTGATTAGGTCATCAAACTATTTGTCTGCCAAATGTACATACTCAAACATATAGCAACACATCTGTCTCCGGTCAGAGGATGCGTGCCTATATCATGACAACATATGATATAAGACTTTGGTTATCTCGATCTCATTAAGTCAACTCTTTGACCTAACTAATCTGACACCTCCGAATCTCTATTCCTATGCAGAGGACATGCATCAAGAGGTTGGTCAGATATCAACCTAACTGAGAAAGGATTGCCATCTCCTACTTAGGCTGGAGATCATCTCTTAACAATCATTTGATGGTGCTTGATGAGTCCTTAATCTAACTCTTTAGATGTTCATCCAAGCACCAGCCTCTATGATTCAATATTTGAATCAACAGTTGTATGATCATCAAGATGATCATGATACATAACCCTAATTGTACTAAGGGACCTATTATGCAAATTATGTATTCTTCATTTCAGATTAGGGAATGATATTCGCAATAACATTTATTGCATAATGGCTCGCCATGGGCTCGCATGTCCAACAATCTCCCACTAACCCAAAGAGCCATTGACGGGCTAATCATTTAAACCCACACTCATGTGACAATCATAGGCTATTTAGAAAATAGCTAGGTAAGCTGATCAGTCACTCTGTTCCCAAGAGACTATGCCAAGTCCTTTTACGACACTTGCATATACCTAGTAACAGTATTCACATCTAATGCGAATGTTGCATCTTATGCAACCAATACTCAATATAGTCAAAGCAGTTACAGTGTCCTTGATACTACTGCTCAACAATTATTATAACCAGTATTACCATAATCCTTATCAGAATACCCTTATTCCTGGAGATCTCTATCTCCTAAGGTATCCGTAGTTAAGACCTTTTAGATCACTATCTATAAAGTCTTAATTTCTTGAAGATAAGACTTTGAGATCACTATCTCAAAAGTTTTGCCTTCTATGAAGATATCGTTATTACTGCAATCAAGTGTTTTATCACCATAGTAGGATTAGTAACAGTTTACTACTCCCACTGTATGGTAGACATCTGGCTTTTGTACACATCTAGCATACACCCGGCTTCTTAGAACTGATGCACAAGGGAAAGCAGTTTGCATTCACATCCTCAAATCTTTGAGATGCTATCCCTTTAGATAGGTCAGTGCCATATCTTTGAGGAAAAGAAGCCCTTCTTGGAATTTTTCAGAAAATGGAAATGTCCAAGGTGTACTATTAGTGTGAGTGTTCCAATACCCTCTTCTCTTTGCTTCTGAACAACTTCAGAACTAAGATCTAAGAGGTATCCTTGAGATCATATCTCGAGGTATTGAACAACCAGATTATAAAACACTTATTATTATCATCCTTATATCATTCTAAATGATTAGAATATTATCTACATTTAGCATGATGAACACAATGGCACTCCCACTAAGCTTCACATGGTTCATCAAGATTTTATCTGAAATCATAACATTATAATTTCATCAAATCTTATGTTCCAACTATAAGAAGCTTATTTGAGTCCAAAGATGGAGTTCTTTGGCTTGCACACCTTGCTTTCCTCAACCATGAAGCCCTGGGGCTACTTCATATAAATATCCTCAGAGAGGTATTCATAGAGGAATGCAATCTTGACTCACGTCATGAAGATGTCATAGTCAAGTTGTGTAGCTATAGTTAGCAATATTCTGATGGTTAAAGCAAGGTCACTGGAGAGCAAATCTCATTGCAAGCGATGTCTTCTCTTCGGTGTGTAGCTCATGGCTACGAACCGTGCTTTGAAGGTCTCTACCTTCTCATCAGGTTCCCTCTTTCTCTTGAAGATCCATTTACACCATAATGAGTCTTACCCATACAGTTGGATCCTCGAGGGTCTATATACAACATTTGTATATGAAGTCTACTTTAGACTTTATTGCTAACATCCATCTTTCCATGATATGATCTTCAGAAGCATCATCACATGAAGTCAGATCATTGTCAGATTCAACTGACACATGGAATCCATCCTCAAAATTATTTGAAGAGGTATTGATGTTTCATCTTTAATTGTCTATTTAGTTTCTGATTTCAGGAGCCTCATTATCTTCTCAAGATTAAATGAGTTCCTTTACTTCATTTTCATCTTGATTCTCAAGAGAGTCATCCTCTAAGAATCACATTCTCAGAGATGAGATCCTTTAAGAGTCTCAAGGTTATAAAGTAGGTATCCAATACCATCCTTTATTTTCCTAATGAAGTAGCACTCTCCAATGCCAGATTCCAGCTTAATCACATGGAACCTTATTAATGATATATATATATATATATAATGTAGTCTCTACCACATATATATATACACATGGAAACTAAGAGATAATTATGCTAAGATCAATCATTGATCAAATCATGTCACACATGATCAATTGTATCTCCCTACAACTCTATTGAGTTAAGGTTCATTAGGAGGAGTGAGATAAAAATAATATTCATATCTCTATAAGGTATTCCATGAATTCATCTAATAGGTACTGCCTACCTAGATTATATCAAATTCATTTAATCTTCATTCAAACTTTGGTTCTAAACCAAACATGTGAAATCTTTGAACATTTCAAAGGTTTCTAAGTGAAGAGAAGAAATCTCATATCACAAATAATCATCAATAGATATCATATATCCATAATGTTTATTCGGATATAGATGATTCACATACATCAATATGTATGAGATCTTGAATACCTTGACATCTTACACCATTCCAAGGAAGGGTGTATTGGATATTTTTACTTTTGAATACAATATTCACAAGTAAGTAAGATTTGAAACTTTAGACAATCTAAAGTTTCATCTCTCACTAGTCTATTGATCACATCAACAGACAAATGTCCAAGGCTTGATGGCAGATCATTATCAAATGATCTTCATTCTCCTATTGATCTTTTAAGGTTTAATTTTAGTATTAGAAATGTTAATGAACCATTCATTAAATTTCTAATTTAGCAGAGTGATGAATCTGTGATTCATCACTTCAAAAGTCAGAAATAGAGCCTTGTTCCCGAGAAAATAGAGGCATATTTCCCCTTATATTGCATAAATAGCATTCATGCATATATTCATAACTCATGCAGTTTAGCAGCTCATTTGCATTTAAATAAGAAGCCAAAAATCCTTTGTAAAATACCTATTCACCAAAATAACCTCTTCTCTATAATCTATACTACTTAGTTAATAATATAGGGAAGAATGCCCAAAATCACCCTTGTAAAATAGCCAATAAAGCCTGAGAACCCCTGTACACTAGAATGCACATAAAGTCCTCATGCAAACTCCGATTTAGGTCTACTTACTCTTAGAATACTACACATTAAAAGACCTTTAAAATGAGACTAATTTCATTGAATTTGGAGCTTGTATGCGAAAGTTGGGTTTTTGGGCCACTTTGTATACTACATATGTATATTTATGTATCCTTGTATTTATGTATCATATTTGACCTCATCTCCGTCTTTGGTCAACATGAAACTTGTAGATCTCATCGAGATCTACAACTTTCATGTTTTAAGTTTCTCCAAATTCGGTCCCCTCTTCTCTCTACACGTGCATCTTATTCCATCCACTCACAGCAGGCCACGTGGCGCCCTCTGGTTGCGCCACGCGGCCAGCCTCCCATCGCCTCATCCGCCTGCGTCCTCAGCCGTTGGATCTCGCTTCAGATCCAACGGCTCAGCTTTTTCCACACACGCCCCTTGCCTGGACCATCCGATCATCTCCTGCATTGATCTACGCCGTCCGCTCGCGCCTTCACCAGAGCCCTCCACGTGGCAGCATCTACGCCGCTTGATCAGACCCTTGATCTCTCAATCGCAGCCGCCCTTCTCCCAGCGAATCGCGGCCCTCTGATCAAATCCATCTCCTCATCTAAACCGTCCGCTCGCGCCTTCGCCAGTGCCCACCACGTGGCGCGCTCTCGGCCCATCATCAGCGCGCCTCGATCTCATCCTACCCGCCCACCACGCTCTGATCACCACCGTTGGATCCCAAGATCCAACGGTAGAGACCTCGTCTCCTACCTCCAGGCGCCCCTCTCTTCCACGTCCCTTGCCTTGCGGGAGGGGCGCCCCCTTCCTATTCTTGGATGCACGTCAGCCACCCTCTCCCACCGCTGACACCCCCACGACGTCACCCACTCGTCCCTCATCCTCGCCGTCTACCTCACGCTCCACCACTCCCACCAGAGTCACCCCACGTCGACCACCAACCTCGCCTCGTCACCAGCCAACCCACCACCTTCACCTTATAAATACGTCACCACCGGCAACGTTCACCCCCATCCGCCACTCCAGAGAGGTTCCTCGAGCTCAGATCGATCCATTGGTGACAGCAATTGGGTGTGTCTTCGAGCGAAGACAAGTTTCTTCTCCGGCGAGATCCACGGCAAGCTCTGCCGTGTCGCAGCCTCCCTCCGCGAAGCTGCGCGAGCTCGGGACCCTACCGATCCCTCGAGCGAAGACCTGGAGCTCAAATTTGAGCTCCAATCCCCAGGTAGTCCCCTCCATCATCTTCTGATCTTCTCCTTAATTTTTCCTTTGATTTCTCCTAATTTATTCGCCGTCCACCGTTGTTTTCTCGCTCCACCTTCATTCCTCCGAGCTCCGCGACAGAGCTCCGATCTTCGCGCACCCTTCCGTTCCCTCAAACACCGCATCTCGACTTACCTCGACTCCAGCTCCGCCACTTCGGCGGAGCTCGCTCGCCTGACCACTCACACTCCGCCTTAGGCCTCGCCGTTCACCCTACATACCTCCACGCGCACACGCGTGCTTCGGCTATACCCCTAACCCCTTGCAGGTCCTCATTTCTTCACTGGCCGGAGCTTCGCCGGAGCTCCCTTCGAGCTTCTTCACCATCGAGCCTCAGCGCATCTCCACCGCTCCTGAGGCCACCGGAGGCTTCGGCGTACGCTCCGCATCTTCCGAGCTACTCGAGAGCATACGAAGAGCTTCATCGACGCCTAGCGACCGAGGCGGAGCAGAGCCAGCTACGCCGGAGCCCCGCCTTCTCCTCCGCAGGTGGCGGAGGACCGTTGGAGACGACGTACAGCCACCGTTCGATCATCTTGATCGAACGGTCCGAATCACGCCACGTCACCCACGACCGGAGCAGCAGAGAGCCATTAGATTCGTCACGATCCAGCGGCGATAGATCAGCCACGTCACCACTTCATCGCGCTCCAGGTGCCGTTGGATCAATCTAGATCCAACGGTCACTAATCGCCCACGTCGCTATCAGCAGGAGCGATCTTCAACCGTTGGATTGATCAAGGATCTAACGGACGCAGACACGCCACGTCGACGGAACCCGAGCCTCGGCCCCAAGCCTAGGCTCGGGCGACCCGAGGCTACACCGAGCCTCGCTCCGGACCTCCAGAGCGCCCGAGCCTCGCTCCGAGCCACCGCAGCCCTACGAGCCTAGGCCGCCCACGTGAGGAGCACGTGCGGCCTAAGTAAATTGCACCGAGGCCCCTGGAGCTTTTCAAAATTGCAAAGAGGTCCCTGTGAAGCAGACCCCACGTGAGGAGCACGTGCCCTTTGGAGATTTTGCACAAGAGTCCCCCACATTATAGGTAATTGCATTTTAGTCCCTGTCTGCATATTTGTTTATTGCAATTTTAATTTCCTGTATTGCATTTACACCCCTGTGTTTGCACGCATCCCTAGATTGTATTTTACATCATTTTAAAATTCTAAAAATTGCATTTTGTTGGAAATTTTGTCCTCTGTCTATTGGTCCACGTGTTATATTTTTGTAAGCTCATTTGAATTATTAATGAATTAATTGGTGAATTGTTGACATATTTTGCCCAGTGTCACCTTTTGATTTTTAGTTAATTCTCTGTGCTTCCAAAATTCATCAAAAATTCACAGTAGCTTAAGGACATCATTTTTAACATACCATAAAAATTTCATAGCATTTGCACGCATACCGAGGCCTAAATAAATTGTTAAGTGATTTTCTTAGATTAATTTTAATTAATTCATTTCACAGTGAAATCAAGTTCTGTTAATTTTCCTAGGTCCCTTATCATTAGAGCCACCTAGGATAATTTTAGTTCCTGGAAAAATTGTGATTTGATATTTATTAAAAATTAAATACTGAAAATCACTATGTCTGTTTATTTAATTCACAGTAAATTCATTTAGTGTCGAAAAATTCCAAAAAAATTAGTGTAGGTCATTTTCATCATCATTAACCATCTGGCCAATTTTCATAATTTTTGGACTCTATTTGATACACTAATTAAATTAAACATTAAATTGGCCTGAAGAGTCTGCATAAGTCCGCATAAAAAAAGACCAAAAAAATACTCATCGAAAATCAACACTTGAATAATTGCTTAAATTTACCTAAGGAGACAGATGCCTTCCTGAGATCGACCTTGGACTTCCACCAAGTAAAAAAATCTGCCACTTGAATTAACTTGACATTAATAGTGGTTTTTGATTAACCTCTCGTATCCGACTGCAATGAACTGTAAACATTAATTTGACCGAATTAACATAGGGTGCGGGAGCGTTATCACAGAGTCCACAAGATTTTTGGATTACTATCTGAAATATTATCTCCATCATAATTCTTTATGATAGGTCTATTACAGAATTCATGTTTATTTCCAACATTTAGAATAACTAATGAGTGTATTCTAATATCTAGGTCATAGAGACATTCTCTAAGACTAGCTCTCCCACTGAAATTATGAAGTCTATCAATCCAATAGAAATTGTTTCAACAATTACATCAATATCCATGTGGATGACTATTAAACCTTTAAGATCAAATTTCTAATCTTCTAATACATATGCAACCAGCAAGTGTCATTAGAAGATTGAGATACAATTATTAGACTTTATCTTATCAAATAAGAAAGTCAATTTCAATGATTATATGTAGATTATTCTGAGGCACTATCCAAGTCCTTCTCTAAGGATCCAAGATAGTCTAGATAGTCACACTATCAATATATCGGCTTATTGTTGTATTGGCATTCATCCAACTATTTGGATGTCATATGGAAGTCATAGAAGTACAGTCAACCTTTTGACTTTCCTTCTTACTTGGGTCCGACCCATGCTTCCACTGCGCTCCTTTCATCTATAAACAACCATTGCTCAAGACAAAGGATCTCTTATGTTGAAATCAAAAAAATTCAATATAAGAGTATTTTAACATTTATACATGCTTCATTCAATTCATATAATATGAATAATATGAATGACCAAAGTATAGACAGTAGAATGATGACACTCATCGTATCTACATCCATCTAAACTCTTAAAACATTGGTTCAGGTAGGTACTCAAACAATTTGAATACATCATCTCTTATAGAGCCACCGTTCTGTATGATGCAGAGAACCATGTTATTCATGATTAAATGTCGAGAGCACATATGTATGCCAGAACATCTTCTTAGAATTTTATAAAGAATTATTTGACAATTACGATCATCATCGACATGTCACTTCCAAAGTACATTCGATGAGAGAACAAGACTATAGATACATACAAACCCTAGGGTAGTAGTCCTATTGTCTATTTAATTGTCACTCCTCATTATTTTGAGGAAACTTGCACATTGCAACCACATACAATATGTGTCTACCTGTAAGTACAATATCTAGATCATGGATCCAATCCATGATATTTTACTAGTTATTATTGAGTATAATATTGAGTGGGTTTAATGAAGGATTATCTGAAATACGAAATTTGCATAAATATATTAAATATATATTGCACTTTGATTTAGGAATTTTTATATCAAAGTTATCTTGCCTTGTCAACATTGAAAGTTCATTCCCTTAATCACTTTTAATGTAAGAGATATGCTTACCATTATATCTCAAGCAAGATCTGGGATCTCCTTCCTTATCTTTGTTACATCTCAATAATATGAGAACCTGTAACCCCGATAAAAAGAAGCGGGAACACATTCTGCCTTGCAAGTCCAACTTACATCTCCCAATTCGGTCTTTAACACATGGGCCCACCACCCCTAAGGTGATGTTGACCCGTTATTAATTGAACCAACCGTCAACAGGAATACAACTCGATATGCGCAATCCAATATTGTCCCAATAATATGAGGACCCGATATTGGGGTCACTACGCATACGTCCTTACTCTTTCGAGAAGCAACGAGCCCGATCCAAATGGATCATATGCAGGAGCTGTCACTTCGGACATGCGTATCCTACATACAATATCTGGCGACGGAACCATTCGCCTTGACGGGAGACCATGGATGTGACTTATGTGATCCTCCATATCATATTCAAATTCTAATTAATCATCATGAATCATATTCATTACGATTAATTCTTCCAAGGGAAATAATAACTCTATTCATAATAGAGTATTTTTAATTGGATATAATTAACTTAATCACATTAAATTAATTAGCAATCCAATTCAATCAACAAATTTGATTTTACTTGAATATATGGTATTATCTCAAAATACGTATTAATTCGAATTTTAATAATTAGAAAAATACATCATGATCTCTCAGGCATCATTCGTTCCCTACCCGTTGTCATAGCCAGTACCGACGGGAGTGGGACGGACCGCAACCGGTGCGACCCGCTACCCCAGCGATCCCCGACTAGACACCATATCCGTTTCGATAAAAAATAATGCCGAGCCAATCACTTTGTACTTGAGATAATCATCGGTTCTTCAACCGAAATTATACCATATAGTAATAATCAAAACATTTTTGATTGTAAGAAAATTTGCTAACCAAATTCCCAATCCTATTCAAGCAAGTTGTTTATTGATTGTGTTTTCAATTATGATCTAGGTCAAATCTAATCAATTTATTGGTTGAGGCCAAGTCAATTAAGGAAATAATCATCATTAAATATTTCTCAAATATTTTCCATAATTATTTCATGAAATTAACAATTAATTTCACTAATTGACAATCACATGGTTCTTGATTAGGAATGTAATTTCAGCAGTGACCCCTACTTACTAAAATTAACATATCTCAATCAAAACAAATCCAAATTATGCAAAATTAGTTTCCTAAGATTGCTAATTTGATTTATGACAGAACCTAAGTGATATTTCATGCATTTCAAGGCGGATCAAAACAATAATTAACTCATTAATCATGTTAAGATTCGCAGTACCCGCAACAGTGAATACATATTCATTAAAACAACCATATCTCGAGCAAACGGAATCCAAATTACGTAAACTCAGATCCTATGGTTTCCTTATTTAATGGGGAACAAAATCCAAGTTTTATTTTTGTGTTTAAACAATTTAAACAGGGCCAAAAATAATCACTAAACAGAGATGCGAAAATGAAATGCGATAAAACTTTCGCAACCCTAACGAACCCAAGTCGCCTTCGATTTTATGGATCGTATCCAAAATCATCGACCTAAGGCTCTGATACCACTTGAAGGATATGGGATAATCCTCATACGCATCACGGAAGCGTGAGCGTCGTATCGAATACGACGAGGAACGACTAGTCGCACTAGTTGTTCTATGCAACAGAAATTAAAAATTTTCATGCGACGAAACCACATGATCCAAAAACACTTCTCGGATCGTTTCGTCTAAACCACAAACAAGTAATAGGATTACCTCTTGAAGCGTGGTTGCGATCGAGTCTCTAAACGAAGAGACCTCCTGTCTCAAGTCCGATTCGACGGAGGAGACGCTTGCGAGCGCAGGGATGAATCGCGTGCTTCTCACAATCCATGTTGATGATCCAAGCGGCGGATCTCCTGATCTCGACACACGAAATCCGACGTCTTCTTCACGAGCGAGGCGCACCGAAGGAGACGGAGATCCATGAGAAAACGATCGGGCAACATAACGACGACGCTGCGGTGATGGAGACTCTCTCTAAGGCATCCATGGTGGACGGTCATGAGAGAGGATGAGAGAGGGCTGACGTGTAGAGAGAAAGAGAGAGAGAGAGACTTATGTTCTCTTGTGTGTGTAAAGAAGAGCAAAGGGGTTCCCTTCTATTTATATTATTTTGGGATTCATGGATCTCAATCCACGGGCAATACAAATCCAATGGCTCACATTGATTTGTGTTTCTTTCAATGATCAAGATTTGCGTTGGTAAAAACCAACAACAATTAATTTAATAAAATCAAATATATACTCAACATAATTTGATTTACATTAAATCAATCTTCATTGGAGAAATAGAAAGGAGGCAAACCTCCTTTCATAATAGGGGTGGACGGCTACCTTATTCCATATTGGGATTGTAGCCGTCCACCCTCTATATGAGGAAGGTGGCTCTCCTTTCTATATTACATGAGATTACATTATCTCATGATTATTTCCAATATTTGCAACAACTTTTGTTGCAAATTATTTCACAAAATTAAATCCAATTTATTTTGTGAACATTGCAATCATGCCATTGGAAATTTGTGAATCACATTCACAACCCAAAATAAAATATAAATTACATTTTCAATTTAATGTCAAATGTGAATCCAATTCACATCAACATTTAATTAACAAACGTACATTACAAATATCTCTCTCTTATATATTATAAATCACATTTATAATACATATGATTAATATGGATAGTGCTATCCACATTAATCATATCCATGATGATTAAATCACATTTAATTATCTTGGATCTCTATTCTCATGTGCCCAAATAATGTGAATCACATCCACATTATTTATATCTTTGATAATCAAATCACATTTAGTTATCTTAGATAATTCTCCATATAATATGAATCAAATTCATATTTATTCATGATAATTAAATCACATTTAATTATCCATTTTCTCAATGCTCGGATACTTATATCAACAATGAAATTATCTTGAATTCTTTCAAGGATAATGCGCATTCTCCGCAGATACTTAGAGATAAGGACAATGCGATTGTATTGTTCCACGTATAGTGACTTGGATATTGAGATTACATCTCAAATCCAGATCTCGGGCCTCCCATAGATGCTTGATTAAATCAAGACCACAAATCTAATCTTCTCATTGCATCTGAATCACATTCAGATCAATGTCCAACATTTGGACTAAGATTAGATTACTTCTCTACTGAGAGGAGTCACTAAAATCCAGACCCGTTTCATCACTCCCTAGGAATGGAAGCGTCATGGTTATACAACTATTTATGATCACATCACCCTCAGGTATTCCCAATATCTGTACAACCTGCATACTGGAAGACTCAGAATAAACCTGAAGTATAAGATCAATTTTACACTGTCTACTTCAGCGTTTTATCATTAAGTTTTTCATTCGATCATTGGGAGTTGGTATCGATCATATACTTTCCAAAAGCATATATCATACCCAGGTGTTGATCATATGCTTTCCAAAAGTATATATATCAAACCTACAAATTCAGTCAAGCTTCCAAAGTGAGACGACCGTGCACGGAATTTGATTCTTCCCAATATCTCACGAGTGAGCTCATGTCTTCCGGTTCGGTGACTGAACCTGTATGATCCCTTTGAGAGATCGTATTACTCATATGCCCTTGCATGCACACCAGCGCGCTAGTGTATAGACCTTGATTAGGTCATCAACCTATTGGTCTGCCAAATGTACATACTCAGACATATAGCAACACATCTGTATCCGGTCAGAGGATGCGTGCCTATATCATGACAACATATGATATAGGACTTTGGTTATCTCGATCTCGTTAAGTTAACTCTTTGACCTAACTAATCTGACACCTCCGAATATCTATTCTTATGCAGAGGACCTGCATTAAGAGGTTGGTCAGATATCAGCCTAACTGAGAAAGGATTGCCATCTCCTACTCAGGCTGGAGATCATCTCTTAACAATCATTTGACGGTGCTTGATGAGTCCTCAATCTAACTCTTTAGATATTCATCTAAGCACCAACCTCTATGATTCAATATTTGAATCAATAGCTGTATGATCATCAAGATGGCCATGGTACATAACCCTAATTGTACTAAGGAACCTATTATGCAAATTATGTATTCTTCATTTCAGATTAGGGAATGATATTCACAATAACATTTATTGCATAATGGCTCGTCGTGGGCTCGCACGTCTAACTGGTATCTCCTCATGTACTAAGTGAGGCTGCTTTACCTCAAGAGACTGGTGTTAGTCGTGTTGTGTTCCATCTGAAGATGGATGGTAGGTGTAATCTGACAACTCCTCGAACCGCATCTCCATGTTCATCTTCTTGTCTGCAATCTCAGTCTGTTGGGCCAATATCTGATCCTACTGACCTCTCATAGCAGTCTGCTACTGCTGGAGATCAATGAGTGCAGTCATGATGCGCTCTAGACGCTCACTCATCTCCTGCTCTGGCCTGGTCGTCATGGTTCTGCATAAGAACCAAAATCATTAATCATGACAGTTAATGTTTGCTGATCATGCTTTTCTCTTCTTGGGATACAAAATGGAAATTAACGACAATTGGTGACATTTATGCTTATGAGTGTCAAATTTCCCTTACGAACTCACGACAAATTGGAGGACTGTCGATATCCGAGAACTAAATGTGATCGGAATTATAATACTGCAAATGTACTTATCGAGGTACCACGGCTCTGATACCAAACTGTTAACCCCCTCCGATCCGGGTATCTGTTTACAACATATTCACAGTATTTCATTCGCTAAAGATCGCACAAGGCAGATGAAAATGCGGGGAAATTTTTCACGTTTCTGCAATGACATTCACAATTCAAACTAATAACCACCGAATTAATAACAAGATGTGTCACCACAATTTTCATTCATTAATTTCTATATATATATATACATGTGCAAAAGAGGCTAACAGTAGATACATGTATTCACAAAAAATGTGACTGAAGAGAAATAAAGCATTTTACATCATAACTGAGCAAAAACTGTAACAACTACAACTGCACCGTCTGTAGCAACAAATGTCAGGAATCATCAATCAACTACTACTACAGTGCAAGCTCCTTGCCTGCACACATGAAAGGAACAAGAGACGTCAACGGGTACTGGTACATGTCGAAACTTATTAAAACAAACATACATTTTAAGGTGATTACAAAAGAAACAAGTAGTAAGGCATAAACAACTAAAAATTTACGACCACTTGCTATGAAAAAGGTTTCATGCTATCTTGAAGGAATGCTCCAAGTTTTACCCATTACCTTTTATATGTCATATTCTTAATAATAGTTAATGAGTCATATGTAATCAAATTAATATCTTATTATTTAGATATCATAATTATGGATCTTGATGATGGGAAAGATGAGGTTTTGAACTAATTCTTGATTCTATCTAAACTCTCAAGTTTAATGGAGAGTCCGTGGTCTTGGTCTGTGTGTGACCTCACACTATGACCCTAAGGCGTGGAGAGTGCCTTAGGGTTGGGGTTCCTTCGTAGGCATGCGATGGGGCATAGTGCATCCTAACTAAGTTCCCAACACATCCACTAACTTAGTATGTATTCATGGTAGTATAAGGATCCGATGATTTGCTGATCATTGATGGTTGATAATGATTAATGATTTTATGTTAGGTTTTATTGCAGTCAACTCTAATCAATACCACCTTAACTGATCTCAACTCTTAATCATATTTTACTGTAACTCATTTCAATCTCAATATGTCACTCCAAATTTTTAACTATAACTTATTTAATGTAACCCTAGATAATTCAGATGTAGCCAAAGATGATTTAGATGTAGCATCACCAAGTCTGTTGGCAGAAAGTAACCAAAACTCAAGCGGTGAGGAAGTCTCCTAAGAGACTCTTCGTCTCGCCCCCTAATTGGAAGTGTGGTCCAATAGACGGATAGGTTTACTCCAAAACTACACCACTAAGACAGGTAAGAGAGACTTTCTGGAAAAGCCACTCTAGACGAACCCGACCGATACGGGCAGATGAGCTCGTACGAAAAACTAAAAACAAAGGATCCCCCACATGGGTATCCTAAAACAGAGGGTCAACGGAGCTGGTCAAAAGTCGGGATCCCAACGAGGCGTAAAAACATTTCGAGCTCACGTAAAAATCGTGAAAAGACTAGGATCCTAGAACCGCGCACATGGCAGCCGCTGCCTTAACTGAGCTTCCTTTCCTCCGCCCAGTTGAGGGTAATCGTGCCCCGCACAACCAAGTGTAAAAGTCACCATAACTAGCTCCAATAAATTGTCATTTCAGATTCTTACTCATTATTAACTTGATTCCTCATCTTTTCTCTATCCTTTCTATGGTTAACTGTACTGATCTAGGTCTTTCGTCCAAAACTTTACCAATAGTGATCTATTTTAGTAGAGAATACTCAAGGATCAATTGGTTGAATATTATCACTACTCTAGTATGTGTATTTCAATTCTCTACTATAAGGTTATGATTTCAAATCTTCTTTTTGTCAAGGAAAGATCTTTGATTCAAGACTTGTATGCTTTAGTACAGTTGAGTTCAAAAGATTTGTGCATTTCAGATTTGCGGATCTTGATATACAATCCTTAAGAAGGAAAATGGAGTTGCAAGATAGATTTATGTTTATAGAAGACAAATATGAGATGGTCGAATGCTGGAGTTTTAGATACCAAGACAAGTCCTCCCGAATGTGATAGTACTTGTGAATACCACCCAAATGCAAATAACACATGTAAATTCTACTGATAGGTACAAACTTTCAAGAACCAATATTCACTTAATAATTTGAGTTCAAGGCGAATCCGAATAAATTGATGTGAAGAGTCTTATTTCAATATAAACGAATCATCTTGTATATTTTTCTCCTAAAGCAGGTTGAACATAAATGATTTTTTACAGTGGATGAACAACCAAATAGCACTAAATAAATAGCAACAGTGACCAGAGGCTTTAGTCAGGAAGAAAGCACATCATGCATATGTAGGGTTTTGCAACAATAAGAACTGCCAACACTTTATTTAGAGTATAGATTATTCAATTATGGAAATCAAATTTGAATTTCATCTAGCTATCTTTTCTGTGCAAAAGTGGCATACATCCTTAGTTTAATGGTCCTATATGCACAAAGAAAATGACTCTTTATCATAAAATATTGCAAATGATTGGTATCTTCAGTTCAGTTGTCTTGTTCCTTTCTCGAAATCTTATTAGTAGATATATATATATATATATATATATATACACACACACCACCGACGCATGGTGCCTATAGGTCAGAAGATAGAAATGCAAACCGGTTTGCTATCATTTTTAGCAGACCATGACAAGTTCTTTGTGCATAACCACTCGTAAGCTAAATAATGCCACAAATATACCAAGTCAAAATAAACATGCCTGCGGCCTCACGTGCTCCTCCCCGTGTGCAACCGCGCGTGAGGCCTCCTCCCCGTACGTGAGGCCTAGTAGGCCGCCTCGCTTTCGCATGCCGCAGGCTTCGCCCTAGCGGCCTTCCGCCGTGTCTGCACATCGCACCAGCGGCCTTCTGCCGCTCCTGCGCACTGTCCTAGCGCCTCCTGCCATCCCTGTGTGCTGCCCCAGTGCCGCCCTAGCGACCCTCTGTCGCTCCTACACGTTGCCCTACCGCCCCTATCACTCATGCGCATTGTCCTAGCGCCCCCTGCCATTCCTGCACGCTGTCCTAGTGCCCCCTGTCGGTCCTACGCGCTTCCCTAAAGCCGCTCTAGCGGCCTCCTACCGCGCATGCGCCGCTCTCGATAAGAATGCGCCCTAATAGCCTCCGAACGCTCCTGTACTGCTTCTAGAAGTCATCTCACCGTATCTACGCCACCCTAGCGACCTTCTATCACGCGGTCTCACCGATCAACTCCAGCCCTACCGCACCATATTAGTCATGCACCCTTTCTACTTCTACTGGTGTATTGATTCGATATCTTGCTAGGTATACATGATACATGAGACTACAAGGACTATTTAGGTCACTTCTTCTTGACCTTTGCAACCACCATGGCATCTGCAGAACCCAAGCCTATGTACCCTACTTCTTCTATGATGGTACAGGGCACTTCTATCAAACTTAAATGTTCCGAGACTATATTCTATGGTCTAAAACCTTCAAGGTGTTTATTGGTGGTCAGCGAAGGGGACGAAAAAGGACTACGATACCTGGTACATAGACAACTGCCAAGTGATTACTTGGTTGACCAACAGTGTCGACCCGAATATAGTCTCCAACCTTCTTTACAAGGAGGTTGCAAAGGCGATGTGGGAGAGTCTTGAGAATACCTACTCCCAGAAAACAACAAAGTCCAGGATCTCAAATATCTCTACACAGGGCTGGTCAGCAAATCAAAGTGATACATCCCTAGTCGAGTACTACAGACTTCTCACCGTCCTGTTTGAGGAGTTCCATATTTTTCAGCCTGCTAGTTGTGATAAACAGATTGAAGAACGAGCTGAATGACAAGTATATCGCTTCTTCTCAGGACTCCATCCGTGATACAAGTATGTAAAAGACCAGTTTTTGACTATTGCTACACTACCCATTGTTAAGACCATATAAGGTCGACTGCAGGAACTTGATTCTCCCTCTCCTCAGTTCTCTACTGAGACTACTACACATGTTGCTAAAGGACGACCCAACTACCAGGGAGGACGTAGTAGTTCGGCCGTGGACGTGGCCGGGAGGCTGGACGAGGACATGACTTCGGGCGCGTACGCGGATGGGATCCTGCTACCGCTCGCTATCCAGCATGTACTCACTGTAGACGCTGGAATCATCCTTTTGAACGATGTTGGGCAAATTTTGGCATGCCTACTAATGCCAATAGTGCCTATGAGGCTACCTCTTATTAAGGTTCATGTGATATTGCAGACATCTTGCCAGATTAGCCGTTTGGTGATAGCCAGACATCCTTCACTGCATCTGAGTATGCTCGTCTATGTCAGTTGTTATAGAATTCTGCTAGTGACACTACTACCTCTACTCCGACTGTGAGTCTGACCACTATTTCAAGTACACTTGCCAATGTTGCCCCCGCATCCAGACCTACATGGATCATTGATTCTGGTGCCTCTACTCATCTGACGGAGAAGGTGGTCTTCTCACCTATGCACACCCTTCCTCCATTGTGAGGACTGTTCGGGTTGCCAATGGAGCAGATTACCCTATCACTACTGTGGGGAGACCATGGAGTTTTCCTCCAATCTCCGCCTTACTGATGTGCACTATGCTCCTGATTTTTCGCCTAGTCTCTTATCTGTTAACAAGTTACGCCAGGAACTTAACTGTCGTGTGATATTTGATGAGTTCTGTTGTTATTTCAGGAAATCCGGACGAGACAGATTTTTGGTGGGGGACATGAGAAAAACAGCCTATATTATCTTGATATCCCCTCTGATTCTACTTTTGTTGACACTGCATCTATATCTACTAATCATGTTCTTCGGCATCTTCACCTCGGTCATCCATCCGCCAAAGCTTTCTCTTTAATGTTCCCTGAACTCTCTATGCCAAGCCCTTTGAGTGCGAGGCGTGTCAATTCGGGAAATATCATCGACCGTCCTTCCCTGGTCGTTCAGAGCGTCGCCGCAAAGTTCCTTTTTCATTAGTCCATTGTGATATTTGGGGACCCTGTACAGTCCGTACTCTGAGTGGACATAAGTACTTTATTGTTTTTGTCGATGACTATAGTCGATTATCTTGGGTCTATCTGTTAAAAGAACGATCAGAGGTTAATAATATTATCAAGAATTTCTTTCATTATGTCAGAAATATTTTCTCCTCCAGTATTCAGATCTTTCGTTCAGATAATGCGTTGGAATTTACTCAACAAGATCTAACCACTTTCTTTGCATCCCAGGGCACCATTCACCAAACATCATGTCCTTACACTTCACAACAAAACGAGGTCGCAGAAAGAAAACTCAGACACCTTCTAAACATTGCTCGATCCCTACTTACCCAGATGAAAGTTCCCAAAATCAATTGGGGGGATGTTGTTTTAACCATTGTCCATCTTAACAACATGGTTCCATCTTTATCCGTAAGTGGATCCGCCCCTTCCTCATTACTCTACCAAACTGAGTTGCCTTTTTCACTACCCTTACGAATTTTCGGATGTGTTGCATTTGTTCATAACTTTCATCCTACCGACAAACTCTCTCCTCGTGCAATTAAATGTGTTTTTCTTCGTTATTCTCTTACTCAAAAAGGTTCCAGTGCTATGATCCAACTGGGCATCGTTATTATGTATATGTAGATGTAACCTTTTTTGAGCAGACAAGTTTCTTCACACAATCGGTTACTGATACTCCTCTTGATCTCCCACCTCCACCCATTGTCTATAAGCGAAAACAAAAAACCAAACCAACAGATGTTCCCTTTGCAGGATAATATGCCTACTTCAAGTATTCCCTCCGCTGATGTCCCGGATGATCCTGAGGAGCTTCCCATTGCTCTACGCAGAAGTAAGAGGCAGTGTACACTTCATCTTATGTCTCATTTCACTTCCACTGCTAGTTTATCAACAACTGACAGAAGATATGCATATGCTCTCATAACCATTTCTATTCCGAGAGACCATCACATTGCTTTGCAGGATTCAGGTTGGCGCCGGGCCATGAATGAAGAGATGGAGGCTCTTACTTCTAGAGGAACATGGGATCTAGTGCAATGCCCTAAAGGGACTAGATCTATGGCATGCAGATGGGTCTTCACGACCAAACAAACACCCGATGAATCAATTGATAGATTGAAAGCTCGCCTTGTGGCTAAAGGCTTTACGCAGATATATGGCGTGGATTATTTTGAGACATTCTCACCAGTCGCACGAATGGGATCTATCAGAACTATCTTTTCTATAGCTACTAACAAGGCATGGTCCACTTCCAACTAGATGTGAAAAATGCCTTTCTATATGGAGACTTCGCAAGGCAATATATGGCCTAAAACAAAGCCCAAGGGCATGGTTTGACAGGCTCACTGCGGAAATCAACACTTTTGGCTTTCAGAGAACAACCTCTGACTATTCTGTGTTTGTCACAAGATGAACAAGCGGTACTGTTATACAGGGTGTCTATGTAGAGATATGGTTGTCACGGGTGATGACGATAAAGGAATTCTAGAAACCAAGACCTTTCTCCAGAAAGTGTTTGTCTGGACATCCTTACTGCGTAAAGGACCTTGGTCCATTACATTATTTCTTTGGTACAGAAGTACTATGCACTACAGAAGGTCTTCATCTCTCTCAGAGAAAATACTGCCTGGACATCCTTACTAAAGCCGGGTTACTTGGACGCAAGACTTCAGGTATTCTGATTGACCCGAAGAAGCACTCCACGTCCTCCGGTCCCATCTTCGAAGACATTACTCGATATAGGAGCCTGGTTGGCAAACTTCTCTATCTCATTGTTACCAGACCAGATATTTCTTATGCAGTAAGTGAGCGAGCCAACACATTGAGCAACCTCGTTACAGTCACTGACAAGACATTCTTCAGATACTACGACACTTGAAGGACTCTTCAGGGTGTGGCCTCTTTTATGGGGCAAACGGGTACACTGACGTTATTGCATATGCTGATGCTGATTATGCAAGTTCACTAGAGGATCGGCACTCCACCACATGATTATGATGGTTGGAGGAAATCTTGTTACTTGGAGAAGCAAGAAACAAACTGTTGTATCCAGATCCAGTGCAGAAGCAGAATACAGGGCAATGGCTCAAGCAACTTGTGAGATCACGTGGCTATTAACTTTTCCACAAGAACTTGGCATTGTGGTCACCATTCCTATTCCAATATACTGTGACAACAAATATGCAACTTACATTGCCACAAATATTGTGTTCCATGAACAAACCAAGCATATAGAGAATGACTGCCATTTTATTCGGGATGCTGTCAGAACTGGGAAGATTACTACTCCTCACATTACCATTGATCTTCAGCTTGCAGATATTTTCACTAGGGCTTTACCCAAGAAGCGCCTTATGGATAATTTTCAAGTTGGGCATGATCGATAAATATGCTCCAACTTGAGGGGGAGTGTTATTAATATAAAAACATTCGGTTCTTATTTTTTATTGTAACCCCCACTAGGGGCAGTTATGTATTTTTCCCCTTCAAGCTCTCTAGGGTTTTTGTCCTATATAAGGACCCCTAAACCTCTAGAATAAAACACACTCTTTTCATTCTCTTATCGTTCTCAACAACCCATACATATACTCCCCACCACACACACACCAAACACACATATCCACACACCTACACACACATAAAACACATTCATAAACACATATACATTACTGCATGCATTGTATAGGAAAACATACATTTAGATGGAGACATACATTATGCATATTGTGTACACAATCACACATACTTAGTATGCACATACATAATACATACACACATATAAAGATATGTATACGTCATAGTAAATGCATAAGCCGACATACACACACATGCACACATGCTTGCACACTTGTGAATGCAAAAATACACATATGCATACTAAAATGCGAATATTAATTCTAAATGCATGAATGAGAATGATGCACAATAAATGAAGATATGCAACTAATTACTCGGGAACACAACTCTATTTTCGACTTTTAGAGTGACGAATCACAGATTCATCAACCCCCTATCTTAAACCTTGCTCGTCCCTGAGCAACTAAAACGGAATGCAGAAGTGAAATAATTTTGGGTTCCAAACCAAGGTCATGAACAAAAGGTGAAAATGGAGCTCGACTCGACCTTTGGATTAATAGTATGGCAGAACCTCATTGGGAATTGAATTTAAGACCTAACAACCTTTAAGTTCCACAAGTCTCTATTCAAGTCGCCTCAACAGTCAGGTTAGAGCAAATCCTCATACGCAAAATCTGATGACTATGAATCTTACTTGTATTGTGTAAGCGAAATATAATAGCTCTCCACATCAGAAATGATAAATAAGCAGCCTCCTCTAATAAGGTAACTCTAATTCTTCGGTCTAGCACCTCTTTCCTCAAGGAGCGGGGTATTTCCTTCTAAGTTCAAGTGCAACCGACTCAAGAAGAGGGTGTAGAGAAGAGAATGGACTGTGACCAGTAAAGTCACATATCTGTGGAGCTTGACCAGTGTAGCCAAGTCTCCAGCTGCAGGCTTCCTTGGAATGAGACTTTGAAGCATATGCCTTTCTTATTTGACTATATACATACTCCGGCACGCATTTTATTTTTAATCAGGCCTGTCCATTTTTTTTAAGTTATCTTTTTTTCTCTTTTTTTTGGAATACATATACAAGGTACAACATATACATCATGAATTTTTCCTCTTGAGCCAGTAGACTATCCCTCTTTTGAAGCATTATTGCAACCCACGGCATCCCGTCGTTAGACGTCGACACCACTAGACTAGGTTGAGATGCACCACCCTCCCTAGAGGAGGACGGATGTTTCCACCCATGTGCTATCCAAGTCAAAGGATTCTACCTCCTCACCACCTCATCAACGAAGAGCTACGTGCATGGTGCTTGTCCAAGTTAGGTCACTATCCAAAAGAATCATGCGTGTGTATGAAATATTCTACTTAGACCAATCAAGATAACATGTGAACATAGACTTGCAAACTCCAAGAATTAAGTCACTCGACCTGAAAAATCTTAACTTCGGTTCCTATAAGGTCAAATCAAATCCATCCTTGACTTATATTTATAACTTGGTTCAGAACCCACTAACTTTTCATGTTGGATATGCTAGATAAGTAGATGACATGCAAAGTAAATGAATGAAGTGCAAGATTTTTTTTTGAATGCAATGATGATATGCAAGAGTAAATAAGAAGCATATATTTTTGTAATTATTATTATATTTTTTTCAAAAATCTGGTATACCTCCTATTTTACAAGTTTTAGAAAAATATTATTTACAAGATTTTTACAACTTTATACACATTTTATATATAATATACATATTAATCATGAATTTTACAAAAAGTTTTTTACCAAATTTTTACTGACTCCGTAATTATTGCATAATATAAACAAAAATATGCGAAAGTACGAGCTATGGGTAAAGAATATATGTAATATATATACGCCCCCATATACTTAGCAAGAGGGGAAGATATAGCTCGTGCTAAGCGTATGAGAGCTAAAATAACAAAAAGTATACAAGTCGATCCAACCCCCTTATACTTAGGCTCTGGTAGTCTAAGTGTAGAAGAAGATCAAAAAATGGGGCGGAAGAGGTCAAGAGGGGAAATGGATAAGTATATATACATGATGGAAATCGGTTCCCCTTATACTTAGGCTCTGGTTAGCCTAAGTCTAGGACAGAAGTGAGTGTGAGAACCGATGAGATCTGGAGAATATGCAGAGAAGGAAGGATGTATACGAGCAACTGAATCTTGATGTTGCATCTTCATGTAGAGTAATCTGATGTATCTGCTCTGTGCTCACTCTGCATAATGTTGATGAGCTCAACTTGGATTAACTGCTCCGTAGAATCTACAAAATGCTTCAACAGTTGTCCATTCACCACATGAGATTATGCACCATCTTTAAGATTAGCTATCTCTAAACTTCCATTCACATGCACTCTCTTGACAACAAAGGAGGGAACCGTCCATTTAGATTTGAGCTTCCCGTGGAACATCTTCAACCTGGCATTAAACAACTATACCTTTTGCCCAGGGACAAAGTCTTTGCATCTAATGTGCTGATCATGCCATCTCTTTACTTTGTCCTTATAAAATAAATTGTTGGCATATGACATGTTTTGGATTTCCACGAGCTCATTCAAGTTCAAGTCTCGACAAAGCTTCCCTAGGTGACAACTCCAATTAATTTTCTTAATAGCCCATTCGGATTTGTGAATCAGCTCTGCAGGCAGATGGCATGACTTGCCATAGATCATTCTGAATGGTGAAGTGCCCAATGGTGTCTTGTAGGCTGTCCTATAGGCCCACAGAACTTGATCCAAGAGCTGGAACCAATTTTTCCTATCGGGACGAACCAACTTCTGCAAAATACTCTTCACCTCTGTTTGAAACCTCTGCCATGCCATTGGTAAGGATGTGAAATCTTTAGCCAAGAACTATGGGTTTGAGCACAGAGTCACTAGTCCTTACCACCCACAACCTAGATAGATAGTCAACCGCCAATAAGATGTACTCATGTCCTTGGTTGTTGGGAAAGGGACCCATAAAATATATACCCATGCATCAAAGACATCACAAATGATCACATGCTGCATAGATATCTCGTCTCTCTGAGTAACTGTCCCTCCCATCCTCTGATAAATCAGACACGACCGAGCAAAATCAATAGCATCTCTGAATAGGGCCAGCCAATACAATCCGCATTGAAGTACCTTGTGAGCGGTTCTCTTCCCCGAATGGTGTCCTCCAGCCTCAAGAGAATGACAATACGTGAGAACACTCTGGTATTACTCCTGAAGAATACTGCTTCTCCAAATGCAATCCGATCCTTTAAAGAAAAGGAATGGATCGTCCCAGTAGTATCTCCTCGAATCCGACTTTAGTCGGTCAATGCTGCTCCTACTCCAACCTTAGGGAACTCGCTAGGAGTCAGGGAAGCTCACCATATTGGCATACCATGGGAGTGAGTCAATAACACAAATTGACTCGTCTGGAAAGGTCTCTCTAATATGCTCAAAATCAGGAAAATCCTTAAGTTCAATCCGAGAAAGATGATCAGCCACAACATTCTTCACTTTAGCTTTATCTTTTATCTCCAAATCAAACTCATGGAGGAGCAAAATCCACCTAAGAAGATGCGCCTTCGCGTCCTTCTTTTCCATTAAATATCGAGTGTGATCAATGTAGATTGTCACCTTAGAGCCCAAAACATGCGACCTGAACTTCTAGAGGGTCCATACTACAACGAGAATTTCCTTTTCAGTCATGGTAGTTCTTCTGTGTAGGGACTAATACTTTACTTGCGTGGTGGATCGCAAACGGGATCCCCTCTCATCGTTGTCCTAACACAGCTCCTATAGCAAAATCTAAAGTGTCAATCATGATCTCAAAGGGGAGAGACCAGTCAGGAGTTTGTAGGATAGGCGAGGCATAAATCTCATCTTCAAGAGCTCAAAAGCCGCCAAACACTTGCGATCTACAACGAACTCTATGTCTTTCCCTAAGAGGTCAGTCAATGGGCGGGCAATCTTCGAAAAATTCCTGAATAAATATCCTATAAAATCCAACATGCCCTAAGAATGATCGTACTGACTTCACGTTGGTAGGTGGAGTGAGTTTCTCGATCACCTCAACCTTGGCAGAGGGTCAACCTCCATTCCCCTTTTGGAGATGACATGCCCCAACACGATACCCTTTGTCACCATAAAGTGACTCAAAAGAGTCCAGATTCACCATAAACTGACTCTTTTCTCTACACTGCTTGATGACTCGGTCCAAGTATGCTAAACATGTACCAAAGGAATCACCATGAACCGAGAAGTCATCCATGAATACTTCCAGGAAATCTCCCACCATCTCTACAAATACGTCGATCATGCACTGCTGAAAAGTGCATGGGGCATTGCAGAGCCTGAATGGCGTGCGCCTGAATGCGTAAGTGCCGAATGGACATGTGAATGTGATCTTTTCCTGATCCTCAGGGGCTATGGCTACCTGGTTGTAGCCAGAGTACCCGTCAAGAAAACAGAAGAACGCTTTCCATGCGAGTCACTCCAAAATTTGATCGACAAATGGCAATGAAAAGTGGTCTTCCTTGGTCGCGACATTCAGGTGCCTGTAATCAACACGGATGCGCTATGACGTGGGTTCTCGTGTCGTGATCTCTACCCCCTCGTTGGTGACCATCTGGATTCCTGACATCTTCGGGACAACAAGAAGCAGAGCCACCTACTTGGAGTCAGAAATAAGGCATATAAACCATGCTTTGCACCATTTCTCAATCTCATTCTTCACTACTTCCCGTAGATTGGGGTTAAGTCTCCTCATGAACTCACGGGAAGGTCCCACATTATCCTTAATGAAAATGTGGTGTGAGTAGAGAGTGGGGTTTATCCCCACGAGATCCGATACTATCCAGCCTATTGCTTTGCGGTTCCTTTCTAGGACCTCTAACAACCTAGACTCCTATTCTAAAGTCAAGTCTGAGCTAATGATAACAAGATATCTCTCTTTGGATCCCGTAAGAAAGGCATACTTCAGTGTAGGAGGAAGGAACTTCAGTTCTGGAAGTGTGGTGTCGTTAAGCATATCGGGTTGAACTGAATATGAATCTGGCCGTGTGTTGTATGGAGGTGGGCTAAGCGGTGTAGTACTTGCCACCAACTCAGAAGTAGCGGCGGGAGTCGGATCGCCAAAGAAATGTGGTAATTCAGCCAAAGCCACATCTGACTCATCATCTATGTCTCATGATTGTTCCGAATGAGATGGAATGGACAGATCTTGATTGATCTCTATGTCATCATGGGAATAGGTGGATGCATCTCTCACAAGATCAAGCAACACCTGGAAAACCGCATCATGCACTATTTCCTTTCTGGTTGAAAGGGTCTCGCTCTGTCCTGAAGGAACTTGTCTTCAAATCTCAACGATCCTAAGGAAGGGTCATCCGAGAATGATATGAGATTCTCTCCAATGAGTGGGGGTCTTCATGTCTAAGACTGTGAAGTCAACCTTATAGCCAAGCCCCTCAATCGAGATAACGACGTTCTTCACCTCTCCCTTAGGTCTTTTCATTGAACGATCTGTGAATTGGAGTAGAGCTCTGGATTTACGAAGTGGTCCTAACTCCAATTTTTGATATAAAGCTAAAGGAAGTAAGTTTATTGAAGAATCGTTATCTAGGAGAGTGCGTGCAAACACAATTTCGTCGATACGACTCTCCACGTAGGAGCACCCATGACTCTTTTATTCCTTGTTAATTGCTGATTCTTGAGACAATAGGTTGTGGTAACTGACAAGACATATGACTTCACATATTGGTTTGGTTTTTTCCTGCTAATCCTAGTAGGAGTGCATCTCACCTTAAGGTATTTTTGAAAAATAGGATGGTTAGCCACATACTCATCAAATGACACTTTGACTGTGATATTCTCTTTACAAAACCGTGTCATATCGGGGTCATCCTTTTGAATCATTCTGTTGCGCTTTCCTCCGTAAGAGCACGAGGGAAAGTGATGAGAGGAAGGGAAATAGAAGATGAAAAATCTGAATTGTGAACTGAAAGATCTTTCTTCAATTAAATGAAACAGAGTTCTTCATACATGAATCTTTTTGATACAACATGTGATCGAAATCAAAATTATCAACTAAAAGTTGTGGAAAATAAGCTGCAGTGGTATCCGCAACAACCGGAGTTGCAAGGTCCTTCATTGCACCCGAGATATCTCTATTTTGCCGATGTTACATTTGTTCTCTCCTCTTCTCGGCTCCCTGAGAAAGGATCTTCATATGTTGCTGATGGGGCCTCTGAATGTGTTGCCTCTCCTCCTTGTCCTCTAAAGACTCCTCAGATAGACCTCTAGAGAAGCCCCTTCTCATGTCCCTTGCCCGGTCAAGTACGGTCACAGTCCTTTCGCTCCTAAGTGAAATATGGTTAGCATCGTCACACGAAAGAATCTCATGTTGAGATCTAAGAGATGTTGAATAGTATACCTGACCAAGATGCTGCTGAGACTAAAAAGGTTCATGCTATTAGGGTTAGCCTGAACTTGGGTTGGGATTGAGGTAAAGGGTGCAGATTGCTCGTCTCTCCATCTAGACAGGCGGTTGAATCCACCTGTAAATCATGAATTTCATTCTGATAGGAACGAAGGGTGTCGAATATCTGCTGGAATTATGAGTCTGTGGGATCAGACGGAGAAGGAAGTGGAAAAGGCTGAGAAAAAGAACAGGAAGACTGGCCCTGCTAGCCAAGGTACTGTTACTGCTAGTGCTTGGGTGTCTGCTGAAACTGCGGGCCCTGCTGGCCCGCTTGGTACTGGCCATGTCGGTCGTACTGCTGGTATTGTTGCCGCTGCTGCTGGGGTTGCTGATATCCAAGCCTCTACTGGGAAGTAGGTGGTGCGGAGGTGAATGTGGTGTTGTGAAAGGACGATGGACGTTGGTAAGTCTTTCGGTCCCTCGTATTTCCTTGTCTGGCAGGATTCTGAGCATACCATACTCCATTCACCTCCCAAACCGGTGGAGGCTCCTCCTGGACTGTCTCTATGGATGGGGGGGTTGCTGCTGAGACGAATGGGTGTAGGTTTGATCTTGCTCCCACGACTGGGGTTGCCCTGACACCAGTTGCTCCTGAACATGGTGAACTCGGTATATGGGAGTAGAGGGTGCAGTCACGGAAGGTATCTTTATCTTATATACATTCTCAGTCAACTCCTTCATCTGTTTGGGAATTTTGGAGACGCTCCGGTTCAATTCATCAATCCTCCTGTCAATCCTCTCTACTACAGTAAGCTTGTTCGCAAGGAGTCCCATGCTAGAGATCACGTCATGAGAGAGATCAACTACAACTGCCTATGGATGGGGGGGTTGCTGCTGAGACGAATGGGTGTAGGTTTGATCCTGCTCCCACGACTGGGGTTGCCCTGACACCAGTTGCTCCTGAACATGGTGAACTCGGTATACGGGAGTAGAGGGTGCAGTCACGACAGGTATCTTTATCTTATATACATTCTCAGTCAACTCCTTCATCTGTTTGGGAATTTTGGAGACGCTCCGGTTCAATTCATCAATCCTCCTGTCAATCCTCTCTACTACAGTAAGCTTGTCCGCAAGGAGTCCCATGCTAGAGATCACGTCATGAGAGAGATCAACTACAGCTGCCTTTCCCCTCCAGATGGAAGTGAACTGGAGATGAAAGTGAACTGGGGGACTGTGTGTATACCCTATTGGCGATCTGTGAGCGGCTAGTTGTAGCCATCTGCTCGAATACCTTCCAGATGGTATCCGCTCTGAGTGAAGTGTAGCTGCCTCCACACGCAGCGCTCACTAAACCTCGCATCTCATAGTTGAGACCAGTGAAGAATGACTGGACCAAGATGTTGTCATCTAGACCATGACAAGGATATTTTTGATGTCCTTATACCTCTCCTAGGCGTCACAAAAGGCTTCATGGGATAGCTGGGAAAAGCTAGTGATGTGTGTCCTCATCATGTTAGTCCTACTTAGGGGTTGAACTTCTTCAGAAATAGGTCCTTGAAGTGGGCATAGACGTTTACTATAATCTCAAATTCTTCACCAATAGTTGGCTTTGCTACCCAAGGCAAATGGAAGGGTTGTAAGCCTAATATAATCCTGGCTAACCCTAGGATGCCTAAGATTAGCGCAGACGAGCTCGAAGTGCCTTAGGAATGCATAAGGTTCCTTAAAAGCATTCCCATCAAAGTGCAGCAACAGGTTCAGAACTGTGGCTTCAACTCAAAATCAACTTCTGGTTCATCCAGACTCAGATAATTCTGAATTTTGTACTGTCCGGGGTTGTACGCCGCATCAATCGGAGGTTCGATCCCAACATTGAGTTGTCCTAGCTGAGCTCGGAGTAAGGCTTGTTGCTGCTCAGATGCAGTAAGTCTGGCTAGTATCATCCTCATGGGGTCCTCGGGGTGTTCTTCTTCCTCTTCTTTCTTTTTCGGAGGCATTTTACTCGAATCTTCTTGAGGTCATGTGTCAACAATGCGGTCTTGATTAGAAGAGGATTTAGGAATGAAAGTATTTTCACCAAGGCGAAGGTCTTCCTCGATGAGGTGGGAGGAGAGAAAGGGGATGGTTTGACAGTGACCATCCCATGAGTGAGAGATCCCGAACTCAAGAGGGTCATGAGTTCAGGTTGTCCCCAGTTGCGCTTAGGCTTTTGAAAACGTATTTCTTGAAGGTTCAATGAGAGATTCACAAAGCCCGAGTAAATATCCCCTCAATCAGTCATCTTCGATGGCAAAAAGAACCGATGAGAGCATGGTATTCAATGAGGCGCTAGTTCTATGGTGCACGTAAATGTGCATAGTAAACTCACACAATACAAAACCCTCAAATTCACCAACTCAACACGTAAGGGCCGTAAAGGTTCGACCGAATTATCCTATCAATTTAGTTGATGACAAATGCAAGTCTCGAAAGATTAACGAGCTGTTAGGTGCATGTACTTCCCTACAGACGGTCCCGATTCTTACGACTAGTTGGACCCATTTTCAGCCATATAGGGGTAAGTGAGGACCGTATAAATATGGCTACCCGTTACTTGAGGACGGAGCCTTACACGGTGTCATCTAAACCTCCCACTCTATTACGGAAATCCGGACCGTTCACCGGCTACCTGTAGATCCTCACTAAAAAGTGACTAATCGTTTTTTTGAACCAGTAGTCTATATGAAAATCCTACCTTGGTTCTATCCTAGTGTCGTCTCTATCTCACTTGCAAGTAAATCAGACAATGAGAGCTTTATGCACCCGTAGAAAAAGGTTCTTTTTATTCCAATTTTGTTAAATTCATCCTAATTTTAAAGTTAAGTTGTCACTTGAAATTTAATCTGAACACAAAAATATGTCTACCGTTCAGTTCCAATTTCTTTTTAAATCCTAAGTTGTAAAACAAGTAAGGAGTTGGAAATCAGAATGCAAACATGAAAAATGATGAATGTTCAGAAGAAGGTAAACTTACAGTGACTCCCATCACTCAATGCGTTATATAGAACTGAATTTTTAAAATTTACACTAAATGCATGCAGATCAAGAAAATTGCACCTAAGCAATATACTATTAGCGGGGAAGAACTGAGTTTGATTTGGCTAAGTAGTACGTTGCTATGCGCATCTCATTAAGATATCAGAAAATGTGAATCTTCCAAAATGCATGTCCTAAAATACGATTGGCACATACAAATTTGCAATTAAACTATCGGGTGTCTATCCTAATTTTGACACTCAAGTCGAGCCCCACCTATACTGGAGAGTGAAACAGATCCGACATACCACAATAACATGTCCAAGTCTGAGTACACACGAGATTTCGAACAAAATCCGTTGGAAATTTTGCAATAAATTAAAATAAAGAAAATAAAATCCTAAGAACTCTACACTCTCTCATGACTCGACTCGATCTTAAATTTATGTGATTCCTTAAGTCGGCTATTTCCCAGAAAATGCCAGCCTCTGAAGCTCCTGAATGGTTCGATCATGGCTCCTCCATCGCGTCAGGTCCCTCGCACAAAAATAAGATGGTGGTCAGAGAGATAGACTCAATAAAATAAAATAAACTAAAGCGAAAATATAAATAAATAAAATAAATGCAGAAAAATAAACAGAGAAATATACACAAGAAAAATCAGAGGTCAGACTACCCGGGGGTTGGAAAACCTAAAAACAAGATTTTCTAAAAATTAACCTAAGCAGTCCTCTCAGGCAACAGCGCCATCTGATGAGCCCGAATTTACCCTATGTTAATTATGTCGCATTGTTGTAGTCGGGCAATCGGGATTGATAAAAAATTAGCCACATAAATTGATGAATCAATGAATTAATTAATGTGCAGTTTCATGTATTTTTAACCAATGCAAGCCCCAGGGTCGACCCAAGGAGGCAAAGGAACAGCTTCGAATCAACTTAGATGAATTAGCTCACGGTTTTCCAAGCAGAATTTTCTTTTGTAATTTTTTATGCTAGAAAAATGCAAATGCAAAAATGCAGATGAACTAGGTTATTAAGGAATCAAGCAATTTAACGAAATTAATTAAATGCAAAATTAATCCAAATTAGCTAAATTGTATTTTTCCAATGATGAGTGCAAAATGTAGTTTTTTTTGTAATTTTTGGGATTAAAATGTAACAATGAAAAATACAAACTTTTTAGAGGTTTTTATGCACAAATCAATTTATCCAGAAATCAATGTCTCAAATAGATATTTCAATTAGCAATACAAGAGAGTTGAAATTTTACAAAAATAATATTTCTGGATTTAATTAAAAATCATTTACTGAAACCACTAAACAAATTATTTTATGCACAAGACACATCTATTTTTGATGAAATTTGGATAGTTATTAAAACACAACAAGAAGCATCATTTCTGATTTTTTTCATAATTTTTCGAACAATATCTAATTAAATACGAATTTTAAACCATGAATTGGGTAATATCGGTAATTTTTCACAAAAATTTCGATTAATTACCCACTGCTCACAAAATTTTAATTAAATATCCAAAAGGTATTGAATTAATTTCTAAACAAAATGTTATTTTTGAATCAAAGAAATGAGACGAAATTGATGTCCATAATAATGTGTAAATGCAAGGGTGTCTTTGCAATATAGAAAATAAAACTGAATGAACTGAAATGTGCACATGGTCACTTTTATAATTAAAGAAACATGACAGGAAGAAATTGTAATTTTCACAAAATAAAAAAAATAAAATGACCTTTGAAGGATGTGGGTTCCAAAAATAGAACCCACTAGGGCACGATCTGGAGGGGAAGCGGCTAGGGCGTGCGGCCGTTGGCGGAGGCACGACGTGGTGGCAAGCGGCGATGGAGGCTGGAGCAGAGGCATGCGACGTTTGGGCTGGATGCGGCCGCAGGAGGTGGGGTCGCGCTTGGGCGGAATGGGCTGCTGGGCGGAGCGGGCAGCCGTAGGTGGCGTCTGGTGGAGGAGCGAGCAACCGCAGGCACGCGACGGCGATGGAGACTGGGCGCGAAGCGGGCGGCCGCGACTAGGGCAACGACTAGAAACGCGACGCGTAGAGGGTGGCGCCAGTAGAGGGGCACGCACGGTCGTTGGAGCGTGTGGAACTCAGCGAGGGGAACAGGTTGGTCGGTCGCGCGTGGCAGCACGCTGTTGCTCTACGCGAGGGGGTGGCGGTTGCTGCCGCTGCTTTTCATGTTCTTTTTTTATTTTTTATATTTTTTGGAATTCTTTTTTGTAAACAAGAAATAAAAATGTAGGAATGAAGAGGTGATGATGATGGTGTAGCGGTGATTGTGATAATTTGTGGTGATATGGTATAAAATAATAACAACAACAAAATTTTAGATAAAAAAATGAGAAGGAGAAGGATAGAGAATTTACCTGTAGTTCGTCGGATTTGGAGCTGCGAAGCACGACTCCGATTATGGCCTGAAGAAGGATGGAGGAAGCTCCTTCGAGGCTGGACGAGCTCGGCTGGAAGCTCGCGACACAACAATAGTTGTTGCCGCGGATCTGACCTTAGAAAACCGTCGTCGCTCAACCTGTAAATATTGAAGCTATCATCGACAACACGAGGTGGCTAGTGGTTTTTCCCTTTCAATTGGGGAATTGCGGATGGGTGAATGAAGGGAATAAAAAGGAGGAGGAAGTTAGAAAAGAGGTAGAGAAAGGGGCTTGGGTGGGAAGTTGGAGTAGAGAACAAGTAAAAGGAGAAGAGAAATAAATAAAAAATAAAGTAAAATAAGTAAGCTACTAAAAACAATGAAGAGAAAAGAAAATAAAAGTAGAAGAAAATTATAAAAATTAAATCAAAAAATGAATAAATAAATAAATAAATATAATTAATTAATAAATTAATAAAATAATAAATAAATAAAGAATAAAATAAAATAAATTACGAAAATAATATAAAATGAGTTGACATGTGGCGGCTCCAGGAGATGCCATGTGTTGCTCCCAGAAATTTCAAAATTTAAACGTAAATAAAAAAAAGAAATAACAAAAAGGTTCAAATAAAAAAGAAAGTTGCTTGTCTTGACTAGATCTACAACTTTCATAAAGGACCGAAAATCAAAAGAAGTCATCTGTACAAAAAGTATTTTCGGGGGTACTTTATAGGTATAAAATACTGCATTTCTATTTTTTTGCAGATTTTTTGTCATTTTCAAATAAGAGAAAAATCAAAATAAAAATAGAGAAAATATGAAAGGAATATTTACAACTTAATATATATTTTTTTATTTTTAATAATTATGAAAATAAAAAGATAAAATAAAAGGTAGTTTGGTCAATATGTACAATATACAATAGAGGCCCAAAATCCAAGTTTCACATACGAACTCCATTTCTTTTGAATTTGATCTTCTTTTGAAGGTAATTGAATGTACATTAATTCAAAAGTGAGTAGGGGTCCGTAGAGACTGTATGAGAGCGCTATTCACAATTTAAGGTCTTTGGTCTAAAACTATGGTTTGGGTTTTATTGGTCAATTTTACATGTTAGTATTTTTTGATATTTTTTCTTTAAAAGTGTTAGTAATATATACACTATAGAGTTGGTTTTATTGGATTTGGAGTTATTATAAATTAGATATAAATAGGTGAAATTAGCTATTTATTATACAAGTGAATATGTACACGGAATTTTATGCTTCTTATTTAATACAAAATGCATGCTAAAATACGAACATTAACTAAATGCATGAATGAGAATAATCCACAATAAATGAGGATATGCAGCTAATTACTCGGGAACACAACTCTATTTTTGACTTTTAGAGTGATGAATCACATATTCATCAATATGCAAACTCATGCCTGACGAAACGCAAAATCGGCCCTTTAAGGTTGCGTTCTTAGCACCTTATCGTGTCGTAGCAGTCGGGCCGATTCTGGTCATCAAAGAGATCACCTCATTTAAAGATATGCGATGATAAATCAAAATGAGGTGATCGTGATTTATTTTACTTGGCAAGAAACCAAGGTCGAACTCAGGGACACGAGCCTCTCTCGTATTGATCGGATTTAAGTCTATCTAATTAAGTGTTAAGTTCAAGGCATATAGGTCAAATTATGAAGAGACACAACACATGACAATGCATTAAAAATAAACATGCATTTTTTATCAATTTTTTTATCATGCAAATGAATGCACATGCAAAGAATCACAATTATGCCCTAGGTACGAAATGATGAGCAAAAGTCAACAACAAGTCAATTCCAGATTTAATTAAGATGACAAACTCAGTTTGAACAAAGCATGGATTAACTAATAAGAGACACATAGCTCTCAAAATAATACGTCAACATTAAAGTGTCCATTATATGAAATGATCATGCCATGAGAAAGTACGTCAAACGAGCTTCGAAATGAAACTGAAATCAACTCGATTGGAGCTATGTAGCTCAAGATATGCAAGTTCAAAGATAAGGGCATAAATGAAAAAAAACATAAAAAGATAACTACAAAAAGGTCCCTGGGAAGGACTAAAAAGAAAATAAAATAAGTTCTGAGGCCTTCCCTGTAAATTAACCATAAGCGCGGGGACCTTTTTGCAAATTTGGAGAAGTTCAAGGGCGTCTCTGCAAAATGCCCAGATACACACGTGCACCGCACGTGCTCTCCAGGCTCGGAAGGAGGCTCGGCAGAGGCTTGGTCGCTGCTTCGGCTAGGCTCGGGTGGTCCGAAGCTCTAGCAGGCTCGGTGGAGGCTCGGGAGTGTCCAAGCCTGGGGCTCGGTCACTCAGCTCGGGGGAGCTCAGGTGTCGACGCGTGGCGGAATGTAGGCCGTCAGATCTAGAAGATCCAACGGAGGCTGATGTCGATGGCGTGGCCTCGTCTGGACCGTTGGATGGTCACCGGGAGTGGACCATCCAACGATGGCTGCTCTTCTCCCTCGGCCGAAGGCTGGCGGTGCGTTCTGGGCTCCGGCGAAGGTCCCCCTCCTCCGCCGCTCTGTCCTGGCCCCGGTGGTGCTCGCCCGAGGCTTCTGAAGGTCGGTCGACGAAGCTTGGTGCTCGGGCGAGGCTTCTGGTAGCTCAGCTCGGGTCGCCGGGGCTCCAATGTCAAGAACGACAATCGCGAAGATGGGCCCGGCGAGGCTCCGGCCGTTTGACATCCAGGTCACCTGCAAGGTTAGTACCCATAGCCGAAGCGTAACTTTGTGTGCGTGAGGTGATGTGGGAGCTCGTAGGGGTGAAGGGAGTGAGGAGCTCGGTGCTCCTCCGCCGCTAGAGCGGAGGAGGTGGTCGGAGGCGATGGGGGGTATGGAAGAAGGGGAGCATGATCGGAAGGGAAGGCGTGAACGGGGAAGTGTTGGCGGAGCTAACGGAATGAACAATGGAGGGCGAAGTTGACGGTCGAAGCCTAATTTAACAAGTAAAAGACAAAAGAAAATGCAGAGAGAAATAAGGGAAGCTTACCGGCGATAGGGGCGAAGCGGAGCTTGGGGGCGAGCTCGAGATTGGGCTCTGGTCGTCGCTGGACGTCGGCAGCTACTCGACGCAGCTCAGGCGGTCGCCAGGAGACGCCGCGACATCGCCATGGCCGGCGATGGATCTCACCGGGGAGAGAAGTCGTCGTCGCTCGATCCCCTCGCCTCTCTCTGTCACAGAGAGGCGGAGGAGGGCTGGGCCTCCTCCCACGTAAAGGTGGATAAAGATGGCGGGTGGTGGGAGCTGAGTATTTAAAGGAAGTTCATCGTCGGTTGATTTGTGAAGACGTGGGTTAGAGGAGAAAATGGAAGCGACTGGAGGAGGGATGTAGATCATGGGATCATGTGCGAGGGTGGTGGATGACTGGGGGAGACCGAGAGACGGTTGGCGAGTTGTGAGGTCGACTGGAGTAGTGGAGAAAATGGGAAGGGGGAAGGTGTTGTGCGATGTGGAGAACGTGGGGGAAGAAAGGTCGTCTGGAGGTTGACGATGATGGATGGCCGTTGGATCGAAAGATCCAACGGCCGACGTTTGGGCGCTGACGAGAGGATAGGATTGAATCTTGCGGCGATGCGATCGACGGGCCTTGAAGCCGCCACGTGTCGAGCTAGGGTTTACGTGCTAGCGGACGGTGACGATGGGAATCTTAGGCCGAACGAGCGGATGAAAGTTGGTGCGGAGATAGCGGCTGTGATGAGAGATATGGGACGCGATCGAAGGGCGCTCAAGATGCCACGTGGCGTCTTGTGGTTAAAGCGCGAACGGAGGGTGATGATCGGGGATGGAGATGATCTGATGGTCGAGGGAGAGCAGCGGGCGTGGAGAGCTGGAGGCCGTTGGATCTCAGGATGAGATCGAACGGCCAGAATTGGTGGCGAATCCAGCAAGAAGGAGCGGGCCACGTGGAGCCCCCAGAATGGGCCACGTGGCCCAATCAGATTTATTCTAGAGAATTATTAATTTTTGAGGGCCAAGATGGCCGAATTTAAGAAAACTCAAAACATGAAAGTTGTAGATCTTGACGAGATCTACAAGTTTCATGTTGACCAAAACTGGAAAAGAGATCAAACAAGAGCCCGAAATATTTTTGAAGGTATTTTTAAGTCTAAAAACACCACGAATTTTTATTTTGTCATTTTTTTGTGGTTTTTAATTTATTAAGGACTCTGTTAATTATAGGACATTAACAGGGATTTATTGACAAAACATTAAGCAAGGGGGTTAATTATAATAAATAAAGATGATGAAACTGAGGTTCATCACCCCCCTATACTTAAACTATGCTCGTCCTCGAGCATCAAAAAGAATGACTAAGTTGGATTAACCCCCTTGTGCATGTGAATACCGGATCCAATCTGATCAAGTCGACTCGGCTTCAGAGATCCAAAATTCTAGAGTTCAACCCAGCTTTAATCAAGAGGCTTCCAATTCCTCTATTTCTCTAGACTCTCTCTGATATACATATAAACTAAAGGATATGAAGTTTAGTGTTGACTGCAATTTCGAGAGTGGAGTCAAGTCTTCACCCAAAATCTTGGTCCGAGAAAATCTCCTAAGGACCCAATCCTCAGCACTAGGGAATAAATCAAATCTTGCATTCAGTCCACCGTCTCTTTAGTTGTCAGACTTAGAAAATGTGGATGGCAGGCCAGAAAATGGAGGGCATGGGATTGTGTCAATTCTTCTCTCCCTCTCATTGGAACAAGGATTCTTTCTAGTGCCTTTTTACGCAACACATTTTTTTTGGTGTTGATCAGTGCGTCCGTCAAGAGAAGTTGGAGCCGTCTGCACTTGTTTTCCTGGGAGTACACCGGGGTGTGTCTTTTTTGAGTACCTATCGTACCTTCGACACCTAGACTTGTAGCATTTACGATGCAAAGCCCTTTTTTGGTGCAAGCCCGACTCCTGGTCCTAATAGCGGTGGTCCAAGTGGACACTTTGAAAGTTTGGGAGCGCTCGCCTTTGGTGGAAGCTCTTTGATTTGTAACTTTGTGGAATGAGAGCTTTTCTTTGAATTTCATTGACTTGTATAATTGGTGGCTAGCTCCACTGCTTTTACCAAGAGTTGGCGCACACTGATCAACATTTTTATTTATTTTTCACACCCAGGCACTTAGGTTAATGTCAAGAGATTAGTATAAGAATCAAGTTCTCATACTGGCTAATATTGCTGACACTCAGGTTTCGTGAAGCCTTCAAAGATTTTATCCCATCCTCGAGCATCATTAGAGCAAATTCAAACTCGACTTCCTCAACCCAATCCCTCGAGTGAAAAATCAACTCATCTCATCAAAAACCGCAGTCGTGCATGTGATGTGCTGATCATATTTTTTATGTCTGAGACTAAGCATGGAATATAGCATGCAAATCTAGAAACCTAGGGGAATGTGGATGATTAAGTCTAAGACCCTGATGGCTAAAGCTGGTTAACCTAAAATCTCAAAAACCTCAAAAAGCTAAGTCTCCTTGACTAATTCAGATCCTGGGTGAAAGTGAAAGTGTAGAGGACTAATCCAACTTCTTCATTCAAAAACAAGACACTTTTTTTTTAACTTCAAGAGATATTAGAACTTCCTAAGCTCAATTGAGCATCCGCGATTCAGCCAGTATGGATGTAAGTACAGGCCGAAGCCCGTTGCCTGAGGACGGGGCCTTGCGCGATGTCCTCTAAACCATCCAATCTGCTAAGGGCGAACCCTCAATGAACACGGCTGACTTAATTGGGTTTAGTAGTCACCAATGACTCTTAAAGGATTTTTAGGAGTTTTCTAATTTTTATGGATTTTAATAAGAGAGTTAAAACACAAGTTAGACTCAACTTTCCTTGAAAAAGAGATGGCGATTTTTCAAAACCATGTCACACAAAAAAAAGTTTTCAAAACATTTTCAAAAATCATTTTCGAAAATATTTCTATAAAATAGTGTAACATAATATCGAAAAACCGCGAAATCCTTTGAGTTCTCTTAGTCCAAAGAATTTTACCTTAGCCAAAAAGTTTTTAATTTTTCAAAATTTTCAGATTATAGCTAAAGTAAATATACGGTATATACGGTATACCCCCCTATACTTAAATTTTGCTATGTCCTCATAGCACTAGATGTTACAAGTACATAGGTCCATTTAAATATAGAAGAATATACGGGAGCTAAGAGGTGCTCCCCCTATACTTAGGTTAGAAATAACCTAAGTATAAAGGCAAGAAAGGAAGAGTAGAGAAAATCACGGGGAATCGGGTCCTCCCTATACTTAGGCTGAGATTAGCCTAAGTATAAAGATGGGAATTGATGTTGGAAGGGACCCAAGGTGAACGAAGAAGAGAGATGGATTTACAAGTGAGCGATTGAATCTTTAGAGATGAAATGGAGTGACTAAGGTTTTAGGGTTGCGTGTTGCAACAAAGGCTCAATTCAAGCAAGCAAACCCTTAGTTTCACCAACTCACATATGAAACCAACCAAGGTTGGTTAATTATCTTGTCTGTTTTATTGGTGATAAAACATTAGATAATTACGCGAAGAAAATGTGAATCAAGGCGTATGCGCGGGTGTTGCTCTCCCAAAACCGAATTTTACTCCATTTTAGGTTGACTTGCAATTAACAGTCCTAATTTTATTTTAAATTGTCACTGAATTAAGGTTAGCACATCAATCAGAAAATCATCGTCTACCGTTCATTCCATTTTCCATTAGTCCTAGGTGATCAATCTAGGAAATGAAAGCCGTGAAAAACATGTATTCGATGAAGAAAAATGCGATCTAGGCTACGCGAGAAATCATGCAGTGATTTGACGATAAATCCGTGAAAAAACTGGGGCCGTTTTGAAAATCAAATCTGACATGTATGCAAGTCGAAAAAGCCGCACCTAATCATGCATCTATTAGCGGTGATTGATATC
This sequence comes from Ottelia alismoides, assembly GCA_037367405.1. Taxonomy (NCBI): domain Eukaryota; kingdom Viridiplantae; phylum Streptophyta; class Magnoliopsida; order Alismatales; family Hydrocharitaceae; genus Ottelia; species Ottelia alismoides. The sequence continues at coordinate 181,148 of JAZKJV010001537.1, read as the reverse complement.
CATTTAAGTTTGGCTAAGTGAAGCGAGATTACGTGCGTTTATCTTTGAGTGTGTCCTACCTACGATCAAGCACAAGAGAATATGAAAAATGAGCTCGGAGAGCCGCGTGCCTAGTCCTAGGTCGACACTCAAGTGGGGACGATCCCCACACAACCACAATCGTTCGATTACAATCGCGAGTCTTCGAACGAAGACCGCTGTAAAAGACGAATTATTAAAAATATAATGCAACAAAAAATGCGAGATATTTTTTTTTCTTTTCTTCCTCCTTTGCTCCAAGCATGCTCCTGCGGCTCCTCGCAGCGGGGAACGTCCTGCTCCTCGCCTCCTTGATCCATCAAGGGCCTATGCCACAGAAACGATAGTTAGATATCAAATAAGAAAGAAAAATTTTAAATGCAAAATATGTGATTATTTGACCTATAAAAAGGAACACTAAATTAAACACACATAAATCCAAAAAATAAAAGAAATGAGCCGTGTCCCCGGCAACGGCGCCATTTGACGAAACGCAAAATCGGCCCTTTAAGGGTGCGTTCTTAGCACCTTATCGTGTCGTAGCAGTCGGGCCGATTCTGGTCATCAAAGAGATCACCTCATTTAAAGATATGCGATGATAAATCAAAATGAGGTGATCGTGATTTATTTTACTTGGCAAGAAACCAAGGTCGAACTCAGGGACACGAGCCTCTCTCGTATTGATCGGATTTAAGTCTATCTAATTAAGTGTTGAGTTCAAGGCATATAGGTCAAATTATGAAGAGACACAACACATGACAATGCATTAAAAATAAACATGCATTTTTTTATCAATTTTTTTATCATGCAAATGAATGCACATGCAAAGAATCACAATTATGCCTTAGGTACGAAATGATGAGCAAAAGTCAACAACAAGTCAATTCCAGATTTAATTAAGATGACAAACTCAGTTTGAACAAAGCATGGATTAACTAATAAGAGACACATAGCTCTCAAAATAATACGTCAACATTAAAGTGTCCATTATATGAAATGATCATGCCATGAGAAAGTACGTCAAACGAGCTTCGAAATGAAACTGAAATCAACTCGATTGGAGCTATGTAGCTCAAGATATGCAAGTTCAAAGATAAGGGCATAAATGAAAAAAAACATAAAAAGATAACTACAAAAAGGTCCCTGGGAAGGACTAAAAAGAAAATAAAATAAGTTCTGAGGCCTTCCCTGTAAATTAACCATAAGCGCGGGGACCTTTTTGCAAATTTGGAGAAGTTCAAGGGCGTCTCTGCAAAATGCCCAGATACACACGTGCACCGCACGTGCTCTCCAGGCTCGGAAGGAGGCTCGGCAGAGGCTTGGTCGCTGCTTCGGCTAGGCTCGGGTGGTCCGAAGCTCTAGCAGGCTCGGTGGAGGCTCGAGAGTGTCCAAGCCTGGGGCTCGGTCACTCGGCTCGGGGGAGCTCAGGTGTCGACGCGTGGCGGAATGTAGGCCGTCGGATCTAGAAGATCCAACGGAGGCTGATGTCGATGGCGTGGCCTCGTCTGGACCGTTGGATGGTCACCGGGAGTGGACCATCCAACGGTGGCTGCTCTTCTCCCTCGACCGAAGGCTGGCGGTGCGTTCTGGGCTCCGGCGAAGGTCCCCCTCCTCCGCCGCTCTGTCCTGGCCCCGGTGGTGCTCGCCCGAGGCTTCTGAAGGTCGGTCGACGAAGCTTGGAGCTCGGGCGAGGCTTCTGGTAGCTCAGCTCGGGTCGCCGGGGCTCCAATGTCGAGAACGACAGTCGCGAAGATGGGCCCGGCGAGGCTCCGGCCGTTTGACATCCAGGTCACCTGCAAGGTTAGTACCCATAGCCGAAGCGTAACTTTGTGTGCGTGAGGTGATGTGGGAGCTCGTAGGGGCGAAGGGAGTGAGGAGCTCGGTGCTCCTCCGCCGCTAGAGCGGAGGAGGTGGTCGGAGGCGATGGGGGGTATGGAAGAAGGGGAGCATGATCGGAAGGGAAGGCGTGAACGGGGAAGTGTTGGCGGAGCTAACGGAATGAACAATGGAGGGCGAAGTTGACGGTCGAAGCCTAATTTAACAAGTAAAAGACAAAAGAAAATGCAGAGAGAAAGAAGGGAAGCTTACCGGCGATAGGGGCGAAGCGGAGCTTGGGGGCGAGCTCGAGATTGGGCTCTGGTCGTCGCTGGACGTCGGCAGCTACTCGACGCAGCTCAGGCGGTCGCCAGGAGACGCCGTGACATCGCCATGGCCGGCGATGGATCTCACCGGGGAGAGAAGTCGTCGTCGCTCGATCCCCTCGCCTCTCTCTGTCACAGAGAGGCGGAGGAGGGCTGGGCCTCCTCCCACGTAAAGGTGGATAAAGATGGCGGGTGGTGGGAGCTGAGTATTTAAAGGAAGTTCGTCGTCGGTTGATTTGTGAAGACGTGGGTTAGAGGAGAAAATGGAAACGACTGGAGGAGGGATGTAGATCATGGGATCATGCGCGAGGGTGGCGGATGACTGGGGGAGACCGAGAGACGGTTGGCGAGTTGTGAGGTCGACTGGAGTAGTGGAGAAAATGGGAAGGGGGAAGGTGTTGTGCGATGTGGAGAACGTGGGGGAAGAAAGGTCGTCTGGAGGTGACGATGATGGATGGCCGTTGGATCGAAAGATCCAACGGCCGACGTTTGGGCGCTGACGAGAGGATAGGATTGAATCTTGCGGCGATGCGATCGACGGGCCTTGAAGCCGCCACGTGTCGAGCTAGGGTTTACGTGCTAGCGGACGGTGACGATGGGAATCTTAGGCCGATCGAGCGGATGAAAGTTGGTGCGGAGATAGCGGCTGTGATGAGAGATCTGGGACGCGATCGAAGGGCGCTCAAGATGCCACGTGGCGTCATGTGGTTAAAGCGCGAACGGAGGGTGATGATCGGGGATGGAGATGATCTGATGGTCGAGGGAGAGCAACGGGCGTGGAGAGCTGGAGGCCGTTGGATCTCAGGATGAGATCTAACGGACAGAATTGGTGGCGGATCCAGCAAGAAGGAGCGGGCCACGTGGAGCCCCCAGAATGGGCCACGTGGCCCAATCAGATTTATTCTAGAGAATTATTGATTTTTGAGGGCCAAGATGGCCGAATTTAAGAAAACTCAAAACATGAAAGTTGTAGATCTTGACGAGATCTACAAGTTTCATGTTGACCAAAACTGGAAAAGAGATCAAACAAGAGCCCGAAATATTTTTGAAGGTATTTTTAAGTCTAAAAACACCACGAATTTTTATTTTGTCATTTTTTTGTGGTTTTTAATTTATTAAGGACTCTGTTAATTATAGGACATTAACAGGGATTTATTGACAAAACATTAAGCAAGGGGGTTAATTATAATAAATAAAGATGATGAAACTGAGGTTCATCAATGCCACAACCATTCCCAACAACAAGAGGGTGCTCTAGGAACCGAGTCAATGTAGAGGTCTGATTTCACAAAAAACAACCCAAAATCAGATCGATTAGTGAGTCCAACAATTGATGAGCATCGTAAGGGAGACCCTTAAGGATGGTGGAGTAGTCTCGATACCCTTATACATTTAATTTCTAGAACTTGAAAATAGTAATTTCGATTAATTATTATGTTTTATGAAAAAATCTTTCACGAGTGAGGCTTACGCCTCGAGGCGTAAGCCTCGAGGCAATATTGGGAAAACGCTTCAATACGCCTTACGCTTTTTAAAACCTTGTGTTGGATGCATCTACGATGACCGCCACCATTATTGGCAGTAAGGAGGGACCCGCAGGTCAGACCACAAGCACTTGAGGGAGTTGGTGGCACTGCAAGAGGCCCACAAGCAAGGTGCTGGCACCCCTAAGTGGTTGTTGTTCCCCGTAAAAGAGGCAGCGATAGCGCTAGGGCCCGCACGTTGAGTAGGGGGCGACGTAATGGGGTGTTGTGTTACACGACGACGATGGCGGCACAACGGTGGCAGGATGGGAGAAGAAGGCTAATGGGTAGACCCAGGGCAATAGGGCTCCGGTCTATGATAGTCGCTCTGATACCATGTGGAGAGGGAAAAACGAATTGCTTATTCATGATGCCTTAGGAATCTTTTATATAAAGAGGAGAATTTTATAGTGAAAGTTAAAATGTAAAGATGAATTGAAAAGAAATTACATAAATAGGATAAAATAATTCAACACAATCTTATTGGAGATACCTTGGTGTAATTTTCTTCCAAGTTGATGTGGAAGCTAATTTCTTTTCATATTGAACTAAATTTAATTATACTTGTCTGCTAAGCTACTATTTTTTAATTCAATTTCTTACAATTTCACTTTGATTATGAACGAGTTGACTAGCAAATGTGAAGCTTGAGGTTTGGAGATATGCATTAGAGACTAAAGGATTTCGTATAAAAAGTGCTAAGTGGAGGGCACATTTAATGGAAGCAGTAGTGAAATAATCGAGGCGAAGATTGATGATGATAATGTTCAGAAGAAAAAGTTTTTAAATACTTGGGATTTATTTTGTAACAGGAAAACTATGGAGATCTTACTCATAGAATAAATGCAATTTCGTTAAAGTGGTTAGGAGCCTCTATTATTATGCGATAAGAAAATTCCTTTGAAAATCAAAGGTAAGTTTTTTAAAGCAGTTGTCAGACATGATATACTCTATAAATACGAATGTTGGCCGGTGAACCATAGACATGTGCAAAGAATGACAACAACAGAAATGAAAATGCTAAGATAGATGTGTGGTCATATATGTAAAGATTGGATTTGGAATGATGCCATCAAAAGGAAAGCTGATGTAACTTCGATAGAGGATAAATGCAATTTCATTAAAGTGGTTAGGAGCCTCTATTATTATGCGATAAGAAAATTCCTTTGAAAATCAAAGGAATTTTTTTTAAAGCAGTTGTCAGACATGATATACTCTATAAATACGAATGTTGGCCGGTGAACCATAGACATGTGCAAAGAATGACAACAATAGAAATGGAAATGCTAAGATAGATGTGTGGTCATATGTGTAAAGATTGGATTTGGAATGATGCCATCAAAAGGAAAGCTGATGTAACTTCGATAGAGGATAAGATGAGAGAAAAACGCTTATGGAAGTCGGCTAATGCATCAATTAGGAGATGCAAGTTTTAAGATGTTGAGTCAGCTAAGAAAAGGTGAGGAAGGCCCAAGAAGTGTTGGAATGAGACTATATGAAGTAATCTTTTTATTTATCTAAGCCTGAGAAAGACCCAAGACGGAGGCAAAGAATCCATGTAGCCAACCCTACCTAATGTGGGAAAAGGCTTTGTTGATGATGTTGTTGTATAATATAATATAATATACACCATAGGACTCATATTTAAATATTTATTATATATTTTTAACATCTACAATAATTCGAAACGTAATTTGAGTATTTTCCTATACATGTGCTAATAATTTTAACATCTAAAATTTACATTAGGTGTTTTTAAGATGTTTTTAATTATATCATATTTATTAATTTTATTTATTTTACATGTTTCTATATATTATATATTTAAAATTTTACATTTAATAATTTTGGAAAACGATATTAATATTTGGTTGTATATTTATCCCAAGTACAATCTAACATTAGTATAGAATAAATGCTTTCTATTTACATATAGCTAATATTTGGTAGTATATTAGCATAGAATAAATGTTTATATATATTGTTTTATTTGGTGTCTTCTATTTATATATAGTTTTATAAATTATAATTTTATATTAATATTTTAAATATAGAAATATATATAATACATAGGTATTCTATAATAAATCCAACCTAGACTTTTTTAGGGTTTTGAGCAGTTTATACAATATTTAATTAAGTGATTCTATTAACACCTAATAAAAGTATTTTTGTGTGATAAATTAGCATATATTGTATTTCGACCATATTTGTGTATTAGTACTTCTTTAAGGTTAATTGCATAACAAATAAATTGGATGCTTTGTATTTTCACATGTTAACATAAAGACACCCCCTCCACATCATGCACAATGATAACCACCACACACCCCCAACACCACATACTCACCTTCCCGCATAGTCCCAAATGCACAAAAACCATATATACTTCCCCACATCACATATGTCCAAATAAACACAAACACCACCCAAGACACTCAATATCCAATTAAAAAATATAGATATAAGCAAACATAACACACTCATACATACATACGTGTTAACATATTTGTAATCTTTTATAGTGTTTGTGTAATTTCTATTTTCTTTTTCTTCATGTAATTTGCCCAACAGGTTTCTCTCCTATATAAGAGAACCCTAGGGCCTCATCAATAATGCAGTTCATTCTTTCTTCTCCGCATGGTATCAGAGTGACGGTCCTAGACAGAATTTCTCGTACCCATCAAAACCTTAACCCTACCCGTAGCCCCTCATCCTCACGCCGTCGCCGCCATTGCGGCAGCACCCGACCATCTCCACGCTGCTCTAGTGACATCAGAGCACTGTCGTACAGTGCAACAGTCTCCTTTAGTCACTGTAACAGTCAGCTGCTCATCATCGGTGATGCCACATCATCAGAGAGGCACCGTCGCATTACTGCACAGTGCAGCATCCTCCATATTGCCGTATAGTGCTCCAGCGCGCTGACCAACAGTCTGATTTGATCCGAAAATGGTCTGATTTTGACTGGAAAACGTGATTCCAGACCTATACATGTTTTCTGACCCTAGCGCACACCAAGGATTGACGAGGATAGTAGTATGAGTCTACACATACAACCAATCCTCCATACGGTTGTGTACTCGCTCAGATCGGTCTATTTCACAGTCGAGTTTCGTTTTGACCATTCTCCCATCATGTCAGAGAACAAGGGTAATATTTTTTCTTCGCCCGATGCCTTCAAGGGCCTGGCCCCCATCGTGAAGATGGATGGGACCAACTATGAGTTGTGGTCCATGGTTCGTGGAAGCACGGGTTTTTGGCTCTCCAGAACCCTCACCATAAAGATAGCCAATGATATTGTGAATCATCAGCCCACCACCATGGCAATGTGGGATTGTGTCATCCACTTATGCCCAAGCGAAGAATGAGGACAAGATTCTTCAGCTTCATTTTGACGTTTACATGGCTAAAGATCGTTCATTTAGATCTGGGATCCGAGTCGTATTCTTGATTACCAGGGATATCATTTTTATTTGGTTGATGTAGATAATTTTTCTAGACTTTCTCAGATTTTCCTTTTGAAGAATAAGTCTGAGGCTAGATCTGTGATCAAGTCATTCATTAATAAGATAAAGAATATTTTTTATGCCAATGTCAAATATCCGCATTCTGATAATGCCTTAGAGTTTTGCACCCTGCAGCATTTTGAGTTTCACAAGTCTCTTGGCATTGTATACCGGACCTCGTGTATCCATACAACTTAGCAAAATGGTGTTGTCGAGCGCAAACATCGTCACATACTTGATGTGACCAGAATGTTGTTGATTCAAAGTCGTACTCCTCACGCTTACTGGGTGACGCGGTTCTCGCTGCTTAGTGAACCGCACGTGTGTTTGGATCTGTAGCCTTTGTTCATGATTTTTCTCTTGGTCATGACAAGCTCTCCCCCAAAGCTGTCAAGTGTGTTTTTGTTGAACACTCTCGCGCCCAAAAGGGGTACCGTTGCTTTCATCCGCTTCAGCGGAAATACTTTGTCAGTGTTGATGTTACATTTTTTGAGTCTGTCATGTATTTCTCTCCTACAGGTGGCAGACTGACCTTATTAGACTCTGATGACAAAATCAACATGCCTCCACCTCCTACAATCCTACCACCACCTATACATACTCATACTCAGCCACCGCCCAAAGCTGTCAAGTGTGTTTTTGTTGAACACTCTGCGCCCAAAAGGGGTACCGTTGCTTTCATCCGCTTCAGCGGAAATACTTTGTCAGTGTTGATGTTACATTTTTTGAGTCTGTCATGCATTTCTCTCCTACAGGTGGCAGACTGGCCTCATTAGACTCTGATGATAAAATCAACATGCCTCCACCTCCTACAGTCCTACCACCACCTATAAATACTCATACTCAGCCACCGCCCAGTCCACCACCACCATCATCTCATGTACCTACTCCTGCTCCTCCACCTGCTCCTGTGGTTGCCCCTGGACCACCACCTAGAGGAAAATTCCTAAGTAGTACCTTGGTTTTACATAAATCCCTAGATACTACAATATCTTTTTTTATCTGGATGCTACAGTGGTGCCGCATCTTGAATATGCGACACCATCTAATGTTTTTTCTATCCAAGCACTATAGGGGAAACACATTTTCGATATGCGACTCCGATATCACACATCTAAAATGCGATATCTTATAAGACCCCCGTTAAACCCCAGCTTCGCCCTGCAAACCCTCACGCGCCTCCTTCGACCCCCATCGCCTCCTGCGACGCCCATTGCCGTTCGACCTTCGACCTCCGTTAAAATGCGATATCATTGAATTTTTTTACTATGGGTAGTGAAAGTTATCATATGATGTTGTTCATGGAAACACATTTTGTAAAATTCTAAGTAGTGAAATTTTATGTTCCGAGGTACTACTTAGGAATATCCTTCCTACCACCTACATTGACTCAGTTTTTGCCACGTGTGTTTACTCGTGGGTCTCGCTCTATTCCCCCTGCTCACAGGACTTCCTCATCATCTAGCACGCCTCAGGTATGTAATGACCACATTGTTTCTAATGATGGCACTACTTAGTTGTCTGTGCAGCAGGAGTCACTACAGGATGAGCTAATACCCTCTCAAGAGGGAAACTTACATGTTCAGGGCAGATGATCTTGATTTGCTGATTGCTCTACAAAAGCAGAGACGTACGCGTGCTACATATCCTCTTGCAACCCATGTTTCCTTGAGCATACTTTCAGAGGATTTAAGAAGATTTACATTAGCACGATCCATCGTGGAGATACCACAGACATATCAGGAGGCTATTCAAGACAGTCAGTGGCATCTAGCCATGGAAGAGGAGATGGTCGTGCTACAATCACGAGGTACAATGAGTCTTTTTACAGCTCCAGTTGGCGCATTCGTTGTTGGATGCAAGTGGTTGTTCACTGTGAATCACCATACAGATGGTTGTGTGGATTGCTACACAGCGGGACTTGTGGAATGTGGGTTTACCCAGACATATGTGGATTACTACACGGCTAGGATACTTTTTTCTCCAATTACCAGAGATTCTACTCTGTGTATCCTATTGTCTGTTGTTGTGACACGAGATTTATCAGTTTGATGTGAAGAATGCTTTTCTATATCGTGGAGGTCTACATGCAGCAACCACCTGGGTTCGCTGTTGAGGGAGAGTGTCAGAAGGTTTGTAGGCTACACAAGGCTATTTATGACCCTAAGCAGAGTCCAAGAGCATGGTTCCAGAGTCTTTCGGACTTGATAGAGCAATATGGGTTTGTGAGAAAGACTGTCGATTACTCTCTGTTTATGCACAAGACTCAGAGAAGTACAATTGCCATTCTTGTCTATGTTGATGATATCACTGTTATAGGGGCGAGCACGACATTCAGGTTGCCAAGGACTTCCTAGGTCAGCAGTTTGTGACCAAGGAACTTGGTAGTTTACGCTACTTCCTTGGACTAGAGTTTGCCAGGAACCAACGAGGTCTTGTGATGACCTAGATAAAGTACGTTACAAATCTTTCTGAGACAGGAATAGAAGATTGCAAACCCGCCACTACTCCTATGGACCCGAGCATGAAGATCTACAATGACACTAAAGAGGTCAACAAGAGGAGGCACAAGGAGCTTGTTGGCAAGCTCTTGTATGTGGCAAGCTTCTGGTAATGGTATGTGACCATTACCAGGTCAAATATATCCTTTGTGTGAGCAAAGTGAGTCGGTTTATGTAGCTGCCCAGACAGGCACAAATGGATGCAATCCATATGATTCTGAGATATCCGAAGGCATCACCTGGCACATGACTTCTATTCAGCAGAGGTACATCCCTTTCAGTTATAGCATGTGCAGATGCAGATTATGCTGGGTGTTCCAAGGTCAGGATGTCTACTTCAAGTTTCGCAGTGTTCATACCCTAGTGGCTTGGAAGAGCAAGAAACAGACAGTGGTTGCCAGATCTAGTGTTGAGTCAGAATACAAGGCTATGGCGCATGCTAGCACAGAGATGATGAGTCAGATCTGTTCTTACTGATCTGAATATCGAGGTACATCTTCCCATCCACCTCCAATGCGACAACCAGGCTACTATTTTCATTGTAAACAAGCTTGCCTTCCATGAGAGGACCAAGCAAATAGAGATGCATTGTCACTACACTCGTGACATGATACAGAAGGGGTCCCATCGCCCTACTCACGTCAGCTATGGAGACCAAATAACAGACGTGCCTAATGCCTTAGCCAAAGGGCCTTACCAGAGATGATGCTCCAAGCTGAGCCTGATTGATATCTATGCTCAACTTGAGGGGGAGTGTTGATATATTAGTTATCTTTTATAGTGTTTATGTTATTTCTATTTTCTTTGTCTTCTTCATGTAATTTGCCCAACAGGTTAGGTTTCTCTCCTATATAACTTAGGCCTCATCTCCACAATAATGAAAGCACAAATCGTCATGCAATACAAAAAATATGCACAAGCATACACATACACATACACTTACATAAACATGCAATATAGAAGGGGTCCCATCGCCCTACTCACGTCAGTTATGGAGACCAAATAACAGACGTGCCTAATGCCTTAGACAAAGGGCCTTACCAGAGATGATGCTCCAAGCTGAGCCTGATTGATATCTATGCTCAGCTTGAGGGGGAGTGTTGAGATATTAGTTATCTTTTATAGTGTTTATGTTATTTCTATTTTCTTTGTCTTCTTCATGTAATTTGCCCAACAGGTTAGGTTTCTCTCCTATATAACTTAGGCCTCATCTCCACAATAATGAAAGCACAAATCGTCATGCAATACAAAAAATATGCACAAGCATACACATACACATACACTTACATAAACATGCATACACACACAGTACATAGTGATAGAGAAATGCATACACAAACATAGATATAAATGCATGGACACAAAAATACATACAATGACTCATACACAATACACATACACAATATATACATACCCACATAAAAACAAACACAACATATGCATGTGCACTCACTCACCGAAAATATACAAACATTCAAAGACATGCATGCACACGCATATAAAGACATACATAAATTATATACACATAAACAAATGCGCACGTGCATGCACATAAATACACATAGCTCATACAGATAAGCAAACATCCATACCCATATAGTAGACATGCACATACACATGCAGACACAAACACCTACAACACCACGCCCCCATACATAATAAAAGTACACATACAAATGCAAAAACGTAGAGATATTACAATTGCACACAGATACATAAACATGCATACATGTACCCACATAATGCATATACAAAGTCATACATACAACCAAGCATATACATGCATGCATACACATACATAACCACACACAAATATATACACACAGTAAACAAAGTACATAAAACACACACGCATACATACATACATACATACATACATAAAGACTTTATACACAGACATAATATGCATACACATACGCATAAAGAAAATCACACAAGACATAAATATGCATACACAAATATAAACACATATATACATACAGATACACACAGAACGTGTGTGTGCACACATAAAAGCGTGGATACTCACACACAGTACACAGAAACACGCACACCCTCACCTACCTACCAACACATAAACTGTTAGATGCAGAGTCAGACATGCACATGCAGACGCATGGAATACACAAAAAATAAAGCACGCACATGGAAACACATATATGAATATGCATGTATAAACACACATTATACATACAATATACATGCATAGAAACGCATGCACACGCACGCAAGGAAAACCCGTATACGAACGCACACTCGGTCCCATCTACCCACACACATGCATGAACAGAGAAACACAACCACACCACAAACATGCGCATATCATACACACACTTATCCAACCCCCTTCATGGCATACACAGACAGAAAATGGACATGCACGTGCATGCACACTTACACTAACGTATATACATAGACACACACACAAACAAACACTTACACATGGTGTACACATGCAACCATACATAGGCATGCCCACACAAGCATTGATCCATGCGACACCGACCCTGTCATCCTTACATACACACATAGACCCACTCAGAGACACATGCACACCCACAATACACACGCAAAAACTTACATATACATAGAGACATGCATACATGCAGACAGACATCAAATGCAAACAATTCCCACACACGTACACATAACACATATATGCACACAAGTGCATTGTACAATGTGCATACAAGCACACACATTACATAAGAGAACACAGACACACATACACATACAGTACGCACACACGAACAAACACATGCACACATTACAAATACACAGATAAATGCAAATACACACAATTACACAAACACCACTTAAATACAAACACACAAATAGTCACGGACACATGAGTGTAGTACTCACAAACACAAACACACATGCACACAAATATATAGTATACAGACATTATACACAAACGAACACATATACATATTGTATACACATGTTACACACATACAAACGTACAAAGCTTGCATAAATTCATATACATATACACATATACACATATATGCACACATATAGACACAAAAACACACACGAACTACAATTACATACACACACGGACAAACACGGACTCCCTTACATATACTCTCGCATACATACACCACATGCGCACATATCTACACCTGCACACACAAAGAACACATACATAAACACATATACATAGCATACTACATGCATTGTATAGGAAAACATACATTTAGATGGAGACATACATGATGCTTACAATACACACAAGCATGCATACATAAAGTATGCACATACATAGTACACACACACATAAAAAGACATGCATACACACACATGCATGCATGCTTACATACTTATGAATGCATGATATTCCACCCGCACACATTACTAGGAAACAACATGCATGCTTACATACTTATGCGCGCACATATTACACAAGTACAGTACAAAAAATACATACTTACAAAACTACATATGCAAACAACAAAAATAGTTACATGTGATGCACACATTTACATATATGTGCTCTGTTTACACCTGCAAGCACACATATCACACAACTATTTTTAAGAAAGTGGTTGTTTGGGTCACATATGAGGCCATAAAAATGAACCAATTCTTCCTGCGGATGCAATATATATGCCTTCGAAACAAACTCTACTTGAACATGTTTATGCATCCATTCAAAGTTATCATATTCGATATAGGATTTGGATCTTAAAGAGAGCTGATTAATCTGAATATTTCCTTAATTCTCCTAAGAATCCTTCTCCATTATTATCAATCCTAAACCTAAAATGACAACACGCTTTATCACTTATTGTTTTCTTTGTTGCCACTCCCTACTGATGCTCTCGTTGTTGTTATCGTGACTTCTCACACACTCGATTGATCGATGCCTCCTCCTTCGTTGCCACCTCCCTGCTGACTAACCCTATGTTGGTCACATAATGATAAGAGTTTGAGTATGTGGTTTTAAATCATTTTCTATCGAATGATTTACTAGTAAGAATTACTTCTCAGAAATTATAACTCTATACAACGGTACACATTAAAGCTAAATTTTTCAGATTTAACAGTCTAAAATGGTGTTATATAATGAGGTCAAAGGCTTCTCATATATAAAAGGAGAAACCCTGTTGGCCAAATTACATAGTAGATACGAAAAGAAAAGAAAATACATAAATAGGAAAATGTAAAATAACTCTCAGCACTCTACCTCAAGATAGAGCATAGATGTCAATCACGCTAAGCATGGAACAACACCTCTAAAATGGCCATCTGGCTAGAGCCTTGGTGAAAATATATGTTGTCTGTTACCTTGAGTTGGCGTGTGAAGTAGAAATAAAGACTATCTAAATCATGCCACATGTGTAGTAACAATTTACCTCAATGTGCAGCTTCTCGGACATCACTAGAAGCGAAGAATAGAAGTTGTGCAGAGGATGACCAATCTATTTGCCCATAAAGATATCAAACTGTAACTAGAGAATCTTGGTCTCATTTTCCTGACCATAGGAGAAAGCAAGAATATCCCACATTGCCTTGGCAGAGACGGACAGGTGCGTACGCGTCATCCTGCTTCCATGAAGCATTCACTCCATTCTTGTCCGTCAGCCCCCGTTGTAACAGAACATTCTCCTTGTTAGTGCACTACATAAAGTTCATAAACTGCATGGACCACAACTCGTAATTGGTGCCATCCGTCTTTACGATAGGCGCCAAGCCCTTGAAAGCACCAGACAAGGAGAAGATGATAAGAAGGTCGGCCAATACATAACACGACTGCGATACTAGATTAATAAGAATGTGTCTACACGATCATACAAGAATCAGTTATATGTGCAGACTCATGCCACAACCGGTCCCATCAACCAAGGGAGTGCTCTAGGGAACCGAGTCAATGTCAAGGTCTGATTTCACAAAAAACGACCCGAAATCAGACTCTTCGAAGAGTCCAACGATTGGTGAGTATCGTAAGGCACATACACATACACTTACATAAGCATGTATACACACACAATACACAGTGATAGAGAAATGCATACACAAACATAGATATAAATGCAGACACACAAATACAAATACATACAATATGACTCATACACATTACGCATACACACCACATACATAAATAAACACATACCTACATAGGAAAAAATATATATGCAAACATGCATGCATGTGCACTCACTCGTGCACAACATACACAACATATGCACGCACCGGAAATATACATACATTTAAACATGCATATAAAAGACATACATACATATACACATACACATACAAATGCGCACGTGCATGCAAATAAATACGTACATATAGATAAGCAAACACCCATGCCAATATAACACGTTTTTTAATGCGAACTGGGTGGCATCCCAAGTTGGGACCCACCACCAAAAAGTATGTTTATATATTATATATAAACTTTTAGTATACATGAATTACATCGATTCACATATTCCAATATACAGATAAATCCCTACAATATTCAATTACATTTCTTGAGTAGAAACTTTTCTCCCCAAAAATGGCATCATTCCTCGCACACAAAATAGCCCAAATCAACGCAAAAGGTACAAAGAGTCCTCGTGACCAAAACTGCACACCGATCTGAATCCCTCCAGAAGTTCGTGTTATCCCCCTATCAAGCCAACAAATGTTCGCCAACCTCCACACTTGGGCCGATGATGGGCACGAAAAGAATAAATGGTCCACCTCCTCTACTGTCGATCTGCATCTGTTGCATGCCATGTCCCCCAACCCCATCAGTTGCGCCCTGGCCCTGCGCTCCTTGGTGAGGAGCATCCCAAGCCTGAACAACCACAAGAAAATCTTGATACGGTTTGGCACCTTGCTTTGCCATATCATCCGCAGGTCCACTTCGAGCAACTCCTCAACCTCCCCCCATCCTCCATAAAGTAACAATATGCCTTCTTAATCGAGCATCTGTCGTCCCCCCAAACGTAGCGATCCCTTCTGACCGATGGGCCCTCCACCCGTGCCAAATCCACATGCAGGGCCAAGAATTCCTCCACCCTCTGATCCGACAGCCTTGAAACAAAGGAGATTATGCCCCCTGTTCCCACACCTTTTGTACTACCACATCCTCATATGTTGCTAATTGCAGTAGCCGCGAATACCGCACCCCCAACGCCCCATTACTCGACCAATCATCTCGCCAGAATCGGAAAGTCGTTCCGTCCCCAAGAATCGGTCTCAGCTGATTGACCATCTCTGGAATCACATGTGCAATGCCCTTCCACAAAGACGACAGTAGCTGCCCCACGGCCACCTCCAGCGACATGGATATCCCATAGATTTTCCACATCATCCTGCATACCAAATCCTCCGACCACCCCCATAAGCGCACCACCCTTTTTGCCATGAAAGCCTTGTTCATTTCATCCAATCGCAACACACCCAAACCACCGTTCTTCTTCGACGTCATCACCCTATTCCAGTCCAGTGCGTGAATTCCCCTCCTAGACTGCCTCTCGTCCGACCAAAAGAGTCTACACATCACCTCAACTTTTGCAAGCACCCCTGCAAGCAACGACCTTGTAGAGCAGAAAAAGATTGGGATAGCCGAAAAACATTCTTGAGCAGAATCAACTTCCCATCCCGCGATAGCATCCTAGCCTTCCAACCTGCAAGCTTGCTCTCGAGCCTCTCCAGCAGTGCCTCCCAGTCCCTCTTCTTGGGTCGCCCCGCAATCAACGGTAACCCCAAATAAGTGATTGACGACGTGGCAATGGGGCGACCCACCAGCACCGCCCCCTCTGCGCCTCCTGCCACCGCCCCCTCTGCGCCTCCTGCTCTGATAGGCCAAAAGGAACCACCACCGACTTGCGTCTATTGATCCGAAGCCCTGAGATATCTCCAAAGATGTCCATAATGAAAGATGCTCGTTGTATCTTCTCTTCCTCTACACCCCAAAACAACACGGTGTCATCAGCTTATTGCAACAACGGAATGGATATCTCATCCCTCCCATAACCCGAACACCAACCACCGCTCTTCTCCCTTATCATAACAGCTGAAGCATCTGCCACAATGACAAAAAGAAGCGACGTCAAAGGGCAACCATGTCTGATGCCCCATTGGGGTTGAAAGAAACCCCCCACCGGTCGTTCGTTGACCCACACCACATGCGAAGCCGTCGTCACACACTACTTCATCCATGCGATCCACAATCACAGGAACCCCCTCTTCTCCAATGATATCCACATGAACCTCTAATCAACATAATCATAGGCCTTGGAAAAGTCCACCTTCCAAAGCACGCCTCTGGCATTGCATCTCTTCCAATCCATCACCATCTCCAAAGCCAAAACCAACCCATCTGGCATATCACTTCCGGTCACAAAGTCTGTTTGTTCTGGCAACGACCTTGTAGAGCAGAAAAAGATTGGGATAGCCGAAAGAACATTATTGAGCACAATCAACTTCCCATCCCGGGATAACATCCTAGCCTTCCAACCTGCAAGCTTGCTCTCGAGCCTCTCCAGCAGTGCCTCCCAGTCCCTCTTCTTGGGCCGCCCCGCAATCAACGGTAACCCCAGATAAGTGATCAACAATGTGGCAATGGGGCGACCCACCAGCACTGCCCCCTCTGCGCCTCCTTCTCTGATAGGCCAAAAGGAACCACCACCGACTTGCGTCTATTGATCCGAAGCCCCGAGATATCTCCAAAGATGTCCATAATCAAAGATGCTCGTTGTATCTTCTCTTCCTCTACACCCAAAAACAATACGGTGTCATCAGCTTATTGCAACAACGGAATGGATATCTCATCCCTCCCATAATCCGAACACCAACCACCGCTCTTCGCCCTTCTCATCATGACAGCTGAAGCGTCTGCCACAATGACAAAAAGAAGCGACGTCAAAGGGCAACCATGTCTGATGCCCCATTGGGGTTGAAAGAAACCCCCCACCGGTCGTCCGTTGACCCACACCACATGCGAGGTCGTCGTCACACACTACTTTATCCATGCGATCCACAATCACATGACCCCCTCTTCTCCAATGACATCCACAGGAACCTCTAATCAACATAATCATAGGCCTTGGAAAAGTCCACCTTAAAGCACGCCTCTGGCCTTGCATCTCTTCCAATCCATCACCATCTCCAAAGCCAAAACCAGACCATCTGCCATATCTCTTCCGGTCAAAAAGTCTGTTCTGGCGAAATTAGGCGAGGGAGTAGATAGAACGACCTACTTATCCCGATCCCTCCTGTAGCTATTTCCATGCGCATAGATGGAGATATATCTCTACCCTATGCCCTGCAAGAACTGCCTTTCTGATATCTGTTGTTCTACGTGCCCGATTGGGAAATGCGACTGAAGGGGCGCCAGGTCTACATAAAAAAACCCAACTTCTCAACCCTCGAAGACCCGGAACTATAGTGTCATTCTCCCGCTGAATCGCTCCACCATAAGTCGACAAATCAGACCCGAAAAGGCTTTCGAATTATTTATATTATTGCAAGCCTCGATAAAATTCTATATGACGATGTCGACATCACCCCCTTCAAACAGTTCGTCAGGATCTTAGAAATGATGAGGTAAATAGCATTAGAGAGCGCTATGGGTTTGTTTGGTTCGTGGTGTACACTGGGTACCTTGAGGTAGCCCGGTAAACCCCCCTGCAACTCTGGATTAGAAGTCCATCACAAATCAATGTGACATCACATCACATTCCTTATTCCAACCCTCTACCAACCCTCATAACCATCCAAACAGCTACTATTCACATGAGGTTACCCCAACCCACCCCAACCCTAGCCCTATGGGTCTATAATCCTCAACCCTGGATGGAGTGTCCTTATTCAACAATAGAAAGATAGATGCCTTGTTCAGTCTCTCAATACCACGGTTGCCCTCCCGAAATACCTCTAGCACCTCCATAACCTCAAGCTTCAGCATACACCCAAACTCCCTGTAGAATCCCACTAGAAACCCGTCCAGGCCTAGAGCCATGTCTGCATTCAGCTAAAAGCATGCTTTCCTTGCCTCCTCAGTGAAAACCCTCACCAGACCCTCTACTTCCACATCGGAAAACGCCCGTGCACGCCGCTGGCCAAATGACTGAAAGTGGGACCTTAGGGCATCTCCCACCGAAATGTCTCCATCAACGACCTCGCCACCGACAGAGAGCGAATGAAAATGGAGTGGAAAAATGCGTATTTGCATCACCTTCCTTGAGCCACTTATGCCTAGCTTGCTGCCTCCAAGCAACCTCCTCCTACCCATACATACAACTCATACAAGTGCACATACAAATGCAATACATAAACATGCATACATGCACAGATACACACATAATACGTACAAAGTCAAACATACAACCGGGCATATATACAAGTATGCATACATGTACTAAACCACACACACACACGTATATACACAGTACACAAAGTACATAAAACACACACATGCATACATACATATGTAAAAACTTTATACACAAACGTAAACATACATACACACATGCATAAAGAAAATCACACAAGAAATAAATGTGCATACACACATAAACACAGATATAAATATATACATACAAATACACAAAGCATTTGCGTGCACACACATAAAAGCGTGGATACTTACATACAGTACACAGAAACACACACCCTCACCTACCTACCCACACATAAACTATTAGATGCATACACAGACATGCACACGTATACACATGAAATACACAAAAAATAAATACACATGAAATACACAAAAAATAAATCACACACATAGAAACACAGATATGAATATGCATGTATAAATACGCATTATACATACAATACACATACATAGAAACACATGCACATGCACACAAGGAAAACCCGTACACAAACATACACTCGGGACCATGTATCATAGGTCCACAGCACAAACATGCACATATCATTCACATTTATCCAACCCTCCTTCATGGCATACACGTACAAAAAAATGCACATGCACATGCATACACACTTACACTAACACAAACATATATACATATAAACATACACGCAAACAATCACATACGCAAGGTGTACACATAAAATCATGGGTTTTTATCAGTTATGCCCCTCTGAGATATTGCAATATCAGTTATGCCCCTATCTTTTTTGGAATATCAGTTGTTCCCCTACCTTCTTGCGAAATTCACAGTTCTGCCCTTTTATATTACCCGTTATGCCCCTACTTTACCTTAACAGAAGGGCAGGACTGTGAATTTTACAAGAAGGTAGGGGCACCAGTATTATTCCAAAAAAGGGAGGGCATAACTGATATTGCAATATCTCAGAGGGGCACAACTGATAAAAACCCTAAAATCATACATAAACACACATATATGCACACAAGCACATTGTACATACAAGCACACACATTACATACGAAAACACAGACACACATACACATACAGTAAGCATACACGAACAGAAACATCCACACGTTACAAATACACAGATAAATGCAAATACAAAAACACAAATACCACCTATATGCAAACACACACATAGTCACACACACATGAGTGAAGTACTCACAAACACACACACACGCGTGCATAAAAATATATAGTATATAGATACTATACATAAACATAGAGATATTACAATTGCACACACATACATAAACATGCATACAAGCACACATACACACAAAATACATACGAAGTCAAACATACAACCAAGCATATACACATGTATGCATACACGTACATAACCACACACACACACACATATACACGCATGGCACAAAGTACATAAAACACACATGCATACGTACACCCAAAAAACTTTATGCACAAATGTAAACATACATACCTACACACATGCATAAAGAAAATCACACAAGAAATAAATACGGATACACACACAAACACACATATACATATATACATACAGATACACACAGAGTGTGTGCGTGCACACACATAAAAGCGTGGATACTTACACATAGTACACAAAAACACGCACACCCTCATCTACCTACCCACACATAAACTATTAGATGCAGAGACAAACATGCACATGCAGACACATGAAATACACAAAAAATAAAGCACGCACATAAAAACACATATATGAATATGCATGTATCAACATATATATTATACATACAATACACATGCATAGAAACACATGCACACACACGCAAGGAAAACCCGTATACGAACGCACACTCGAACCCATGTACCCACATCCACATACATGAACGAAAACACAACCACAACACAAACATGTACATATCATACACACAACTAATCCAACCCCCCTTCATGGCATACACAGACAAAGAAAATGCACAATCACGTGCATGCACACTTACACTAACCTATATACATATATACATACACACAAACAAACACGTATGCACGGTGTACACATGCAATCATACACAGACATGCCTACACAAGCATGGATCCATTCGACAACCACCCGGTCATCATACTTACATATACGCACACACACACACACACTCAAAGACACATGTACACCTACAATACACATGCAAAAACATACATATACATAGAGACAAACATACACACAAACAAACATCATATGTACACAGTACCCACACATACATTTTTCTAAGACTAAAAAGGGGGTGGCCTTGACCCACACTTATACATAAGCATAAGCATACATATATGCACACAAGCGCGTTGTACATACAAGCACACACATTACATACAAAAACACAGACACACATACACATACAGTACACATACACGAACAGACACATGCACACATTACAAATACACAGATAAATGCAAATACACACAGTTACACAAATACCACTTATATAGTAGCACACACATTGTACATACAAGCACACACATTACATACAAAAACACATACACACA
Source organism: Ottelia alismoides (assembly GCA_037367405.1). Taxonomy (NCBI): domain Eukaryota; kingdom Viridiplantae; phylum Streptophyta; class Magnoliopsida; order Alismatales; family Hydrocharitaceae; genus Ottelia; species Ottelia alismoides. The sequence continues at coordinate 159,613 of JAZKJV010001537.1, read as the reverse complement.
TACACATACAATACGCATACACAAACAGACACATGCCCACATTACAAATACACAGATAAATGCAAATACACACAGTTACACAAATACCACTTATATACAAACAAACACATAGTCACGCACACATGAGTGTAGTACTCACAAACACAAACACAAACACACATGCATAGAGATATACACTATACACACACATTATATACAAACGAACATGTATACATATTGTATACACAGGTTACACACAACATACAAACTGTAGGAGTATATGTTATGTGTCACTTATATGTGTAGATGGGTAAATGGATCACTCCAGGATCCATTTACCCCATCTAGTTGTTTACTCCCACATTGCCAATCTGTGGGATGTGGAGACGCGGTGAGGGCTATATAAGAAACCCCTCACCCCTGTATCCAGTGAGAAAGTTCAATGAAACATATGGCCCCTTGAGGCCTTCTCCTGTGGTTTCATCCCGCTCCTTAGAGAGTAGGGTTCCACGTAAAATCCCGTTGTTCTTCAAGTTTTATTTCTTTATTATCCGATATGCTTCCGCAATATATTTTCTGACATGGTATCAGAGCGGGTTAGATTCTCGAGATTTTTATGTTCATTATTTTTATTCGAGATCCGGTTCATGGAGAAGATTCAATTCATGCTTGTTCTTGAATATTTATATTTGAAAATTATTCTTTATTTCTCAAGTTCGTCGGTGGATCAAAGATCCAGTTCTTGGAACCGTGTTCTGTTATGGTTCTTGGAACCTTATTCCATGTTCTCCAAATCTAGCTGCAGTTCTTAAAAGGAAGAGGAGGCGATGCATCTTCCTACCTCCTTCCAATTTTCGACGTGATGCGATACCATCTTCTCCCCTAGCGCTCCACCTCCAGACTCCAGTAGGCGGAGCCCCATTAGCCTTAGGCGACTGCTCCTCCAAAAAAGGCGGCACAAGACTTCTTCGAAACTTCAGTTCTCTATGGAGATCATGGCGACACCTTCTTTCGATCTCGCGTAGGTGGCGCCAGATCTGCTCCTTAGGCGCGCAGGCGACGCGATGCCACACCCACGTGGTGCCAAGCCCTCCAACAGACCTATAGCGGCGGGAATACTTGGCGAGCCCCAGCAGATCTCCAGACGAAGAACCCTCTCGAGGTGGTAAATCTCCATCAGAAGGCAACACGCCCGAATCTCCATCGCCGCTCCAGGGCACCCCATCGGGGGGAGGAGGGTGGCGGGGTTCAAAAGAAAAGGGGTTCCCATCAGGGAACCCTAAATAAGCCCCAAAGGGCTCCTGCACTATGGCCCAAGAAATAAAAAAAGGGTTTTTTATTGTAAAGGCCCCAGGTGGGCTGAAAGAAGGGGAAAATGTGAAAAAAGGAGAGTAGAGGGGACGTATGTATTTAAAAAAAGAGAGGAATGTTTCCAAAAAAAGAGGAAAGAGAAAAGCCGGAAAAAAAATTGAAACGACTTATTACAAAAAGGGAGAGATGAGTTAAAGGAAAATAGCCAAGAAAAAATTGCAAAAAAGGAGGTAAAGCCGTGTAAAAACAGTGAATGGCTTATTTAAAGTAAAAAAAGAGGTGACGGCTATTAATGGGGAATGAAATAGCCAAAAAAATTAAAAAAAAATTATTGAGAAAAGCCAGAAAGAATGTGACGGCTTATTTGTTTTCCCCATTGTCTTGTCTCCTCCCAACATGGTCGACATCATTGTTTTCCGATCAGTCTGGGAGGGATTATTCTGTAGAGTCACAGGTCAATTCAGATGTCAGATTCTCCAGACCAGCTAGATGTTCAGATTCTACAGTTTGTCAGCTTCAGACTCGACGTCAAAATGGTTCTGAGTCTTCATTTTCAAACATGCACATGCATGCGGTCTTTTTAGATGTGTACACGTATGCCATCATTGTTTGTGGTCCCCATCTTTTGTGTTTCGGCCAGGGTTTTCATGTGGTCCATAGGGACTCCAGAGTAGATATCCCACTCCCTATGCCATGTGGGCTAGGATTTTCATGTAGTTTCATAGGTACTCCAGAGTAAGGATCCCATTCTACAGTATGGGAGAGACCTAGTTCTCTGACGAGGAGACTTTTTCATACTCCATTCTCAAGCGATCGTGAACTCCGAGATCCTTCCGAGGTTCCTATGAGAGAGAACCTACTTTGAGGTCCCTGTGAGAGAGACCCATCTTCAGAGATCTATGTATGGATAATTAGTGGCGTTCTTTATTCGGCCCTTTCAGAGATGGAGCAGTTTTCCACATGTTGTGGCAGGCCAGAGTTCTCCAAGTAGAGACTCATTTTCAGTTGCAGTGACTCTAACAGGCGCAGTACATAGCACATGCTCTCCGACGAGGAGATTCAGATTGACTCACACTCCAGCCCGTTCGTCCTCTTCACCTGTACGGTATGAGAAGCAACGTCCTAAACAGCAGCCGACAATTGTGCTCATTGAGTTGATATTGTCTGTAGTGTCTTGTATTGTGAGTTGAGATTTCTTTATGTTTGTCCAAGCTGAGCATTACATGCTCCAACATGAGGGGGAGTGTTGGAGTATATGTTATGCATCACTCATATGTGTAGATGGTTAAATGGATCACACCAGGATCCATTTACCCCATGAAAGTTCTATGAAACATATGGCCCTTTGAGGCCTTCCCCCGTGGTTTCATCCTGCTCCTTAAGGAGTAGGGTTCTGCATAAAATCTCGTTGTTCTTCAAGATTTATTTCTTTATTCCTTGATATGCTTCCGCATTATATTTTCAAACACAAACCTCATATAAATTCATATGTGTATACATATACAAGCCTATAGTGCATACGTATAGACACAAAAACAAACACGAACAACAACTACAAACACACACGGAGACAGAAATAGACATACATATACTCCCACACACATACACCACACACACACACATATCCACACATGCACACACAAAAAACACATACATAAACACATTTACATATACATACTACATGCATTGTATACGAAAACATACATTTAGATGGACATGATGCATATAGTACACACAAGCATGCATACACAAAGTATGCATATACATAGTGTACACGCATAAAAAAACATGCATACAACACAATAGACGCACAAGCAGGAATACACACATGCATGCATGCTTACATACTTAGATGCACAGTAGGCATATACACACATGCATGCATGCTTACATACTTATGAATGCATGCATATTCCACCTGCACACACGTGTACGCGCACACATAATACACATATACAGTACAAAAACTTACATACCAAAACTATATATATGCACAACACAAATAGTTACATGCGATGCACACATTTACATATTTACAAGTGCAAGCACACAAAACACACATAGGACACAATCATTTTTAATAAAGTGGTCCTTTGTGTCACATATGAGGCCATAACCTTGAACCAATTCTTCCAGTGGAACCATATATACGCTTTTGCAACAAACCAGGTAGCATATACCACATATGTGCTCTGCTTGAACATGCTTATGCATCCAGTCAAAGTTATCATATTCGATAGGATTTGGATCTTAAAGAGAGCCGATTAATCTGTAAAACCCCGTACACATTAAATGATGGCTAAAGCTAAATTTTTCATATTTAATAGTCTAAAATGGTTATATAATGAGGTCATAGGGTTCTCATATATAAAAGGAGAAACCTTGTTGGCCAAATTACATAGTAGATACGAAAAGAAAATACATAAATGGGAAAATATAAAATAACTCTAAACATTCCACCTCAAGATAGAGCATAGATGTCAATCACGTTCAGCTTGGAGCAACACCTCTAAAATGTCCCTCTGGTTAGAGCCTTGGTGAAAACATATGTTATATGTTACCTTGAGCTGGCGTGTGAAGTAGAAATAAAGACCTATTAAATCATGCCACATGTATAGTAACAATTTACCTCAATGTACAGCTTCTCAGACATCACTAGAAGCGAAGAATAGAAGTTGTGCAGAGGACGGCCAATCTATTTGCCCGTAAAGATATCAAACTGTAACTAGAGAATCTTGGTCTCTTTTTCCTGACCATAGGAGAAAGCAAGAATATCCCACATTGCCTTGGCAGTGGGCTGATGTAAAATATCACTGACTATCTCTGTGGTAAGAGTCCCGCAGAGACGGACATGTGTATACGCGTCATCCTGCTTCCATGAAGCATTCACCCCATTCTTGTTCACCAGCTCCTGTTGTACCAGAACATTCTACTTGTTAGTGCACTACATCAAGGTCATAAACTGCATGGACCACAACTCATAATTGGTGCCATCCATCTTTACGATAGGTGCAAAGCCCTTGAAAGCACGAGACAAGGAGAAGATGTCACCCTTGTTTTCTGACATGATGATAAGAAGGTCGATACATAACTCGACTGGGATACTAGATTGATCAAAATGTGTCTACACGATAATACAAGAATCGATTATATGTACAGACTCATGCCACAACCATTCCCATCAACCAAGGGAGTGCTCTAGAGAACCAAGTCAATGTCGAGGTCTGATTTCACAGAAAACAACCCAAAATCAGACCGTTTAAAGAGTCCAACGATTGTGAGCATCGTAAGGGGGACCCTTAAGGATGGTGGCTTACGTTGGAGGCATTGTCTATAGTCTCCACCTCTGCTGGTGAATGCCTTCATGCGACAAGGAGGGGGCCGCATGTCAGACCGTAGGCACTTGAGGGAGTTGGCAGCACTACGTACACACACATACAAAGACATGCATACAAGACAGTAGATGCACAAGCAAGCATGCATACACATTCATTTTTTTTGAATGAAAACGCGAGTGGTCTCCCAAGTTGGGATACACATCCATGTTTGCACACTTATGAATGCACACATATTCCACCCGCACATGCATTTACACGCACACATAATACACATATACAATATAGAAATAAACATACTTACAGAACTACAAATGCACACAACATAAACATACATACGATGCACATATATACATGTGTAGCACACAATAGTTTTTAATAAAGTGGCCATTCGGGTCATATATGAGTCCATAAACTTGAATCAATTCTTTATGTAGACCCATATACGCCTCTGCAACTAACCATGTAGCATAAACCACATATGTGCTCGGCTTGAACATGTTTATGCGCCCGGTCAAAGTTATCAGATTTGATAGAATTGGATATTAAAGAGAGCTGATTAATATGAATAATTCATTAACTCTCCAGAGAACCCTTCTCCATTATTACCGAGATTAAACCTAAAATGACAACATGCTTTGTCGTTCGTTGCTTTCTCTGTTGCTACTCTTGTTGTTGATGCTCTTGTTGTCGCTATCTTGACTGCTCACACACTCGGTTGATCATCGCCTCCTCCTTCGTTAGTTTGGAGTTTTGTCATCACTAATCACCACCAATCACCTCTAACCCTATATTGATCGCAAGTAGAAGAGAATATGGGTATGTGATTTTAATTCATTTTTTATCATATGTTTTGCTAGTAAGAAACACTTCTTCTCCGGAATTATAACTATGAAAATTATACATATTGAATTGGCTAAAGCTAAATTTTTCAGATTTAATTGTTTAAAACGGTTATATAATGAGGTCCTAGGGTTCTCTTATATAAGAGGAGAAACTTTGTTAGGCAAATTACATAGTAGAGACGGAAAGAAAAGAGAATTCGTAAATAGGAAAATACAAAATAACTCTCACCACTCCCCCTCTAAATGGTGCATAGATGTCAATCATGCTCAGCTTGGAACAACACCTCTGAAATGACCATCTGACTAGAGCCTTGGTGAAAACATCTGTTGTATGTTCCCCTGAGCAGGTGCGGGAAGTAGAGATAAATACCTTTTGAATCACACCAGGCGTATAGTGGAAATTTACCTCAATTTGCAGCTTCTCAAACATCCCTCAAAGCGAAGAGTGGAAGCTGCACAGAGGACGAACAATCTATCTACTATAAAGATATCAAACTATAACTGGAGAATCTTCATCTCATTCTTTGCCTGGCCCAAGAGAAAGCAAGGATATGGCACATTGCCTTAGTAGTGGGCTGATGTAAAATATCACTATACAGCATGGAAGGCCGTATCCCGATATATCGGTGATATATCAGCGATATATCGGTATCGACAGGTCACCGATATATCGCCGATATGTCCGATATCGGGTATCGACAGGCAAAAAAGGCGAGCCGAATCCTGATGTCGGCGATATGGCATCGATATATCGCCGATATATCGGTGATATATCGGTATCGACATGGTACCGATATCGATATGTCCTTCCATGCTATATAGTGGCAATTTACCTCAATTTGCAGCTTCTCAAACATCCCTCAAAGCGAAGAGTAGAAGTTGCGCAGAGGACGAACAATCTATCTGCTCATAGAGATATGAAACTATAACCGGAGAATCTTCATCTCATTCTTTGCCTGGCCCAAGAGAAAGCAAGGATATGTCACATTGCCTTAGTAGTGGGCTGATGTAAAATATCACTGGCTATCTCTATGGTGATAGTCCCAAAGAGCAAGATATGTGCGTACGCGTCATCCTGCTTCCATGAAGTCGCCCCAATCATGTCGGTCGGCTCTCATTGTATCAGAACGTGCTCCTGCACTGCATCATGGTCATAAACTGCATGGATACAGGATGGGCACCAAGCCCATGAAAGCACCAGAGGAGGAGATGTCACACTTGATTTCTGACCTAATGATTATAAACCAATACAAAACTCGACTGGGTAGTAGATTGATCAGAATATGTCTATATGATCATACAAGGAATCGGTTGCACGTGTAGACTCATGCCACAACTGTTCCCATCAACCAAGAGGGTGCTCTCGGGCACCGAGTCAATGCAGCGGTCTGATTTCACGAAAACTACCGAAAATCAGACCGTCTGGAGAGTCCAGTGATTGGTAAGTATCGTAAGGGGACCCTTAAGGATGGTGGCATACGTTGGAGGCTTTGGCGATGGTCATTGCCTTCGTTGGTGGAAGCCAACATGTGGCAAGAAGGGGCCAGCATGTCATATCGCAAGCACTTGAGGGAGTTAGCAACACTGCAGGAGAGGCCCGCAAGCGAGGTGGCAGCGCCCCTAGGTGGTTGTTGTACCCCGTAGGAGAGGTAGCGGCGTCACTAGGGACTGCATATTGAGTAGGCGACAACATAAGGTGGTGTTGTGTTACGTGGCAGTGATGATAGCGTGACGGTGAAGAGATGGGAAAAGAAGGCCAATAGGACATAGGGCAAAAGGGCTCTTGTCTAGGGCAATCGCTCTAGTACCATGTGGAGAGGAAAAATGAATTGCTTATTGTTGGAGTATAAGTTGTATGCGTCTATTGTGTTGTAGCAGGGTAAATGGATCTTGGAGGAGATCCATTTACCCCATCCATGTGTTTAGTCCCACATCGTCTAGTGGTGGGACTTGGAGGCACTGGAGAGGCTATATAAGGAGCCCCAGACCTCATGTACTCATTGAGAAAAAGCAATGCATAGCATGCCCCTTTGAGGACTTCTCCCGTGGTTTCATCCCGCTCCTCACGGAGCAGGGTTCCACGTAAAATCCCGCTGTTCTGTTCTTGTTGTTTATCTTTTCCATGTTTACGCTTCCGCTTCCGATTTTCTAACATGGTATCAGAGCGGGTTCGATTCTCGAGGATTTGTTCTTAAAGAGTTATCTTACACTCATGTTTCATCCGAGATTCGAGAAGTTATTTTTTGGTTATTCTTGAAAGATTATTCTGGAGTTTTTGTTCGGAGTTATGTTCGTGTTCTAGGATTTCTGAACAGAAACCCTAAATCAGTGGCGGCTTGAAGTCTGTCACGGAAAAGCAGCGATTCAGATCTCCACGCGGCGGCATCCAGGAGTTGATGCAGGCTGGGAGCATCGCCTAGTGTTCCTGCGATGTTGCCTAGCGCAACTGCACGCGAAGCCCTACATGACAAGCACCAGACGCAAGGGGAGCCCTAGCTCCAGATATCGTGCCGCCTACAGATGATACCTTGGCGGGCCCAGGCGGGGTCCTCCGGATCTCGCACCTCCAGATCTCGTGCGATCAAGCCAAACAATGGCTGCGAACCCAGGCGGGGCCCTCGAGCTCCAAGATCTCTTCCAATATCTTGCGCAGGAAGGCGCGAGCCCCAGCGAATCTCCTCGCAGTCGATCTAGAAGCCTACGAGCGAGAACGCGCGACGCCCTCCTCCGGTCCTCCGATGCCGTTCAGGCGGCGCCGCCAGCAACCCTTGCGCGCCGCCCTCAGATCGCACTGGCCCTCCATTGAAGCCGCCTTTCCCAGGCGGCGATCCAGGCACCGCCGCATGACAGAAACCCCAGCCTAGGGCGCGCTGGCGGCATGCCCTCGTCCCAGATAGCCTCTCCGGCTCAGACCTTCCCCCAGCGCGCGCGAGCCTCCCTCCAGATCGCCTCCTCCTCGGCCTTCCTCCAAAATGGCGACATCTTCAAAACCCCAGGGAGGGGCGGCAATATTTGAAGAGGGTTTCCCGTACGGGGGAACCCTAAGGCTGCGGGTGTAAACAGGGAGGGGCGGCCCAAGAAGGTCAACAATCGTAAAAAAAAAGCCCAACGGTGGGCTAGAAAAATGGAAGCCCAGGCAAAAAAAATTTAAAAAAGGGGGAGGAAACTGCTGGGCCATAAAAAAAAAGGTGTGTACATCTCAAAAAGCCGTACGGAAATATTTTGCAAAAAAAAGATGAAAGAAAAGCCGGAAAAAAAATTGGTTGAGACGGCTGAAAAAAAATGTTAAAAAAATGGCGGCTTATAAAAAAAATGTTTTTGATGAAAAGCCGCAATGATTTTTTTTGAGAATATTCATGTAAGTTGAAAAAAAAAGGAGAGAGAGAGAAGAGTTTACAAAAAAAGTGATGCTAAAAAAAATTGATGTAAAAAAAGGGAGAAAGCCGCAATATTTCAAAAAAAATGGCGGCATTTGTTTGGACCCTATTTGGGTCAAGTTTCAAAAAAAATGTGACGGCTTAAAAAAAATGGAAAAGCCGCAAGTTCATGTTTTCTCCCCATTCTATCTTGTCTTCTCCCAACTTAGTCGAAGTTCATTTTCCGACAAGTATGGGAGAAAGGGGGAGTATATGTGTAGAGTCACAGGCCAGTTTTTTTCAAATTCTCCAGACTTAAGATTACAAGCCATTCAGATTCCAGACTCTACGGTTCACATCCAGTTTCAGACTCGACATCAGACATCTCCGAGTCTCCAGATACGCATATGATTGCGGTCATTTTCAGATAAGCATATGTTGCCATCAGTTCAGAGGTCCCCATCATTATTCTTGTTTTTGTCGGCCAGAGTTTTCATGTGAGCCATAGGGACTCCAGAGCAGAGGACCATTCCCTATGCCATTGAGGGCAAGGGTTTTCATGTGGTATCATAGGTACTCCAGAGTAGAGCACCATTCTCTGAGTCAGATGGGAAAGACCCAGTTCTCCGACAAGGAGACTTCAGACGCAGTTTCAGACTCGATGGTCAGCTTCCGAATCTTCAGTTGACTCACACTCCAGCCCGTTCGTCCTCCTCACTTGCACGGCATGAGAAGCAACGTCCTCGACTGCAGCAATGTGCGCGTTGGGTTGATATTGTCCATAGTGTCCTGTAGCGTTGAGTTGAGTCTCTTTATGTTTGTCCAAGCTGAGCATTGCATGCTCCAGCTTGAGGGGGAGTGTTGGAGTATAAGTTGTATGCTTCTATGTTATAGAAGGGTAAATGGATCCTGAAGGAGATCCATTTACCCCATCCATGTGTTTAGTCCCACATCGTCTAGTGGTGGGACTTGGAGGCTCTGGAGAGGCTATATAAGGAGCCCCAGACCTCATGTACTCATTGAGAAAAAGCAATGCATAGCATGCCCCTTTGAGGGCTTCTCCCGTGGTTTCATCCCGCTCCTCACGGAGTAGGGTTCCACGTAAAATCCCGTTGTTCTGTTCTTGTTATTTATCTTTTCCATGTTTACGCTTCCGCTTCCGATTTTCTAACACTTATTCATGAGGCCTTAAATATTCTTTTATATAATAGGAGAAATACTATTGGGAAGTTACATAGTATAGACGAAAAGAAAAGAAATTACATAAATAGGAATAAATAAAAATAACTTAACAAAATTTTATTGGAGAATGTAATGGATGCATGTAATTTCCATTATGTTGTTGAGGAAGCTAATTTATTTTCATATTGAACTAAATTTAATTATACTTGCCTGCTAAGCTACTATTTATTAATTCAATTTCTTACTATTTTACTTTCATTATGGACAAGCCGACTAGTCAAATTTAGGATGAGATACCTTATTGTATGTTATTTGCTGAAAATATTGTGTTGACTGATGAGACTAGAGATGGAGTAAATGTGAAGCTTGAGGTTTGGAGACATGCATTAGAGACTACGAGATTCCGTATAATTAGGGCTAAGACTAAGTATATGGAGTGTGCATTTGATGGAAGCAGTGGTGAAGGAATTGAGGTGAAGACTGGTGATGATGACGTTCAGAAGCAATTTTTTTAAGGTACCTAGGATCTATTTTGCAACATTATGGGAAAATCTATGAAGATGTTATTCATAAAATAAATGCAGTTCGGCTAAAGTGGAGAGGAGCCTCTATTGTTCTATGTGATAAGGAAATTCCTTTGAAAATCAAAAGAAAGTTTTAGAAAGGAACTGTGAAACCTGCTATGCTCTATAAATCTGAATGTTGGCATGTGAACTATAGACATGTGCAAAGAATAACAATAGCAGAAACTAATATGGTAAGGTGTGTGTGTGGTGTAGCTTTTGCAATATGAGAGAAAACCACAAAAGATGGTTCGGTCTTTCACAAAGGAAGTCGGTTGATGCACCAGTTAGGAGATGCGAGTTTTGGATGTTAAATCGGTTAAGAGAAAGGGCGAGGAAGGCCCAAGAAGTGTAGGAATGAGACTACTTGAAGGTATTTTAGTTTATTGGTTCTAACCTTGAGAATGACCCAAGATTCTAAATTGAGACAAAGAATCCTTGTAGCTGACCCTACTTAATGTGGGATAAGGTTTCGTTGTTGTTGTATCTATAGTATATATAATAATATACACAATAGGACATATATTTTTAATATGATTTAGATATTTTTAACATATAAAAAGAGTTGGAAATCTAATTTTGAGTATTTTCATATACATGTGTTATTAATTAATTATATCATATATAAATATTTACAAGAGGTGTTTTTAAGATGTTTTAATTATATCATATATATTACTTATTTTACATGTTTATATATATATTATATTTTTTACATTTAATATTTGAAAAACAAGACTAATATTTGGTAGTATATTTATCACAAGTACAATCTAGCATTATTATACAACAATTATAATAAATGTTTCTATAAATTATTTCATTTGTTGTCTTCTTTTTATATATAGGTTTATAAAAAGTATAATTATATATTAATATTTAACATATATATATAATACACAGGTATTCTATAACAATTCCAACCTAGAGTTTTATGGTTTAGACCAATTTATTCAATACTTAATTAAGTGATTTTATTACCATATAATCAATGTATTTTTGTGTTTTTTTGTGACAAACAAGCATTTAATGTATTTCGAGCATATATGTGTATTAATACTTCTTTAAGGTTAATTGCATGAGATATAAGTCAGATTCTTGGTATTTTCACGTATTAAAATGATGAATCAACACCCGATCCCCTCACACACCCATGTACCTACACACTAACAACCACCACATACACCCCAACACCACATACTCAACATCCCACATAAGCCCAAATACACACAAACCACAAATACATCCCCGTATCACATACATATGTCCAAATAAACACAAAACGCCACCTAAGACACTCAATACCCAATTAAAACACAGAGATATAGATGCACACATATACATATCATTACAAACATGACACGCACAGACATACATACGTATATACATAATGCACAAATCCTTATACAATACAAGAAACATATACACAAACATACACATACAAAAACATGCATGTACATACAGTACACAGTTTTAGAGAAATGCATACATAAACATAGATATAAATGCATGCACAAAAATAAAAATACACACAATGCGACTCATACACAATACACATAGACAGTACATACATAGATAAAGAAATACCCACATAGAAACAAACAAATATATAAACATGCATGCATGCGCACTCACACACGCACAACATACACAACATATGCACGCACAGAAAATACCCATACATGCATAGACATCCATTTACACAGGTCTTTGATGATGAGATCTACATGCCTCCACCTCCTAAAGTCCTACCAACACCTACTCCTGCTCAGCCATTGCCCAATCCACCACCACCATCATATCCTGTACCTACTCTTGCTCCTCCACCTGCTCCAGTAGCTGCCCCTGGACCACCACTTACATTGACTCAGTTTTTGCCACGTATATTCCGCCAGCTCACAGGTCTCGCTCTTTTCCCACCACCCAAGACACATGCATGCAAGTCTTACTCTGTTCCCCCACCATCATATCATGTACCTACTCTTGCTCCTCCACCTGCTCCAGTAGTTGCCCCTGGACCACGATCTATGTTAGAAAATCGGAAGCGGAAGCGGAATGATAAAACAGAGCATAATGACAGAAACATAAACATGGAAACACCATGATTTTACGTGGAACCCTACTCCGTGAGGAGCGGGATGAAACCACAGGAGAAGCCCTCAAAGGGGCAGATATTGCATTACTTTTTCTCAATGGATACAGGAGGTCTAGGGCTCCTTATATAGCCTCTCCAGAGCCTCCAAGTCCCACCACTGGACGATGTGGGACTAAACACTGGATGGGGTAAATGGATCTCCTCCAGGATCCATTTACCCTGGTACAACACAATAGGCGCATACAACTTATACTCCAACACTCCCCCTCAAGCTGGAGCATGCAATGCTCAACTTGGACAAACAAAAAGAAACTCAACTCAACGCTACAGGACACTACGGACAATATCAACCCAACACACACATTGCTGCAGTCGAGGACGTTGCTTCTCATGCCGTGCAGGTGAGAAGGACGAACGGGCTGGAGTGTGAGTCAACTGAAGACTCAGAATCTGACCATCGAGTCTGAAACTGCGCTTGAAGTCTCCTCGTCGGAGAACTGGGTCTCTCCCATCTGGCTCAGAGAATGGTGCACTGCTCTGGTGTACCTATGATACCACATGAAAACCCTTGCCCTCAAGGGAATGGTCCTCTGCTTTGGAGTCCCTATGGCTCACATGAAAACTCTGGCCTACAAAACAAGAATAATGATGGGGACCACGAACAAATGATGGCAACATGTTCATCTGACAATGACCGCATACTCGTGTGTGTCTGAAACTGGAGACTCGGAATCAATCGTCGAGTCTGAACTGTAGAGTCTGAAATATCTGGATGGTCTGGAAATCTGCATGTGAATCTGGAACATCTGAATATGGTTGGAAGAAGACCTGTGACTCTACATATACTCCCCCTTTCTCCCATACTTGTCGGAAAGAAGACATGGACAGTTGGGAGAAGACATGATAAATAGGGGGTACAAAACATCACTTGCGTCTTTTCTTCATTTTTTTAAGCCGTCATTTTTTTAACATTTTTTTAAGCCGTTCACCAATTTTTTTCGTCTTTTACATCGATTTTTTAAAATCATTTTTTTAATTGCGTGCGGCTCTTTTTTTTAATACACGCGCCTTTTCTTTCCTTTTTTTCCATTTTTTTAACGCGTCCCACTTGGGCCCAACTCATTCCCTCCGTCTCTCTCTCTCTTTTTTTTTAATGCTTGCCGCCCAAACTGGGCCTGGATATAACGCCTCCTTTTTTTTTTACAAAATATCCAACTCACGGCCATTTGGGCCTTTTAACCCGCTAGGGTTCACACGCGAACCCCTTTTTTTTTAAACCCTGCGCCCAAGGGTTTACCGATGGAACTTAAGATGTCGTCGCCCCCTTTGGAGTTTCGCTGGAGAGGGAGTCGACGCCGCGTTTGCAGCCTGGTGGCTGCCAACATCGGAGAGAGGCGGCGATGCCGCCTGCGCGAATAGGCTTGGAGAAGCGCCGCCGATGATCCTGGATCTGGAGGGGCGCCGCCTGAGGATATTGATCCGAGGGATGCTGTCCCCTGGGATGCCGCCTGACTGGAAGATCTCGCCGCCTTGCTTGGAGGAGCACGAGGCTCGCGCCGCCTGGTGGTCTTAATAGCCATCGTCGCCCGTGCGTCTTGCAGGAGATGTGAGGGCCCGCCGCCTGCAGGACTTGGAGAGGAGGGTTGCGCGCGATGCCTGCTGGTGCGCGCCTCCTGTGTTGATAAACAGAGCATGGAAACGCGTGGGGCTACGCTCCAGTGACCTCGCCGTTGGAGCACAAGGGCCCGGAGTCGCACCTCTTTGATCTGGAGGCATTTGCATTGACCTGGAGCCATGGAATGCTGTACGATCTGGAGTTGCGCCGATCTGGGCTGCTAGATGCGCATGGAAGTGCGCAATCGATGGGGCTCCGCCTGGACGAGACTCGATGATCGGAGTTGTGGCGCCGCCTTCTTTAAAACCCTTGGAACATTGCTGTAGCTTCGGCCTGCGACAAGATCTGATTCTGATTCGCAATAGAACTAAAGATCTGAAGAGCAACGAATCAAGATTTGGGTTTCAAAGAAGAAACCCTAGAACATGATGATCTCGAACTTGATGAATCGAATAATACTCCTCCAACTTTAATCAAACAATCGGAAAACTGAATCGAATCTCGAAAAAAATATAACATGATTCCTCAAGAATCGAACCCGCTCTGATACCATGTTTTTTTTTGACGCTCAAAGAAAGGGGGATACACTCGATGGTGTTCGCCCCAATATATTAAAATAAAAGAGTAAAGAGTTTTTACAAAAGAGAAGAAAAGGAGAATAGTCTCTACAAAAGAGAATGAAAGAAAAAACCTACATCAACACCCGAGGAACGAAAAGATGTCCTACCCAGGAGACCAATCAAGCACAAATCGCGAAGCAAGGATCGCAATATTTTCCCTGTAGAAACGCAGGCCCGCGAAGAGTGCCTCATTCCTTCCCAACCAAATGCACCACAAGCGCGCAATCGGGTCCACAAGTTCCCTCCTAGTCCTGCCCGTGGAGGTCACCAGGCTCTCGCAGAATGAAGCGCAGGAAGCAGTGTTGAGCCAGCCAAGGTCCGCCCAAAGATCACGAACGCGCCCGCAATGAAGGAAAAGATGATCGATGGTTTCCCGCTCCGTGCCACACAGGCCGCAGTTTGGCCCGACATTGGGAAACAAAGAGGTGCACCGGTCACGAGTAAGGAGTCTCCCCCTGCGAAGTAGCCAAAGGAATATACCAATGCGCTCCGGTAACTTGAGCCCCCAGAAGAACTTGCAGTCACGCAGAAGAACATCGTCGTCCCCATCAGTGTTATTAACAAGAGCAAAGTAAGCCTTCCTTGTGGAGAAAGAACCATCCAACCATTGCCAGTGATCTCGGCCGTCGGTGGGCTTGCTAACATCCGCGAGTAAAGCCATCAACGAAAGGAAATCGTCCAACCGCTGGTCCGAAAGATTCGCAATAATCGTAGGGCACCAGCAACCCTCGCTCCAGCAAGAATCCACTGAAGCCTCTTTGTCTTCCACCAAGGCGTAGAGACGCGGGAAGACATCCTTAATAGGACCCCTGCTCGACCAATCGTCAATCCAGAAGCGAAAAGAGTTACCCCTACCCAGAATGGGTTTAAAAAGAGAGCGGTTCCGATTAAAGACATTCAACACCCCACGCCAAAAATTAGAAAGGTGATGCGGAGAGCTCCCCCAAGTAACGGGCATGTAGTCCTCGCCCAGTCCGCCCTCAGAATATTCATCATAAAGTTCTCCTCATTCCCCCAAACCCGTGCAGCACACTTAAGCATGTTAGAAAATCAGAAGCGGAAGCGGAATGATAAAACAGAGCATAATGACCGAAACATAAACATGGAAACACCATGATTTTACGTGGAACCCTACTCCGTGAGGAGCGGGATGAAACCACGTGAGAAGCCCTCAAAGGGGCAGATATTGCATTCCTTTTTCTCAATGGATACAGGAGGTCTGGGGCTCCTTATATAGCCTCTCCAGAGCCTCCAAGCCCCACCACTGGATGATGTGGGACTAAACACTGGATGGGGTAAATGGATCTCGTCCAGGATCCATTTACCCTGCTACAACACAATAGGCGCATACAACTTATACTCCAACAACCTACATTGACTCAGTTTTTGCCACGTATATTCCGCCAGCCTACAGGTCTCACTCTTTTCCCCACCACCCAAGAAGACACATGCATGCAAGTCTTACTCTGTTCCCCTAGCTCACGGGTCTTCCCCATCATCCAGCACGCCTCAGGTATGTAAAGAGCACATTCTTTCCGATGATTGCACTACTTAGTTGTGTTTGTGTAACATGAGTCACTACAAGATGAGTTGCAAGATGAGTTAATACCCTCTCAAGAGGGAAACTTACAAGTTCAGGACATGGCAGATGTGTTGATTGCTCTGCGAAAGCAAAGACGTACACGTGCTACATATCCTCTTGCAGGAGGGTCTACATGCAGCAACCACCTAGGTTCACTGCAGAGGGGGAGTATCAAAAGGTTTGCAAGCTACGCAAGTCCAATTATGGCCCAGTTGGCACATCCGTTACTGGGTGCAAGTGGGTGTTCACTGTGAAGCAACATGCAGATAGAACATAGGTTCACCCAGACATATGGGGTGGACTATCAGGATTCTTTTTCTCCAATTGCCAGACTGTTGGAGTATTTGATTGTGCGCCTCTTATGTTGCAGATGGGTAAATGGATACCTCCAGGATCCATTTACGTCATCCAGAGTTTAATCCCACATCTACCCGTTTGGAGATGCGGAGACTATGTGGGTGCTATATATAGAGCCCCACACCCTTGTAGTCAGATGAGAAAAAAGAATGCAATATCTGCCCCTTTGAGGGCTTCTCCCATGGTTTCATCCCGCTCCATAGGGAGTAGGGTTCCACGTAAAATTCATGTGTTCTTCAAATCCTTTATCTTTATTTCTGATTCCACTTCCGCTTCCTATTTTCTAACATGGTATCAGAGTGGGTTCGATTCTCGAGGAATTTATGTTGAAGATTTATTTTTGTAATTCGTTCGAGATTTGATGTTGGTGTTTTATCTTGAAGATTTGTTTGAAGATGTGTTTGAAGATTTTTGTAATTCGTTCGAGATTCAAATCTGTTTCTGAAGATCCGAAGGCATTTAGGGTTTCTGAACCCTAGTTTCAGATTATGAATTCCAGGAGCATTATGGGTTCCCAGGAGGGGAACTAGATCCAGCCTCCGCCTTGTGCTACAGGCGTTCTAGCAGCCCTTCGCACAGCCCTACACGCTAGGGCACCATCGTCAGGCACCTGGACCCCAGCCCGCACATCCAGCAGTGTCGCAAGCTTCCTCCAAGTCGATGTTCTCTAGCCGCAGGAGGCTCGGCTCCCCCAGCGGCGACTCCTTGCAGCTTTCAGCGCAGCCCACACATCTCCAAGCGGTGGCAACACGCAGCGTCAATCTCCTTGACGATGGCGGAACCCTCCAGCAGCGCAAGACCGAGTTCATGTTGCTGCCGCACCTCCAGGCGACCCCTAGCCGCAGCATCTCGCCTAGCCGCAGTCCCTCTAGGAACGATAGGCTACATACAGGATCTTGCGGTGCTCGCACCGCCATTCCAACGAAAAAAACACTCCCAGGTTTGGCGATGCACCCCTGTCCATGCGGCGACGCCGCTCCCTCCTTGCGTACACCTTCCAGGTCACGGCATCATCGGCGGCGCTCCATCTTCAGAAAGCAGAGGCGGCGAGTGAGTTCTTCCAGGAGGCAGTGCCCCCCCGTCTCTCCTGCTCCAGTGGCCTCCTAGCCTTTCATGGCTTCAGTCGGAGGCGTTGTCTCAGCCCCTCCTCTCCGCAAGCTTCAGGCGAACACTCTAGATCGCACCACCTCGATGCTCCTGTTGCCCTCCAAGACTCGCGCAAGCGGCACGCTCCAGGCGCCGCACCATCTCCATCACGCTGGCGGCGTCGCTCCTCCCCGAGTTCTTCCAGACGACGGCGGTCGAGGTACCCCCCATTCACGCACGTCTCTCTAGATCCGCCCAGGCGACGACGACGATAAGAAGACCCTCATCGGGGGGTCCAAAAGAAAACCCTAAGTAGGGTTGCCGATATTTGAGGCCCTAAGTGGGTCGTGCCCAGTTTTTTTTTTTAAAAATGGAGAAAGCTGAGGTGCTTGCCGTGAGTTTTGAAGGGGCTGCTTTATTTAAAAAAATATATTATGCTGTGATTCGGTCCAAGTGGGCCGTGGCCTGAGAAAAAAAGGAGAGAAGAAAAAAAGGAAAGTGGAAGTCAAGTTTTGCAAAAAAAATGAAAAGGCGCATACAAAAAAAGGCCGTACGCAATTTGCAAAAAAGGAGGGAAAAGTCGATAAAAATTGAAACGTCTTTAAAAGAATCTTTTAAAAAAATTGATTGATGATTTGAGAAGCCGAAAAAAATGATTGAATTCAGCATTAGTGTTGTTTTATTTTTCTCCCCTGCATTTTATTGTCCCAACTTTGTCGATGTTCATTTTCCGACATGTATGGGAGAAAGGGGGAGTATTGTGTAGAGTCACAAGTCTTCTTCAGATGTCAGATTCTCCAGACCAGCCAGTTGTTCAGACTCTACAGTTTTGCAGATGAAGATTCTCCATGCGCGGTTTCAGACTCGACGTCAGATGATTCCGAGTCTTTCTTTTCAAACACACACATGTATGCGGTATTTTCAGATGAGCACATATATGCCATCTTTTATCGTGGTCCCCATCATTCTTGTTGTTTCAGCCAGAGTTTTCATGTGAGCCATAGGGACTCCAGAGTAGAGGACCATTCAGACTCCATTCTCCAGCGACCGTGGACTCCGACGAGGATTGCACTTCCATGTTTTTATTTCAGTTCGACCCTTTTCAGAGATGGAGCGGTTGTCTACATATAGTGGTGGGCTAGAGTACTCCGACGAGGAGACTCATTTCAGTTGCAATGACTCTGACAGGCGCAGTTCAGAGCACATGCTCTCCGACGAGGAGATTCAGTTGACTCACACTCCAGCTCGTTTGTCCTCCTCGCATGCACGTCATGAGAAGCAACGTCCTCTACAACAGCCGACAGTTGTGCGCGTTGAGTTGATATTGTTTGTAGTGTCATGTATCGTGAGTTGAGTTTCTTTCTGTTTGTCCAAGCTGAGCATTGCATGCTCCGGCTTGAGGGGGAGTGTTGGAGTATTTGATTGTGCGCCTCTTATGTTGTAGATGGGTAAATGGATACCTCCAAGATCCATTTACCTCATCCAGAGTTTAGTCCCACATCTACCAGTTTGGAGATGTGGAGACTCCATGGGTGCTATATATAGAGCCCCATACCCTTGTAGTCAGATGAGAAAAAGGAATGCAATATCCTCCCCTTTGAGGGCTTCTCCCGTGGTTTCATCCCGCTCCTAAGGGAGGGGTTCCACGTAAAATTCGTGTATTCTTCAATTTCTATATCTTTATTTCTGATTTCGCTTCCTCTTCCTATTTTCTAACACAAACATTCTACTCTCATATCCTTTTGTCTGTTGCAGTTACATGAGATTTGCCCCTCTATCAGCTTGATGTGAAGAAAGATTTTCTATATGGAGATCAACAGTACACAATAATAGAGAAATGCATTACACAAACATAGATATAAATGCAGGCACACAAATAAAAATACATACAATATGACTCATACACAATACACATGCACAATACATATGCACATAGGAACAAACATATATACAAACACATGAGGGCTTTTATGTTAAGAGAATATTCTATGTGGCTATTTGTTAAGAGAATATTCTATATAGAATATTCTATATTCTAAAGAATATTCTATAGAATATTCTCCTTTGAGCCTCTAGGGTTTAGTCCTATATAAGGACCCCTAGACCTCTTGAATAAACAACGAATCATCTTTTCTTATCATTCTTTCACATGGTATCAGAGCAGCGGTCCTAGGCCGGTGTTCTGACCTAATCACCCCTCCGCCACCACCAGCCCTCTAAGTTCATCTACAACCGCGTGCTGCCTCGGGTCTCCGCACCTCCTGCCTTAGGCCCGCGCCGCCTCGGCTGAGCGTCGCCAGGCTGCTCTAGGGCAGCCAGGTACCACCGCCAGGTCTGCCAGGCCCGCCTCGCGCTGCCAGGCGCCTCCGCCAGTCCTCCCAGGGCCTCCTTCCGCCGCCAGGCCGACTCCGCCATGCCCCCTCTTGTGCCGTCAAACGAGCATTGCCTCATCCTTCTTATTTCTTGATGAGGGTTTAGATATTTGATGATAAATTGAGGGAAGATATACTCTCTAGGTCACTTTTTCTTGACCTAAGCCGCCACAATGACGTCTGCCGAGCTCAAGCCCACGTACCCTACTTCTTCTTTGCTGGTACAGGGCACTTCTATCAAGTTGAAGGGCTCCGAAAATTATGTTCTATGGTCTCGGTCTTTCAAAGTGTTTGTTGGTGGCCAGCGCAAGAGCTACGTTCTTACAAAAGTTCCACCTGCGGAAAGTGATAAGGACTATGAAACTTGGTTTGTTGATAATTGTCAGGTTATCACTTGGATGACGAACAGTGTCGATCCAAATATTGCTGCGAATCTTCTTTACAAAGACACCGCTAAGGCAATGTGGGAAAACTTTGAGCGTACATATTCTCAAAAGACGACTAAGTCTTATCGAATACTACAGGCTTCTTACAAGCCTTTTTGAGGAACTCCTTATTTTTCAGCCTGCATGTTGTGATAAACAAGTAGGAGAACGTGCTGAATGACAGGTTTACAGATTTCTCTCGGGGCTAAATCCAAAATATAAGCCTGTGAAAGATCAGTTTCTGTTGGCTGATACTTTACCGACTCTTGAGACCATCTTCGGACGCTTACAGGAGCTAGAGGCTCCGATTCAGCACTCTACCACGCACACCTCTACAGAGACGATGGCCCACTATACCTCCTCAGGATACAGAGGGCGTCATAACTATCAAGGAGGACGGGGACGTGACTCAGGGCGTGGACGTGGTCGTGAATCTGGACGCAGCCGTGACTCTGGACGCGGACGTGATCGTGGACGTGGTCGTGATTCTTCTGCTCGGTATCCAGCATGTGTACACTGTGGACGCTGGAATCACCCTTCTGATCGCTGCTGGGCAACGTTTGGCATGCAACCTAATGCTAACAATGCCTATGATGAAGTATCGTATGATGCAACTGCAGAAACATCTACTCAGCAAACCAACGAAGCACAAACCCCATTCACTGCTTCTGAATATGCTCGCCTACGACAACTGCTGCAAGAATCTAGCCCTTCTGATAGTAATGCTTCTGCCCCTACTGCTAGCCTGGCTAATACCTCAGGTACAGTAGCAAACTCTGTCTCTACCTCTAAGCATGCATGGATTATTGATTCTGGAGCATCTACCCATCTGACGGGAGAAGGAAGTTTGCTAACCTCCTCCCAGCCATCTTCCTCTGTGAAGACTGTTCGGGTTGCTAATGGGGATCATTCCCCAATAACTGCTGTTGGTACTATCAACTTTTCTTCCAAGCTGCATCTGACAGATGTTCATTGTGCCCCTGCTTTTCCTCTCAGCCTTCTATCAGTACAGAAGCTATGTCATCAGCTTAACTGTCGTGTTATTTTTGATGAGGTTTGTTGTTATTTTCAGGACATCCGGACGAGGAAGATTTTTGGTGGGGTTCATGAGAGGAACGACCTCTATTACCTCGACATCCCTTCTGATTCCAACTTTGCTGGTGCAGTCTCCATCTCTGAAGATCCTTTTCTATGGCACCTTCGTCTTGGTCACCCTTCTGCTAAAGCTCTCTCCATGATGTTCCCTGAACTTTCTATGCTGAAACCCTTTGAGTGTGAAGCATGTCAGTTCGGGAAACATCATCGAACCTCCTTTCCTGCACGAACTGAGCCTCGTCGTCGTACTCCTTTTGCACTTGTTCACTGTGATATCTGGGGACCCTGTCCGGTCCGAAGTCTAAGTGGTCATAAATATTTTGCTGTCTTTGTGGATGACTACAGTCGATCATCTTGGGTTTTTCTGTTAAAGGAACGCTCAGAAATTAACAATATTGTCAAGAATTTCTTTTACTATGTCAAAAACATCTTCTCCACTACTGTTAAAATATTTCGTTCTGATAATGTATTGGAATTTACACAAAATGATTTGACATCCTTCTTTGCTTCCCAGGGTGCTATCCATCAAACCTCTTGCCCATATACCTCCCAACAGAATGGGGTAGCCGAAAGAAAACTTCGACATCTCCTCGACATTGCCCGCTCTCTTCTTACCCAAATGAAGGTCCCCAAAACCTATTGGGGAGATGCTATTCTCACTGCTGTCCATCTAATCAACAGAGTTCCCTCTGTCTCCCTAAATGGCTCCACACCCTTTGCCTTATTGTATCCAAATGACTCACCATTTCCTCTACCTCTACGGATTTTTGGATGCACCGCCTTTGTTCACAACTTTCATACTGCAGACAAATTATCGTCACGTGTAATTAAATGTGTTTTTCTGGGTTATTCCCAAACAAAGAAAGGGTATAGATGCTATGATCCTTGTGGTAAACGCTATTATATATCAGCTGATGTCACCTTTTTCGAACAAACTCGCTTCTTCAATCAAGATGTGTCTGACATACCATTAGAACTTCCTCCTCCACCAATTGTCTATAAAAGAAAACATGTGTCCCCTCTTGATCCTGTTCCTCTAACAGTTCCTTTGTTGCAGGAAAATATGCCATCTTCAAGTGGCCCCACCAATACTTCTCCGGATGATCCTCAGGAGCTTCCCATTGCCCTACGCAGAACAAAGAGGCAATGCACTATCCATCCTATGTCTAATTTCACGTCCACTGATAGCCTATCATGTTCTGATAAAAGATATGCAGATGCTCTTATGACAATCTCGGTCCCAAGAGACTATCACATTGCATTACAGGACCACGGGTGGCGACAAGCTATGAATGAAGAAATGGATGCTCTCAATTCCAGAGGAACATGGGATCTAGTTCCGTGTCCCGAAGGTGTCAGGCCTATTGCCTGCAGATGGGTCTTTACTACGAAACATTCTCCAGATGGTTCTATTGACAGACTGAAAGCAAGACTTGTGGCAAAAGGCTTTACACAGACATATGGAGTTGATTACTTCGAGACTTTTTCACCTGTTGTCAGGATGGGGTCTATTCGCACTATCCTCTCTGTAGTCGTGAACAAAGGCTGGCCTGTTTTTCAACTGGATGTCAAGAACGCATTTCTATATGGTGATCTTGAGGAAGAGGTTTACATGATGCAACCCCCAGGTTACGAAGTCGAGGGGGAGTATGTTTGCCGACTTCGCAAAGCAATTTATGGTCTAAAGCAAAGTCCAAGGGCATGGTTTGAGAGACTTAGTTCAGAGATTAGCACTCTGGGCTTTCAGAGAACTACATCTGACCATTCAGTCTTTGTCAGAAAACGATCAACAGGTACTGTCATACTAGCTGTATATGTGGATGACATGGTTGTTACAGGTGATGACGATAAAGGAGTGCTAGAAGTGAAGACTTTTCTGCAAAAGGTTTTTGTCACCAAGGATCTGGGGCAACTTCGCTATTTTCTAGGTATAGAAGTCTTACGCACCAAGAAGGGGCTTCATATGTCACAAAGAAAGTACTGCTTAGATATACTAACTGAAGAAGGATTACTTGGGTGCAAGCCATCTGGCATACCTGCAGAACCAAAGAAACATTCTACGCCAGATGATCCTGCCTTTGAAGATACTACAAGATACAGAAGCCTGGTTGGCAAACTTCTGTACCTTACTGTTACTAGGCCAGACATATCATATGCTGTGAACAGAGCTAGCCAACATATGGAGAAACCATGCTACAGCCACTGGCAAGATGTTCTTCAGATCCTTCGCTACCTGAAGGAATCCCCTGGACGTGGTCTATTCTATGGGGCAAATGGATACACTAAGGTTGCTGCTTATGCTGATGCTGATTATGCAAGCTCACCTGAGGATCGTCGTTCTACGACGGGCTATGCGATGATGGTAGGAGGTAACCTTGTTAGTTGGAGGAGCAAGAAGCAGACGGTGGTTCCCCGATCCAGTGCAGAGGCAGAATATAGGGCAATGGCCCAAGCCACATGCGAAATTACCTGGTTACTGTCTCTTTTGCAAGAACTCAATATTGCTATCACTACTCCTGTTCCTCTATACTGCGATAACAAATCTGCCACTTATATTGCTACAAATCCTGTGTTCCATGAGAGGACCAAACACATTGAGATCGACTGTCATTTTGTTCGTGATGCTGTACAAGAAGGCAAGATTTCTACACCACATATCTCAACAGATCTTCAGCTTGCAGACATATTCACAAAGGCCTTATCAAAGAAGCACCTTTCCTGGATATCTTCCAAGTTGGGCATGATCGATGGATATGCTCCAACTTGAGGGGGAGTGTTAGAGATTGCAGAAGATTTCCTTCTTTATATTCTATTGTAATCCCATGAGGGCTTTTATGTTAAGAGAATATTCTATGTGGCTATTTGTTAAGAGAATATTCTATATAGAATATTCTATATTCTAAAGAATATTCTATAGAATATTCTCCTTTGAGCCTCTAGGGTTTAGTCCTATATAAGGACCCCTAGACCTCTTGAATAAACAACGAATCATCTTTTCTTATCATTCTTTCACACACACATACATGTGCACTCACTCACAAACCACATACACCCCAACACCACATACTCAACTTCCCACATAAGCCCAAATACACACAAACCACATATACATCCCCATATCACATACATATGTCCAAATAAACACAAAACGCCACCTAAGACACTCAATACCCAATTAAAACACAGAGATATAGATGC
Organism: Ottelia alismoides; assembly: GCA_037367405.1. Classification (NCBI taxonomy): domain Eukaryota; kingdom Viridiplantae; phylum Streptophyta; class Magnoliopsida; order Alismatales; family Hydrocharitaceae; genus Ottelia; species Ottelia alismoides. Next base: position 134,597 of record JAZKJV010001537.1, on the reverse strand, counting down.
ACACATATACATATACATACAAACATGACACGCACGGACATACATACGTGTATACATAACGCACAAATCCTTATACAATACAAGAAACATATACACAAACATACACATACAAAAACATGCATTTACATACAGTACACAGTTTTAGAGAAATGCATACATAAACATAGATATAAATGCATGCACAAAAATAAAAATACACACAATGAGACTCATACACAATACACATAGACAGTACATACATAGATAAAGAAATACCCACATAGAAACAAACAAATATATAAACATGCATGCATGCGCACTCACACACGCACAACATACACAACATATGCACGCACAGAAAATACCCATACATGCATAGACATCCATTTACACAGTTCTTTGATGATGAGATCTACATGCCTCCACCTCCTAAAGTCCTACCAACACCTACTCCTGCTCAGCCATTGCCCAATCCACCACCACCATCATATCCTGTACCTACTCTTGCTCCTCCACCTGCTCCAGTAGCTGCCCCTGGACCACCACTTACATTGACTCAGTTTTTGCCACGTATATTCCGCCAGCTCACAGGTCTCGCTCTTTTCCCCACCACCCAAGACACATGCATGCAAGTCTTACTCTGTTCCCCCACCATCATATCATGTACCTACTCTTGCTCCTCCACCTGCTCCAGTAGCTGCCCCTGGACCACGACCTATGTTAGAAAATCGGAAGCGGAAGCGGAATGATAAAACAGAGCATAATGACAGAAACATAAACATGGAAACACCATGATTTTACGTGGAACCCTACTCCGTGAGGAGCGGGATGAAACCACAGGAGAAGCCCTCAAAGGGCCAGATATTGCATTCCTTTTTCTCAATGGATACAGGAGGTCTAGGGCTCCTTATATAGCCTCTCCAGAGCCTCCAAGTCCCACCACTGGACGATGTGGGACTAAACACTGGATGGGGTAAATGGATCTCCTCCAGGATCCATTTACCCTGGCACAACACAATAGGCGCATACAACTTATACTCCAACACTCCCCCTCAAGCTGGAGCATGCAATGCTCAGCTTGGACAAACAAAAAGAAACTCAACTCAACGCTATAGGACACTACGGACAATATCAACCCAACACGCACATTGCTGCAGTCGAGGACGTTGCTTCTCATGCCGTGCAGGTGAGGAGGACGAACGGGCTGGAGTGTGAGTCAACTGAAGACTCGGAAACTGACCATCGAGTCTGAAACTGCGCCTGAAGTCTCCTCGTCGGAGAACTGGGTCTCTCCCATCTGGCTCAGAGAATGGTGCACTGCTCTGGTGTACCTATGATACCACATGAAAACCCTTGCCCTCAAGGGAATGGTCCTCTGCTCTGGAGTCCCTATGGCTCACATGAAAACTCTGGCCTACAAAACAAGAATAATGATGGGGACCACGAACAAATGATGGCAACATATGTTCATCTGACAATGACCGCATACTCGTGCGTGTCTGAAACTGGAAACTCGGAATCAATCGTCGAGTCTGAATTGTAGAGTCTGAAATATCTGGATGGTCTGCAAATCTGCATGTGAATCTGGAACATCTGAATATGGTTGGAAGAAGACCTGTGACTCTACATATACTCCCCCTTTCTCCCATACTTGTCGGAAAGAAGACATCGACAGTTGGGAGAAGACAAGATAAATAGGGGGTACAAAACATCACTTGCGTCTTTTTTTCATTTTTTTAAGCCGTCATTTTTTTAACATTTTTTTTAAGCCGTTCATCAATTTTTTTCGTCTTTTACATCAATTTTTTTAAATCATTTTTTTAATTGCATGCGGCTCTTTTTTTTAATACACGCGCCTTTTCTCTCCTTTTTTTCCATTTTTTTAACGCGACCCACTTGGGCCCAACTCATTCCCTCTGTCTCTCTCTCTTTTTTTTAATGCTTGCCGCCCAAACTGAGCCTGGATATAACGCCTCCTTTTTTTTTTTACAAAATATCCAACTCACGGCCATTTGGGCCTTTTAACCCGCTAGGGTTCACACGCGAACCCCTTTTTTTTTAAACCCTGCGCCCAAGGGTTTACCGATGGAACTTAAGATGTCGTCGCCCCCTTTGGAGTTTCGCTGGAGAGGGAGTCGACGCCGCGTTTGCAGCCTGGTGGCTGCCAACATCGGAGAGAGGCGGCGATGCCGCCTGCACGAATAGGCTTGGAGGCGCCGCTGATGATCCTGGATCTGGAGGGGCGCCGCCTGAGGATGTTGATCCGAGGGATGCTGTCCCCTGGGATGCCGCCTGACTGGAAGATCTCGCCGCCTTGCTTGGAGGAGCACGAGGCTCGCGCCGCCTGGTGGTCTTAATAGCCACCGTCGCCTGTGCGGCTTGCAGGAGATGTGAGGGCCCGCCGCCTGCAGGACTTGGAGAGGTGGGTTGCGCGTGATGCCTGCTGGTGCGCGCCTCCTGTGTTGATAAACAGAGCATGGAAACGCGTGGGGCTACGCGCCAGTGACCTCGCCGCTGGAGCACAAGGGCCCGGAGTCGCGCCTCTTTGATCTGGAGGCATTTGCATTGACCTGGAGCCATGGAATGCTGTACGATCTGGAGTTGCGCCGATCTGGGCTGCTAGATGCGCATGGAAGTGCGCAATCGATGGGGCTCCGCCTGGACGAGACTCGATGATCGGAGTTGTGGCGCCGCCTTCTTCTAAACCCTTGGAACATTGCTGTAGCTTCGGCCTGCGACAAGATCTGATTCTGATTCGCAATAGAACTAAAGATCTGAAGAGCAACGAATCGAGATTTGGGTTTCAAAGAAGAAACCCTAGAACATGATGATCTCGAACTTGATGAATCGAACGATACTCCTCCAACTTTAATCAAACAATCGGAAAACTGAATCGAATCTCGAAAAAAATATAACATGATTCCTCAAGAATCGAACCCGCTCTGATACCATGTTTTTTTTGACGCTCAAAGAAAGGAGGATACACTCGATGGTGTTCGCCCCAATATATTAAAATAAAAGAGTAAAGAGTTTTTACAAAAGAGAAGAAAAGGAGAATAGTCTCTACAAAAGAGAATGAAAGAAAAAACCTACATCAACATCCGAGGAACGAAAAGATGTCCTACCTAGGAGACCAATCAAGCACAAACCGCGAAGCAAGGATCGCAATATTTTCCCTGTAGAAACGCAGGCCCGCGAAGAGTGCCTCATTCCTTCCCAACCAAATGCACCACAAGCGCGCAATCGGGTCCACAAGTTCCCTCCTAGTCCTGCCCGTGGAGGTCACCAGGCTCTCGCAGAATGAAGCGCAGGAAGCAGTGTTGAGCCAGCCAAGGTCCGCCCAAAGATCACGAACGAAGCCCGCAATGAAGGAAAAGATGATCGATGGTTTCCCGCTCCGTGCCACACAGGCCGCAGTTTGGCCTGACATTGGGAAATAAAGAGGTGCACCGGTCACGAGTAAGGAGTCTCCCCCTGCGAAGTAGCCAAAGGAATATACCAATGCGCTCCGGTAACTTGAGCCCCCAGAAGAACTTGCAGTCACGCAGAAGAACATCGTCGTCCCCATCAGTGTTATTAACAAGAGCAAAGTAAGCCTTCCTCGTGGAGAAAGAACCATCCAACCATTGCCAGTGATCCCGGTCGTCGGTGGGCTTGCTAACATCCGTGAGTAAAGCCATCAACGAAAGGAAATCGTCCAACCGCTGGTCCGAAAGATTCGCAATAATCGTAGGGCACCAGCATCCCTCGCTCCAGCAAGAATCCACCGAAGCCTCTTTGTCTTCCACCAAGGCGTAGAGACGCGGGAAGACATCCTTAATAGGACCCCTGCTCGACCAATCGTCAATCCAGAAGCGAAAAGAGTTACCCCTACCCAGAATGGTTTAAAAAGAGAGCGGTCCGATTAAAGACATTCAACACCCCACGCCAAAAATTAGAAAGGTGATGCGGAGAGCTCCCCCAAGTAACGGGCATGTAGTCCTCGCCCAACGTCACCCTCAGAATATTCAGCATGAAGTTCTCCTCATTCCCCCAAACCCGTGCAACCCACTTAAGCATGTTAGAAAATCGGAAGCGGAAGCAGAATGATAAAACAGAGCATAATGACAGAAACATAAACATGGAAACACCATGATTTTACGTGGAACCCTACTCCGTGAGGAGCGGGATGAAACCACGTGAGAAGCCCTCAAAGGGGAAGATATTGCATTCCTTTTTCTCAATGGATACAGGAGGTCTGGGGCTCCTTATATAGCCTCTCCAGAGCCTCCAAGCCCCACCACTGGATGATGTGGGACTAAACACTGGATGGGGTAAATGGATCTCGTCCAGGATCCATTTACCCTGCTACAACACAATAGGCGCATACAACTTATACTCCAACAACCTACATTGACTCAGTTTTTGCCACGTATATTCCGCCAGCCTACAGGTCTCACTCTTTTCCCCACCACCCAAGAAGACACATGCATGCAAGTCTTACTCTGTTCCCCCAGCTCACGGGTCTTCCCCATCATCCAGCACGCCTCAGGTATGTAAAGAGCACATTATTTCCGATGATTGCACTACTTAGTTGTGTTTGTGCAACATGAGTCACTACAAGATGAGTTGCAAGATGAGTTGATACCCTCTCAAGAGGGAAACTTACAAGTTCAGGACATGGCAGATGTGTTGATTGCTCTGCGAAAGCAAAGATGTACACGTGCTACATATCCTCTTGCAGGAGGGTCTACATGCAGCAGCCACCTAGGTTCACTGCAGAGGGGGAGTATCAGAAGGTTTGCAAGCTACGCAAGTCCAATTATGGCCCAGTTGGCACATCCGTTACTGGGTGCAAGTGGGTGTTCATTGTGAAGCAACATGCAGATGGAACATGGGTTCACCCAGACATATGGGGTGGACTATCAGGATTCTTTTTCTCCAATTGCCAGACTGTTGGAGTATTTGATTGTGCGCCTCTTATGTTGCAGATGGGTAAATGGATACCTCCAGGATCCATTTACGTCATCCAGAGTTTAGTCCCACATCTACCTGTTTGGAGATGCGGAGACTATGTGGGTGCTATATATAGAGCCCCACACCCTTGTAGTCAGATGAGAAAAAAGAATGCAATATCCGCCCCTTTGAGGGCTTCTCCCATGGTTTCATCCCGCTCCATAGGGAGTAGGGTTCTACGTAAAATTCATGTGTTCTTCAAATCCTTTATCTTTATTTCTGATTCCACTTCCGCTTCCTATTTTCTAACAAGGTATCAGAGTGGGTTCGATTCTCGAGGAATTTATGTTAAAGATTTATTTTTGTAATTCATTCGAGATTTGATGTTGGTGTTTTATCTTAAAGATTTGTTTGAAGATGTGTTTGAAGATTTTTGTAACTCGTTCGAGATTCAAATCTGTTTCTGAAGATCCGAAGGCATTTAGGGTTTCTGAACCCTAGTTTCAGATTATGAATTCCAGGAGCATTATGGGTTCCCAGGAGGGGAACCAGATCCAGCCTCCGCCTTGCGCTACAGGCGTTCCAGCAGCCCTTCGCGCAGCCCTACACGCTAGGGCACCATCGTCAGGCACCTGGACCCCAGCCCGCACATCCAGCGGTGTCGCAAGCTTCCTCCAAGTCGATGTTCTCTAGCCGCAGGAGGCTCGGCTCCCCCAGCGGCGACTCCTTGCAGCTTTCAGCGCAGCCCACGCATCTCCAAGCGGTGGCAACACGCAGCGTCAATCTCCTTGACGATGGCGGAACACTCCAGCAGCGCAAGACCGAGTTCATGTTGCTGCCGCACCTCCAGGAGACCCCTAGCCGCAGCATCTCGCCTAGCCGCAGTCCCTCTAGGAACGATAGGCTACATACAGGATCTTGCGGCGCTCGCACCGCCATTCCAACGAAAAAAACACTCCCAGGTTTGGCGATGCACCCCTGTCCGTGCGGCGGCGCCGCTCCCTCCTTGCGTGCACCTTCCAGGTCACGGCATCATCGGCGACGCTCCATCTTCAGAAAGCAGAGGTGGCGAGTGAGTTCTTCCAGGAGGCAGTGCCCCCCCGTCTCTCCTGCTCCAGTGGCCTCCTAGCCTTTCATGGCTTCAGACGGAGGCGTCGTCTCAGCCCCTCCTCTCCGCAAGCTTCAGGCGAACACTCTAGATCGCACCACCTCGATGCTCTTGTTGCCCTCCAAGACTCGCGCAAGCGGCACGCTCCAGGCGCCGCACCATCTCCATCACGCTGGCGGCGTCGCTCCTCCCCGAGTTCTTCCAGACGATGGCGGTCGAGGTACTCCCCATTCATGCACGTCCCTCTAGATCCGCCCAGGCGGCGGCAACGATAAGAAGACCCTCATCGGGGGGTCCAAGAGAAAACCCTAAGGCCCTGTTCGTTTGGGTCATAAGGAGGAATGGAATAAGGGGAATAAGCCCCCAACACGCTTCCCCGTGGTACGACTATTCCCCATTATTTCATCTTATTTCACTCTTATTCCTATCTTTATCCCACCTTACCTGCCTTTATTTCACCTTATTCTCCTTATTCTTATCCTCCAGCCGAACGGAGAATAGACCCTTATTCCCCTCATTCCCCATCCTTATTCCTGCTTATTCTCCTACCGAACGGGCCCTAAGTAGGGTTGCCGATATTTGAGGCCCTAAGTGGGTCGTGCCCAGTTTTTTTTTTAAAAAAATGGAGAAAGCTGAGGTGCTTGCCGTGAGTTTTGAAGGGGCTGCTTTATTTTAAAAAATATATTATGCTGTGATTCGGTCCAAGTGGGCCGTGGCCTGAGAAAAAAAGGAGAGAAGAAAAAAAGGAAAGTGGAAGTCAAGTTTTGCAAAAAAAATGAAAAGGCGCATATAAAAAAAGGTCGTACGCAATTTGCAAAAAAAGGAGGGAAAAGTCGATAAAAAATTGAAACGTCTTTAAAAAAATCTTTTAAAAAAATTGATTGATGATTTGAGAAGCCGAAAAAAATGATTGAATTCAGCATTAGTGTTGTTTTATTTTTCTCCCCTGCATTTTATTGTCCCAACTTTGTCGATGTTCATTTTCCGACATGTATGGGAGAAAGGGGGAGTATTGTGTAGAGTCACAAGTCTTCTTCAGATGTCAGATTCTCCAGACCAACCAGTTGTTCAGACTCTACAGTTTTGCAGATGAAGATTCTCCATGCGCGGTTTTAGACTCGACGTCAGATGATTCCGAGTCTTTCTTTTCAAACACACACATGTATGCGGTATTTTCAGATGAGCACATATATGCCATCTTTTATCGTGGTCCCCATCATTCTTGTTGTTTCAGCCAGAGTTTTCATGTGAGCCATAGGGACTCCAGAGTAGAGGACCATTCAGACTCCATTCTCCAGCGACCGTGGACTCCGACGAGGATTGCACTTCCATGTTTTTATTTCAGTTCGGCCCTTTTCAAAGATGGAGCGGTTGTCTACATATAGTGGTGGGCTAGAGTACTCCGACGAGGAGACTCATTTCAGTTGTAATGACTCTGACAGGCGCAGTTCAGAGCACATGCTCTCCGACGAGGAGATTCAGTTGACTCACACTCCAGCTCGTTTGTCCTCCTCGCATGCACGTCATGAGAAGCAACGTCCTCTACAACAGCCGACAGTTGTGCGCGTTGAGTTGATATTGTTTGTAGTGTCATGTATCGTGAGTTGAGTTTCTTTCTGTTTGTCCAATCTGAGCATTGCATGCTCCAGCTTGAGGGGGAGTGTTGGAGTATTTGATTGTGCGCCTCTTATGTTATAGATGGGTAAATGGATACCTCCAAGATCCATTTACCTCATCCAGAGTTTAGTCCCACATCTACCAGTTTAGAGATGTGGAGACTCCATGGGTGCTATATATAGAGCCCCACACCCTTGTAGTCAGATGAGAAAAAGGAATGCAATATCCGCCCCTTTGAGGGCTTCTCCCGTGGTTTCATCCCGCTCCTAAGGGAGGGGTTCCACGTAAAATTCGTGTGTTCTTCAATTTCTATATCTTTATTTCTGATTTCGCTTCCTCTTCCTATTTTCTAACACAGACATTCTACTCTCATATCCTTTTGTCTGTTGCAGTGACATGAGATTTGCTCCTCTATCAGCTTGATGTGAAGAAAGATTTTCTATATGGTGATCAACAATACACAATAATAGAGAAATGCATTACACAAACATAGATATAAATGCAGGCACACAAATAAAAATACATACAATATGACTCATACACAATACACATGCACAATACATATGCACATAGAAACAAACATATATACAAACACACATACATGTGCACTCACTCACACACAATATACACAACATATGCACGCACTGAAAATATACATACAATCAAAGACATGCATACACATGCATATAATAACATACATACATATACATAAACATATATACAAACAAATGCATGCGTGCATGTACATAAATACACACAGTACATGCAGATAAGCAAACACACATACCATATAGTAGACAAGCACAGACACAAACACCTACAACACCACGCCCCCATACATAATACAAGTGCATATACAATACACAATATATACATAGAGACACACACATATAAACAAACATATATACAAACACACATCCAAGTGCACTTACTCGCACACAACATATACAACATATGTATACATGTAGTACTCGCAAACACAAACACACATGCATACAAATATACAGTATACACAGACATTATATACAAACAAAAATGTATAAATATTGTATACACAAGTTACACACATACAATTGTACAAACCTCGCATAAATTCATATATGTATACATATACAAGCTACAGTGCACACATACAAATACAAAAACACACATGGATTACAAATACATATACACACGGAAACAAACTGTAACATCCAGATCCGAATAACTCGAATCCGACTTGATGAAGAGTATGCAAATTCATATAATATACAATTAATATTGAATAAACTCAGGTCGATCTATGAATTGCAGATCGAAGCTCATTCGGTCGCAATCGACCAAAAGTCGATCGCATCGTAATGCGTGCCATCGGAGAAGCTGCGACGTGAAACCCAAACCACAAAACAAACCAAACCACCAGAAAATCCGATTCGACAAAATAAGACCAACAAAATCGACTGTTTGTAAATCAGAGTTTGTTTGATAATTTAAAATCACGAAATTTAGTCGCAAACCAAGACCGTATCTCATAAATTTCGAAAATTTATGTTCGATCCGAAGTGTATGAATATTATACTCATTTTGATCGTCATTCAGAGACTGTCAAAATGAGCTATTGTACATCAAACTCCGAGACTCGAGGTGCAAATGCGGACGTGGTATTCCATATAAGAGAGAGATAAACTAGTTTTTTTAAAAAATATTGAAATCCAACAGTCAACAGTTGACCCTCTACTGCCCTCCACACAACCCCCTTCCATTCTATCTAAATTTCCCCCGATCTTCTCCCCAAAAATCGACCCGGAGGAGCCAAGCTCCTCCACCTTCTTGTTGCAGCATGCATCCATTACCAGCTGCTACTGTGATGCATTTTCCATTGAAGCTACATCAAGTTGCATCCAAATTGGAAGTTGAAGCTCCCAACCAATGCTACATGCTGGAGATCCAATTTCCAAAAAAGTTTAGAAGGGCATGGAGCCCTTCTGCAGCCTTAGTTGTTGTTCAAGCAGCTGGACAGCCAACTACTGCTACTGGAAGCGCCTTCCTCCTCTGGAATCCTCCACCTTCTTGTTGCAGCATGCAGCCATTACCAGCTGCTACTGTGATGCATTTTCCATTGAAGCTACATCAAGTTGCATCCAAATTGGAAGTTAAAGCTCCCAACCAATGCTACATGCTGGAGATCCAATTTCCAAAAAAGTTTAGAAGGGCATGGAGCCCTGCTGCAGCCTTAGTTGTTGTTCAAGCAGCTGGACAGACAACTACTACTACTGGAAGTGCCTTCCTCCTCCGGAATCCTCCTGCTAGAGCTCCCCATTCAGCTGCAGCAGCTGCTGCTACCTCCAACAGTTAGAAGGCCATGGAAAAGCTGCAATTGGAAGCCCTCTTGCTGCTCTCCTTCCCCAATTGAAGCAACATGCATGCAATTGATCTCTGGTTCTTCTTGGAGATCAAGGTACGATCATATCCCCCTCTTGCAGGACTCCATGGAATCTTTTCTTTATAAAGTAATAAGAATTCTGGACCCTTATTGTATAGTAAAACACACCTGCACACACATAAACACATACATAAACATATACATAGACATACTAAATGCATTGTATAGTAAAACATACATTTAAATGAAGACATACATGATGCATACAGTACACACAAGCATGTGTACACAAAGTATGCACATACATAGTACACACACATAAAAATGCATGCACACAACACAGTAGATGCACAAGCAGGCATACACACACATACATGCATGCTTACATTGTTAAGCTAAATAGCGCATTACGTCATCTTTATGTAATTTCTGTTTCTCAAGATATTTATCTTGTAATTAACCCAGGGCTACTCTCCTATATAAGAGAGCCTACAGGTACTCATAATTTAAGTTCTCTTTTTCTACCATCATGGTATCGGAGCAACGGTCCTAGACCGGGGTCTCGATATCCCACCCAAACGCTAACGCTAATCCCTCTACCCGCCGCCCCCCTCCCTCCCGTCCGCCGCATGCCGCCAGCGAGTTCGAGGGCTTCTCGCGCATGCAGTCAGGCGCACCCAGTGCTGCTTCGCACGCCGCCTTGCGCCTTGGCTCCCACACGCCCCGACGCCAGCGCTCACACGCACTCAGGCCCTCCACCGCCTCGCGCCCAACGCCGTCAAGCACGCCTCCGGGTGCTCCGCCAGGCGCTCGGGCCCTCAGCCGCGCCTTGCAGCCCCTCCTCCAGCGGCTCCCGCGGCCTGCCACTGCCGCCACTGCGGCATCCAGCCGCCCGTTGCCGTCCAAGGGGAACTCGCCGACCCGGCACCCTACTACCCTAGCCGGTTCTTCAATGATTACAGTAGACTCCAACCCAAAGGTGCGACCCAGTTCGCCGACGCCGTACTTGCATCTTGACTTCTAAAGTCGACGCTTCAACAAGGAGGAATGGTTGTATGAGTCTACACATACAACCTAACCCTCACATGATTGTGTATACTACCTATTTTAGTTATCTCCGTTGGTCTTCGGCTCCTCATCAATCATTTCAGAGAACAAGGGTGACGTGTTTACATCCTCGGGTGCCTTCAATGGCCCAACCCCAATTGTCAAGATGGATGGGACCAATTATGAACTTTGGTCTATGCAGTTTCGAACCCTAATGCAGTGCCACAACAAGGAGCACATTCTGACAGAATCCGAGCCCGAAGACAAGACTGGAGTAAATGCGACATGGAAGCAGGATGACGCATATGCCCGTATACGGCTATCTGGAACGCTGACTATGGAGATTGCAAATGATGTTGTGAATCAACCCACTGCTAAGGCTATGTGGGATATATTGGCCACAACATATGGGCAGTCCAAAAATGAAAGCAAGATTCTTCAGTTGCAATTTGACATCTTCTCTACTAAGCAGAATGGCAAACCACTTCATGCACATTTCTCTCATCTACGGGGCAAGTTTGAGAGACTACATAGCTTCATGCCGATCACTAGCAGTACGAAACAACAACAGGCATGCCGAAATGCCACCATGACCGGTGTATTTCTGTCCTCTCTTGATTCTGAGTACGATGCAGCACGTACTCAACTTCTGACAGGCGAAACTATTCCACCAATGGAAGAGGTGTTTAAGAGATTGAGCAGGATCACTACTGCCTCGGCTTCTACAGCTCAGCCTACCCCTTCCACCATGGCTGCCACACAAGGCAGAGGAGGAGTGTCACATTTTCGAGGTCGCGGACCTCGTGGTCGAGGGGGAGGCAGACACCGTGGCCCCTGTACTCACTGTCACCGTCCAAGCCATTCTGAGGAGACATGCTTTCACAAGCATGGATATCCAGCCTCAGCACGTGTTGCTGAGCAGACTGAGGCTACTGCTGCGACTCTTCCAGATGCCCGATTTGATGATATAGTCTCCCGCCTTCGGGAGATGATTACTACATTCGTCCCAGTCTCCAGGTTCTTCGGATGCTGCAGCATCGGCCAGAGCATCTTCTACCTCCTCAGGTACTTATTATGCACTTACCAGTACTACCTGCTCAGATTTGACAGACTGGATTATGGATTCCGGAGCCTCCCATCACCACCTACAGGGCACTTGCACCAGGCCGATCGGTTGTCATTGCCAATGGGGTCAAATTGCCTATAGTTGGTCAGGGGGAGATCACTCTGACACCTTCTTTACGCCTTCAGAATGTGTTACATGCACCTGACTTTCAGATGAATTTGTTGTCAATTAGTCAGTTTACGAAGGATTTACATTGTCGTGCCATCTTTGACCCTTCTACTTTTGTGTTCCAGGACATACTGACTGGCAAGATGATTGGAAGTGGCTGTGAGCAGAGAGGCTTGTATAAGCTTGCGGTACCATCATGCGTTGGAGCTGCTACTATCCCTTCTGGATCCGGTTCTCCATTCCTTTGGCATCTTCGCTTTGGCCACCTACCTCTGCAGAAGATGTGTCATATTTTGCCGCAGATATCTACTCGTACCTCATTGGATTGTGAAGCCTGTCAACTTGGGAAACTTCTATATGATACTATAACCAGGCCAGATATTATGTTTGCAGTAAGTAAGGTCAACCAATTCATGGAGCGACCTAGGAAGGCACATATGGATGCTATATACATGATCTTGAGATACCTGAAGAACTCACCTGGTTCAGGACTACTATTCAGGAGGGATACACCCTTGGAGGTAACAGCGTGTGCTGACACTGACTATGCAGGATGCCCTACGGACAGGAAATCCACTTCAGGGTTTGCAGTTTTTGTTGGACACTCACTTGTTTCATGGGGAAGCAAGAAGCAGACCTTAATTGCCAGATCAAGCGCAGAATCTGAATACAGAGCCATGGTTCAAGGAAGTGCTGAGATGATGTGGGTTAGATCTGTGTTAAAGGATCTTTTCATATATGTTCCTCTTCCCATGCAACTTCTATGTGATAACCAAGCAGCTTTATTCATTGCAAACAATCCTCCATTCCATGAACGGACAAAGCATATTGAGGTAGACTGCCATTACACTAGAGATATGATACAGAAGGGACTCATATCTACATCTCATGTGTCTACGGGAGATCAGACAACAAATATCTTCACCAAGGCTCTATCCCGAAGTCTGTTTTAGAAGTGTTGGTCCAAGCTGAGCATGATAGATATATATGCTTCAGCTTGAGGGGGAGTGTTAAGCTAAATAACGCATTACGTCATCTTAATGTAATTTCTGTTTCTCAAGATATTTATCTTGTAATTAACCCAGGGCTACTCTCCTATATAAGAGAGCCTACGGGTACTCGTAATTTAAGTTCTCTTTTTCTACGATACATATGAATGCACGTATAATCCACCCGCACACACATTTACGTGCACACATAATACACAAATTAGGTATAGTAACATACACAAATTAGGTATAGTAACTTACAGAACTACATATGCACACAACACAAATAGTTACATGTGATGCAGACATTTACATGTTTAGACGTGCAAGCACACATAGCACACAATCATTTTTAAGAAAGTGGTCGTTTGGGTCACATATGAGGCCATAAATTTGAACCAATTCTTCCTGTGGACCCATATACGTCATTGCAACAAACCCGGTAGAATATACCATGTGCTTTGCTTGAACATGTTTATGCATCCGGTCAAAGTTATCGTATTCAATAGGATTTGAATCTTAAAGAGAGCCGATTAATCTGAATAATTCATAAATTCTCATGAGAATCCTTCTCCATTTTTATCTATTGTTGGGAAAAATAATAGATGGGTTTATTCCTGGGAACCATAGACTCTCTTATATAGTTGAGACGCCTATCGGTAAATTACATAAGATAGACATAAAGAAATAAGATAACCGAAAAGGTACATAGGAACATAGAAATATCTCTACACTCCCCCTCAAGATGGAGCGTAGATGTCAATCATGCTTAGCTTGGATGAATACTTCTGAAATGGCACCCTGAGTTTTGCCTTGGTAAAGATATTTGTTGTTTGCTCTCCTGAACTAACACGATAGGTAGAACTCAAACCCTTCTGAATCATATCTCTAGTATAATGATAGTCTACCTCAATATGATTCGATCTCTCATGGAATGTGGGGTTGTTTGCAATGAATAAGGCAGCCTAATTATCACATTGTAACTGCATGGGTAGAGGAACATCTACATGCAAATCTGCTAACACTGCTCGAACCCACATCATAGCCGTATACTCAGATTCGTCACTTGATCTAGCCACAACTATTTGTTTCTTGCTTTTCCAAGAAATAAGAGAATTGCCAACAAATACTGCAAAGCCCGAAGTAGACTTCCTAGTTAGCACATGAAAAGTAATCTTGCACTTGGAGAAGATTTTAGATATCTCAATATCATGTATATAGCGTCCATATGTACTTGCCGAGGTTGCTCCATGAACTGACTCCCTCGAGTCACTGCAAAAGAGATATCTGGTCTGGTAATAGTAATATAAAGGAGCTTTCCCACCATCTCTCCATATCTCCTCTTATCAATCTCATATGTATCATCATCGTATAACTTCATGCTAGGATTCATAGGATTAGAAGAGGGTCAATATCCAATCATGTCCGTCTCAACAAGCATGTATTTAACGTATTTTCTCTGGGTCATCACAAGACGCTGCACATTCCTAGCAAATTCCAACCCTAAGAAATACCTTAGGGTGCCCATATCCTTAGTAACAAACCGACGGCCTAGAAACTCTTTTGCCATCTTTATCCCCTGCATATCATCTCCTATAACAAGAATATCATCAATATAGACCATTATGACCACAGTACCTCTAGGTGTCCTCTGTACAAAGAGTGAATGGTCTGCATTAGACCTCTTGAACCCTTGCTTCTCAATCAAATCAGAGAGCTTCTGAAACTACACCCTTGGACTTTGCTTAAGGTCATATATCGCCTTATGAAGTCTACAAACCTGCTGACACTCCACCTCAGCAGCAAATCCCGGAGGTTGTTGCATGTAAACTTCATCATGTAGATCTCCATACAGAAATGCATTTTTTGCATCCAACTGAAACAAAGGCCAATCACGTACCACTGCTACCGAAAGTAGGGTACGTAGTGTAGAGTGACGAGCCACTGGAGAAAATGCATCCAAGTAATCCACGTCGTAGTTCTGAGTAAAGCCACGTGCCACTAATCTTGTCTTGTAGCAATCACCCCAGGAGGAGCATACATCAAAGTCCATGTACCACGTGACTGCAACACATCCATTTCTTCCTCCATAGCCCGCTAGCAACTATCCTTCAAAGACTCCTGATAATTCCATGGAATTTCCACGGCAGATAGACCCACTGCAAATCTCTGAAAGTCCCCGGTTAGACGATGAAAGGAGACCTGAGAAGCAAGGGGGTGAGAAGCACAAGATCGATAGGAATATCCAGGTCAGTGGGAACCTCCTCCATCTGTGGGCTATTCTCCAACAATGATTCATGCATAGACATATCTCCAGACCCATCGTTAGAAATCATGTTATCAAAACGAGCCTGGAGCATACTGGATGATGGGCAATGATCATGAACAGAAGCAATCCCACGGGTTTAGAATTCAGGTAATGGTGGAACAATGGGCACATGTGACTGGGTAGTAGGAAGGGGTGGAGCAGGTGGTAGTGGTGGAGGTGGTGACGGTGGTGGAGCTACAGGCACAGGAGGAGGTGGTGAATTACTCGTAGGAGGGGGTGGCATGTAAACCACATCATCTGAGTCTGATGAAGCCAACCTGGTCACCTATAGGAGAGAAATACATTATAGACCATGGTTATTAAGGCAACAAGGCGACAAGGCGCTAAGCTTAGGGCGCATGTACGCCTAGGTGCGCTTAGGAGCGCCTAGGCGTTTTCGAAAGTATGTCCTACGTATCGCATTTGAGACATGCGACATATAGTTAATTAAAGCAATTGGATGTCGCATGTCTCAAATGTGACATCATTTTTTTTATTTTTTTAAGCGCATGTCGCATTTTGGAGATGCGCTATGTATATCGTATTTTCAAAATGCGCTATGTATATCGCATTTTGTAAATGCGATATGTATATCGTATTTTCAAAATACGATATATGTGTAGTACCCATAAAAAATAGGCGCCTGGGCGCCCAGGCGACCCAAGGCATCCGCTTTTTTCTATAAAAGCAAGGTGTTTTTCCTAGGCGCACGGCCTGGGGCGCCTGGGCGCCTAGGCGGGCGCCTTGACAATGTCACATACTCAAAAAATGTGACAACACCACTGATATAATATATTCTGCGCAAAGGATCATAACATTGGCATCCCTTCTGGGTTCTGGAGTACCCAACAAACACACATTTGACAGCTTTAGGATAGAGCTTGTCAAGACCTAGAATCAACTGGTGAACAAAAGAAACAAAGCCGAACACACGAGGAGTGAGTGAGAATAACTCCTCAGGAAAAACTATAGAGAAAGGAATTTTCTCACCCAAGACAGACGATGGCATGCGATTCACCAAATAGCATTTTGTAAGAATTGCATCACCCCAAAACGAATGTGGGGCACGACTCTGAATGAGAAGAGTACGAGTAACATCAAGTAGATGATGATACTTTCTCTCAGCAATACCATTTTGCTGAGAAGTGTAAGCACAAGATGTTTGATGAATAATCCCACGAGATGAAAGAAAAAGAGATAGAGCACAAGTACAAATTCCAAATCATTATCAGTTTACACAAATTTCACAAATGTGGAGAAAACATTTTGCACTTCATAAATAAAAGTTTTGATCGCATCCCCTGCTTCAGACTTATTTTTCAAAAGAAACACCCATGACAACCGAGAAAAATCATCCACAACCACAAGATAAACATGTCCCTGGGGATCAGGAATACGACTCGGACCCCAAATGTCAACATGAAATAACTCAAAAATGGAGCAACTGCTCCGACTCTGACGACTAGGAAAAGCAGACATGTTGAGATTACTGTAATTCTTTGGTATTATTTCTTATTTAATTTTCTTTAGGTACCTCTCTTGAATTTACCTAGGGTTTTTCTCCTATATAAGAGAGTCATGGGTTCTCATGAATAAACAAGTCATTCCGTTTTTCCAACATGGTATCGGAGCAACGGTCCTAGACCGGGGTTCATGTATCCCACCCTAACCCTAACCCTACAACCCCCACCCCCCAGTGCTTCACCGTTCCTGCACACCTCTCCCCGCGAGTCACAACATGCACCTCTCCTCGCGCGTCGTGACCTGCACCAGCGTAGAACGCAACTCTCCCCGCACATCATGCCCTGCATCGCTCCCCGCGCGTCGCGCCCTGCACCTGCGCAATGCACTGTAATTCTTTGGTGTTATTTCTTATTTAATTTTCTTTAGGTACCTCTCTTGAATTTACCTAGGGTTTTTCTCCTATATAAGAGAGTCATGGGTTCTCATGAATAAACAAGTCATTCAGTTTTTCCAACATGGTATCGGAGCAACGGTCCTAGACCGGGGTTCATGTATCCCACCCTAACCCTACAACCCCCACCCCCCAGTGCTTCACCGTTCCTGCGCACCTCTCCCTGCGAGTCACAGCATGCACCTCTCCTCGCGTGTCGTGACCTGCACCAGCGTAGAACGCAACTCTCCCCGCACATCATGCCCTGCATCGCTCCCCGCGCGTCGCGCCCTGCACCTGCGCAATGCACACCCGAGCGCACCAGCACGCACATCTGCATGCATATCTGTGCACCAGCACGTCTCTACGCACAAGCTCGTACATCTGTGTGCATCCTGCGCGCATCTACATGCACCTGCGTGCATTAGACATGCATTTGCGTGCATCTTTAGTGCATCTGCGTACATATATGTGTGTGTGGCTGCCCTTTGCGCCTGTACGGCCTAGCCTACAACAATAGGAGATGAGGATGATTGTATGAGTCTACAAATACAACCGGTCCTCTATATGTGATTGTGTAGACTCATTTATAACAATCTACTCCTCAGTTTTGTTCCGGATTTCGGTGTTCTTGCTACCATGTCAGAGAACAAGGGTGATGTTTTTTCGTCCGGTGCCTTCAAGGGCCCGACTATCATTGTGAAGATTGATGGGACCAACTACAAGTTGTGGTCCATGCAGTTTCGCACCTTGATGTAGTGCCATAACAAGGAGCACATTCTTACGGATCCAGAGCTGGAGGACAAAACTGGGGCTAATGCTTCTTGGAAGCAAGATGATGCCTATGCTCGCATTTGGCTCATCGGGACACTTACCACGGAGATTGCCAATGATATTGTCAATCAATCCACAGCAAAGGCTATGTGGGATATCTTTGCAGCCACGTATGGGCAAACGAAAAATGAGAGCAAAATTTATAGTTGCAGTTTGATATTTTTCCGACCAAGCAGAATGGTTGACCTTTTCATGCACACTTCTCGCATCTTAGAGGCATGTTTGAGCGTGCATAGCTTCATGCCTATTACTACGAGCACTAAGAAACAACAGTTATATCGGAATGCAACTATGACATGAGTATTTTGGTCATCTCTAGACTTTGAGTACGATGCAACATGTTTTCGACTTCTTAATGGAGAGACGATACCTCCGATGGAGGAGTTTTACAAGAGGCTGAGCAGAATTACTACATCCTCTACTATTGTGGCTCAGACTCCTGCTATGGCAGCCTCTCGTGGCAGAGGGAGTACTTCACAGTTTCGTGGCCGAGGACCACGTGGTCGAGGAACAGGTCATCAGTGAGGTCCATGTTCACATTGTTACTGTCCTGGTCATTCTGAGGAGACATGCTATCAGAAGCATGGGTATCTGACATCCGCTCGGGTTGCTGAGTAGATCGAGCCTACTTCAACACCTGCTCTTGCTCATGATGCACGCTTTGATGATATTGTTTCCAAGCTTCGAGAGATGATGACTACTCCTACTACTTCGCCCGCAGGTTCTTCAGATGTCGCACATATTTCTAGAGCCTCTTCGAGCTTGTTAGGTTTACTTATGCCCTTACCACTAGCAGCAGTTCAGATTCGTCTGACTGGATCATGGACTTTAGCTCATCATATGTGTGGTGATCGAGCACAGTTTACCTTTTACAGGTCTATCCCTCCGGGTAGATCAGTGGTGATTGCCAATGGGGTTCATCGACCCATTGTTGGACAGGAGGGGATTGTTCTAGCACCCTTAATGCATCTGCAAAATGTCTTACATGCTCCAACATTTCAAATGAATCTTTTGTCTATTATTCATATTATAAAAGATTTACATTGTCGTGCCATATCTGACCCTTCTTCTTTTATGTTTCAGGACATATTTACGGGCAGGGTGATTGGATGTGGTCGTGAGCAGAGGGGACTTTATATACTTGTCCAGCCTCCTTGTGTAGGGGCTGCTACTATCCCATCTGGATATATCTCCCTATTTTTGTGGAATCTTCGCTTTGGATACCTTCCTCTGCAGAAGTTGTGTCATGCCCTCCCGTGGATCTCTACTCGTACTAACATAGAGTGCGAGGCGTGTCAGCTTGGGAAGCACCATGGTTCCTCTTTTCTGAGTTGTCAGAGTGACGAGTAGTCACAACGGTCAGTTGTTTGAATTGGTTCACTTTGATATCTGGGGTCCTAGTCGTGTTCATGATCATCAGGGACATCGATTTTACATGGTCATTGTAGATGTTTTTTCTAGATTATCTTGGGTATTTCTGATGAAGAATAAGTTTGAAGCTGGATTTGTTATCAAATCTTTTTTTATTGAGATCAAAAACATCTTTTCTACTAATGTAAAATTTATTCGCACTGACAATGCCTTGGAGTTTTCTACTTTACAGTTATCAGACTTCCTTAAATCTACTTGTATTATTCATCAAACTTCGTGTGCTTACACTTCATAGCAGAACGGTATTACTGAATGCAAACACCATCATCTTTTGGATGTCACAAGGAGTCTTTTGATTCAGAGATGAGCTCCTCATTCTTTCTAGGTATTATGGTTCTTACTGCATGTTACTTAGTGAACCGCATGCAGTCTACTATGCTTGGAGAAAAAGCTCCTTTCTTGATTGTGTTTCCCAAGAAGGACTTATTCTCACTTACCTCTAGAGTCTTTGGATCTGTGGACTTTGTCCACAATTTTACTCCTGGTCGTGACAAGCTCTCTCCTAGAGTTGTCAAATGTGTGTTCGTTGGCTATTCTCATACCCAAAAAGGGTTTATCCTGTTGGGAGAAAATATTATGTAAGTGTTGATGTCATATTTTTTAAGTCTATTATGTATTTTTTCCTACAGGTGACAGGTTGTCTAGTGCTGACTCTGGTGAGGATATCTTCGTTCCTCCATCTCCGTATCTCCACCAACAAGATCTCATGCTGAGTCTCAGTCACCTCCACCTCCTCCTCCATCTCCTTCTAGCATGACTCAGTTCCTACCTCGAGTTTACATTCATAGGTCCTTTACTCGCTCCTCTACTCATGCGCCTTTCCAGTCATACAGCACGCCCCAGGTATGTAGTGAACACATTGTTTCTACTAATGGCACTGGTGATATGCTTGATCCACAGAATACTACACAGGAGAATCTGATAGCAGAGAACAGAGAGGTCGATGACATTGACGTACATATTGCCTTGAGGAAGCCCTGTAGCAACTGTGCTACGTACCCTCTAGCTGCGTATGTTTCCTCGGACCATCTTTCAGAGGAATGCAGGAAGTTTGTTACGAGCCTCTCAACTATTACTATACCACGAACATATCAGGAGACCATACATGATAACAGTTGGCGACTTGCCATGGAAGAGGAGATGGTCACTTTGCAGTCTCGTGGTACATGGAGTATTGTTTCTGCCCCTCCAGGTGCATCTATTATGGGGTGCAAATGGTATTTACGGTGAAGTAGCGAGCGGATGGCAGAGTGGATCGCTATAAGGCAAGGCTTGTAGCACGTGGATTCACCCAGACTTATGGGGTAGATTATCAGGATACCTTCTCTCCAGTAGCCAGACACTCAACATTACGCATTCTCCTATCAGTTGTTGTTTCACGGGACGGGTCTCTTTACCAACTTGATGTGAAGAATGCATTTCTTTATGGAGATCTACATGAGGAGGTTTATATGCAACATCCACCAAGGTTTACTGCTGAGGGGGAGTCTCAGAAACTGTGTAGGCTCCACAAGGCGATATACGGCCTAAAACATAGTCCCAAAGCTTGGTACCAGAAGCTTTCAGAATTGATAAAGCATCAGGGGTTTGCCCGGTCCACTGCGGATCATTCACTTTTTGTCCAGAGGACAAAGAGAGGTATTGTTGCTATTCTCGTCTATGTTAATGATATTATTATTATAGATGATGATGAGAAGGGCATTCAGGTGGCCAAGGAGTTCCTAGGTCGGTAGTTTGTGACCAAAGACCTCGGCAATCTTCGATACTCCCTTGGATTAAAATTCGCCATGAACCAACGTGGTCTTGTGATGACCCAGAGGAAGTTTGTTACTGATCTTCTAGAGACAGGCATGACAGGGTGCAAACATGCTACTACTCCTATGGATCCATGTATGAGTCTAAATGATGATGATATTGAGGAGGTAGATCAGAGGAGATACATAGAGTTGGTTGAGAAACTTCTATGTGCTACCATCACCAGGCCAGATATATCCTTTGTTGTGAGCAAAGTGAGCCAGTTAAGCGAACAACCTAGGAAGATTCATATAGATGTTGTCTATATGATTTTGAGATATTTGAAGTCTTCACTAGGAAGTGGTCCTATATTCAGCAGAAGCACTTCGCTTGATGTAACAGCATGTGCAGACGCAGATTACGCAGGATGTCCTAGGACCAAGAAGTCTACTTCTGACTATGTTATATTTGTTGGCAGCTAACTCGATTCAAGGAAAAGTAAAAAACAGACAGTAGTTGCTAGATCTAGTGCAGAATCCGAATACAGAGCCATGGCTCAAGGAAGCACATAGATGATGTAGGTGAGGTCGATTTTGTCAGATCTTGCAGTTGATGCGCCTCTTCCTATGCAGCTTCTATGCGACAATCAGGCAACACTTTTTATTGCAAATAATCCTGCATTCCATGAACGTACAAAGCACATATAGAGGTAGATTGCCACTATACCAGAGACATGATCCAGAAGGGTCTCATATCCGCCTCTCATGTTTCAACTGGAGATCAGACTGCTAATATATTCACCAAAGCTCTTACTAGAGGCCTTTTCCAAAGATGTTCCAAGCTGAGCATTGCGGAAGCGAAAACATGGATAAAAGATAATAAAAACAATAAGAACGAGGGATTTTACGAGGAACCCTACTCCGTGAGGAGCAGGATGAAACCATGGGAGAAGGCCTCAAAGGGTCGTATTTGTCTATTGACTCTCTCATCTGATACAGGAGGTCTGGGGCTCCTTATATAGCCTCCACAGAGCCTCCAAGTCCCACCATTGGACAATGTGGGACTAAACACTTGGATGGGGTAAATGGATCCTGGAGAGATCCATTTACCCATCTCCCATACATGTGACGCATGTAACGCATACTCCAATACTCGCTCTCAAGCTGGAGCATGCAATGCTCAGCTTGGATAAACAGAAAGAAACTCAACTCAACGCTACAGGACACTACAGACAATATCAACCCAACGCGCACATTGCTGCAGTCGAGGACGTTGCTTCTCATGCTATGCAGGTGAGGAGGATGAACGGGCTGGAGTGTAAGTCTGCCGAATCTCCTCTTCGGAGAGCATGTGCTCTGTACTGCGCCTGTCAGAGTCACTGCAACTGAAATGAGTCTCCTCGTCGGAGTACTCTGGCCAACGACAATATGTGGACAACTGCTTCATCTCTGAAGTGGGCCGAACTGAATAAGGGTCGTGGCTGTGCAATCCTCGTCGGAGTCCACGGTCGCTGGAGAATGGAGTCTGAAAAAGTCTCCTCGTCGGAGAACTGGGTCTCTCCCATCTAGCACAGAGAATGGTGCACTACTCTGGTGTACCTATGATACCACATGAAAACCCTTGCCAACATGACATAGGGAATGATCCTCTACTCTGGAGTCCCTATGGCTCACATGAAAACTCTGGCCGAAACAAAAAGAAAAATATGGGGACTGTTGGAGAAAATAAGAGCACTTGTTATTTCTGAGAACCCTAGGCTCTCTTATATAGTAGAGAGGCCTATGGGTAAATTACATAAAGCAGAAAACAGAAAGTGATAATAAGAAAGAGGTACATATGGAATATAAAAATACAAATATCTTCACACTCCCCCTCAAGCTGGAGCATAGATGTCAATCACGCTCAGCTTGGATGAACACTTCTGAAATGATCCTCTGGGCAGTGGCTTGGTGAAGATGTTCGCGGTTTGCTCTCCAGAGCTGACATGGGAAGTAGAAATCACGCCCTTCTGAATCATGTCTCTGGTGTAATGGCAATCTACCTCAAAATGTTTTGTTCTCTCATGGAACGCATGATTGTTTGCAATGAATAGAGCAGCCTGGTTATCACAGTGTAACTCCATAGGTAGAGGAACCTCTACATGTAGATCGCATAGCACTGCTCGAACCTACATCATTTTTGTACTTGCTTGGGCCATAGCCCTGTATTCGGATTCGACACTTGATCTTGCTACAACAGTTTGTTTCTTACTTTTCCAAGAAACGAGAGAAGTGCCAACAAATATTGCAAATCCCGAAGTTGATTTCCTATCCTTAGGACAACCTGCATAATCCGCGTTAGCATATGCGGATACAGAGAGTATGTCTCCTTTCTTGAATAGCAATCCTGAGCCTGGAGATGATTTTAAATATCTCAATATCATGTGTATTGCATCCATATGTACCTGTCGAGGTTGCTCCATGAATTGACTCACTCGACACACAGCAAATGCAATATCCGGCCTGGTAATTGTAACATAAATGAGTTTTCCAACCATCTCTCTGTATCTCCTCTTATCAACTTCATTTGTATCATCATCGTATAGCTTCATGCTAGGATCCATAGGAGTCGTGGAAGGCCGACATCCCATCATACCTGTCTCTGCAAGCATATCTGTAACATACTTCCTTTGGGTCATCACTAGACCCTGTTCATTTCTAGCAAATTCCAATCCCAAGAAATATCTTAGGGCGCCCAGATCCTTAGTGACAAATTTACTGCCTAGAAAATCTTTCACCATCTTGATCCCCTGCGCATCATCTCCTGTAACAACAAGATCATCAATATACACTATGATAGCCACAGTACCTCTAGACGTCTTTTGCACAAACAGTGAATGGTCTGCATTTGACCGCTTGAATCCCTGCCGTTCAATCAGGTCTGAAAGCTTTTGAAACTGCGCTGTTGGACTCTGTTTAAGACCATATATCGCCTTATGGAGTCTACAAACTTGCTGACACTCCTCCTCAACAGCAAAACCTGGAGGCTGCTGCATATATACCTCCTCTTGTAGATCTCCATACAAAAATGCGTTTTTCACATCTAGCTGGAATAGCGGCCAATCACGTGCTACATCAACTGAAAGAAGGACACGTAAAGTAGAATGCCGAGCAACTGGAGAAAACATGTCCAAGTAATCAACTCCATAGGTCTGAGTAAAACCACGTGCCACGAGCCTTGCCTTGTACCGATCAAGGCTGCCATCTGCGTGATATTTAACGGTAAAGACCCATTCGCAGCTAACAATAGACGCTCCTGAAGGAGGAGGAACAAGTGTCCAAGTGCCACGGGACTTGATGGATATGGAGAGATCCTCAAGCGCATCACGGAAGCGTGAGCGTCGTATCGGATACGACGAAGAACGACTAGTCGCACTAGTTGTTCGGTGCAGCGGAATTTAAAAAATTTTATTCGATGAAACCACATGATCCAAGAACCATTCTCGGATCGTTTCATCTATAACCACAGCAAGTATAATGCAATACCTCTTGAAGCGTGGTTGATCGAGTCTCTAAGAGAAGAGACCTCCTGTCTCAAGTCCGATCGTCGGAGAGATCGCTTGCGAGCGCGGGGATGAACCGCGGTGTCCTCGCAATCCAAGATGTTGATCCAAGCGCGGTTGCTCCTGATCTCGACACACGAGATCGTACGTCTCCCTCGCGAGTGCAGCACTCCAAGTAGACGAAGAACCACAGAGCGTCGAGGCGGCAGCACGAGGGCGCGGGCGTCGACGTTTCTCTTCCACCAAGGTGGATGGCCACCAAGAAGAGAAGGCAAGAAGGGGGGTCGAGTATGAGAAAGAGAGAGAGAGAGTTTTGCTACAATAGCATGTGTGTAAAGAGAGAGCCAAGGGTGCCTCTCTATTTATAGGGTTTTGGGATCCATGGATCTCAATCCATGTGTCTCATAAAATCAATGGTTGAGATTGATTTATGATAATCCAATGGTCAAGATTGTTGTTGGTAAAAGCCAACAATTTGTAATTTAATTTTGATTAAATATATTTGATAAATCAAATATATATTAATACCAAATCAAACCAACCAAATAAGGAGTGAGAAATCAATTGGGAGCCTCCTTCCCCATTAGGAGAGGTGGACGGCCACCAATTCCTAAATGGAATTGGTGCCGCCCCCCTCTTCCATATGGGGAGGGCAATCCCATATATTACATGGGATTGCATATCTCCTAATATTTCTCTCTACTTATTTTCCCAACAATTTTTATTCACCAAAAATAATTCTCAATTAATTTTGGGAATATTGCAATCTTGACATTGGAATATTGTGAATCACATTCACAACCCAAAACAAAATGTAATTTACATTTTCAATTAATTAGACAATGTGTATCCAATACACATTAATAATTAATCTACTAATATAAATTATATTTAACTCTCTCTAATACATTATAAATCACATTTATAATATATTAGGAATAATTGGATATTACTATCCACATTATTCTTATCCATAATAATTAAATCACATTTAATTATATTGGATAATTTCTCATACATCATGATAATTAAATCACATTTAATTATCAACTTCTCTTTGCTTAGATCTTATGGAATTGTTCTCAAACCATTTAAGAACAATGCTATTTCTCCTCAGATACTTGGAGATAAGGACAGGGCGATTGTATTGTTCCACGTATAGTGACTTGGATATTGAGATCACATCTCATATCCAGATCCCATGGACCTCTCATAGATGCTTGATTAAATCAAGACCGTAAACCTAATCTTCTCATTGCATCTGAATCTCATTCAGATCAATGTCCAACACATGGACTAAGATTAGGTCACTTCTCTCATGAGAGGAGTCACTAAAATCCAGACCTGTTTCATCACTCCCTCGGAATGGAAGCGTCATGGTTATACAATCGTTTATGATCAAATCACCCTTCAGGTATTCCTAATACCTGCACATCCTGCATACTGGAAGACTCATGATCATCATGAAGATAAAGATCACTTTTACACTGTCATCTTCATAGTCTGATCATTAAGTTTCTCAATCTTGGTCCTTGGGATATGGTACAGATCATATGCTTTCACAAAGCATATATCCTACCTTCAAATTCATATCATGCTTCTAAAGCATGATGACCATGCATGGAATTTGGTCAATCCCAATACCTCATGAGTGAGCTCATGTCTCCCGGTTCACAAGTGAACCTGTGTGATCCCTTTGAGAGATCATATTACTCATATGCCCTTACATGCACACCAGCTCGCCGGTGTATAGACCTTGATTAGGTCATCAACCTATTGGTCTGCCAAATGTACATGCTCAGACATATAGTGATATATCTGTCTCTGGTCAGAGGATGTTTGCCTGTGATGTGACAGTATTCATCATAGGTCTTTGGTTATCTCGATCTCGTTAAGTCAACTCATTGACTCAACTAATCTGATACCTCCGAATCAATATTCCTATGCAGAGGACCTGCATCAAGAGGTCGACCAGATATCAGTCTAATGAGATGGGATTGCCATCTCCCACTCAGACTGGAGATCACTACTTGTTAATCATTGATGATGCTTGATGAGTCCTCTATCTAACTCCTTAGATATTCATCAAGCATCAGCCTCTATGACTCAATCATTGAATCAGTAGCTGTATGATTATCAAGTTGGCCATGGTACATAACCCTTATTGTACAGAGGGACCTTATAGTGCATTCATTCATTCAATATCAGAAAGGGAGTGAAACAAAACATCAATAACTTTTATTGATAAATCATTTATTACAATAACATTTATTGTAGGAATGGTTCGCCTCGGGCTCACATTGCTAACAATCTCCCACTAGCCCTCAGAACCATTCAGGAACAAGCCTTAAGCCCATACTCATTACATGCTGGTCAAAAACCTTCTGTGTCAGAGGTTTGGTAAGAGGATCAGCAACGCTGTCGGCGGAGGCCACCTTGGTGATGATGATGTCACCGCGCTTTTGTATCTCCCGAATGATGTGGTATTTCCTTTCTACGTGCTTGCTCTTCTGATGCCATCTGGGTTCCTTCGCCTGGGCAATGGCTCCCGTGTTATCACAGAGTAGCGGGATGGGAGTATCAGAGGAAACTACGCCAAGCTCCTGGACGAACTTGCGCAACCACACCGCCTCCTTCGCAGCATCCGATGCGGCAATGTATTCGGCTTCTGTCGTTGAATCTGCCGTAGTGTCCTGCTTCTTGCTTCTCCAGCTCACAGCACCACCGTTCAACAGGAACACAAACCCTGATGTCGACTTTCGATCATCAATATCCGATTGGAAGTCAGAATCTGTATATCCCAAGACTTGGAGATCACCATCTCCATAGACCAAGATGTAATCTTGCGTCCGTCTAAGATATTTGAATATGTTCTTTACTGCATTCCAGTGTTGTTCTCCATAGCAGGATTGGTAACGGCTTACCACTCCCACTGCATGGCAGATATCTGGCCTAGTACACATCATGGCATACATTAAGCTTCCTACGGCCGATGCATAAGGACATCCAGCCATGGCCTTCTTTTCCTCAACAGTTTGAGGAGCCATTCCTTTAGACAGGTGGATACCATGTCTTAAGGGTAGGAATCCTTTCTTGGAACTATCCATACGGAATCGTTCAAGAATCTTCTTAATGTATCCTTGTTGTGACAATCCCAATATCCTCTTCTCTCGGTTTCTGAACAGCTTCAGACCCAAGATGTAAGAGGCTTCTCCAAGATCTTTCATCTCAAAGGTATTGGACAGCCAAATCTTCACACTGGTCATCATCCCTGTATCATTCCCAATGATAAGGATGTCATCTACATAAAGCACGATGAACACAATGGCGCTCCCACTAAGCTTCTTGTACACACAAGGTTCATCAGGATTCTGCACAAAATCATAACTCTTTATGGTTTCGTCAAATCTGATGTTCCAGCTACGAGAAGCTTGCTTGAGCTCATAGATGGATTTCTTAAGCTTGCATACTTTGCCATCCTCAGTTATGAAGCCCTGGGGCTGCTCCATGTAGATATCCTCCTCGAGGTATCCATTGAGGAAAGCCGTCTTGACGTCCATCTGCCAGATGTCGTAGTCAAGATATGCAGCTATAGCCAGCAATGCCCTGATGGATTTAAGCATAGCCACAGGAGAGAATGTCTCATCGTAGTCGATGCCTTCTCTCTGTGTGTAGCCCTTGGCTACGAGCCGTGCCTTGAAAGTCTCTACTTTCCCATCAGGTCCCCTCTTTCTCTTGAAGATCCATTTGCACCCAATGGGTTTTACCCCTTTAGGTGGATCCTCTAGGGTCCATACACCATTCTTATGCATGGAGTCAATTTCTGACTTCATTGCTAGCATCCATCTATCCATGTCATGATCCGCGAGTGCCTCATCAAATGAAGTAGGATCAGAGTCAGTTTCACCTGACACATGGAATCCATACCTTTCAGGTGGTGCAACCACCCTCGAACTCCTTCGAAGAGGTATGGATGTTTCATCTTTATTCACTTCATCAGTTTCTGGTTCAGGAAGCTCAGAATCCTCAGGAGATTCAATAAGTTCCTTTACTTCATATTTATCTTGACTCTTAAGGAAATCATTCTCCAGAAATTTCACATCTCTAGAAACAAAAACCTTCTGAGTCTCAGGGTCATAGAGTTGGTATCCAATACCATCTCTAACATACCCTATGAAGTAACACTCACGAGAGCGAGATTCTAGCTTGCTTGCATCCACATTCTTTGCATGGACCAAGCATCCCCAAACCCTCAAGTGATTAACACTAGGTTTGGTTCCATACCAGAGCTCATGAGGAGTCTTAGGTACAGATTTGCTAGGAATCTTATTCAGGATATATATTGCAGTCTCTACTGCATATCCCCAGAAACTAAGTGGTAAATGTGCTTTACTCATCATTGAACGAACCATATCCATGATGGTTCTGTTGCGTCTTTCAGCAACACCATTAAGTTGGGGAGTTCCAGGAGGAGTGAGATTGGAAATAATTCCATTCTCTTTAAGGTATTCCTTAAATTCATCTGATAGGTACTCGCCACCTCGATCAGATCGAATTCGTTTAATCTTCCTATCGGTTTGGTTCTCAACCAAAGCCTTGAATTCTTTGAACTTTTCAAAGGTTTCAGATTTATGGCGTAATAGGAAGATAAACCCGTATCGCGAATGGTCATCAATAAATGTCAAATAATATCGATATCCATTTCGGGTCGCGGTACTGAAGGGACCGCATACATCAGTATGTATTAGGTCAATAATACCTTCACATCTTGTAACCTTGTTACGAAAAGGCATCCTGGTCATTTTTCCTTGAATGCAATTCTTGCAAGTAGGCAAAGGTTGAACCTGTAGAAAGTCTAAAGGTCCATCCTTAATTAATCTATTGATCTTATCAACAGACAAATGACCAAGCCTTTGATGCCAAATCTCATTTGAGAGATTTTCATTCTCCCTGGATCTTTTAGGGTTTTTATTAGTGCTTGTAACATTCATAACACATTTATCAATGCACAATTCATAGAGTCCTCCAGAAGTCAAAATACCATCTGCAATATATTTATCATAACGGTTTATGACTAATTTATTACAGAACAGGAATGAATACCCACTTCTAACTAACTTAGATACATATATTAGATTCCTTCTGACTTCAGGTACATAAAGACATTCTTTAAGTACTAGGACTCTTCCACTAGATAATGATAGTCTGCAGGTCCCGACGGCGACTGCTGCAACACTTGCATCAGATCCCATCTGGATGACTATCTCCCCTTCCTCAAGCTGTCTAGTTTCCTGAAACAAATGCAACAAATTGCATACATGAACAGAAGCACCAGAATCAACCACCCAACTTCCTTCTCGTCCAACGAGAAAGCTGGTTTCAATGATGAATGTAGATTTCATACCTGCTGGGGCTTTACCTTTGTCGACCGACTTCAGGTAATCCGGGCAATTACGCCTCCAGTGCCCCGGCTTCTTGCAGTGGTGACAAACGTCGGTTTTCTTCGACGCCATTAGAGTGGATGCATTGGAAGATGAGGCAACACCTTGTCCCTTCTTCTTTCTCTTCTGGGCCGGGCCCTTCCGAGAACCTTGCTTTCGACCGCGCTTCCCTTTGACCTGTGCAACCATTGCAGTGCCAGAGGGACCATCTTTCTTCATTACGTCTTCTGCAGACTTTAATGCAGCAAGAAGCCCAGCATTTGTCAGTTCCAGCTTGTTCATGTGGAATGACACTACAAAGTTATTGAAAGATTTGGGCAATGACAGCAGAATGAAATCAGATTGCATGTCTGCATCCATCGTTGCCCCCAGAGTCTCAAGCTCTGACAAGTACCCAAACATTTTGAGTACATGATCGCGGACCGAGGTCCCTTCCTGCATCTTACAGCGAAGAAGATCTTTCATAACATTGTACCGCTGGGTGCGGTTAATGTCACCAAACATATCCTTCAGATTCTGCATGATATCCTGGCAAGTACTCATCTCCACATGTTGCTTCTGAAGAACATTGGAGAGAGAACCCAAGATATAGCATCTAGCCAAGACATGATCTTCATCATACTTGTCATTATATGCTTTGTCTTCCTTAGATTTAGGGTTTTCAAGTTTGTTTTCATGGAGCACATAACTGATGCGCTCGGCTGAAAGCACAAGCTCCAAATTACGGATCCAATCCGAGTAATTTGGTCCGGTCAATTGGTTGACCTCCAGAAGCCTATTCAGTGGGTTCATGGCCTTCATTTTCTGAAATTGAGAATGCACTATATTAGAACATATAATCATATATTCAATTTAATTTTTATTTGATTAAGGCATTTTAAATCAAATTAGTCTTGCTATGTCAACTATGAAAGTTTATTCCCTTATTCACTTTCAAAGTAGGAGATATACTTACCGATATATCTCAAGCAAGAACTGGGATCTCCTCTTTATCTTTGTTACATCCCAATAATATGAGAAACTGCAACTCCAATAAAGAGAAGCGGGAACACATTCCGCCTTGCAAGTCCAACTTGCATTCCCAATTCGGTCTTTAATACCCAGGCCCACCACCCCTAAGGTGATGTTGACCTGTCATTAATTGAACCAACCGTCAACAGGATTAGAACTCGCTATACGCAATCCAATATCGCCCCAATAATATGAGGATCCGATATTGGGGTCACTACGCATACGGCCTTACTCTTTCGAGAAGCGAAGAGTCCGATCCAGATGCGCTTGTATATAGGAGCTGTCACTACGTACAGGCGTCTCCTATATACAATCCCTGGCGACGGAAACCCTTCGCCTTGACGGGAGACCATGGATGTCACTTATGTGATCCTCCACCTCTTATTCAAATTCAAATTAATTACTATGAATCATATTCATATAATTAATTCTTCCAAGGGAATTATCAACTCTAATCATATTAGAGTATTCTCAATTGGATATAATTAACTTAATCATATTAAATTAATTATCAATCCAATTTAATCAATCAAACTTAGTTTTATGCTTGAATATACATATATGATATAATTCTCAAAGTACGTATTAATTCGAATTTTAATAATTAGAAAAATACATCATAATCCCTCGGACATTATCCCGGCCCTACCCGCTGTCATGGCCAGTACCGACGGGAGTGGGGCGGACCACATACGTTGCAACCCGCTGACCCAGCGATCCCCGACTAGACACCATATCCACCTCGGGAAAGGATAATTCCAAATTGATTATTTTGTACTTGAGATGATCATCGGTTCTTCAACCGAAATTATACCATATAGTAATCAAAACAATTTTGATTTTAAGGAAATTTGCTAGGCAAATTCCCAAGTCCTATTCAAGCAAGAAGTTTGATGATTGTAGTTCCAATTAAGGTTTAGATCAAATCTAATCATCTAATTGGTTGGGGCCAAGTCAATTAGGCAAATAATCATGTTTCAATATTTCACAAATATTTTTCAAGATTATTTCACGAAATTAACAATTAATTTCTCTAATTGACAATCACTTGGTTCAAGATTAGGAAGGCAATTTCAGCAGTGACCCCTACTTACTACAATTGACATATCTCAATCATATTAAATCCAAATTAAGCAAAGTCAATTTCTAAAGTTTGCTAATTTGATTTAGGACAGAACCTAAGTGGTGTTTCACGCATTTCGAGGCAAGTCTAAACAGTAATTAACATTTTAATCACGTTCAGATTCACAGTTCCCGCATCAGTGCATACATGTTCATTAAAACGACCATATCTCGAGCATACGAAATCCGATTTACGCAAACTCAGATCCTATGGTTTCCTTATTTAATGGGGAACATAATCCAAGTATAAAATTCGTGTTTAAACAATTTAAACAGTGCCGAATTTATTTACTAAACAGATCTGCGAAATCAAATGCGATGAAAACTTTCGCGACCTAAACGAACCCAAGTCGTCCTTGGTTAACGAATCACTATTCGAAACCATCGACCTAAAGCTCTGATACCACTTGATGGATATGGAGAGATCCTCAAGCGCATCACGGAAGCGTGAGCGTCGTATCGGATACGACGAAGAACGACTAGTCGTACTAGTTGTTCGGTGCAGCGGAATTTAAAAAATTTTATTCGATGAAACCACATGATCCAAGAACCATTCTCGGATCGTTTCATCTATAACCACAGCAAGTATAATGCAATACCTCTTGAAGCGTGGTTGATCGAGTCTCTAAGAGAAGGGACCTCCTGTCTCAAGTCCGATCGTCGGAGAGATCGCTTGCGAGCGCGGGGATGAACCGCGGTGTCCTCGCAATCCAAGATGTTGATCCAAGCGCGGTTGCTCCTGATCTCGACACACGAGATCGTACGTCTCCCTCGCGAGTGCAGCACTCCAAGTAGACGAAGAACCGCAGAGCGTCGAGGCGGCAGCACGAGGGCGCGGGCGTCGACGTTTCTCTTCCACCAAGGTGGACGGCCACCAAGAAGAGAAGGCAAGAAGGGGGGTCGAGTATGAGAAAGAGAGAGAGAGAGAGTTTTGCTACAATAGCATGTGTGTAAAGAGAGAGCCAAGGGTGCCTCTCTATTTATAGGGTTTTGGGATCCATGGATCTCAATCCATGTGTCTCATAAAATCAATGGTTGAGATTGATTTATGATAATCCAATGGTCAAGATTGTTGTTGGTAAAAGCCAACAATTTGTAATTTAATTTTGATTAAATATATTTGATAAATCAAATATATATTAATACCAAATCAAACCAACCAAATAAGGAGTGAGAAATCAATTGGGAGCGTCCTTCCCCATTAGGAGAGGTGGACGGCCACCAATTCCTAAATGGAATTGGTGCCGCCCCCCCTCTTCCATATGGGGAGGGCAATCCCATATATTACATGGGATTGCATATCTCCTAATATTTCTCTCTACTTATTTTCCCAACAATTTTTATTCACCAAAAATAATTCTCAATTAATTTTGGGAATATTGCAATCTTGACATTGGAATATTGTGAATCACATTCACAACCCAAAACAAAATGTAATTTACATTTTCAATTAATTAGACAATGTGTATCCAATACACATTAATAATTAATCTACTAATATAAATTATATTTAACTCTCTCTAATACATTATAAATCACATTTATAATATATTAGGAATAATTGGATATTACTATCCACATTATTCTTATCCATAATAATTAAATCACATTTAATTATATTGGATAATTTCTCATACATCATGATAATTAAATCACATTTAATTATCAACTTCTCTTTGCTTAGATCTTATGGAATTGTTCTCAAACCATTTAAGAACAATGCTATTTCTCCTCAGATACTTGGAGATAAGGACAGGGCGATTGTATTGTTCCACGTATAGTGACTTGGATATTGAGATCACATCTCATATCCAGATCCCATGGACCTCTCATAGATGCTTGATTAAATCAAGACCGTAAACCTAATCTTCTCATTGCATCTGAATCTCATTCAGATCAATGTCCAACACATGGACTAAGATTAGGTCACTTCTCTCATGAGAGGAGTCACTAAAATCCAGACCTGTTTCATCACTCCCTCGGAATGGAAGCGTCATGGTTATACAATCGTTTATGATCAAATCACCCTTCAGGTATTCCTAATACCTGCACATCCTGCATACTGGAAGACTCATGATCATCATGAAGATAAAGATCACTTTTACACTGTCATCTTCATAGTCTGATCATTAAGTTTCTCAATCTTGGTCCTTGGGATATGGTACAGATCATATGCTTTCACAAAGCATATATCCTACCTTCAAATTCATATCATGCTTCTAAAGCATGATGACCATGCATGGAATTTGGTCAATCCCAATACCTCATGAGTGAGCTCATGTCTCCCGGTTCACAAGTGAACCTGTATGATCCCTTTGAGAGATCATATTACTCATATGCCCTTACATGCACACCAGCTCGCCGGTGTATAGACCTTGATTAGGTCATCAACCTATTGGTCTGCCAAATGTACATGCTCAGACATATAGTGATATATCTGTCTCTGGTCAGAGGATGTTTGCCTGTGATGTGACAGTATTCATCATAGGTCTTTGGTTATCTCGATCTCGTTAAGTCAACTCATTGACTCAACTAATCTGATACCTCCGAATCAATATTCCTATGCAGAGGACCTGCATCAAGAGGTCGACCAGATATCAGTCTAATGAGATGGGATTGCCATCTCCCACTCAGACTGGAGATCACTACTTGTTAATCATTGATGATGCTTGATGAGTCCTCTATCTAACTCCTTAGATATTCATCAAGCATCAGCCTCTATGACTCAATCATTGAATCAGCAGCTGTATGATTATCAAGTTGGCCATGGTACATAACCCTTATTGTACAGAGGGACCTTATAGTGCATTCATTCATTCAATATCAGAAAGGGAGTGAAACAAAACATCAATAACTTTTATTGATAAATCATTTATTACAATAACATTTATTGTAGGAATGGTTCGCCTCGGGCTCACATTGCTAACAGGACTGCAAGGCGGTCATTTCTTCTTCCATAGCAAGACGCCATCTGCTATCTTGTAGTGCCTCCTGATAATTGCGTGGAATTTCTACTGCAGATAGAGCTGCTGCAAATCTCTGGAAATCACCTGTAAGACGATGAAAGGAGACCTGGGAAGCAAGTGGGTAGGAAGCACAGGTACGCCTCTGCTTTCTTATACAGGCACGTCCAAATCTCCATCATCTGCCTCCTGCTGTGTTCCCTGTATCAAGAGATCCTCAGACTCATCGTTAGAAATCAAGTTATCAGAATCAACCTTAGGGCTGCTGGATGACTGGCCATGACCTTGAGCAGATGAGGACCGACGAGTATAATGCTTTGTTAACGGGTGAACATGACATAGGGAATGATCCTCTACTCTGGAGTCCCTATGACTCACATGAAAACTCTGGCCGAAACAACAAGAAAAATATGGGGACTGTTGGAGAAAATAAGAGCACTTGTTATTTCTGAGAACCCTAGGCTCTCTTATATAGTAGAGAGGCCTATGGGTAAATTACATAAAGCAGAAAACAGAAAGTGATAATAAGAAAGAGGTACATATGGAATATAAAAATACAAATATCTTCACACTCCCCCTCAAGCTGGAGCATAGATGTCAATCACACTCATCTTGGATGAACACTTCTGAAATGATCCTCTGGGCAGTGGCTTGGTGAAGATGTCCGCGGTTTGCTCTCCAGAGCTGACATGGGAAGTAGAAATCACGCCCTTCTGAATCATGTCTCTGGTGTAATGGCAATCTACCTCAAAATGTTTTGTTCTCTCATGGAACGCATGATTGTTTGCAATGAATAGAGCAGCCTGGTTATCACAGTGTAACTCCATAGGTAGAGGAACCTCTACATGTAGATCGCATAGCACTGCTCGAACCCACATCATTTTTGTACTTGCTTGGGCCATAGCCCTGTATTCGGATTCGACACTTGATCTTGCTACAACAGTTTGTTTCTTACTTTTCCAAGAAACGAGAGAAGTGCCAACAAATATTGCAAATCCCGAAGTTGATTTCCTATCCTTAGGACAACCTGCATAATCCGCGTTAGCATATGCGGATACAGAGAGTATGTCTCCTTTCTTGAATAGCAATCCTGAGCCTGGAGATGATTTTAAATATCTCAATATCATGTGTATTGCATCCATATGTACCCGTCGAGGTTGCTCCATGAATTGACTCACTCGACTCACAGCAAATGCAATATCCGGCCTGGTAATTGTAACATAAATGAGTTTTCCAACCATCTCTCTGTATCTCCTCTTATCAACTTCATTTGTATCATCATCGTATAGCTTCATGCTAGGATCCATAGGAGTCGTGGAAGGCCGACATCCCATCATACCTGTCTCTGCAAGCATATCTGTAACATACTTCCTTTGGGTCATCACTAGACCCTGTTCATTTCTAGCAAATTCCAATCCCAAGAAATATCTTAGGGTGCCCAGATCCTTAGTGACAAATTTACTGCCTAGAAAATCTTTCACCATCTTGATCCCCTGCGCATCATCTCTTGTAACAACAATATCATCAATATACACTATGATAGCCACAGTACCTCTAGACGTCTTTTGCACAAACAGTGAATGGTCTGCATTTGACCGCTTGAATCCCTGCCGTTCAATCAGGTCTGAAAGCTTTTGAAACCGCGCTGTTGGACTCTGTTTAAGACCATATATCGCCTTATGGAGTTTACAAACTTGCTGACACTCCCCCTCAGCAGCAAAACCTGGAGGCTGCTGCATATATACCTCCTCTTGTAGATCTCCATACAAAAATGCGTTTTTCACATCTAGCTGGAATAGCGGCCAATCACGTGCTACATCAACTGAAAGAAGGACACGTAAAGTAGAATGTCGAGCAACTGGAGAAAACGTGTCCAAGTAATCAACTCCATAGGTCTGAGTAAAACCACGTGCCACGAGCCTTGCCTTGTACCGATCAAGGCTGCCATCTGCGTGATATTTAACGGTAAAGACCCATTCGCAGCTAACAATAGACGCTCCTGAAGGAGGAGGAACAAGTGTCCAAGTGCCACGGGACTGCAAGGCGGTCATTTCTTCTTCCATAGCAAGACGCCATCTGCTATCTTGTAGTGCCTCCTGATAATTGCGTGGAATTTCTACTGCAGATAGAGCTGCTGCAAATCTCTGGAAATCGCCTGTAAGACGATGAAAGGAGACCTGGGAAGCAAGTGGGTAGGAAGCACAGGTACGCCTCTGCTTTTTTATACAGGCACGTCCAAATCTCCATCATCTGCCTCCTGCTGTGTTCCCTGTATCAAGAGATCCTCAGACTCATCGTTAGAAATCAAGTTATCAGAATCAACCTTAGGGCTGCTGGATGACTGGCCATGACCTTGAGCAGATGAGGACCGACGAGTATAATGCTTTGGTAACGGGGGAACAATGGTCACTGGAGGTGGTAAAGGTGGAGGGGAAGGTATGACAGGGGATGGTGGTGGAGATGGCACCAAGGTTGCAAAAGTCGGTAGTCGGTACTCGGTCAGTTGGGTCACTGACTAAGGACTAATCGGTAGTCGGACGACTTATCGGATTTAGTCGGACTTTAATCGGCTTTGAATTTTACGATTATTTTAAATATATAACTCATTTTTATACATATTTTTACAACCATGGATGGCACCGACGATAACTGAGTCATGGGAGGTGGTGGCATGAATACCTCAGTATCATAAGGCGAAGTAGTCAGTCTGTCACCTATAGGAGAGAAAAACATCACAGATTCAAAGAATGTGACATCCGCGCTAACAAAATATTTTCGACGCAGCAGATCGAAGCAACGATACCCCTTCTGTGTCCCTGAGTATCCTACAAACACACATTTGGTAGCCCGGGGAGAGAGCTTATCAAGACCTGGTCCCAACTGATGGACAAAACTAACACAACCAAAAACACGGGGTGGAAGTGAGAACAACTCCTTCTCAGGAAAGGCTAGAGAGAGAGGAGATTTCTCACCTAAGACAGACGAGGGCATGCGATTTACCAAGTAGCAAGCTGTGAGAACAACATCACCCCAGAACGAGCGTGGAGCATGACTCTGAATAAGTAAGGTTTTAGTGATATCCAATAGATGTCGATGTTTCCGCTCTGCAACACTGTTTTGTTGTAATGTGTAAGCACATGAGGTTTGATGAATTATGCCACGAGAGGAAAAGAACAAGGACAGAGTTCTAGTACAAAACTCCAATGCATTGTCAAAACGCACAATTTTCACATAAGAAGAGAAAACATTTTGAACTTCATTGATAAACATTAGAATCACATCTCCTGCTTCAGATTTATTCTTCAATAAAAACAACCAAGACAAGCGAGAAAAATCATATACGACAAATAGATAGAATCTGTGTCCCTGGTGGTCAAGAACACGACTTGGACCCCAAATATCAATATGGACTAACTGGAACAAGGAGCCACTGCTCCGACTCTGACGACTCGGGAAAGTAGACCGATGATGCTTTCCCAACTGACACACTTCACATTGGAAGGACGACTTCGGAGAAATCTGAGGCAAAACACGACGCATCTTCTGAAGAGGGAGGTGACCAAACCGGAGATGCCAGATATATGGAGAGTCTGATCATGTAGAATGGAGAGATGCACCAATGTAAGGAGTATGGATTAGACGATAGAGACCATTCTGCTCACAGCCATAGCCAATCACGTTGCCCGAGGGTATGTCCTGAAAAACAAGAGATGATGAGTCAAAAATAGCCCGACAGTTTAAATCCTTTGTAATCTGGCTAATGGACAGCAAATTCATAGAGAAATCAGGAGCATATAACACATTCTGCAATCTCAATGAAGGTGTTAAATTAATCTCCCCCTGTCCTGTGATCGGGGAATGTGTCCCATTGACTATCACCACCGTACGTCTTGAAGAAACTGGTCTATATGATGTGAGTTGTTCTTTTGTAATCATAGATCCATCACAAGATGTCAAGAGCATGAGAGCTACCTGACATACTAGTCATGGCAGGTGAACTGGCAGATGCAGAGACATCAACTTCTGACTGAGCTTCAGGAGTTGTATCAGGGGGCATAATATTCCTTAGTCTGGCAACAAGATCATCAAATCGCTGGTCCAATGAGGAAGGTGCAGGAGACTCAACTTGTTCTGCTACCCGAGCTGACGCGGGAAAGCCATGCTTTGAGTAGCATGTGTCTTCGGAGTGGTCGGGTCGACGACAGTAACTGCATGGTTGACGAATCCGGCCCCCACGACCCCAGGGGCCCCGACCACGAAAGGTAGAGGAGCCACCTCTGCCCCTGGAGGCTGCCATCGCTGAAGGTGTCTGGCTGACAGTCGAGCTAGGAACAGTGATTCGACTCAGTCGGCGAAAAGCTTCCTCCATTGGATGAATAGAAGCGTCAGCTAGAATCTGAGACCGGGCAACATCATACTCTGGATCAAGGGCAGCCAGGAAAACACCTATCATGGTAGTGTTCCTATATGTCTTCTACTGTTCTGGAGTGGCTGTAAATGGCATGAAGCTATGGAGCTTCTCAAACATCCCTCGTAGGGAAGTGTACAGTGAGTGAAGAGGGCACCCATTCTGCTTGACTGTAAAAATATCTGAAGCATCTTGGTCTCGTTCCGCGCTTGTGAATATGGCGCCGCTAGAATATCCCACATAGCCTTAGCCGTGGGCTGATGTAGTATATCATTGGCGATTTCTATCGTCAACGTCCCAGACAGCCAAACTTTGGCATACGCATCATCTGCCTCCCATGAGGCATGCACCCCAGTCTTCTCCACCGGCTTATCTTCGGTAAGAATATGTTTCTTACCATTCGACTTCATCAGGCTCATGAACTGCATGGCCCAGAGCTTATAATTTGTCCCGTCCATTTTTACAATAGGCGTTGGACCTCTAAATGCGCCAGTGGCGGGTACATCAACCTTGTTCTCAGACATCTTGCCGAAAGAAGACCGCTACGGGTGCGAGAAATCAAAGTATGTATGTCTACACAAACATATATGGGTTTGGGTGCACGTGTAGACTCATGCACGCCAACCCATCACACAACTGAGTAAGCCGAGGTGGTACTCATGCACGGGACATCACGCGATACGCACGTGCACGCAAATCAAACTTGCTATGCCCGCAGAATACGTGTGCGGTGCGCTCGAGGACGTGTGCGCGGTGCATGCTAGGGCAAGCACACTGTGCGCACAGAGCAAGCGCGTGGTGTGCGCAAGGACGTGCTGGGAATACGCGCGAGGACAGGTGCGCTGTGCACGAGGGCGTGCGCACGGTGCGTGCAAGAGCAGGCGCACTGTGCGTGGAAGGCTTGTGCGGCGGCGCAAGGCAGCGGCGCTGGAGATACGCCGGAGAGGAGGTGCGGCGCCGGAGGAGGTTGGAGGTGGGGTTATGGTTTTTTGGGAATCGAGAGCTCCGGTCTAGGACCGTCGCTCTGATACCATGTTGGAGAAAAGAGCACTTGTTATTTCTAAGAACCCTAGGCTCTCTTATATAGTAGAGAGGCCTATGGGTAAATTACATAAAGCAGAAAACAAAAAGTGAATTAGAAAGAGGTACATATGGAATATAAAAATACAAATATCTTCACAGGGACCATAACAAAAGATGGAAAACATGTGCTCATCTGAAAATGACCGCAAACTCGTGCGTGTCTGAAACTAAGTCTCTTCCTGGAGAACTCGAAGAATGGGCCTCTCATCATGGAGTGCCTCGAATTTGGACTCTGACCAATCTGTCGAGTCTGAATCTGCGCATCATATTGTGGACTCGGAATCTGAACGTCGAGTCTGAATCTTGCGCATGAAGAATCTTCATCTGAAAAATTGAAGAGTCTGAACGAATGGTTGGCCTGGAAATCTGACATCTGAATCTGGATCATGGAATAGACCTGTGACTCTACATATACTCCCCCTTTCTCCCATACTTGTCGGAAAATATGGACGTCGACCAAGTTGGGAGAAGATAAAGAAATTGGGGGAAATGAAACAAAAGATCAATGGTCGTTCTCACATTTGTCGGCTTTTCAAAACATTCATCATCCTTCTTTTCTTTTCTTTTTCTTTTTTTTTGAAATGATTTTTTTTAAGCCGTTGACATTTTTTATCAGCTTTTCATCAAAAAAAAATTTCTCGTACAACCTCTTTTTTTTCTTTCAAAATACTTGCGTACAGCTTTTTCTTTTACGCGCCTTTTTTCTCAATTTTTTTGCATTTTTTTAACATTCTTTTTTTCAGGCTATTCATCTCTCCCCCTCTCCCCTTTTTTTATACATCACAGCGAACCTGCTGTGAGAGATGGAGTGCGACTAGGGCTCGATCTTGAAGAGGATTGTTGCCGTCGTGGAGGCCTGGGGGGGCTTTACCTAGAAGGTGCTACGCCACCGCCTGCAGGTCCTCTGGACCTTGCGCCTGGAGTAGGGTTTCAGAAAACCCTACGTGATGCCTGGAATAGGCGTTGCCAGATCTTGAGGCTTAACGATATTGCTTCTCTTCAGAGTTAGGGTTCTGATTGGGAACCCTAGATGCATCCTCGGACATGAAACAGGACAATCTTCTATCATATGTTCTTCAGAACTATATCTTGATCTTGAACAGATATTTAGAATAATCTCCACGAATAATTAACAATCGAATCTCGAATACAAAAATCTCCAAATCTCTGAATACAAAAAAAAATCTTCGAGAATCGACCCGCTCTGATA
Source organism: Ottelia alismoides (assembly GCA_037367405.1). Lineage (NCBI taxonomy): Eukaryota > Viridiplantae > Streptophyta > Magnoliopsida > Alismatales > Hydrocharitaceae > Ottelia > Ottelia alismoides. The sequence goes on along the minus strand of JAZKJV010001537.1, from coordinate 92,346 downwards.
CCATGTTAGAAAATAGGAAGCGGAAGCGAAAACATGGATAAAAGATAAAGAAAACAATAAGAACGCGTGATTTTACGTGGAACCCTACTCCGTGAGGAGCGGGATGAAACCACGGGAAGAGGCCTCAAAGGGTCGTATTTGTCTATTGACTTTCTCATCGGATACAAGAGGTCTGTGACTCCTTATATAGCCTCCACAGAGCCTCCAAGACCCACCGTTGGACAATGTGGGACTAAACACTTAGATGGGGTAACCCATCTCCCATACATGTGACGCATATAACGCATACTCCAACAAGTATAATAGACATATAAGCTCCAGCTTAAGGAGTGCTGAGATTACTGTACATCTTTGGTGTTATTTCTTATTTTATTTTCTTTATGTACCTCTCTTGATATTTACCCAAGGTTTTTCTCCTATATAAGAGAGCCCTGGGTTCTCATGAATAAACAAGTCATTCAGTTTTTCCAAAAAGACCGATGATGCTTTCCCAACTGACACGCCTCGAACTGGAAGGAAGAACCAGGTGAAATCCGTGGCAACAAGTAGCACATCTTCTGAAGAGGTAGATGACCAAACCGAAGGTGCCAAATGAATAGAGTGACTGGTCCAGACGAATGAGAAGAAACGCCTGCATAGGGAGATCGAACCAGGCAATAAAGGCCACCCTGCTCACGGCCACTACACCCACTCACTTTGCCCGTAAGAATGTCTTGAAATACAAGACAATGGGTCAAAATAGTGCGGTAGTGCAAATCCTTTGTAATATGACTAATAGAAAGCAAATTTATAGAGAAATAAGGAACATGTAGCACATTCTACAAATGCATCAAGGGTGTCAAAGTGATCTCCCTCAGTCCTGTGATTGGGGAATGAGTTCCATTGGCTATCACGACTGTTCTCCCTGGGGGAATATGTCTATTGCAAGTTGTTGTCTGTCTCCACATAAAAGATGTGCCGCACTAGAGTCCATAATCCACTCTACAATCTCATATCCATGACAAGATGTAAAAGCATAAGTACCTGAGGTGCTAGCTGTAGCAGAGGTACTAGCAAAAGCAAAGGCTACCACATCTAAATAGCCTCCTGGAGATGGTGAAGCGGAAGGAGGCATAATATTCCTTAGTCTGGCCACGAGGTCATCAAACCGCTGATCTGAGGGATGAATAGTTGGAGACTCAACCTGTTCCGCTACTCAGGCGATGGAGGAAAACCATGCAATTCAATCTTTCATCTCCATAATATGCATATACGGAAAGCACAAATCGTCATGCAATACAAAAAATATGCACACACATACACTTACACTTACACTTACACTTACATAAACATGCATACACACAGTACACAGTGATGAGAAATGCATACACAAACATAGATATAAATACAGGCACACAAATAAAAATACATAATATATGACTCATACACAATATAGAGATATATAAAGACATGCCCACATAGAAACAAACTTATATACAAACACACATGCATGCGCACTCACTCGCACACAACATATGCACGCATCGGAAATATACATGCATTTCAAAGACATGCATATATACGCATATAAAGACATACATACATATACACATTCACGTACACAAACAAATGCGCACGTGCATGCACATAAATACACACAATACAAACAGATAAGCAAACACCCATACCCATATAGTAGGCAGGCACAGGCACATGCAGACACAAACACTTATGACACCACGCCCCCATACATAATACAAGTGCACATACAAATGCAAAGACATAGAGATATTACAATTGGCACACACATACATAAACATGCATACATGCACGTATACACACAATACATATAAAGTCATACATATAATGAGGCATATACACATGTATGGTACATAACCACACACACAAATATACGCACAGTACACAAAGTACATAAAACACACAAGCATGCATACATACGTAAAAACTTTATACACAAACGTAAACATGCATACATACGCACATACATAAAGGAAATCACACAAGAAATAAATATGCATACACACACATGTACATATATACATACAGATACACACAGAACGTGTACGTGCATACACATAAAAGCGTGGATACTCACATACAGTACATAGAAACAAACACACCCCCACCCACCTACCCACACATAAGCTATTAAATGCAGAGACAGGCATGCACATGCAGACGTATGAAATACACAAAAGATTATGTAAGTGCTGATGTCATATTTTTTAAGTCTAATATGTATTTTTCTCCTACATGTGACAGGTTGTCTAATGCCGACTCTAGCGAGGATATCTTCGTTCCTCCACCTCCGATATATCCACTAGCAAGTCCTCATGTTGCATCTCAGTCACCTCCACCTCCTTCACCTCCATCTAGCATGACTCAGTTCCTACCTCGATTTTACATTCGTACGTCCTCTGCACGCCTCTCTGCTCCTGCACCTTCCCAGTCTAGATCTAAAACGCCCCAAGTATGCAGTGAACACATTGTTTCCACATATGGCACTGGTAATATGTTTGATCCACAGGATACTACACAGGAGAATCTGATAGCAGAGAACAGAGAGGCTGATGACCTCGATGTACACATTGCCTAGAGGAAGCCATGTCACAACTGTGTTACGTACCCTCTAGTTGCGCATGTTTCCTTGGACCATCTTTCAGAGGAATACATGAAATTTGTTATGGGCCTCTCAGCTATTACTATACCACGAACATATCAGGAGGCCATACAGGATAGCAGTTGGTGACTTGCCATGGAAGAGGAGATGGCCGCTTTGTAGTCTCGTGGGTACATGGAGTATTGTTTCTGCCCCTCCAGGTGCATCTGTTGTGGGGTGAAAATGGATATTTAAGGTGAAGCAGTGAGTGGATGGCAGTGTGGATCGCTATAAGGCAAGGCTTGTAGCACGTGGATTCACCCAGACTTATGGGATGGAATATCAAAATACCTTCTCTCCAGTAGCCAGACACTCAACATTACGCGTTCTCCTATCAGTTGTTGTTACACGGGACTGGTCTCTTTACCAACATGATGTGAAGAATGCATTTTTTTATGGAGATCTACATGAGGAGGTTTATATGCAACAACCACCAGGGTTTACTGCTGAAGGGGAGTCTCAGAAAGTGTGTAGGCTCCACAAGGTGATCTACGGCCTAAAATAGAATCACATAGCTTGGTACCAGAAGCTTTCAGAATTGATAGAGCATCAGGGGTTTGCCCGGTCCACTGCGGATCATTCACATTTTGTCCAGAGGACAAAGAGAGGTACTGTTGCTATTCTCGTCTATGTTGATGATATTATTATTACAGGTGATGATGAGCAGGGCATTCAGGTGGCCATGGAGTTCCTAGGTCAGCAGTTTGTGACCAAAGACCTTGGCAATCTTCGATACTTCCATGGATTAGAGTTCACCATGAACCAGCGTGGTCTTATGATGACCCGAGGAAGTTTGTTACTGATCTTCTTCTTGAGACAGGCATGATAGGGTGCAAACCTGCTACTACTCCTATGGATCCAAGTATGGGACTAAATGATGATGATACAGAGGAGGTAGATCAGAGGAGATATAGAGACCTGGTTGGGAAACTTCTATATGCTATCATCACCAGGCCAGATATATCCTTTGTCGTGAGCAAAGTGAGGCAGTTAGTGGAATAGCCTAGGAAGGTTCATATGGATGCTTTCTATATGAGTTTAGATTTGATGTCTTCACCAGGAAGTGGTCATATATTCAGCAGAAACACTTATCTTGATGTAACAGCATATGCAGACTCAGATTATGCAGGATGCCCCAGGGACAGGAAGTCTACTTTAGCCTATGCTATATATGTTGACAACTCATTCATGTCATGGAAAAGTAAAAAACTGACAGTAGTTGCTAGATCTAGTGCAGATTCCGAATACAGGGCCATGGCTCAAGGAAGCACAGAGATGATGTGGGTGAGGTCAGTTTTGACATATCTTGCAGTTGATGTACCTCTTCTTATGCAACTTCTATGCGACAGTCAAGCAACACTTTTATTACAAATAATCATGCATTCCATGAACGTACAAAGCATATAGAGGTGGATTGCAACTATAGCAGAGGCAAGATCCAGAAGGGTCTCATATCCACCTCTCATGTTTCTACTGGAGATCAGACTGTTGATACATTCACCAAAGCTCTTACTAGAGGCCCTTTCCAAAGATGTTCCAAGTTGAGCATGATAGACATATATGCTCCAACTTGAGGGGAAGTGTTGAGAATTCTGTAAATCTTTGGTGCTATTTCTTATTTTATTTTCTTTATGTACCTCTCTTGATATTTACCCAGGGTTTTTCTCCTATATAAGAGAGACATGGGTTTTCATGAATAAACAAGTCATTCAGTTTTTCCAACAAGACCGATGATGCTTTCCCAACTGACAAGCCTCGCACTGGAAGGAAGAACCAGGTGAAATCTGTGGCAACAAGTGACACATCTTCCGAAGAGGTTTGATGACCAAACTGAAGGTGCCAAGTGAACGGAGAGACTGGTCCAGATGAATGAGAAGATACGCCAGCATAGGGAGTCCGAACCATGCGATAAAGGCCACCCTGCTCACGGCCACCACACCCAATCACTCTACCCGTAAGAATGTCCTGAAAAACAAGAGACAATGGGTCAAAAATAGTGTGGTAGTGTAAATCCTTTATAATATGACTAATAGGAAGCAAATTTATAGAGAAATCATGAGCATGTAGCACATTCTGCACATGCATCGAGGGTGTCAAAGTGATCTCCCCTTGTCCTGTGATTGGGGAATGAGTCCCATCGGTTATCACGACCGTTCTCCCTAGGGGGAATCTGTCTATTGCAAGCATGTCTCCACATAAATGATTTGTCGCACCACAGTCATAATCCACTCTGTAATCTCAGATTCACGACAAGATGTAGAAGCATAAGTACCTGAGGTGCTAGCTGTAGCAGAGGTACTAGCTAGCAGAAGCAGAGGCTGCCACATCTAAATAGCGTCCTGGAGATGGTGAAGCGGAAGGAGGCATAATATCCCTCAGTCTGGCCACGAGGTCATCAAACCGCTGATTTGAGGTAGGAACTGTTGGAGACCCAACCTGTTCCGCTACTCAGGCTGATGGAGGAAAACCATGCAATTCATTCTTTCATCTCCACAACACGCATATACGGAACGCACAAATCGCCATGCAATACAATAAATATACAAACACATACACATACACTTACTCTTACATAAACATCCATACACACAATACACAGTGATGAGAAATGCATACACAAACATAGATATAAATGCAGGCACACAAATAAAAATACATAATATATTACTCATACACAATGCACATACACAATACATACATAGATAAAGACATGCCCACGTAGAAACAAACATATATACAAACACACATGCATGTGCACTCACACGCACCGAAAATATACACACATTCAAAGACATGCATACACACGCATATAAAGTCATACATACATACATACGCATTCATATACATAAACAAATGCGCACGTGCATGCACATAAATACACATAATACATACAGATAAGCAAACACCCATACCCATATAGTAGACATGCACAGACACATGCAGACAGACACATAACACCACGCCCGTATACATAATACAAGTGCACATACAAATGCAAAAATGTAGAGATATTACAATTGGCACACACATACATAAACATGCATACATGCATGCATACACACATAATACATACAAAGTCAAACATATAATGAGGCATATACACATGTATGCATACACGTACATAACCATACACACAAATATACACACAGTTCACAAAGTACATAAAACACACATGCATACATACATACGTAAAAACTTTATGCATAAACGTAAACATACAAACGCACATACATAAAGAATATAACACAAGAAATAAATGTGCATACACACACATAAACACACATGCAAATATACATACAGATACACACAGAACGTGTGCGTGCACATACATAAAAGCATGGATACTCACACGTAGTACACATAAACACACACACAGCCCTACCTACCCACACATAAACTATTAGATGCAGACATGCACATACAGACGTATGTACAAAAAATAAAGCACACATGTAGGAACGTTGTTATGAATATGCATGTATAAACACACATTATGCATATAATACACATGCATAAAAACACATGCACACGCATGGAAGGAAAAACCGTATATGAACTATAATGTCACGGGCATAGGTCCCCGATCCGTTATCGAGGAAAACTGGCCCTGACAACTTGTTGGGTACGAGCCCAAGTAGACCCGTTGGCAACCACCCAAAATACTTAAGCCTAAGTTGTCAAGTAGTAGTCCCCACCACTTTTAAACTACACCCATACTTTGTGAGTTTTAGATGTGGCATTATATTTGGGGGTATGGGTTTTACAACCTCCCCCACTTATATTCGCAACGTCCTCGTTGCCACATGGCACATCATTTATTCCCAGTGACAGTGACAACTGCACGCTCCGGGTAGCCATTTCCTCCTATCTCTTTGTAGGGGTGGCTCCACCTCTCGGGTAGCCCTTTCCATTATCGGAGGAAAACTGGCTCTGATACAATTTGTAACGTCTCGGGCTTAGGTCCCCGGTCCGTGATCGAGGAAAACCTGGCCCTAACAACTTGTTGGGTACGGGTCCAAGTAGACCCGTTGGCAACCACCAACAACGCTTAAGTCCAACTTGTCAAGTAGTAGTCCCCACCACTTATAGACTACACCCACACTTTGTGAGTTTTAGATGCGGCACTATATTTGGGGGTATGGGTTTTACACGAACGCACACTCGGGCCCATGTACCCACACCCACAGGCATGAACGGAAACACAAACACAACACAAAAAGGCATATATCATTCACAGACTTATCCACCCCCCGTTCCAGGCATACAAAGACAAAGAAAATGCATGTGCATACACACAAACACAAGCGTATATACATATAGACAGACACAAACAAACACGTACACACAGTGTACACATGCAATCATACACAGACGTGCATGCACAAGAATGAATCCATGCGACACCTACCCAGTCATACTTACATACACACAGACACACTCAAAGACACATGCACACCTACAATACACATGCAAAAGCATACATATACATAGAGACATACATACAAGCAGACAGACATCATACACAATACCAACACACATGCATAAGCACAGATGCACAAGTGCATTGTACATACAAGCACAAACATTACATACAAAAACACAGACACACATACACATACAGTATGCAAGCATGAACAGACACATGCACACATTACAAATACAGAGATAAATGCAAATACACACGGTACACAAACACCACTTAAACAAACACACACATAGTCACGCATACATGAGTGTAGTACTCACAAACACAAACACACATGCATACAAATATACAATATACACAAACATTATACACAAGCGAACAAGTATACATATTGCATAAACAGGTTATACACATATAAACGTAGAAACCTTGCATAAATTCATATACAAGCTTACAATGCACACGTATAGACACAAAAACAGACACAGACTACGATTACATACACACACGGAGACAGACAGAGACACCCATACATATACTCCCACACGCATACAACACACGCACACACATGTACACACATGCACACAAAGAACACATACATAAATAAATATACATAGACATACTACATGCATTGTATAGGTTATTTAGATGGAGACATACATGGTGCATACAGTACACACAAGCATGCCTACACAAAGTATGTACATACATAGTACGCATACATAAAAAGACATGCATACAACACAGTAGATGCACAAGCAGTCATACACACATGCATACATGCTTACATACTTATAAATGCATGCATATTCCACCCGCACACGTGTATGCGCACTCATAATACACAGATACAATATAGAAACAAACATACTTACAGAACTACATATGCACACAACACAAACAAATAGTTACATGTGATGCACACATTTACATGTTTGCCCGTGCAAGCATACATAGAACGCATAGCACTTATACGAAAGTGGTCATTTGGTCACATATGAGGCCATAAACTTCAACCAATTCTTCCTGCGGACCCATATACACCTTTGCAACAATCCATGTAGCATATACGACATATGTGCTCTGCTTGAACATGTTTATGCATCCACTCAAAGTTATCATATTCGATAGGATTTGGATCTTAAAGAGAGCCGATTAATCTGAATAATTCCTTTATTCTCCTGAGAATCCTTCTCCATTGTGATATATCCTAAACCTAAAATGACAACATGTTTTGTCGTGTATTGTTTTTTCTGTTGCTACGCTCCCTGTTGATGCTCTTGATGTTGTTATCTTGACTACTCACACACTCTGAGATTGATATCTACGCTCCAGCTTGAGGGGGAGTGTTGAGATATTAGTTAACTTTTATAGTGTTTATGTAGTTTCTATTTTCTTTGTCTTCTTCATGTAATTTGAACAGGTTAGATTTCTCTCCTATATAAGAGAACCTAAGGCCTCATCAATAATGCAATTCATTCTTTCATCTCCACAATACACATATACTGAACCCATAAATCGCCATGCAATACAAAAAAAATATGCACAAACATACACATACACTTACATAAACATGCATGCACACACAGTAAGTATACAATGATAGAGAAATGCATATAGAAATAAAAATACATACAATAACTCATACACAATACATACATAGATAAAGACATACCCACATAGAAACAAACATATATACAAACACTCATACAAGTGCACTCACTCGCACACAACATACACAACATATGTACGCACCGACAATATACATACATTCGAAGACATGCATACACATGCATATAAAGACATGCATATATATACATATACACATACACAAATAAATGTGCGCGTGCAAGCACATAAATACACACAGTACATACATATAAGCAAACACCCATACCCATATAGTAGACAGGCAGAGACACATACAGACACAAACACTTATAACACTACACTCCCATACATAATAAAAGTCCACATACAAATGCAAAAACGTAGAGATATTACAATTGAACACACATACATAAACATGCATACATGCACACATACATGCACAATACATACAATGTCACACATATAACCAGGCATATAAACAAGTATGCATACATGTACATAACCACACACACACATATACATGTTGAGATAATTGTATCTCTTAGTATCGGTTTTATATTTTATATTTTCTTTGTGCACCACTCATGTAACTAACCCATGGCTTTTCTCCTATGTAAGAGAGCCCTGGGATCTCTTCTATGATAAGTCTCATTTTTATCCCAACATGGTATCAGAGCAACGATCCTAGACCGGGGTTCTCGTACCCTAACCCTAACCCTACACCCGCTAGCCCCCCCCTCTGCACACAGCCGCACCTCCAGCGGCCCCTCCCACATCGCTGCAAGCTCCAGCGGCCCTTCCAGTGTCGTCGCCCCGCCCCTTTCAGTGTCGTCGCCCTCTCCAGAGGGGCTCCAGCGCCACCTCCTGTGCCCCCCGAGTCCTCCTGCGTGCCCAGCGGCCCCTCTCCAGTGGTCTTCCAGCACCGCCTCGTCGCCATTAGTGTTGCCCTACCCCTGGCACCGTCGTAGACTCATTCCCGCTGCCATTGGGGGCTGCTCCAAGGCATTTTTGTGCTACATCGAGGTCTTGACTGGTTCGAGAAAGGTGATATAGTTTGATTTGTCCCTTGTTGTGCGGTCCTAGACCTCGAACGAAGAATTAGGGATGAGTGTATAAGTCTACCGATACAACTCATCCCTCCTATAGTGTTTGTAGACAAGTCTATTCTTGATTCGTTCCCAACTTGTTCCGCGTCTTGGCCTATTGAAGAATGACAGAAAATAGGGGTGGCGTGTTCTCCTCTTCCGGTGCCTTCAAGGGCCCGGCACCTATCGTGAAGATGGACGGGACCAACTACGAGTTATGGTCCATGCAGTTTCGTACCCTAATGCAATGCCACAACAAGGAGCATATTCTGACTGACTCGGAGCCGGCGGACAAGACTGGGGCAAATGCATCATGGAAGCAAAATGATGCCTATGCTCTTATCTGGCTCTCTGGGACACTTAGCACAGAGGTTGCTAATGATATTGTCAATCAGCCTACTGCAAAGGCCATGCGGGATATACTGGCTGCTACCTACGGATAGGTGAAGAATGAAAGCAAGATCCTCCAACTGCAGTTTGACATTTTCTCGACCAAGCAGAATGGTCGACCTCTCCACGCCCACTTCTCACATCTGAGAGGCATGTTTGAACGACTCCACAGTTTCATGCCTACTACTACCAGTGTGGAACAACAACAGGCGTATCGAAATGCCACTATGACTGGAGTTTTCTTGTCATCCCTTGACTGATAGTATGATGATGCTCGTACTCAACTTCTGACTGGCGAGAACATACCATCAATGGAGGAGGTCAACAAACAGCTGAGCATGATTAATACCACGCCTACCACTACGCCACAGACGACGTCCTCGATTATAGCCGCTTATCGTGGCCGCGGAAGCTCATCACAGTTTCGTGGTTGTGGCCCTCGTGGTCGGGGTGGAGGACGTCAGCATGGTCCATGTTCTTATTGTCATCGTCCTGGTCACTCGGAGGAGACATGCTTTCAGAAGCATGAATATCCGGCGTCTGCACGTATTGCTGAGCAGACTGTCTCTTCACCTGCACCTACTACATATGCATGTTTTGATGATCTTATCTCGAGACTTCGAGAGATGGTGACCCCCCCTGTGAATCAGACTGCATGCCCATCAGATACAATGACCACCGCCAGAGCATTGTCCAGTTCCTCAGGTATTCCCTATGTGCTTACCATTAGTAGCGATTCTGATGTGACGGATAAAATTATGGACTCTAGAGCATCTCAACATATGTGAGGAGATCGGACGCAGTTTACCTCTTACAGGTCTATTCCTCCATGGTGATCCGTGATCATAGCCAATGGAGTTCGGCTACCCATTATTGGTCAGGGGGAGATTGTTTTAGCCCCTTCTATGCGTCTTCAGAACGTCTTACATGCTCCAGATTTTCAAATGAATCTTTTGTCTATCAGTCAAATTACAAAAGATTTACACTTCTGTGCCATCTTTGACCCATCTTCTATTGTGTTTCAGGACATACTAACTGGCAGGATGATTATTCATGGCCGTGAGCAAAGAGGATTGTATAAGCTTGGCGTTCCATCATGTGATGGGGTAGCCTCTATTCCCTCTGGACCTGTTTCTCCTTTCATGTGGCCTCTTCGCTTTGGCCACCTGCCTCTTCAAAAGATTATACATGTTCTCCCGCAAATATCTACTCGTACTGCCTTGGACTGTGAAGCTTGTCAACTTGGGAAACATCATCGCTCCTCTTTTACAAGTCGTCCGAGTCGTAATAGGAGTCGGTCTTTCGAGTTGTTTAATTTTGACATGTGGGGTCCGAGTCGTGTTCCTGATCATCAGGGGCATCATTTTTATATGGTTGTTGTGGATGATTATTCTAGACTTTCTTGGGTATTCTTGTTAAAGTAGGTGTTATGATTAGGACTTTTCTTATTGAAGTTAACAATATCTTCTATGCTAATGTCAAATTCATTCGTACTAATAATGCTTTGGAATTTTCTACATTAAGCTTAGCAGAATTTCTAAGGTCTCTGGGTATAGTACATCAGACTTCTTGCACTTATACATCACAGCAAAATGGTGTGGCAGAACGTAAACATCGACACCTTCTTGACGTCACAAGAACCTTGTTAATTCACAGTCGTACTCCTTATTCTTTCACGGGAGATGCGGTTCTCACCGCTTGCCACTTGGTGAATCGCATGCCTTCCACTATTCTTGGCGAGAAGATTCCCTTCCTGATTGCGTTTCCAGAGAAAGAACTCTTCTCTTACTCCCAGAGTCTTTGGATCGGTAGACTTTGTTCACGACTTCACTCCTAGACGTGACGAGCTCTCCCCTAGAGCTGTCAAATGTGTCTTCATGGTTATTTGTGTACCCAAAAGGTGTATAGATGTTTTGATCCTGTTGGAAGAAAATACCATGTCAGTGCTGACGTTACATTTTTTGAGTCTATTATGTATTTCTCTCCTACAGGTGACAGGTTGTCTAATGCTAGTTCTAGAGAGGATGTTGTGGTCCCTCCACCTCCATCTTCTCCTTCCCATGCCCCTTGTGATGCTCCTCGGTCTTCACCACCTCCACCACCATCACCACCTCCACCTCCTACCACCAAGTCCATGTTTTTTACCCCATGTTTATTCTCGCAGGTCTTCTACTCGCCCCTCTGTTCATGCGTCGTCTACATCATCCACCATGCCTCAAGTATGTCATGAACATATTATTTCTACTGATGGTACTGGAGATTTAAATGATACACAGGAAGAGTTGATTCCAGAGGATGATGAGGCTAATGACCTGGAGATACCTATTGCCCTAAGGAAGCCTCGTCGCCAATGTGCCACGTACCCTCTTGCTGTGCATGTCTCCTTGGATCACCTTTCCGCATATTACATGAAGTTTGTGGTGGGACTATCTGCAGTTAATATCCCACGAACAAATCAGGACAGCAAGTGGCGACTTGCAATGGAAGAAGAGATGGCGGCCTTATGGTCACGTGGCACCTGGATCATTGTCTCTACTCCATCAGGTGCCTCCGTTGTAAGCTGCAAATGGATAGTTACGGTTAAGCAGAGGGCAGATGGCAGTGTGGACCGCTACAAGGCAAGGCTTGTGTCTCGAGGTTTCACCCAAACCTATGGGGTGGACTATCCGGACACCTTCTCTCCAGTAGCAAGACACTCGACACTACGCATTCTTCTATCTATTGTCGTTTCGCGAGACTGGCCTCTATACCAGCTTGATGTGAAGAATGCATTTCTCTATGGGGATCTACAGGAGGAAGTATACATGCAACAACAACCAGGATTTGCTACTGAGGGGGAGTCCCAGAAGGTGTGCAGACTTCATAAGGCGATTTATGGCCTGAAGCAGAGTCCGAGAGCTTGTACCAAAAGCTATCAGAGTTGATAGAGCAACATGGGTTTGTTAAGTCCACTACAGACCACTCACTGTTTGTTCAGAGGACACAAAGAGGTACTGTGGATATTCTTGTTTATGTGGATGATATTGTCATTACAAGAGATGATGAGCAGGGGATTCATACTTCCAAGGAGCTCCTAGGTCAACAGTTTGTGACTAAGGACCTTGTCAATCTTCGTTACTTCCTTGGGTTGGAATTCGTCAGGAACCAGCATGGCCTTGTAATGACTCAGGAAGTTTGTTATGGATCTTCTCTCACAGGTATGACAGGGTGTAAACCTGCTACCACTCCTATGGATGCAAGTATGAGACTGTACAATGAGGACACTGCGGAAGTTGACAGGAGAAGATATAGAGAGCGTGTTGGGAAGCTCTTATACGTTACCATCACCAGGTCGGACATTGCTTTTGCAGTAAGCAAAGTCAGTCAGTTCATGGAGCAGCCAGGAAGGTGCATATGGATGCCGTCCATATGATCTTGAGGTATTTGAAGACTTCACCTGGTTCGGGCCTTATATTCAGTAGGGATACATCTCTTGACGTGACAGCATGTGCAGATACAGATTATGCAGGTTGTCCTAAAGACAGAAAGTCCACTTTTGGCTTTGCTATTTTTGTCGGCATCTCACTGGTTTCATGGAAAAGCAAGAAGCAGACAGTGGTGGCTAGATCTAGTGCGGAATCTGAATACAGGGCCATGGCACAAGGATGTGCAAAGATGATGTGGGTAAGATCGGTATTGATTGACCTTACTGTTGAGGTTTCTCTTCCCATGAAGCTTTTATGTGATAATCAAGCAACTTTGTTTATTGCCAATAACCCTGCTTTTCATGAACGGACAAAGCATATTGAAGTGGATTGTCATTACACTAGAGACATGATCCAGAAAGGTCTTATATCCACCTCTCATGTTTCCACAGGAGATCAAACGACAGACATCTTCACCAAGGCCCTGTCTAGAGGTCCATTTCAGAGGTGTTGTTCCAAGCGGAGCATGATTGATATTTATGCTCCAGCTTAAGGAGGAGTGTTGAGATAATTATATCTCTTAGTATCGGTTTTATATTTTATGTTTTCATTGTGCACCACTCATGTAATTAACCCATGGCTTTTATCCTATATAAGAGAGCCATGAGATCTTTTCTATGATAAGTCTCATTTTTATCCCAACAATACACGCACAGTACACAAAGTACATAAAACACGCACGCATACATACATAAAAACTTTATACACAAACGTAAACATACATACATACACACATGCATAAAGAAAATCACACTAGAAATAAATGTGCATACACACACATAAACACAAATAAACATATATGCACACAGAGCGTGTCCGTGCACACACATAAAAGCATGGATACTCACACACAGTACACAAACACACACAACCAAACCTACCTACCCACACAAACTATTAGATGCAGATACAGACATGCACATGCAGACGCATGAAATACACAAAATAAAGCACGCACATAGAAACACATATGAATATGCATGTATAAAAACTTTATACATACAATACACAAGCATAGAAACACGTGCGCACACAAACAAGGAAAACTCGTATGCCAACGCACACTCGGGCTCATATGTACCCACACCCACATGCATGAACGGAAGCGCAACCACAACACAAACATGCACATATCATATACACACTAATCCAACCCCCCTTCCTGGCATACACAGACAAAGAAAATGCACATGCACGTGCATGCACACTTATGCTAACACAAACGTATGTAAATATAGACATATACACAAACAAACACGCGCGCACGGTGTACACATGCAATCATAAACAGACGTGCCTACACAAGCATGGATCCGTGCGACACCCACCCTGCCATACTTACATACACACATAGACACACTCAGACACATGCACACCCACAATACACACACAAAAACATACATATATACATGCATGCAGATTGACATCATATGTACACAGTACCCACACACCTATATAAGCACACATATGCACACAAGCGCATTGTACATAAAAGCACATGCATTACATACGAAAATACAAACATACATACACATACAGTACATGTACACGAACATACGCATGCACACCTTACAAATACATAGATAAATGTAAATACACACAGCTACACAAACACCACTTATATACAAACACACATAGTCACGCACACATGAGTGTAGTACTCACAAACAAAAACACACATGCATACAAATATACAATATATACATACATTATACACAAACGAACACGTATACATATTGTATACACAGGTTACACACATACAAACTTAGAAACCTCGTATAAATTCATATATGTATACACATACAAGCCTACAGTGCATACGTGTAGATACAAAAACACACACGGACTACAATTACATGTACACACGGAGACATAAACAGACACCCATACATATACTCCCGCGCATATACACCACATGCATACATATCGACACACCTGCACACATAAAGAACACATACATAAATATATAGACATAGACATATTGCATGCATTGTATAGGAAAACATACATTTAGATGGAGACATACATGATACATAAAGTACATGCAAGCATGCAAACACAAATTATGCACATACATAGTACACACACATAAAAAGGCATGCATACAACATAGTAGATGCACAAGCAGGCATGCACACACATGCATGCATGCTTACATACTTATGAATGCACGCATATTACACCAACACACATGTACGCACACACATAAAACACAAATACAATATAGAAACATACATACATACAAAACTACATATGTATACAACACAAATAATTACATGCAATGCACGCATTTACATGTTTACTTGTGCAAGCACACATAGCACGCAAAGCACACAATCATTTATACGAAAGTGGTCGTTTGGGTCACATATGAGGCCATAAACTTTAACCGATTCTTTCTGCGGACCCATATACGCCTTTGCAACAATCCAAGTAGCATATACCACATATGTGCTTTGCTTGAACATGTTTATGCATCCAGTCAAAGTTACCATATTCAATAGGATTTGGATCTTAAAGAGAGCCGATTAATCTGAATAATTCATTAATTCTCTTGAGAATCCTTCTCCACTGTGATCTATCCTAAACCTAAGACGACAACATGCTTTGTCGTGTATTGCTTTCTCTGTTGCTACTCTCCCTGTTGCTGCTCTTGATGCCATTATCTTGACTGCTCACACACTCGGTTGATCGATGCCTCCACCTTCGTTGCTAGCTTAGATTTTTGCCATCATCAATCATCCCCAACCATCCCTGACCCTATGTTGATCACATGCTGATGAGAATTTGAGTATGTGATTTTAGTTCGATTTTTTTCGTATGTTTTGCTAGTAAAAATTACTTCTTCTACAGAATTATAGCTCTGTAAAACCATACACATTAAATGATGGCTAAAACTAAATTTTTCATTTTTAACCGTCTAAAACGATTATATAATGAGGTCATAGGGTTCTCATCTATTAAAGGAGAAACCTTGTTGGCCAAATTGCATAGATGTCAATCACGCTCAGCTTCGAACAACACCTCTAAAATGGCCCTCTGGCTAGAACTTTGGTAAAAACATATATTGTATGTTCCCTTGAGCTAGTGTATGAAGTAATAACTTACCTCTATGATGTGCAGCTTCTCGGACATAACTTGAATCGGAGAATAGAAGTTGAGCAGAGGAGGACCAATCTATTTGCTCGTAAAGATATCAAACTTTAACTAGAGAATCTTCGTCTCATTTTCCTGATCATAGAAGAAAGCAAGAATATCCCACATTGCCTTGGCAGTGGGCTAATGTAAAATATCACGAGTTATCTCTGTGGTGAGAGTCCCGCAGTGACAGACATGTGTGTATGCGTCATCCTGCTTCAAAAGCACAGATTCTACGATTTTTGTTAGGTTTCCGGGAGAGGGGTTTCTAGAACCCATGTTTCTGTAGTTCTACTGGCGAAGTCCTCACATTTGCAAGTACTTTCAAGTTCAAGGCATATCCATGCGAAGAGTTCTAGGGTGATGGTCGCCATCTCCAGGCACCTCCTCCCCTTTATTGTACGAGGCGACAACACACGAGCTCAGGCGAGCTCCTGGTGCGAACGAGCAATAGAGCACCGTTGGAATCCAACCACCTCTGCAGAACATCTTCATCTGCATCGTCGTCGTGCATCTTGAAAATATATACAAGATCGATGGGGTCTGTGTAGTCCTCTTTGTCATGCTCCTCCCTTGCATGTTTCATCTTCAACCTCAAGTTGTAGTGCACAAAAACAAGATTGTGGAGCCTTTGTTCTCCCAACTTGTTCCGTCTCTTCGAACGGATCAAGTTGAATGTGCACCTGTTTCTTTCACAACCATCGGCATATGCGGTTTGGGACAATACTTTTACTGCCACTTTCCGTAGGTTGGGAGCTTCCATCCCATACAATAACCACCATTCGACTGCGGAAAATCCAAAAGAGATAAATCAATAATAGTGAAATTGTTACACATCACAATCAATAAACTTATTCGTTTTAGTCCTTACCAAGAAGAGTACCGCCTCGTCCATTAACCGCGATTACTCTACCGAAAGAACCCAAGGCATCCCTAAAGTATTTGATCTGCACATTATTCAAAGCTTTAAGTCATAAAAAGGTTTGTGCCTCAAAATAATTTAAAACTCATTCTAGGCGACTATAGATTGTACATTATACAATCAATATTACCTCATTCATGCACGAGATTTGTGCCTTCTCGTCCTTGACGAGCTTCTCCACCACAACTTGTACAACGGCGAGAAGGTCAGCATTTGTACCAAGATTGTTCTTGTATTGGTACTTCAGATTCAAGTAATACGCTGAAGATGAACAATTCTCAAATATTAATCCTTCTTCCTCGTATAGCTTGTCCAGCCATCACACATCCGCGTCACGCCGTACCAAGGCCTCAAATGTCGGATTTCGGTTTCGTTTCGGTAAGTCCAGAAAAGGAATTTCGGTGGAATTTCGGTGGAATTTCGGTGAAATGATCGGAAATTGGGAAAACGACTTGAAAACTCATTTTTTTTAAATTTAAGATTTGTAATGTTGTTTAATCAATAAAAGAGGCATAAATACAAGTTTTTTTGCTTATAATAAGATGTTATAATGTTCAGTACCTTAAAATAATGATTTCGGTCATCATATCAATGACCGTCCAGAGTGAAATTTCATATTTCAGTACACGGTTAAATTTTGGCATTCAATTTTTCTATCAATTCTCAAAAGAATAATAATACTTTTATTTAAAAATAAAACAAGACACACACACAAACACGAATATTTTAACATGTATGCCAAAATAAATGCATAGTAGAGCTTGTGATCGTAAAATGTATGTTATACGAGACTTGGAATTTGGAAACTTGGCTCTCCAAGACTTAAGTTAGGTTGTGAATTGTGACTTGTGAAGTTGTGAGATGGAATGAGAACATATACATTATATTTATTGGGATTAAATAGGACCCTTAATGGCCTTATTTATTACAATGGTGGTTGGAATAGTGGCTTATATTGCAATGGTGGTTGAAATAGTGACCTATAAATTTCATTTAGTGACCAAATAGTACCTATGAATATCAATAAGTGGCCTAGGCATGACATATGGTGACCTAGAACAATTTCAGTCGAAATGGACCGAAATGGACCGAAATGAACCGAAATTCCACCGAAATTCCACCGAAATCCGAGAAATCTGTGAACAATTTCCACCAAAATGGACCGAAATGGACCGAAATTCGGCCGAAATTTCGGCCGAAAACCTGGAAACAGATATTATACATGGTTTCGATGTCGGTATCGCCACGAAACCGAATTTCGACCGAATTTCGGTCGAAATTCGCCGAAATTTAAGGCCATGCGCCGTACTCTATCCATCTCATCCTCAGCTCGGAGATGTACCCATTCATCTCCTCCTTTACCTGCTCAAGATACTTGTTCATCAGCTCCTTGGCAGTGGGAGCCTTCACACCCGTTCCCACAGTGGCGATCTCATCAATGGTGTGCTGCAAAAAAGGTCCACTAGCGACATGGATTGGGATGCTCTCCCTAAATAAGAGCTTGCCGACGGCCGGCTTCAGGTGATAAGAAATCAGTAAAGTATAAATATCATATACAGCAACTTGTAAAATCAAAGGCACACATACTTCCAAGTAGATAGTGTTTGGTGGATTGCAAGTTATCTGTCTCGCTGGTGCATATTCCATTTTATGACATAATCAGGAGATTATTTTCAATATTAAGCGTGTTCTGAAATCTGTTGAAAATATTGTTATCAACTTATTTGGGCTCTTAATCTCGAGATCAATCACAGAAGGTCTATTTCAACCTATCGAAAATGACAAAAGAAAGAAATTAGCTATAATTCTGCTTAATGACACCGGATCAATTCATTAACTCGGCATATCTTTTTCAGCAATGGTAGGAAGATACAAAGTAGTTAACAGGGTATGACTCGTGGCTGGAAGCTTGATACATCCAGTTGGAAGGGTTTCTAAATATCTCTTAGGAATAGGGATAAGGAACAGGAAGGTGGCCAAGGTGGATAAGTACATAATAATCTCAGTATATTAACATTATTTAGAATGGTTTGAGATGCGGTGGAAGAGAAGATTTCAGGGTGCAATTTTGCAACGTCGGGAAGGATTACATTGACCATCTTTTCATCTTTTGTTCATTGTATTGGGGTATTTTCATACAAGTGACTTACAAAATTTAGATCAAGAGTCATGCTACTAGATTGAGTTAAATAACTAAGGTAAAATATCTATATCAAATCAAATTTTAAATCCATATCCAATGAACAACTTCTAATCTCATGGTTTGAAAAAGGATATCATTGGGATATTTTCATACAAATGAACTAGAAAGTCTAGATCAATAAGCAGACCGCCAATTTATGAGATAATCTATGATCAATGACTGAAAATCTTTATGAGATATGAATCACTAATTATGGATCACTATTCAATATGATTGTCGACAAGATACCTAGATCCGTAAAGTTGACCACAACAGAGATCAAGAGAGAATAAGAAATTAAGTCAGTCATGGTCATTTAGCAATAATTGATAATTAAGAGTGCCAGTCATGGTGACCCTTACACCTGACTGTGCGAGGTGTAAGGGTGACCCTCAACTGGGCGGGAGATAAGAAGCCAAGTTAGGGCAGCGACGCTTAGTGTGCGGGTCTCGGATCCCAGTCCTTTCTCGATTTTTCGCGAGCGCTCGCAGTTTTTACGCCTCTCTGGGATCCACAGGTTTTCTTTTAAAGACCAATTCCGTTGACCCTTGTTCTTCAGGATGTCTATGTTGGAGGGCCCTCAGTTTTAGTTTTTCGAGCTCGTTTGTCAGTACCGGTTGAGCCGGTTTTTCTAGAGTGACTTTTCCGGAGAGTCTCTCTCACCCGTCTTAGTGGCATAGTTTTGGAGTACCCATATCCCTCTAATGGACCACACTTCCAATAAGAGGGCGAGACGGAAGGGTCTCTTAGGAGACTACCTCACCGCTTGAGTTCTGGTTACCATTTTGCCAATCGGCTTGGCGATGGCTACATCTGAATCCTCTATGGCTACATCTAAATCAGTTACAGTTGACTTTGGAGGAGTTTCAATGAGCTTGGAATAAATCATAAACGAGTTTGGCTAAAGTTGAGATGAATTACAATTAAGTTGGCTACATGGGAGCTTGGTTACTTTTGAATTGGTTGTAGTTGAGTTGGATTTCCGTTGAATTAGTTACTGTTCCGCCAGTAGTTCATGACGAAGAGAAAAGATCATAATATTATGAAAATCATCCATATCAGACTATGAGCTACTACCACGAACTTAGTTGGGATGCATTTTACTCCACCGCATGCCTACAGAGGCACCCCAACCCTAAGGCTTCCTTGCTGCCTTAGGGTTCGTTTGGTTGCAGGGTTGGATTGGGATACACCGGTGTAACCCTCCTTCCAACCCTCCCAACCCTTCTCACAGTTTACTATTCACAGTGTTACCCCAACCCAACCCAACCCAACCCATCAACCAAACAGACCCTTAGAGTCATAGTGTGAGGTCTTATCCAGACCAAGACCACAGACTATCCACGGAGCTTGAGAAATTCAGCAAGAAAAAAAATCAAAACACCAAACTCATCATCTACACTAACTATGATCCATCCACATGACTTATAAATATTGAAAAGAGATCTGGATCATTTCGATCATATTAATCATTACATAATCAAGCTACCAGGATTACCTCGATCATCATAAGCATTTAATAAAGACAATGATCATATCAGAGACTCAGCATTCACATTCCAAAGATCCATCAAACATATATTATATAAAAAGGCAATAACTTAAATATGGATCATATAATCTTTGTATAAAAATGATTAATATAGGTGATTAAGGTAAGATGACTAGTATTAGGTTTTACATACCAAACAACTTGAAAACTTATTTCAATGCAAGTAGCTCTAAATTTAATTGTCAAGCCCTATTTACTTGCTTTCTTTTGGAACAACTAAATTTCCTATTTTTTTAATTAATTAGATGTACTCAACAATTCGTTGATGTTCTTTTCTCCCTATTGCATGGATTACAGGCAAAACACCTGCATCGTGGTATTGGAAGAGTTGAACCTCATCTTCCGCAGTTATTATTACCAGGTACGCATGTTATAGTTTTTGTTCAGGATAATAAATGTTTTACTTTCTTTTTTGCTAAAATTTGGGATTCATGTACATAATACTACTTCTTTTCTTACATATTAATTTATTTTTAATTAATTAGATGACACATTGTTGGTTATGTGGCTTGTTAGTTAAATGTGAATGTCATTCCAAAATTAAACGCGAAAAATTTTCCCTAAATTCCAGTATTCTAATGTGATCTCTAGCGAACATGATACTACGAGTGTTGTGTAAACAGGTATCCCGGATCTGCGGGGGCAGGCATCACAAGGAGGAGGTGATGGTGGTGGTGGAGATGGTGGAGGTATGACGATCGCTAAATACGTTGTGTAATTTGTGCTCGTTGTAATACATGTACTTAACGAATCAGTCAGAACCGAGAGAAGATCTTTGTGAAGAGTGTCTCGACATTAATTTATATCCCGGTCAAGTCCGACGTCGAACACAGGGAGGCAAAGGAACAACTGTGGATTAATTTAAAAAACTTAGGTCTAGGTTTTCAAATGGTATTTTTTGTAATTTTTTTATGAAAAAATAAAGGTGAATGCGAAATGCGGGTGAATTAAGAAACTAAGAAAACACACAATGTAGCCAAATTAATTTTAATATCAGATTAGTCCAATAGCCAAATTGTATTTTTCCGAGAAACTTAATCCAATGATGAATGTAGAACATATTTTTTTTGGAATTTTAGGATTTAAAATGCAATGAGGAAAAATGAACACTTTTTATGGGTTTTTTAGAAATATTTCACACAAATAGTATGCAAAATTATGAAAATTTTATTGAAATATAAACATGATGCAAGGAGACCACAATCACATTTTTGGAATTTTTAGAGAAAATATGAATTTTTTATGCATTTTTTAATGAAAATAGAGTGATAGAGTAATTAATTCCTAATAAATCCACATTATGAAATTAGTCAGAGTGTGAATTATCTCAAAAAGATATATAGAAGAGGAATCCACAAGAGTTGAAATGTCGCAAAAATATTATGTGTGGATTTAATTAAAAATCAATAACGAAAATCACTCTACAAATTATTTAAGGCACATGACAACTCCAATTATGATGAAGTTTGGACAGTGATTCAATTACAATTCAAGGCATCATTTGTAATTTTTGTGGAATTTATGCAGCAAATGTGAATGAGATATGAATTTACATTCTCGGATTGAGAAACATAAGCAGAATTTCACCTGAACAATTTTAATTAATACATCATAACTCGCAAAAATATAAATAAATATTCAAATGATAGAGAATTACTTGTTAAACATCATGACATTTTTAATTAAAATAAACGATGCTAAAATAAGGTCCAAATTGATATGCATATACATGGTTGTCTGTGCAATTCAGAAAATAAATTAAACATAACAAAACATGCACAGGGTTACTTTCGTAATTACAGAAAACTAAGAAAATAAAATAACAATTTTTACATAAAAAAATCGGAAAAGAGGACCTTCGTTTGGCGCGGGGGGGGGGGGGGGGTGGGTGGGGGGATAGGGCGCAGGAGGCCGAGCGGCAGCGCGCGTGCAGCCGCGGCGGCGCGCGGAGTCTGCGCGGCTGGAGGAGCGGAGGAGACGCGCCGCGGCTGGGCGGCGAGGAGGTGGACCACGGGGTGAAGGTGCGGCGGAGCGGGCTGGAGAGGGCTAGAGTGGTGGCGATGGCAGCGCACGTGGCGACCGACGGAGGGAGCGAAACCGCGGGGCCGGCGCCGCAGAGCTGCTGCGGTGACGCGGAGGAGGAGGGCCCGGCGGCGGCGCGAGGTGGTGTGTGCCGGGCGGCGGTGGGAGCTGGCCACCGGCGGTGGAAGCTGGTGGCAGGGAGGGGCGTCTGCTCGTCCCTGCTTATTTATTTATTTATTTTTATTTTTTTTTATTTTTTATGATGTTTTTGTGACTAATTTCTTTTTATTTTTTAGTTTTTTTTTATTTTTTTAAACAGGGAACAAATATGAATATACACAAAAAGGGAAAAAATTGGAAGAGGGGAATGATGAAGAAGTTGAAGATGGTGGTGATATGATGAAGAGGAGATTATATGAAATGTGATAGAGTATGGGTGATGAATGTGATGTGCTAAAAAAATGTAAAGATAAAATCGATGACAAGATGAAAATAAACTTACATACGATGGAGACGGTCGTCTATGGTGTGCTCACGAGAAGCACGGTCTTCGCTCGAATCGTCGGCGAGTGATGAGCTCAAGCAACGCGCGGATGCGGCTGCGATGTTGGCCAAAAAACCAACGGATCTCACCAGAGAGAGGGTTGTCGTCGCTCAACCGCGGTTGCGTCGCTGTCACCGATTCAACTCTAGGAACTAGGCTCTCCTCACATAAAGATGGATCAAATGCAAAAATGGGGAGGATGGGATGTATATAAAGAGAAAAAATGAGGAGTTAAAAAAGTGGTGGAGGTTAAATAAAATGGTGGAGTTGAATTAGAAGTTAGAAAGAATGGTGGAATGATGGAGTTGAATGGTGGTTATTGTAGAGAATGGAAAATAAAAAATAAATGAATAAAAGTAGCCTACTTTAAATGAGAGAATAAAATAAAGAAGAAAATAAAATGGAATATTTACAAAAGTAGGTCCATAAAGACACTATGTACAGGGAATTATTTTTACTTTTCTAATTGTATTTTTTATATTTTCAATAAAAGATATTTGCAAACTAAAAATAACATAAAATACTAGAAATAAAATGAAACATAATAGAGTTTTTTTGGATTTTTTAGTAATTAAGAAAGATAAATAAAAAATGAAGAAAGAAAGATATTTGCATTATATACAATGTACGCAAAGGTCCCAAGACTCATATTTTACAAACAAGCTCCGATTTTAGTGAAACCACTTCCGTTGGATAGATAATTTTCTAACTTGAGGAGCCGGCGGCGGTGCGAGGTGGTGTGCGCCGGACGTCGGTGGGAGCTGGCCGCCGGCGGTGGAAGCTGGTGGCGGGGAGCGGCGTCTGCACGTCCCTGCTTTTTTAATTTTTTTGTTTTTTTTTATTTTTTGTGATGTTTTTGTGACTAATTTCTTTTTAATCTTTTTATTTTTTTTATTTTTTTAAACAGGGAACAAATATGAATATACACAAAAAGGGGGAAAATTGGTAGAGGGGAATGATGAAGAAATTGAAGATGGTGGTGATATGATGAAGTGGGGATTATATGAAATGCGATAGAGTATGGGTGATGAATGTGATGTGCTAAAAAAAATGCAAAGACAAAAATGATGAGAAGATGAAAATAAACTTACCTACGATGGAGACGATCGCCTATGGTGTGCTCACGAGAAACACGATCTTCGCTCGAATCGTCGGCGAGCGATGAGCTCGAACGGCGCGCGGATGCGGCTGCAATGTTGGCCAAAAAGCCAACGGATCTCACCGGAGAGAGGGCTGTCATCGCTCGACCGTGGTTGCGTCGCTGTCACCGATTAACTCTGGGAACTAGGCTCTCCTCACATAAAGATGGATCAAATGCAAAAATGAGGAGGATGGGATGTATATAAAGAGAAAAAATTAGGAGTTAAAAAAGTGGAGGGAGGTTAATAAAATGGTGGAGTTGAATTAGAAGTTAGAAAGAATGGCGGAATGATGGAGTTGTATGATGGTTATTGTAGAGAATGGAAAATAAAAAATAAATGAATAAAAGTAGCCTACTTTAAATGAGAGGTCCATAAAGAATTAAAATAAAGAAGAAAATAAAATGGAATATTTACAAAAGTAGGTCCATAAAGACACTATGTACAAGGATTTTTTTTACTTTTCTAATTTGATTTTTTTGTATTTTCAATAAAAGATATTTACAAACTAAAAATAACATAAAATACTACAAATAAATTGAAACATAATAGAGATTTTTTTGGATTTTTTAATAATTAAAAAGGATAAATAAAAAATGAAGAAAGAAAGATATTTACATTATATGCAAAGGTCCCAAAACCCATATTTTACAAATGAGCTCCGATTTTAGTGAAACCACTTCCGTTGGAAAGATAATTCTCTAACTTGAACTTTAAAAATGAGTTTGGTGAATTTGGAGTTCATACGAAGCGGGAATTTGGCCGCGAAGTTGGACTTTACGGTTTTTTTCTCTTTGGGATCTAGGAGAATTTATTTGAGGTGACACTATGTATAAGGATTTTTTTTTTACTTTTCTAATTTGATTTTTTTTGTATTTTCAATAAAAGATATTTACAAACTAAAAATAACATAAAATACTAGAAATAAAATGAAACATAATAGAGATTTTTTTGGATTTTTTAATAATTAAGAAGGATAAATAAAAAATGAAGAAAGAAAGATATTTACATTATACGCAAAGGTCCCAAAACCCATATTTTACAAACGAGCTCCGATTTTAGTGAAACCACTTCCGTTGGATAGATAATTCTCTAACTTGAACTTTAAAAATGAGTTTGGTGAATTTGGAGTTCATACGGAGCGGGAATTTGGCCGCGAAGTAGGACTTTACAGTTTTTTCTCTTTGGGATCTAGGAGCATTTATTTGAGGTGAAATTTATTTTCTATTTTTGTATTTTTATGTACAATTTTATGAACAATTCAGAGAAAGAATTAACACAAAAAGGAGTTGAATTGAAATTATTAAAAATACATGAAGTGTTGGACTATTTACAGGTGAAAAACTCCTTTAATTTTACGGCTTTTTTATTGTTAATTTATTTTGTACAATCTAATGTACAATAATTAGTGTGTTTTATTTACAAGAGTCATTTTGTTAATTTATTGTTTTTATATACATTTATTTGAGATTTTACTCAGGGATTTTGCTAAGATCAAGATATTGAGATGAATCGCGGATTCATCAAGGTGGTGGAGCCACATGCACAGGAGGAGGTGGTGAATAACTCGTAGGAGGGGGTGGCATGTAAACCTCATCATCTGAGTCCGATGAAGCCAACCTGTCATCTGTATACATCACAGACTCAAAAAATATGACATCATCACTGATATAGTATTTTCTGCGCAAAGGATCATAACATCAGTATCCCTTCAGGGTCCTGGAGTACCCAACAAACACACATTTGACATCTCTAGGAGAGAGCTTGTCAAGACCTGGAATCAAGCAACAGAGCCGAACAAACGAGGAGTGAGTGAGAATAACTCCTTCTCAGGAAAAGCTATAGAAAAAGGAATTTTCTCACCCAAGACAGGCGATGGCATGAGATTCACCAAATAGCATGTTGTAAGAACCACATCACCCCAAAACGAATGTGGGGCACGACTCTGAATGAAAAGAGTCCGAGTACCATCGAGTAGACGATACTTTCTCTCAAAAACACCATTTTGCTGAGAAGTATAAGCACAAGATGTTTGATGAATAATCCCACGACATGAAAGAAAATGAGATAGAGCACGAGTACAAAATTCCAAAGCATTATCAGTTTGCATAAATTTCATAGAGGCAGAGAAAACATTCTGCACTTCATAAATAAAAGTTTTGATCACATCCCTACTTCAGACTTATTTTTCAAAAGAAACACCCATGACAACCGAGAAAAATCATCCACGGCCACAAGATAAACGTGTCCCTGGTGATCAGGAACACGACTTGGACCCCAAATATCAACATGAAACAACTCAAAAAGGGCGCTACTGCTCCGACTCTGGCGACTAGGAAAAGCAGACCGATGATGCTTTCCCCAACTGACATGCATCGCACAGGAAGGAAGAACCAGGTGAAATCCGTGGAAACATGTGACACATTTTCTGAAAGGTAGATGACCAAACCAAAGGTGCCAAGTGAACGGAGAGACTGGTCCAGACGAATGAGAAGATACGCCTGCATAGGGAGTCCGAACCAGGCGATAAAGACCACCCTGCCCACCGCCACACCCAATCACTATGCCCGTAAGAGTGTCCTGAAAAACAAGAGACGATGGGTCAAAAATAGCATGGTAGTGCAAATCCTTTCTAATCTAACTAATATAAAGCAAATTTATAAAGAAATCAGGAGCATGCAGCACATTCTGCAAATGCACTGACGGTGTCAAAGTGATCTCTCCCTGTCCTGTGATTGGGGAATGAGTCACATCGGCTATCACGACTATTCTCCCTGGGGGAACCTGTCTCTTGCAAGCTGTTGTCTGTCTCCACATAAATGATGTGTCGCATCGGAGTCCATAATCCACTTTGTAATCTCAGATCCATGACAAGACGTAAAAGCATAGGTACCTGAGGTGCTAGCTGTAGCAGAGGTACAAGCAGAAGCAGATGCTGCCACATCTAAATAGCCTCCTAGAGATGGTGAAGTGGAAGGAGGCATAATATCCCCCAGTCTGGCCACGAGGTCATCAAACCGCTAATGGAGACTCAACCAGTTCTGCTACTCGGGCCGATGGAGGAAAACCATGCAATTCATTCTTTCATCTCTATAATACGCATATACGGAAAGCACAAATCATCATGCAATACAAAATGCAAACTCATACACATAGACTTACACTTACAATTAAATAAACATGCATACACACAGTACACAGTGATGAGAAATGCATACACAAACATAGATATAAATGCAGGCACACAAACAAAAATACATAATATATGACTCATACACAATACACATACACAATACATACATAGATAAAGACATACCCACATAGAAACAAACATATATACAAACACACATACATGTGCACTCACTCGCACACAACATACACAATATATGCACGCACCGGAAATATACATACATTCAAAGACATGCATACACACGCATATAAAGACATACATACATATACACATTCACGTACACAAACAAATGCGCGCGTGCATGCACACAAATACACAATACATACATATAAGCAAACACCCATACCCATATAGTAGACAGGTATAGACACATGCAGACACAAACACTTATAACACCACGACCCCATACATAATGCAAGTGCACATACAAATGCAAAAATGTGGAGATATTACAATTGGCACACACATACATAAACATGCATACATATACGCATACACACATAATACAAAGTCATACATATAATGAGGTATATACACATGTATGCATACATGTACTTAACCACACACACAAACATACACACAGTATACAAAGTACATAAAACACACAAGCATACATACATACGTAAAAACTTTATACACAAACGTAAACATACATGCATACGCACATACATAAAGAAAATCACACAAGAAATAAATGCGCATAATACAGATACACACAGAACGTGTACATGCACACACATAAAAGTGTTGATACTCACACACAGTACATAGAAACAAACACACCCCTACCTACCTACCAACACATAAACTATTAGAGACACAGACATGCACATGAAGACGTATGAAATACACAAAAAAATAAAGCACATATGTAGAAACGTTGATATGAATATACATGTATAAACACACATTATACATACAATACATATGCATAAAAAACAAATGCACACGCATGGAAGGAAAACCCGTATACGAACGCACACTCGAGCCCATGTACCCAGACCCACAGGCAAGAACGAAAACACAAACACAGCACAAACAGGCCCATATCATTCACACACATATCCACCCCCTCTTCCAAACATACATAGACAAAGAAATGCACATGCACATTCATAGACACTTACACAAACACAAGCGTATATACATATAGACATACACAAACAAACATGTACGCACAGTGTACACATGCAATCATACACAAGCGTGCCTGCACAAGCATGGATCCATGCGACACCTACCCAGTCATACTTACACACACACATAGACACACTCAAAGACACAGGCACACATACAATACACATGCAAAAACATACATATACATAGAATATACACATACAACACACACATACAACACACGCATACACATCTACACCCCTGCACACACAAAGAACACATACATAAATAAATATGCATAGACATACTACATGCATTGTATAGGAAAACATACATTTAGATGGAGACAAACATGATGCATACAATACATACAAGCATACACACACAAAGTATGCACATATATAGTACGCACACATAAAAAGACATGCATACAACACAGTAGATTCACATGCAGTCATACACACACATGCATACATGCTTACATACTTATAAATGCACGCATATTCCACCCGCAGACATGTGTACGCGCACACATAACAAATAGATATAGTATAGAAATATACATACTTACAGAACTACATATGCATACAACACAAATAGTTACATGCGATGCACACATTTACATGTTTACACGTGCAAGCACACATAGCACGCATAACACACAATCATTTAAACAAAAGTGGTCGTTTGGTCACATACAAGGCCATAAACTTCAACCAATTGTTCCTGCAGACCCATATACGTCTTCGCAACAATCCAGGTAGCATATACGACATATGTGCTCTACTTGAACATGTTTATGCATCCAGTCAAAGTTATCATATTCGATAGATTTGGATCTTAAAGAGAGCCGATTAATATGAATAATTCCTTTATTTTCCTGAGAATCCTTCTCCATTGTGATCTATCCTAAACCTAAAATAACAAATTACTATGTCTTTTATTGATTTCTCTGTTGCTACTCTCCCTGTTGATGCTCTTGATGCCGTTATCTTGACTGCTCACTCACTCGGTAGATTGATATCTACGCTCTAGCTTGAGGGGGAGTGTTGAGATATTAGTTATCTTTTATAGTGTTTATGAATTTCTATTTTCTTTGTCTTCTTCATATAATTTGCCCAACAGGTTAGGTTTGTCTCCTATATAAGAGAACACTAAGGCTCATCAATAATGCAATTCATTCTTTCATCTCCACAATACGCATATACAGAAAGCACAAATCGTCATACAATACAAAAAAATATGCACAATACACATACACTTACATAAGCATGCACGCACACACAGTATGCAGTAATAGAGAAATCCATACACAGATAAAAATACATACAATACATACATAGATAAAGACATACCCACATAGAAATGAACATATATACAAACACACATACAAGTGCACTTAGTCGCACACAACATATACAACATATGCACACACCGAAAAAATACATACATTCAAAGACATGCATACACATGCATATAACAACATGCATACATATACATAAACACGTACACAAACAAATACACACATAATACATACAAAGTCATACATACAACCAGCCATATACACATGTACGCATACACGTACATAACCACACACACACATATACACACAGTACACAAAGTACATAAAAATACATACGTAAAATCTTTATACACAAACATAAACACATATTTATACAAACACGCATGCATAAAGAAAATCACACAAGAAATAAATGTGCATACACAAACATAAACACACACAAACATATATGTTGAGATGATTGTATCTCACCGTATCACTTTTATAGTTTATGTTTTCTTTGAGTATCACTTATGTAATTAACCCATGACTTTTCTCCTATATAACAGAGCCCTGGGATCTCTTCTAATACATGACTTATTTTTATCCCAATATAGTATCAAAGCAACGGTCCTAAACCGGGGTTCTCATATCAAACACTCCCCCTCTCCTCCCTTGGCGCACCCCCTCTCCTCCCTAACACTAACCCTAACCCTGACCCTACACCCCCCTCTCCTCCCTCGACGCGCGCAATCGCACTACCAGCGGCCCTTCCAGCGCCGCCACACCACCCTTCCAGCACCGCCACCCTCTGCAGCAGCCTCCCCGCGCAGCCCCACCCTTCCAGCGCTACCGCCCTCTGCAACGACCTCCTCGCGCAGGCCCAGCGAGTTCCCACGTCGCTGCCGGAGGCCCCCGGGCCCTCCTGTGTGGCCAACGACCCCCTCCTGTGCGTCGCCTCGCAACCATAAGCCCCCTCCTGTCTGCCCTTCCCCTGGCACTGTCGTAGACCCCCTCCCGCTGTAGTTAGGGTTTGCTGCAAGGCCTTTTGTACCACATTGAGGTCTGGACTGGTGCGAAAAACAGGGATATAATCTGATTTGTCCCTTGTTGTGAGGCCCTAGACCTCGAACGAAGATCTAGGGATGAGTGTATAAGTCTACAGATACAACTCATCCCTCCTATGGTGCTGTGACAAGTCTATTCTTGATTTGTTGCCCACTTGTTCTGCGTCTTGGCCTATTGAAGAATGTCAGAGAATTTCTCTTCTTCCGGTGCCTTCAAGGGCCCGGCACCTATCGTGAAGATGGACGGAACCAATTATGAGTTATGGTCCATGCGATTTCGTACCCTAATGCAATGCCACAACAAGGAGCACATTCTGACTGACTCGGAGCCGACGGACAAGACTGGGGCAAATGCATCA
The DNA here is from genome assembly GCA_037367405.1 of Ottelia alismoides. Lineage (NCBI taxonomy): Eukaryota > Viridiplantae > Streptophyta > Magnoliopsida > Alismatales > Hydrocharitaceae > Ottelia > Ottelia alismoides. Next base: position 60,198 of record JAZKJV010001537.1, on the reverse strand, counting down.
TGGGAGCAAGATGATGCCTATGCTCGTATCTAGCTCTCTGGGACACTTAGCACAGAGATCGCTAATGATATTGTCAATCAGCCAACTGCAAAGGCCGTGTGGGATATACTGGCCGATACGTACAGACAGGCGAAGAATGAAAGCAAGATTCTCCAACTGCAGTTTGACATTTTCTCGATCAAATAGAATGGTCGACCTCTCCACGCCTATTTTTCTCATCTGAGAGGCATGTTTGAAAGACTCCACAGTTTCATGCCTATTACTACCGGCGTGGAACAACAACAGGCGTATCGGAATGCTACTATGACTGGAGTTTTCATGTCATCCCTTGACTCAGAGTACGATGCCGCTCGTACTCAACTTCTGACTGGCGAGACCATATTACTGATGGAGGAGGTCTACAAGCGGCTGAGCAAGATTACTACCACACCTACCCCTACACCACAAATGACATCCTCGGCTATGGCAGCTTCTCGTGGCCGCGGAAGCTCATCACAGTTCCGTGGCCGTGGACCTCGTAGTCGGGGTGGAGGACGTCAGCGTGGTCCATGTTCCTATTGTCGTCGTCCTGGTCACTCGAAGGAGACAAGCTTTCAGAAGCATGGATAACCGGCATCTACACATGTTGCTGAGCAGACTAACTCTTCATTTGCACCTACTACAGATGCACGTTTTGATGATCTTGTCTCGAGACTTCGAGAGATGGTGACCACCCATGTGCCTCAGACTGCAGGCCCATCAGATGCAGCGGCCACCGCCAGAGCATTGTCAAGTTCCTCAGGTATTTCATATGTGCTTACCAGTATTAGCAGTTCCGATGTAACCGATTGGATTATGGACTCTGGAGCATCTCATCATATGTGTGGAGATCGGACGCAGTTTACCTCTTACAGGTCTATCCCTCATGGGCGATCCGTGATCATTGCCAATGGAGTTCGGCTATCCATTGTTGGTCAGGGGGGAGATTGTTTTAGCCCCTTCTATGCGTCTTCAGAACGTCTTAGATGCTCCAGATTTTCAAATGAATCTTTTGTCTATTAGTCAAATTACAAAAGATCTACACTGTCGTGTCATTTTTTACCACTCTTCTCTTGTGTTTCAGGACATACTAACCGGCAGGATGATTATTCATGGTCGTGCGCAGAGAGGATTGTATAAGCTTGTCGTTCCATCATGTGTTGGGGTGGCCTCTATTCCCTCTGGATCTGTTTCTCCTTTCATGTGGCATCTTCGCTTTGGCCACCTTCCTCTTCAAAAGATGATACATGTTCTCCCTTAAATATCTACTCATACTGCTTTGGACTGTGAAGCTTGTCAACTTGGGAAACATCATCGTTCCTCGTTTTTGAGTCGTATGAGTCATAATAGTAGTCGGTCTTTCGAGTTGTTTCATTTTGACATTTGGGGTCTGAGTCGTGTTCCTGATCATCAAGTTCCTCAGGTATTTCATATGTGCTTACCAGTAGTAGCATTTCTGATGTAACCGATTGGATTATGGACTTTGGAGCATCTCATCATATGTGTGGAGATCGGACGCAGTTTACCTCTTACAGGTCTATCCCTCCTGGGCGATCCGTGATCATTGCCAATGGAGTTCGGCTACCCATTGTTGGTCAGGGGGAGATTGTTTTAGCCCCTTCTATGCGTCTTCAGAACGTCTTAGATGCTCCAGATTTTCAAATGAATCTTTTGTCTATTAGTCAAATTACAAAAGATCTACACTGTCGTGCCATTTTTGACCACTCTTCTCTTGTGTTTCAGAACATACTAACTGGCAAGATGATTATTCATGGTCGTGAGCAGAGAGGATTGTATAAGCTTGTTGTTCCATCATGTGTTGAGGTGGCCTCTATTCCCTCTGGATCTGTTTCTCCTTTCATGTGGCATCTTCGCTTTGGCCACCTTCCTCTTCAAAAGATGATACATGTTCTCCCTTAAATATCTACTCATACTGCTTTGGACTGTGAAGCTTGTCAACTTGGGAAACATCATCGCTCCTCGTTTTTGAGTCATCCGAGTCGTAATAGTCGGTCTTTCGAGTTGTTTCATTTTGATATTTGGGGTCCGAGTCGTGTTCCTGATCATCAAGGGCATCATTTTTATATTGTTGCTGTGGATGATTATTCTAGACTTTCTTGGGTATTCTTGTTAAAACATAAGTCTGAAGCAGGTGCTATAATTAAGACTTTTTTATTGAAATTAACAATATCTTTTCTGCTAAAGTCAAATACATTCGTACTGATAATGCTTTGGAATTTTCTACACTACACTTAGCAGAATTTCTCAGGTCTCTGGGTATAGTTCATCAGACTTCCTGCAATTATACATCACAGCAAGATGGTGTTGCGGAACGTAAACATCGCCACCTTCTTGAAGTCACGAGGACTTTGTTGATTCACAGCCGTACACCTCATTCTCTCTGGGGGGATGCGGTTCTCACCGTCTGTTACTTGGTGATCGCATGCCATCCACTATTCTTGGAGAGAAGAGTCCTTTCTTGATTGCGTTTCCCGAGAAGGAACTATTCTCGCTTACACCCAGAATCTTTGGATCGGGGGCCTTTGTCCATGACTTCACTCCTGGCTGTGACAAGCTCTAACCTAGAGCTGGCAAGTGTGTCTTCGTTGGTTATTCTCGCACCCAAAAAGGGTATAGATGTTTTGATCTTGTTGGGAGAAAATACTATGTGAGAGCTGATGTTACATTTTTTGAGTCTATTATGTATTTCTCTCCTATAGGTGACAGGTTGTCTAATGCTGGTTCTAGAGAGGATGTTGGGGTTCCTCCACCCCCATCTTCTCCATCTCATGCCCCTTGTGACGCTCCTCGGTCCTCGCCACCTCCACCACCACCTCCACCTCCACCTCCTATCACCGAATCCACGTTCTTATCCTGTGTTTATACTCGTAGGTCTTCTACTCGCCCCTCTGCTCATGTATCGTCCACATCATCCACCATGCCTCATGTATGTCATGAACATATTATTCTACCGATGGCACTGGAGATTTGAGTAATATACAGGAAGAGTTGATTACAGAGGACAATGAGGCTGCAGACCTGAGGACCTATTGCCCTAAGGAAGCCTCGTCGCCAATGTGCCACATACCCTCTTACTACACATGTTTCCTTGGATCATCTTTCAGCGGACTACAAGAAGTTTGTGGTGGGAATATCTGTTGTTACTATCCCGCGGACGTATCAGGAGGCGCTTCAGGACAGTAGGTGGCGACTTGCAATGGAAGAGGAGATGGCAGCTCTGCGATCACGTGGCACTTGGAGCATCGCCTCTGCTCCATCAGGTGTCTCCGTTGTGAGCTGCAAATGGATATTCACGGTCAAGCAGAGGGCAGATGGCAATGTGGACCGCTTTAAAGCAAGGCTTGTGGCTCAGGGGTTCACCCAAACCTATGGGGTGGACTCGACACTACACATTCTTCTGTCTGTTGCCGTTTCACGGGACTGGCCTCTTTACCAGCTTGATGTAAAGAATGCCTTTCTCTATGGGGATCTACAGGAGGAAGTATATATGCAACAACCACCAGGATTTGCTACTGAGGAGGAGTCTCAGAAGGTGTGCAGACTTCATAAGGCGATTTATGGCCTGATGCAGAGTCCAAGAGCTTGGTATCAAAAGCTATCGGAGTTGATAGAGCAACAGGGGTTTGTGTGGTCTACTGCGTACCACTCACTATTTGTTCAGAGGACACAGAGAGGTACTGTGGCTATTCTTGTTTATGTGGATGATATTGTCATTATAGGATATGATGAGCACGACATTCTTACTGCCAAGGAGTTCCTAGGTCAACAGTTTGTGACTAAGGATCTTGGCAATCTTCGTTGCTTTCTTGGGTTGGAGTTCGCCAGGAACCAGCGTGGCCTTGTAATGACTCAGAGGAAGTTTGTTATGGACCTTCTCTCTGAGACAGCTATGACAGGGTGCAAACCTGCTACTACCCCTATGGAGACAAGCATGAGATTGTATGATGACACTGAAAAAGTTGACAGGAGAAGATACAGAGAGCTTGTTGGGAAGCTCTTATACGCCACCAACACCCGGTTGGATATTGCTTTTGCAGTAAGCAAAGTCAGTCAGTTCATGGAGCAGCCCATGAAGGAGTATATGGATGTCGTCTATATGATCTTGAGGTATTTGAAGACTTTACCTGGTTCAGGCCTTATATTCAGTAGGGATACATCCCTTAAGGTGACAGAATGTGCAAATGCAGATTATGCTGGTTGTCCCAGGGATATAAAGTCCACTTCTGGTTTTGCTATTTTTGCAGGCAGCTCACTTGTTTCATGAAAAAGCAAGAAGCAGACAGTTGTGGCTAGATTTAGTGCTGAATCTGAATACAGGGCCATGGCACAAGGATGTGCAGAGATGATGTGGGTTAGATCGGTATTGACCGACCTTACTATTGAGGTTTCTCTTCCTATGAAGCTTTTATCTGATAATCAAGCAGCTTTATTTATTGCCAATAACCCTGCTTTTCATGAGCGGACAAAACATATCGAGGTGGATTGTCATTACACTAGAGACATGATCCAAAAAGGTCTTATATCCACCTCTCATGTTTCCACAGGAGATCAGACGGCAGACATCTTCACCAAGGCCCTGGCTAGAGGTCCATTTCAGAGGTGTTGTTCCAAGCTGAGCATGACTGATATTTATGCTCCAGCTTGAGGGGGGGGTGTTGAGATAATTGTATCTCACGTATCACTTTTATATTTTCTTTGAGTATCTTATGTAATTAACCAATGGCTTTTCTCCTATATAAGAGAGCCCTGGGACCTCTTCTAATACATGACATATTTTTATCCCAACAATATATACATACAGATACACACAGAGCATGTGTGTGCACAGACATAAAAGCATGGATACTCACACACAATATATAGAAACACATACAACCTCACCTACCTACCCACACAAACTATTAGATGCAGACACAGACATGCATAAGCAGACGCATGAAATACACAAAATAAAGCACACATAGAAACACAGATATGAACTGCAAGTATAAACATACAATATGTTTATACATACAATACACAATCATAGAAACACATGCACACACACACACAAGGAAAACCCGTATACGAACGCACACTCAGGCCCATGTAGCACAACCACAGTCGAAACAAGCACATATCAAACACACACTTATCCAACCCCTCTTCCTGGCATACATAGACAAAGAAAATGCACATGCACGTGCATGCACACTTACACCAACACAAAACGTATATAAATATAGACATACACAAACAAACACATACGCACGGTGTACACATGCAATCATAAACAGACATGCCTACGCAAGAATCGATCCATGCGACACCCACCCTGCCATACTTACATATACACATAGACACACTCAAAGACACATGCACACCCACAATACACACGCAAAAACAAACATATATACATACATACAGACAAACATCATATGTACACAGTACTACATAAGCACACATATGCACACAAGCGCATTATACATACATGCACGCGCATTACATACGAAAATCCAGACACACATACACATACAATACCCATACACGAACACGCACATGCACACCTTACAAATACACACATAAATGCAAATACACACATTTACGCAAATACGACTTATATACAAACACACACAATCACGCACACATGAGTGAAGTACTCACAACACATGCATATAAATATACAATATATACACACATACATAAGCACACATATGCACACGAGCGCATTGTACATACAAGCACACGCATTACATACGAAAACACAGATACACATACACATACAGTACCCATACACGAACACACACATGCACACCTTACAAATACACACATAATGCAAATACACACATTTACACAAACACGACTTATATACAAATATATACATAGTCACGCATACATGAGTGAAGTACTCACAAACACAAACACATATGCATACAAATATACAATATATACACACATTATACACAAACGAACACGTATAGACACGTATATTGTATACACAGGTTACACATATACAAAACTTACAAACCTCGTATAAATTCATATATGTATACACAAACAAACCTACAGTGCACACGTATAGACACAAAAACACACACGGACTACAATTACATATATACACGGAGACAGAAACAGACACCATACATATACTCCCACGCACATACACCACATATACACATATCCACACACCTGCACACATAAAGAACACATACATAAACATATATACATAGACATATTACATGCATGTATAGGAAAACATACATTTAGATGGAGACATACACGACGCGCACATGCACACAACACAAATAGTTACATGTGATGCACACGTTTACATGTTTACACGTGCAAGCACACATAGCACGCATAGCACACAATCATTTATATGAAAGTGGTCGTTTGGGTCACATATGAGGCCATAAACTTGAACCAATTCTGCCTGTGTACCCATATACGCCTTTGCAACAATCCAGGTAGCATATACCACATATGTGCTCTGCTTGAACAGGTTTTTGCATCCAGTCAAAGTTATCGTATTCGATAGGATTTGGATCTTAAAGAGAGCCGAAATCTGAATAATCCCTTAATTATCCTGAGAATCCTTCTCCATTGTGATCTATCCTAAACCTAAAATGACAACATGCTTTGTCGTGTATTGCTTTCTCTGTTGCTACTCTCCCTGTTGATGCTCTTGATGTCGTTATCTTGACTGCTCACACTCGGTTGATCGGTGCCTCCTTCGTTGCTAGCTTGGATTTTTATCATCATCAATCATACCCAACCACCACCCTTGACCCTATGTTGATCGCATGCTGCTGAGAATTTGAGTGTGTGATTTTAATTCATTTTTATCGTATGTTTTACTAGTAAGAATTACTTCTTCTCCAAAATTATAACTCTGGAAAACCGTATATATTAAATGATGGCTAAATCTAAATTTTTCATATTTAACATTCTAAAACAGATATATAATGAGGTCATAGGGTTCTCATATATAAAAGGAGAAACCTTGTTGGCCAAATTACATAGTAGATACAAAAAGAAAAGAAAATACATGAATAGGAAAATATAAAATAACTCTCCACACTCCACCTCAAGATAAAGCATACCTCAATGTGCAGCTTCTCAATGCCACGTGCATAGTAACAACTTACCTCAATGTGCAGCTTCTTGGACATAATTCGAAGCGAAGAATAGAAGTTGTGCAGAGGACCAATCTATTTGCCCATAAGGATATCAAACTTTAACTAAAGAATCTTCGTCTCATTTTCCTGAACATAAAAGAAAGAAAAAATATCCCACATTGTCCTGGCAGTGGGCTGATGTAAAATATCACTGGCTCTCTCCGTGGTGAGAGTCCCACGGAGACGGACACGGTGTGGGCCATCGCATGTTCTCTTGCAGGATTGTTGGGAGTCCTCGTGGTTGCTCCGGGAGTAGGAAACCGTCGAGGGTGCACGCGTCAAGGGTGCATGGAAGCCTTGGTGTAATCTTCAGCGATGGAGGTTCGCGGTCCTTTGCGCAGGTGGTGCGTGATGGAGTTGAAGAGGCTTTGGATTGTGTTGTAGAGGAAGCTTCATCTTCGTCGATGGGGCGGAGTGGTGGGCCGGTCCGGGGGGTGCCTTTGCATGGGGAGGCTACGCATGGGGCGGCGATGCATGGGGTGGCGACAAGCGGGGCGCCGGTTCAGGTGGGGAGATTTCGCGCTGAGGGTGGCTCCCTCGCAGCGGTGGGGGTCCTGCAGCGGCCTGTAGTGTCTTGGGATTTGGTTGAAGCCAACACATTGGAGATCTTGGGCCCTCTCTTCGGCGGGGATTTCGTTGTGTTAGACTCCGCCCGCTGTTGCGTTCGTGGCCTTTCCCCGGAGCAGCCGGAAAGGCTCTTCTCTTTTGACGGTGATGGCGACATGGCGTGGAGGCGCTTCAGGGTCGCTGGCGGTGCTTCCTTTGCTTCGGAGGTTTGTGTGGCGGAAGTGCGGGGAGTGCCCTTCCTCTCTCGCACGGTTCCGGCTCTCTCGAAGGTGGTGGGAGCTTGGGGGGCTGTCTTGGCTGTTCTCGGTGATGGTTTATCGCCGGGTGCGGATTGGACGTGTACTACAATTCTGCTAGAATGCTCCTCCTCCTTCCTCGCCACTGCGGTTGGTAAGATCCTCTACGAATCCTTGAAGATTGGACGATGGACTTTCAGGTTGGAGTTCTCCTTTCTTTCGCCTGCGGCGGCGCCGGCGGCTGCGCCGTCGCCTCCGATTGTCTTTATCGATGCTCAGGCCCCGGGTGTGGGGGTTGACGGTTCATCTCCTGGCGGCCACGTGTCAAATATTGGAGGGGTTTCCGAGGGGTCGCCTGCTAGGTGTATCTCCCCTGGCCCGCTTTTTCTTGATCCTCGGAAGTCGTGTGCGGATCCTAACAAGCGCGACTTCGTTTCCCTGGCCACTCTCGAGGTCGATTCACATTCCCTGCAACCGCCACTTCTGTCGACTAACTGCAAGCATGTCTCTATCTCGAGGCACGTAAACACTCATTCGATGCTCTCCCCTACGGATCCGTTCGGTTCGGGTCGTGGCCTCGGATGCGGGCTTCAGCTGATCCGCTTATGCTTCCGGATCCCCTGGCCCCTCTCCCTCTGGGGCCCGACGTTTCGACAGTATTGACAAGGCGGATCCGCTCAGGTTTCTTCACCTCCTCCTGCTTCGACTCCTTCGGCTATTTCTTTGCTTGGTGCGGCTGACGACACAGCTCTCGATGTACCTATGGGGGTCGATGGCATTTCATGGGCAGGTGGTGCCCCCTCTGCGGTGGGGGCCTCAACCTCTTCAAGATTCTGCAAAAGCTACAGTAGGCGAATTCATTCTCGCCTTGGCGCCCCCATGGTTTCTTCCTGCTCGACGCTGCGAGACTCGGTGGCGGAGGCTGCTGGCCTCTCTCTTATCGGGGGACGCTCCCTTGGTCTTTAACGAAGGTCCTAACGTGGAACGTTAGGGGACTCGGGGATCCTGACAAGAGGCGTGCCTTGGGGATGCGTTTCTCCGAGTGGGAGTGTGATGTTGCCTTTATTCAAGAATCGAAACTTTCAGGGGACGATGAATCCTTGTGGAGATCTTTGGGTACTCATGCGGTGGATGACTATCGAAGTGTTGATGCCATCGGGGCATCGGGAGGCATTATTCTGGCTTGGCGCTCGGGGATATTCTCTTTCTCCACCATGTGCGTGGGGAGGCACTCGCTGACTGTGGTTTTGAATCGCATCGACTCGTATGTTTCTATTGCTTTCTCAGCTATTTATGCTCCTACTTGCCACTTGCTGCGGAGGGAACTTTGGGAGGAGCTAAGGGACATGGCCTCTGATTTTGCGGATATTCCATGGCTGCTGGGAGGGGACTTCAATGTTACTGCCCTCTCTTCTGATCGGCCGCGTGGCCGCGGGAGGCAGGATCCTGGTTCAGGTGACTTTATCGACTTCATCTCGGATTTGGCCTTGGAAGGGTTGGTGCCCAATGATATCTCATATACATGGCGGAACAACGCTTCTCGGTCGAGAATTGACAGGTTCTTGGCGAATGGCAAGATCATGGAACTTTTTCCTTTGTGCTGGGTGGCTTCTCGGCCGCGCTCGTTTTCGGATCATAGTCCAATTATTTGGGATTCAGAGGATGGCCTTCATCCCCGGGGTCTTTTCCGCTATGAAAGGTGTTGGTTATTGGAGCCACGGTTTAAAGATTTGGTCAGGAATCACTGGACCCAAGTTTCGGTTGAGGGCTCCGCTGCTCGTCGTTTGGACACAAGCTAGCCTCGCTGAGAAGGCTGTTGGCCTCCTTCAAAAAGGATACGCGCCTTGCCCGTGTGGCGGCTAGGAAGGCGGCGGAGGATGCTATTGTACGGCTGGATCGCACGGAGAATGACCGCGATTTGCTCTCGGAGGAGCTCCTGGAGCGTGCCGCTGCCCTTGATGTAGTCAAAGCGGAGGACAAGAAACGAACAATCGAATGGCGGCGGCGTTCTCGATTGAGATGGATAAAGGAGGGGGATGCTAATACCGCTTACTTTCATCGGGTGGCTAGTGGTAGACGACGATTCAATTCCATCCGGTCTCTTATGGTGAATGGTTCCCTCATAACTGGGGACAAGGAGATGGGCGACGCCTTACTGGCCCATTTCAAGAATGCCTTTGGTTGCCCGTCGACTCGGCGGTGGCGATGGTTGGGCCGGGGCGCTCCTTCTATCTCTGAATCCGATGCCTTGACCTTGGTCAGGCCTTTCTCTTTGGCGGAGCTTAAAGACGCGGTGTGGGACCTTAATGACGAAGCCGCGCCGGGTCCTGATGGGTTTTCTGTGGCCTTTTACCGCGACTTCTGGGACATGGTGGCTGGTGACGTTTTGGAGGTAGCACGCGAGTTCCATACCGGCAATCGTGGGTTCGACAAGATAAATAAATAAGGCCCTTTTTGTTTTGATCCCCAAGGCTCATGCGGCTAATCGCATTGAGGACTTTCGTCCTATCTCTATCTCGAATGGGATATATTTAATAATTGCTAAGGTCTTGGCCAGGAGGCTTGCTCCCCTTCTGGCGTCGCCTATCTCGCCTACGCAGGCGGCCTTTGTCCGTGGCCGACATATTTCTGATTGTTTTGCTGTGGCATCGGAGTTAGTTGCGGCGTGGAGGAGATCAAATGCTAAGGGGATCCTTTGGAAGATTGACTTTGCTAAGCAATATGATTGCCTTGACTGGCGATTTTTGTGGTCGGTCTTGAGGCGGAGGGGCTTTCCTGCGACGTGGATATCGTGGATTCGGCGGTGTATATCCACGGCCTCACTCTCCATTTTGCTGAACGGCTGCCCGGTGGGGGGATTCTTCCAGCCAAGGAGGGGGGTGCGACAGGGGTGTCCTCTCGCTCCTCTTCTCTTTGTTTTGGCGGCTGATGTTCTGCCTCGAATGATTGATGGCGTGGCAGCGCCGGGCTTGACTCGGGGTTGTTATATTGGGAAGCTCCATGTCCCATCTATTCAGTTTGCTGACGACACATTATGCTTTGTTGAGGGGGGTCCCGCTGAGGTGTCCGGTATGGCCACTACTGTGCAACTTTTCAGTGAGGCCTCGGGACTATTGATTAATGCGTCGAAGTCTAAAGTGGTTACTTTCGGCATGTCGCAGGCGGAGGTTCTGGAATGCGCTCAGCTCCTGGGGACCATCTTGGCCTACCGTTTGACTATCTTGGCCTACCCTTAGCTGTCGGCCGTACTCGACTCCGCGATTGGAAGGTTGTGGTGGAGAAGATGGAGGCGCGCTTCGCTGGGTGGCGAGCGGTTTTACTGTCCAGGGGTGGGAGGCTGGTTCTTCTAAAAGCGGTGCTATCCTCTATTCCTATTTACTTTTTCTCGGTCCGTGGTATGCCCAAGGGGATTCGCATGCGATTGGAGAGGTGTATGCATGGATTCCTGTGGGGACGAAAGGAAGGGACTCGTGGGGTGGGAGGTAGTCTCTCGCCCCAAGCGGTTGGGGGGCTTGGGGGTCAGGCGACTGGATTTGGTTAATGCCGCTCTATTGCTTAAGTGGGCTTCTCGAGTGTGGGGGAATGAGGAGAATTTTATGATTAATGTCCTGCGGGAATTGATGGGCGCGGACTTGCTTGGCAGCATTAGGGGCAACTCGCTTTGCCGCCTATCTCCATTTTGGCGTGGTGTGACGAATGTTTTTAGGCAAAATTGCTCGCTTTTTAAGCCAGTGTTGGGCGACGGGAGTTCCTATCGCTTTTGGACCGATGACCGATCCGGAAGGGGGGTGCTTTTAATGTGATGTTCCCGCGTCTTTTTGCTTTGGTCGAGGATAAGGAGGCGTCAGTGGCCTCGTGCTGGGTGAACGGCTGCTGGAGCCCTCGGATCGCTGCGAACCTGTCGGACCATCGGTTGGATGATTTTCTATCGTTAATGGCTCTGCTAGTTGATGTTCCTCAACCGAATATTGGGCGCGACCACTGGGCCTGGAAGGATGGATCTTTCTCTTCACGTAAGGCGTACTCAACTCTCACTCTATCCCATAATGCCGATGACGATATCTTGGTGCGTGACTGTAGATTCCTGTGGAGCCTCAAATTACCTGAGCGCATTGGGATTTTCTTATGGCTTCTTCGTAGGGGAAGGCTATTGACTCGTGATCGGTGTGCAACTATCTTTTCGAACGGTGGCTCGATGTGCGGCCTCTGTGATGCGGAGCGGGAAACAATTTCTCATCTATTCTTCGAGTGCGGCCTTGTTCGTGCTCTTTGGGATGATCTTCCTTGGGTTAACACCGTCTCCTTTCCTGCTTTGTGCAAGAGTTTGGTTAATTCAAGGGGCAGGGATAGGAAGCTTTTACTTGATCCGATCGCAACGCTGTGGAGCATTTGGGAGGAATGAGTCACTATTCGCGGCTCAGCGGTTTTACAGGGAGAATATTTCATTGCGTGCTAGGCGTCTTCTGGAGGATTGGACCTAGGGGTAGGTCCACTGTGGTTGTTTTGGGGATCCAGTGCTTGTGGTTGTGGCTACCCGCTCGGGTAGTCCTTTTTGTTTTACTTCTTTACCTTCTATGTCGTCGAGTGCTTCCCCCTCTTTTGAGCTTTCAAAAAAAAATTCCCAAGAGAACCCTTCTCTATTATTATCTAGACTAAACCTAAAACGACAACATGCTTTGTTGTCCGTTGCTTTCTCTATTGCTACTCTTGTTGTTGATGATCTTGATGTCGCTATCTTGACTGCTCACACACTCGGTTGATCATCGCCTCCTCCTTTGTGGCTAGCTTGGAGTTTTGTCATCACCAATCATCCCTAATCACCTCTGACCCTATGTTGATCGCATGCAAATGAGAATATGAGTATGTGATTTTAATTCATTTTTTATTGCATGTTTTGCTAATAAGAATCACTTCTTCTCCGAAAGTATAACTATGTAAAACTGTAGAGATTAAATGATGGCTAACACTAATTTTTTCAGATTTAATTGTTTAAAACAGTTATATAATGAGACCCCTGGGGTTCTCTTATATAAGCGGAGAAACCTTGTTGTGCAAATTACATAGTAGAGATGAAAAGAAAAAAGAATACATAAATAGGAAAATATAAAATAACTCTCAACACTCCCCCTCAAAATGGAGCATAGATCTTAATCATGCTCAGCTTGGAACAACACCTCTGAAATGGCCCTCTAGCTAGAGCCTTGGTGAAAAAATCCTTTGTCTGTTCGTCTAAGCTTGTGCGGGAAGTACAGATAAATACCTTCTGAATCACAACAGGGGTATAGTGACAATTTACCTCAATGTGCAACTTCTCGGACATACCTCAAAGCAAAGAGTAGATGTTGCGCAGAGGACGAACAATCTATCTGCCCGTAAAGATATCACCCTAACTAAATAATATTCATCTCATTCTTTGTCTGACCACAAGAGAAAGCAAGGATACCGCACACTGCCTTAGTAGTGGGTTGATGTAAAATATCACTAACTATCTCTGTGGTGAGAGTCCCAAAGAGCCAGACATGCGCGTACGCTTCATCCTGCTTCCATAAGCATTCACCCCAGTCTTGTCGATCGGCTCTCGTTGTGTCAAAACATGCTCCTTGTTAGTGCACTACATCAATATCATAAATTGCATGGACCATAACTCATAATTGGTGCCATTTTCATGATGGCCGCCAAGGCCCATGAAAGCACCGAAGGAGGAGATGTCACACTTGATTTCCGACACAATAATTAGAAACCAATACAAAACTCAATTAGGATAGTAGATTGATCAGAATACGTCTACACGATCATATAGGAAATCAGTTGCATGTGCAGACTCATGCCACAATCGTTCCCATCAATCAAGACAACACTCTAGGGCATGTAGCTGTTTGATTTCACCAAAAACGGCCCAAAATCAGACCGTTTGGAGAGTCTAGAGATTGGTGAGTATTGTAAGGGAGACCTTAAGGATGGTGGCATACGTTGGAGGCATTGGCGATGGCCGTCGCCTTCGTTGGCAGAAGCCAACATGCGGCAAGGAGGGGCCAACATGTCATACCGCAGCACTGCAGGAGGCCCGCAAGTGAGGTGGTAGCGCCCCTAGGTGGTTGTTGTACCCCATAGAAGAGGCTGTGGCGTCACTAGGGCCTGCACGTTGAGTATGCGACAACGCAAGGTGGTGGTGTGTTAGGAAGAGGCACCTCCATAGTTAGGTCAGTCAGAACAGACTTGACCCACATCATTTCTGTGCTCCCTCGGGCCATTGCTCTATACTCTGACTCCGCGCTAGATCTATCCACAACTGTATATTTCTTGCTCTTCCATGAAACCAACGAGCTGCCTACAAATACAGTGAAACCTGAAGTTGACTTTCTATCCTTGGGACACCCAGCATAGTTTGCATCCGTACATCCTGACACTGTCAGGATGGTGTCTCTCCTTAATAGTTAGAAGTCTTGCACCTAGAGAAGACTTGATATACCTCAAGATCATGTTGACTGCATCCATATGAGACTGCCTAGGTTGCTCCATAGCTCATCCTGCTGACCACAAACGATATCTCAGGCCTGGTAATGGTGACTTACAGTAGCTTCCCTACCAGCTCTTTGTACTGTCTCTTATCTACCTCTGCAGAATCATCATCATAAAGCCGTGCTTTAGGATCCATTGCAGTAGTTGCAGATCTGCATCCTGTCATACCCATCTCGGATAAGAGATCAATGACATACTTCCTCTACGTCATTACCATTCCCTGCTGGTTTCTTGCAAATTCTAGTCCAAGAAAATACCTCAGATTACCAAGATCCTTGGTCACGAACTGTTGTCCAAGAAAATCCTTGGCTTCCTGAATTGCTTTGCTATCGTTGCTTGTAACAAAAATATCATCCACATAAACCAAAATAGCAACCATACCTTTCTAGGTCCTCTTAAGAAAAAGAGAATGATCCGCATTAGATCTGACAAAACCCTATAATTCAATCAACTCTGAGAGCTTTTGAAGCCAAGCCCTCGGACTCTGCTTAAGATCATATATGGCCTTATGAAGTTTATGTTAGAAAATAAGAAGCAGAAGCGATAAATGATAAACAGAGCATAAGAACAGAAAGATAAAACATGGAACACCATGACTTTTAGTGGAACCCTACTCCGTGAGGAGCGGGATGAAACCACGGGAGAAGCCCTCAAAGGGGCATATGTAGCATTGCTTTTTCTTAATGGATACAGGAGGTCCGGGGCTCCTTATATAGCCTCCACAGAGCCTCCAAGTCCCACCACTGGTAGATGTGGGACTAAACATATGGATGGGGTAAATGGATCCTGGAGGTATCCATTTACCAATCTACAACTCATGGGCGAACAACTAAATACTCCAACACTCCCCCTCAAGCTGGAGCATGCAATGCTCAGCTTGGACAAACAAATAGAAAGAAACTCAACTCACGCTACAGGACACTGCGGACAGTATCAACCCAACGCGCACAACTGTTGCTGTCGAAGATGTTGCTTCTCATTCCGTGCAGGTGAGGAGGACGAACGGGCTGGAGTGTGAGTCTGTTGAATCTCCTCGTCGGAGAGCATGTGCCATGAACTGCACCTGTCAGAGTCACTGCACCTGAAATGAGTCTCCTCGTCGGAGTACTCTGGCCCGCCACAATAATATGGACAACTACTCCATCTCTGAAAAGGGTCGAACTGAAAAGAGGCCGTGGAAGTGCAATCCTCGTCGGAGTCCACAGTCGCTGGAGAATGGAGTCTGAAAGAAGTCTCCTCGTCGGATAACTGGGTCTCTCCCATCTGGCACAGAGAATGGTACACTACTCTGGAGTACCTATGATACCACATGAAAACTCTGGCCGACAAAACAAGAAGAAAAGATGGGGACCACTACAAAAGACGGCAAACATCTGCACATCTGAAAAGAAGAACGCATACTCGTGCGTGTCTGAAATTGAGTCTCTCTGGAGAACTCGAAAAATGGGTCACTCAAACATGGAGTGCCTCGATCTTGGACTGTGACCAATCTGAATGTCGAGTCTAAAATTGCGCATGGAGAAACTGACTGAGTCTGATAACTTGTAGAGTCTGAATCTGAATGACCTGCATTCTGGAGAATCTGGAAAATCTGACAAATTGGCTTGTGACTCTACATATACTCTCCCTTTCTCCCATACTTGTCGGAAAATCAACATCGACAAAGTTAGGAGAAGACAATGACATAGGGTTACACACGAGCATTCTTAGGAAAAGAGGGGGGGGAATATATTCCTTGCGGCTTTTCTTCAATTTTTTTAAGCCGTCACATTTTTTTTTGAAAATAAGCCGTTTGCCCTTTTTTTACGGCTTTTCCTCTTCTCCTTTTTTTTTGCTAATATGCGTACGACTTTTGAATTGTACGCGCCTTTTCTCTTTTTTTGTCGCAGCCCCCTTGGGCTTCCCTCCTTTCTTTTCTTTAACGTACATGCCCTCTGCCCTTTTCTCTTTTTTTTTAAAATTCACCTCTCATCATTTTTTTGTAATCGGCCCACAGGGCCTATGCTTTCCCATCCCCAATATATTTTTTTAATATACAAACGATGGGCCATTGGGCCTTTATTCCGCAAGCACTAGGGTTCTCATCGTGGGAACCCTCTTTACTTGAAGTCGTCGCCCGCGAGATGCTTCGCTTGGAGCCGCCTCCAAAAGGGGATCGCCGCCTGAGTCGAGAGATGGAGATATTGTGGGGTCGGAGCGGCAGCATCGCGAAGGAGATATCACCAGGAGGCGAGATCGTGCTCCGCCGCTTGCTTGAGAGCTTGGAGGCTCCGCCTAGGAGGTGCAGGCACAAGAGAGTCGCGAGGTGTTGTACAGGTTGTGCAAGGAGTTGCTGAAGGGGCTGCGGAAGGTGAGGTTCGAGCTAGGGCTTGGGGTTGGCAAGGGGCTTGCGCCTGGGCGATGGAAGCTGCGCCTGGGGGCGGCTGGAGCAGAGATGGAGATGTACACGCCATTGAGAGGATCATCGCCCTCGAGGGGCTCCTGGACCTGCGCGCGAGATCGCACCTGGAAGTTCGCGGCTCCTGGACGTTCATGGATCCTGGAGTGCTGCTTGATTCTGATAGGACTGGAGATGAGAGTGGTGCACCGTCGCTTGCTTGTTGGACGAAGATTGGATCGTGTGCACGAGCGCGCGATGCAGAGAAGTCGTAGGAGTTCTTGGGAGCCATATCTGGAGATTGGCTTGAAGGCGGTGCCCTGGAAGTCTGAGGAGATGCGCACTTGCCTCGAGATAAAGAACGTGCCCACAATGGGGCATCACCAGCACTGCCTGGAACTTAAGGCAGACGAAGAACCCTAAAACCGAATAGGGTTTCAAAAGAACCCTAGAACTGCTTAAACAAATAAATCTTCAAGACTATAAATTTCTAAAAATAAATCCACGAGGACGAACTCCTGCGGCGCTGCGGGAGCATGAGCGGGCTCGCTGCTTGGAAGGTGCGGCCTGCACCAGTGATGAGGTCTGATGCAGCTCGCGAGGAAAGGGTCTGTACGTGGAGAGGCACCGCATGAGGAAGAGGATGGTGGAGGCTCTCCGCTTGCGTGATTCTGCTACGAAGGGCTTTTAGGCGATCAACCTGGGAGTCTTCTGCTTCGAGATGTCGCCTGGGACTTGCAGCGCAAGATGTGGTTGCGTGTGGCCTTGCGCAAGGTCTGACAGCGCGAGGTTGCTTGGAAGATGATCGTTAGGGCTCGCTGCCAGGAGCCACTCGAGAATCTGCACCGTTGTATACGGGATATGTTGGAGATGCGCCGCTAGCCGGCAATCTTGCGCGCTTAGGTCTGGACCTGGAGATTGTAGCAGAGGAGCAGCGCTCCCTGGAGAGTTGCGGTGCGCCTGTGCGCCTGGAGATGGGGCCTGCGGGGTGCGTCGTGATGGCACGATGGGTTCCGCACAACATGATGCTTGTCAATGTCGCAATGGGTCTCGTTGGTGAGACATGGAGCACCGCATGGAAGCTGCAATGGGTGGCTCCGCTGCTGATGAAGACTTCTGGACATCACAGGTTGCTGGATGGGTGCCGAGCAACGCTTGGGTGCAAAACCAGATCTAGGGTTCCTGAGATGAAACCCTATGATTTCTTCATCTTCGGGAATCTTCACGGAAATTAGGGTTTCTGAATACCCTAGAATCTATATGACTTAAATAATATGAAAAGCTCTTGCACCATAATCCAATGATAATCGAATCTAGAACAAATTGCAACAATAAATCTTCAAGAAAAGGACCTAAAAAAATAAATCTTCAAGAAAAAAAGTTCCTCGAGAATCGACCCGCTCTGATACCATGTTAGAAAATAGGAAGCGGAAGCGATAAATGATAAACAGAGCATAAGAACAGAAAGATAAAACATGAAGACCATGATTTTTACGTGGAACCCTACTCCGTGAGGAGCGGGATGAATCCACGGGAGAATCCCTGAAAGGGACATATGTAGCATTGCTTTTTCTCAATAGATACAGGAGGTCTGGGGCTCCTTATATAGCCTCCATAGAGCCTCCAAGTCCCACCACTGATAGATGTGGGACTAAACATATGGATCTTGGAGGTATCCATTTACCTGGAGGTATCCATTTACCCATCTACAACTCATGGGTGCACAACCAAATACTCCAACAGTTTACACACCATGCTAGACTCCCACTCAGTAGTAAACCCTGGTGGTTGATGTATATATACTTCATGCAAATCGCCATATAAGAAAGCATTCTTGACATCTAATTGGAAAAGGGGCCAATCCTTTACCACAGCAACGGCAACAAGAATGCATAATATAGAGTGACGAGCAACAGGAGAAAAGGTGTCTTGATACCCCATAGGTTTGGGTGAATCCACGAGCAACCAACCGTGCCTTATATTTTTTCCACAGAACCGTTTGCACGATGTTTAATAGTAAACACCCACTTACTGCCAACGATAGAAGCACCTTGGGGAGCGGAACGACACTCCACGTACCACGAGATTGCAAAGTGGCCATCTCCTCTTCAATAGCAAGACGCCAAGGGCCACTCTGTAATGTCTCCTGATAGGATCTTGGTATCCGCACCGCTGATAAGGCAACAAGAAATCTCTGAAAGTCCCCAGATAGCCGAGCCAGAGATACCTGAGAGGACAGAGGATGCATAGTACAGGCACCCACTTCCGTCGTAGAGCAATGGGGACATCCAGGTCCACTGTATCCATAGAAATAGTATCGTCATGAACATCCTGCACGCTCAAATTATCAGTGCCATTAATGCTCAGGACATACCTTGTGCGTGCTGGATGTTTGTGGAGGCACATGAGCATGAGGTCGACACTGATAAACCTGAGGAAAGAAAGTAGGTGTGGCAGGAGGTGGAGGTGACGGTGGTGGTGGTGTTGGTGGTGGTGGATGTGGAGAATGTTGTGGTGGTGGTGGTGGAGTAAGAAAGATAGGAGGTGGTGGTGGTGGTATGTAAACCTCTTCTCCACTCTCTGAAGAAACGAGCTTGTCACCTGTAGGAGAGAAATACATGATGGATTCAAAGAAGGTGTTATCTGCACTAACATAGTACCTTCTTTGAGCAGGGTCAAAGCAATGATATCCCTTTTGGGTCTTGGAATACCCAACACACACTTGACTGCTCTGGGAGAGAGCTTGTCAAGCCCCAAAGACATCTGATGAACAAAGGCAACACATCCAAAAACACGAGGTGTAAAAGAAAAAAGATCCTTCTTAGGAAACACAATCGAGAATGGAATCTTTTCTCCCAGAATCGACGAATGCATACGATTTACCAAATAACATGCAGTGAGAACGTCTCCCCAGTAAGAGTGGGGAGCACAACTCTGAATTAGAAGAGTCCCGGTGGCATCAAAGAGATGACGATGTTTCCTTTCAATCACTCCTGTTGAGACGTATAGGCACAAGATGCCTGATGCACAATACATAAGATCTAAAAAATTGAGAAAGTTGTGTACTACAGAATTCAAGTGCATTATCGGAACGAATATACTTGACATTTGCAGAAAAGACATTCCTTATTTCATTAATAAAGGACTGAATGATAGGACTAGCATCAGACTTGCTCTTGAGCAGAAAGACCCATGACAATCTAGAAAACTCATCAACAACAACGAGATAAAATCGATGTCCCTGAAGATCCAAATGAATCAAGTCAAACAGACCATGACTACTTTGACCCTGACGACTCTGGAATGTGGACCTATGATGCTTCCAAGCTGGCAGGTCTCGCACTGAAAAGTAGAGCGAGGAGAAATCTGAGGAAGAGCATGACGTAGCTTTTGCAGAGGAAGATGACCAAAGCAGAGATGCCACGTATACGGAGAAATAGATCCAGTGCGAAGAGAAGAAACAACATCATACAAAGATTGCACTAGTCTGTATAGACCTCCTTGCTCACGGCCAATACCAATCACCCTGCCCGTTATAAGGTTCTGAAATACAAGAGCAGAAGGGTCAAATATGGCACGACAATGCAAATCCTTGGTGATTTGACTAATACATAATAAATTCATAGAGAATTCAGGAGCGTAAAGAACATTCTGAAGCTGCATTTCAGGGGTTAACTGCACCTCCCCCTGACCAGTAATGGGTGCATGTGTCCCATCAGCTATCACCACGTATCTGCCTGACTAAGTCGGGTCATAGGTGCTGAATTAGCCTCTGCACCACAAAGGTGATGGGATGCTCTTGAATCCATGATCCACTATGACAACTCTGCCCTGTAACAACTAGTAAAAGCATATGTTATACTAAGGTTGCTACCTCAGAAGATCCTGACTGTGAGCTAGTTGACCCGGGAAACGGTGGATGTAGTGGCTGAGGTTGCTACCTCAGAAGATCCTGACTGTGAGCTAGTTGACCCGGGAAACGGCATGATCTCCCTAAGCTGAGCAACTAACTCATCAAACCTCTGGTCAGATGCAACAGAAGAACTGCTGCCCTGCTAGATCTGGTTTACTACGCGTGTTGAGGCAGGAAATCCATACTTAGAATAGCATGTTTCCTTCGAATGACCTGGCTTGTGAGAGTAAGTGCAAGGCTGACGAGGGGTCTGTTGCTCCCTCCTCTTCCACGGCCTCCTCAGCTGCGTAGTGCTTCCCTTACCACGAGATGTTGCCATAGCTGAGGAAGTCTGAGACATGGAAGAACCACCAAAACATATGGGGAGTCTGCTCAGTCGGCGACATGCCTCCTCCATCGGAGGTATAGTGGCATCGGTAAGAATCTGTGCTCTAGATGCATCATACTCAGGATCCAGTACCGCTAGAAAGACTCATGTCATCATAGAATCCCTGTATGCCTTGAGTTGCTCTGGTGTAGCAGTAAAGGGAATGTAACCATGTAACTTCTCAAACATACCCTTTAGAGAAGTGTAAAGGGTATGGAGAGGACGATCATTTTGCTTCGAAGTGAAGATATCATGTTGAAGTTGCAGAATCTTTGACTCATTCTTCGCCGGAGAATATGTAGCGGCGAGAATATCCCGCATAGCCTATGTCGTGGGCTGGCTCAAAATGTCATTTGCTATCTCCATGGATAATGTTCCAGAAAGCCACACTCGTGCATATGCGTCGTCTGCCTCCCATGAGGCATTAACCCCTGTCTAAGAATATGCTTCTTGCCATTACATTACATTAGACTCATGAACTACATGGCCCAGAGTTCATAATTAGTTCCATCCATCTTCACAATAGGTAATGGACCTTTGAAGGCACCCTGGGATGGAATATCTGCTTTGTTGTTTGACATGATGACAACAATCTCTCAAGATTGGGGTTGCAAACTCGGACAAGGAACGTCTACACAGACATCTAGGAAGATGGTTGTGGGTGTAGACTCATACCACAACCACTTCCTTGCTTTGAAGGCTCCTTTGGAAGGCTAGGCTGTGATGCTCACGGGTGCACGGAGCACAGGTGTTCGGGGGCGCGTGGAGGCGCCCAGAGGCACAGACGTGTGTGAGGGTGCGCAGGCGCACACAGGTACGAAAGGCGAACAGGGGTGCGCAGGCACGCGCAGGTCGCAGGTGCATAGGCACGCAGGGGCACAGGCGCGCGCGAGGCACATGCTGCATGGGGCGCGAGCGCGAGGCACAGACGTGCGAGGGCGCAGGTGTGTAGGCACGCAAGCGTTGGGCGCAGGGAGCGCGGAGTCGGAACATGCGGCGGCGGCAACACGTGAGGTTTTGGTAGGGACGAGGAATTAGGACACAAGCTCCGGTCCAGGACCGTCGCTCTGATACCATGTAGAAATGAAAAGGAATGAAAAGTATTATCATCGTAGCCCTAGAGCTCTCTTATATAGGAGAAAAGCTCTAGGAAAAATTACATAGATAACTGACAAAAAGAAAGTAACTACATAATAACATATAAAGAGATATAAATATCTCAATTCTCAACAATTCATGAGGCCTTAAGGATTCTTTTATAGAAAGAGGAGAAACCCTATTGAGAACGTTACATAGTATAGACGAAAAGAAAAGAAATTACATAAATAGGAAAAGATAAAATATTTCAACAAAATCTTATTGGAGAATGTGTGGAGGCGTGTAATTTCCATCATGTTGATGTGGAATCTAATTTCTTTTCATATTAAACTAAATTTAATTATACTTACCTGCTAATCTACTATTTATTAACTCAATTTTTTATTTTACTTTGATTATAGACGAGCCGGCTAGCCAAATTTAGGATGAGCTACCTTAGAATATGTTATTTGATGAAAATATTGTGTTGACCGATGAGACTAGAAATGGAGTAAATGTGAAGCGTGAGGTTTGTAGACATGCATTAGAGACTAAAGGATTTCATATAAGTAGGACTAAGAATGAGTATAGAGTGCACATTTGATGGAAGCAGTGGTGAAGGAATCGAGGTGACGATTGGTGATGATAACGTTCAGAAGAAAAAAAAATTAAGATGCCTAGGATCTATTTTGCAATATTATGGGGAAATCTATGGAGATGTTATGCATAGAATAAATGTGGTTCGGCTAAAGTGGGGAGGAGCCTCTATTGTTCTACATGATAAGGAAATTCCTTTGAAAATCAAAACAAAGTTTCACAAAGCAGTTGTGAAACATGCTATGCTTTATAAATCTGAATGTTGGACTGTGAACTATAGACATGTGCAGAGAATAACAGTAGCAGAAATTAAAAGGTTAAGGTAGATGTGTGGTCATATACATAAAGATCGGATTCGGAATGATATAATTAAAAGGAAAGTGGGTGTAGCTTCGATGGAGGATAAAATGAGAGAAAACCACATAAGATGGTTTGGTCTTTCGGAAAGGAAGTCGGTTGATGCACCAGTTAGGAGATGCAAGTTTTGAGATGTTGAGTCGGTTAAGAGAGGGTGAGGAAGGCCCACGAAGTATTGGAATAAGATTATTCGAATGGATCTTAGTTTTTTGGATCTAATACTGAGAATGACCCAAGATTCTTAATGAAGGCAAAGAATCCATGTAGCTGGCCCTACTTAATGTAGGAAAAGGCTTTGTTGTTGTTGTATACATGTTTAGATCTATAGTTTATATAATATACACGATAGGACTTATATTTTTAATATGTTTTAGATATTTTTAACATATAAAATATACATGTGTTATTAATTAATTATATCGTATATAGATATGTACATGATGTGTTTTTAAGATATTTTAATTATATCATATATATATTACATGTTTATATATATTATATATTTAATTTTTTTACATTTAATATTTCAAAATTGTACTAATATTTGGCAGTATATTTATCACAAGTACAAACTACCATTTAAGATATAATAATTATAATAAATGCTTCTATAAATTATTTCATTTGGTGTCTTCTTTTTATATATGTTTTTATAAAAAGTATAATTATATATTAATATTTTACATATAGAAATTGTTAAGATATTACTTATCTTTATTGTAGTTTTCTTATTTTCTATTTCTTTGTTCTTCTTCTTGTAATTTGAACAATAGGTTCCTCTCCTATATAAGAGAACCATAGGGCCTCTCATAATGCAATTCACTCTTATTCCCTTAACATGGTATCGGAGCGACGGTCGTAGACCGGAGTTCCCGTATCCCACCCTAACCTTACCCGCCTCCCTCCCCTCCCCGCATCTTCGTCGATGCTCCGACCCGCCTCCACCCCTTCCCAGGTCGGCCGCAAGGCAGCAGCAGCCTCCCAGGTCGCCGCCACCCCTTCCCAGGCAAGTTGCCGGGCAGCAGCAGCAACACCAGGCCGCTGCCGAGGCTGCTTCGGTCGCCCAGGCTGTCGCCCGCATGCTCCGGTCGTCGTGCAACTGGCTCTTGATCGCCCAGGCACCCTCTCGACCCTCCCTTGTCGTTGTTGACCATTCGGTGTGCCTCCGCGCACCTTTGGGGCTCGATCTGAAGTCTTATTTGGTTTGATTTTGACCGGAAAACGCGATTTCATACCTATAAATCGCATTTTCCGATCCTAGAGAGCAACAACGTTTAATGAGGATGGTTGTATGAGTCTATGTGTACATCAAATCCTCTGTATGATCATGTAGACTAGTTCACATCGGTCTACTCCCCGGCTGAATTCTGTTGTTTGGCCATTTTTCCATCATGTCAGAGAACAAGGGCGATATCTTTTCGTCCGGTGCCTTCAAGGGTCCGGCTCCCATTGTTAAGATGGATGGGAGCAACTATGAGTTGGGGTCCATGCAATTTCTCACCCTCATGCAGTGCAACAACAAGGAGCACATCATGACAGATCCAGAGCCAACGGATAAGACTGGGGAAAATGCTTCTTGGAAGCAATATGATGCGTATGCACGTGTTTGGCTTTGTGGGACCCTCACCACGAAGATCTCCAATGATATTCTGAATCAGCCCACATCTAAGGCGATGTGGGACACTTTGGCTTCCTCCTATACTCATGTAAAGAATGAAGCCAAGATTCTTCATCTATAGTTAGACAACTACAAGGCTAAGCAGAATGGTTGTCCTCTGCACATGTACTACAGTTCTCTCCGCGGCATATTTGAGAAGCTTAATAGTTATATGCCTATTACGACATCTCTAGAGCAACAGAAGGCATTTATAAACTCCACAATGGTTGGAGTTTTCATGGTCGAACAAAGTATGATGCAGCACGTACTCAGCTTCTCAGTGGAGCCACTACACCTCCCATGGAGGAGGCCTATAGCCGTCTCAGTCAGATCATCATGCCTCCTACGGCCACTCCTCCGCCCTTGTCAGCTATGGTTGTGTCTCATGGTCAAGGTGTGACGACACAGACTAGAGGACGTGCCCCTCGTGGCAGAGGTGGTGGACGTTCGTATGGCCCTTGCACCTTTCGTCGTCAACCGAGACATGTAGAAGATACATGCTATCAGAAGCATGGTTATCACGTTACTGGCCACAGAACATATTGAGCGGTCAGATACACTTGCTTCCCAGGCCGATCCTCGCCTGGATGATATTGTATCTCATATCCTAGAGATGATGACTCCTGTTGCAGGAACCACCCCTATAGATATCGCAGTCACAGCCAGAGCCTCTTCGAGCTCCTCAGGTATCGCTTATGCTTTCACTGATAGTAATGGTGTAGACATGACAAAGTGGATTACAGATTCGGGTGCTTCCCATCATCTTTGTGGAGACAGAGCACAACTAAGGTCCTACAGGACCATACCATCTGGTCGATGGGTTGTTATTGCCAATGGTGTATCACTTACCCATTACAGGACAGGGGGAGGTGCATTTGACGTCGTCCACACGTCTTCAAAATGTTTTATATGCTCCTAACTTTCAGATGAAGTTACTTTCCATTAGTCAGATTACTAAGGATCTGCATTGTCGTTCCATCTATGACCCTTCGTCTCTTGTGTTTCAGGACATACTCACGGACAGGGTGATTGGATGTGACCGTGAGCAGTGAGGACTCCACAGACTGGTCCAACCTCCTCATGTTGGTGTTTCTACTATACCTACTGGACCAGTCTTTCCATATCTGTGGCACCTTCGTTTTGACCACCTTCCTCTACAGAAGCTATGTCATGTTCTCCCTCAGATTTCCATGAGATCCTCCTTTCAGTGTGAGGCGTGCCAACTTGGAATCACCATCATTCCTCCTTTCCATCTCGTCAAAGTCGGAGCAGTTCTCAGTTGTTTGATCTCCTTCATTTAGATATCTGGGGTCTGAGTCGTGTTTCTGATCATCAGGGACACCATTTTTATCTTGTTACTGTTGATGATTTTTCTAGACTTTCTTGGGTCTTTCTTTTAAAGAATAAGTCTGAGGATGGATCTGTTATCAAATATTTTATTAATGAGATAAAGAATATCTTTTCTGCTACGCTTGGAGAGTGATGGCGGAGCGTCTCTCGTGGCGACCAAAGGTGCGTGGAGGAGGAAGCGGAGCTCAGGCGGTGCGCGACATCGATGGGGACGCTGGGTGGAGGCGGGTCTCGCATGCCAAGCCAGGTCGTAAATGTTTCCGCTGTGGCCAGTGTGGCCACATTGCCTCTGCGTGTGATACTCTGCCCCGCTGCTTCCACTGTGGCAGGGTGGGTCATCGCATGGCTGCTTGCTGGTTCTCGCGCGAGGGAGGTCGCGCCGGACAACGCGTGGCCTCGCGGCGGTCATTCTCGCGAGGTGTTCGTGGTGCTTCTCATGGTGTTCGCGATGCTCGCTCTTTTGCGGAAGTGGTTGGCGGTGCTGGTGCAACTGAGGAGGCTTTGGGGGGTGCTCCTACATGTGAGGCGGCTGGCGTTCCTGCACCTGTGGGGGTGGATGGCTTGGGCTCTGATTCGGCGTTGGGTGTGGGTGGCGATGCGCAGGCTCGGCCCTACGCGGGCATTCCTGTGCATGGCTCGGTACCTGTGCATGGCTCGGTACCTGTGATTGCGGAAGACATGAAGCAGGAGGTTTTGTTCAACAAGGAGCTTGGTGGTCGGGCTGCCGTTGGTGGGGGGAGGAGGGTTGAGGAGCCGGTGGGCGGTTCGGCGAGGCTGGGTGCGGGGATGCATGGCGGCGGGGCTTTCGCGAGCAGGCGAGATTCTTCCATGGGACACTTTGTTGCTGTAGGTGTCAGGCGTAGTCCAGATCTTTCCTGGGATGACATTCGCTCGACGATGATTACGTTCCTTGGCGATGACTTTGACGGCGACTTCGTCATCCTCGACGCGCTGCGCTGTTGTGTTCGCGAGCTCTCCCCGGTGCAACGGGAGAGCCTCTTCCGTGGCTTTGGCGGTCTTGATGTTAAGTGGCGACCGCTTCGCGTAGCGGATGGTGCGGTGAATCTTACTGAGGTCTGTATCGCAGAGGTGCGGGGGGTCCCATTCCTCTCTCGCACGGTGGTTGTGCTCTCAAAGGTGATCGGTAGGTGGGGGCAAGTTCTAGCTATCCTGGATGATGGCTTGGCGCCAGGGGCGGACTGGGCCAGCACGACGATTCTTCTTGAGTGTTCTCCTCGCTTTCTTGAGGCTATGGAGGGGAAGGTCATCTTCGAGCGATTGCTCCTGGGATCATGGTCTTTCAAGGTGGAAATCCTCATTTTGCCGCCGCCGGTGTCCGATCCTTCACCGTCTTCCTCGGCCTCGCGCGGTTGACGTCAGGCCTCTCCGTCGAGGGCCGACGGTTCGGATTCTTCGCGACACGTGTCATCTTCCAGGGATATTTTCGAAGCGTCGCATGGGGAGGCCAGCGGTTCAGGGCTATCATTTGCAACGCCTGGGGACGCGAGTGGCGGTCGTGCTTTGGTGGCGGTGGATACTCTCGATGTGGATTTGACCCCTTCATCTCCCTCCATCTGGTCGGGGGATTCTTTGCATTTGGACCACTCTGGACACGTGGCTAGGCCACTTCTCGGCTCTTCATTCGGATCTGTTGTTGCCTCTTATGGGCTTTCTAATCGGATGGTGTCCGACCCGGTCGGGTTATCCGAATCCATCTCTTGGGTCTCTGATTATTCATGTCCTATGCCCATCAGTTCGGTGGCCCCCAGCTCCATGGCCCTTCTGGAGGACGTATTCCCTTCCCCGTTCTTCTCGCTGGACTCTGCTTCAACTTTCCCCGAAGATTCCTTCGCCTTCTCCCCGCCGCGGCACGGGGGGCCCCCTTCGCGGGGTTCGTCGGGCGGCGAACGGTCTGCAGAAGTTGCTAACCTCCTCGGCGGAGCTTCCTTGGACGTCGTCGTGGTCAACTCTCCCCCTTCAAGATTTGGACGGTCCTACAGTCGAAGGCGGACTTCCCGCCTTGGAGGCGCGTCCCACTCTTCTCCCAACAGAGACTCTTCTTCTATCTCGCTTCGCGATGCGGTGGCTGATGCTTCTGGATTAATTCGTTTGGTGAGGCGATCGCCTCCTGGAATTTGATTCTGGCTTTTTTGAATGGAGGTTTCCTGGGGTCCCCGGTATTGTTAATGAAGATTTTGTCTTGGAATGTGCGTGGCCTTTGCGACCCTCACCGTCGCCGAATTCTGGGTGCTTGCCTTTTGGAGTGGGGTTGCGACATCGCTTTTATACAAGAATCAAAGCTGGCTATGCTGGATGATGATTTATGGCGGTCCTTTGGTGCTGGTGGGTTGGACGCGTTTCGCTCGTTGGATGCGAATGGCGCGAGCGGCGGATTATTTGTCGCTTGGCGCTCTTCGCGCCTCTCATTCTCTTCATTGAGGATCGGGCGTCACTCCGTCTCCGTGGTGCTGACTTTGTCTGAAAATAATATGCGTGCCGCCTTCACTTGTGTTTATGGGCCAAATTCTCACATCGCTCGCAGGGAGCTTTGGGAGGACCTTAGGGAGGATGCGCTTGCTTTTGGTGACTTACCGTGGCTTTTGGGGGGTGACTTTAATGTCACTTTGCTCTCGCAGGATCGTCCCCGTGCTCGTGGGGGCAGCGATCCCGGCTCTGGGGACTTTATGGACCTTATTCGGGATTTGACACTGGAGGGGCTGGTGGCAAAAGATATCTCTTACACTTGGAGATCGAATTCTTCCCGGTCGCGGATTGATCACTTCTTAGCCAATGTTCGCATGATGGAGGCATTTCCCCTTTGTGCGGTCACTTCTCGTCCTCGCTCATTCTCTGATCACAATCCCATCATTTGGGATTCCGGGGATGACCAGCATCCTCGTGGGCTTTTCCGCTATGAGCGTTGTTGGCTCCTCGAGCCGGGATTCAAGGATCTTGTTCGGAATCATTGGAACCAGTCCTCTTTTGCGGGATCTGCCGCTCGTCGCTTTGACCTTAAAATCTCTTCCTTGCGAGCGGCTCTCGCGTCCTTCAAACGGGAGACGCGGCAGGCTCGTATTTGTGCTCGTTTGGCGGCTTAGGCTGTGATTTTGCGGATTGACCTTCTCGAGAACGACAGGGATTTGACTCCGGGGAAGTTGGCTGAGCGCGCTGCCGCTGTTGAGACGGCGCGGCTGGAGGATCGAAAGCGATCGATCGAATGGCGTCAACGATCTCGGGTGAGGTGGCTAAAGGAGGGGGACGTCAATTCTGCATACTTCCACAGGGTGGCGAGTGGCCGCCGCCGCTCTAATTCTATTTCATCTATTTCCATCAGCGGTGCGCTTTTTGAGGGGGAGAATGATGTGGGGGTGGCTGTGGGGAATTATTTTCGGGCCGCGTTTGGGTCCTCGGCTACGCGACGGTAGCGGTGGTCGGGCCAAGGGGATCCTGCTCTCCCAGCGTCTACTGCGGAGGCGCTCGTGCTCCCGCTTTCTATGGAGGAACTCAAGGGGGTCGTTTGGGACCTCAATTCTGATGTTGCGCCGGGGCCTGATGGCTTACCGGTTTGTTTTTACAAGGATTTATGGGATGTTCTTGCCAACGATGTTCTGGATGTGGCGCGGGACTTCTGCGAGGGGAACGATGGTTTCGATATACTCAATCGGTCTCATATTGTTCTTATACCAAAATCTACCTCGGCTACTCGGATTGAGGACTTCCGGCCTATTTCCATCTCTAATGCGATCTACTTAATTATCGCCAAGGCCCTGGCGCGACGCCTGGCCCCGCTCCTTGACTCGCTCATATCGCCTGCGCAGGCAGCTTTCGTGCGTGGAAGGCAGATTTCAGATTGTTATGCGGTTGTTTCCGAGATCATTGCGGCATGGCGGAAGAATGCCACAAAGGGGGTTCTCTGGAAAATTGATTTTGCGAAGGCCTATGATACTCTTGATTGGCGGTTCTTATGGTCCGTTCTTTGGAGAAGGGGGTTCCCCTCGACCTGGATTTCGTGGATGCGGCGTTGTGTGGCAACGGCATCCCTTTCACTATTGCTCAATGGTCATTCGGTTGGGGGCACTTTCCAACCTCGTAGGGGGATTCGTCAGGGGTGCCCCCTTGCACCTCTCCTATTCGTTTTGGCGGTAGATGTTTTGCCGCACATGATCGAGGGTGTTGTGGCGGCTGGGTTGTCTCGCGGCTGCTCATTTGGCCCTTACCACATCCCGCTTGTTCAATTTGCTGATGATACAATTTGCTTCATCGAGGGTGGTTCTTCGAATGTTTCCCCTATGGCTACTACTCTACAACTTTTCAGCGAGCTCTCGGGTCTTCAAATCAATGGCAACAAATCAAAGGTTGTCCCTTTCTCCATGTCCGCGGTGGAGGAGGCGGAGTGCTCGCGATTGCTGGGCTGTCCTGCCTCTGATCTCCCCTTTGATTACTTGGGTTTACCTCTGACGGTGGGCCGCGCGCGCATTCGTGATTGGAAGTCAATTGTCGAAAAGATGGAACATCGCTTGGCTGGGTGGCGCGCGGCTATTCTCTCCCGTGGTGGGAGGTTAGTGCTTCTCAAATCGGTTTTATCCCTATCTACTTTCTCTCGGTGCGTGGGATGCCAAAGGGAGTTCGTTCGCGTCTGGAGAAGTGTATGCGGGGATTCTTGTGGGGGAAGAAGGGGGGAGGGGGGAAGGGCGTGCATCTCGTGGCCTGGGAAGAGGTCACGCGGCCTAAGAAGGAGGGTGGGCTGGGCGTGAGGCGCCTGGCGACGGTGAACGATGCTCTCTTGCTCAAATGGGCGGTGAGAATTTGGGGTAGGGAGGACAACTTCTTGTTAAACTGTTTGAGGGTTGCGGCTGGAGATGGCTTTGTTTCTGCTTTTCGTGGCGATTATCACGGCCAGCTATCAACTTTTTGGCGAGGGGTGATGGACGCTCTTAACCGCAATCGCTCTTTATTTTTTATTAAGCTCTGTGATGGAAATTTGATTCGTTTCTGGGAGGACGACTGGACGGGAAGGGGGCCCTTACGGAATCTCTTCTCCCGCCTTTACGTTTTGGTGCCCAACAAGGATGTAACGGTGGCCTGTTGCTGGGATGGGCGTGCTTGGTGCCCTCCAATTTTTGAGCTCTTGTCGGATCAGCGGACGCACGATTATATCTCTCTCATTTCCACTCTTGATGAAGCCCCCGTGCCTTCTCGGGGCCGTGACTATTTGGCTTGGAAGAATGGGTCCTTCTCTACCTGTGACGCTTATAAGGCTATCTTGCCCAACTTTTCAAGGGCTGATGCCATCTTCTTGAGAGACTGCAGATTCTTGTGGGGGCTCAAGCTTCCTGAGCGCGTTGGTATTTTCCTTTGGCTTCTCCGTCGGGGAAGATTGCTAACTCGTGATCGCTGTGCTAGGATGTTTCCAAATTCTTCGCCTATCTGTGGCCTCTGTGACATGGAAACGGAAAGTATTGATCACCTATTCCTTTATTGCAGCTGTGTTTGTGCCCTGTGGGAGGACTTGGGTTGGCTGCATCTGTCATCTTTTGCATCTTTCTGTCATAGCTTGTTCTGTGGTAGGGGGCGACCGCGGTTATCGCTGCTGGAACCAATTGCGCGGCTTTGGAGCCTTTGGCTGGGACGAAATGAAGCTATCTTTGCTCGGCAGCGGTTCTATTTGGAGAATATTCGCTCCTCGGCCTCGGGCTTCCTACGTGACTGGACCTCATTGTAACATGATTTTTTTGCTGCGGGGGTAACGCCCTTTGATTACCCCCTGTACCTTGCTTTTTATTTTCTGATCTTCCATTCCCCCATGTAAGTATTTCTTTCTCTTTTTAATGCATTGGGGTGAGCACCTTCGAGTGTGTTCCCCTTTTTTGAGCCTCAAAAAAAATATCTTTTCTGCTAATGTCAAATATCTTCGCACTAATAATGCATTACAATTCTGTATCTTACAGCTTTCTGAGTTTCTTAGATCTCTTGGCACTGTTCACCAGACCTCATGTGTATATCTCAGTAGAATGGTGTTGCCGAGCGCGAACATCGTCATTTACTTGATGTGACCAGAACCTTGTTGATACAGAGTCGTTCTCCTCACTCTTACCAGGTCGATGTTGTCCTTACTGCATGTTATTTGGTGAACCACATGCCCTCGTCTGTATTGGGAGAGAAGATTCCTTTCTCGATTGTGTCTCCGAGAATGATCTTTTCTCCCTTATACCCCGTGTGTTTGGATCTGTTGCTTTTGTTCATGATGTATTGGAGGTCGTGACAAGCTCTCTCCTAGAGTTGTCAAGTGTGCCTTTGTGGGCTACTCTCGTACCCAGAATGGGTATCATTGCTTTGATCCGCTATAGCGGAAGTACTTTGTCAGTGCTGACGTTACTTTCTTTCAGTCTGTTATGTATTTCTCTCATACAGGTGACAGACTAGCCCCATCTGACTCTGATGATGAGATATACATGCCTTCACCTCCTACTGTCATTCCTCCACCTCCTCTACTCCTGCTCTACCACCACCTCCTCAGTCGCAGCCACCACCAACACCTACTCATGCCTTTACAACTGCTCCTGTGATTCAGTTTTTGCCACGTGTTTTTACTCGCAGGTCTCGCTCGGTTCCCCCTGCTTACAAGCCTTGCCCGTCATCCAGCACGCCTCAAGTATGTAATGAGCACATTGTTTCTACTGATGGCACTATTGAGTTGTCTGTGCAACAAGATTCTATACAGGATGAGCAGGTGCCTTCTCAAGAGGGGAACTCACAGGTTACGGACTTGGCAGATGATCTTGATGTGCCTATTGCTCTACGAAAGCCGAGATGTAAGTGTGCTACTTACCCTCTTTCAGCACTATTAGTCGTGGAGATACCACAGACATATTAGGAGGCCCTAAAGGACAGTCAGTGAAGTTAGCCATGAAGGAGGTGGTTGCACGACAATCACGAGGTACATGGAGTCTTGTTTCTTCTACAGTTGATGCATCTGTTGTGGGATGCAAATGGGTATTCACTATGATACACCGTGCAGATGGCAGCGTATATCGCTATAAGACGAGACTTGTGGCACGTGGGTTCACCCAAACATATGGGGTGGACTACCAGGATACTTTCTCTCCAATTGCCAGACTCTGTATTCTACTTTATGTTGTTGTGATACGAGATTGGCCTCTTTATCAGCTTGATGTGAAGAATGCCTTTCTCTATGGTGATCTACAGGAGGAGGTCTACATGCAGCAGCCACCAGGGTTTGTTGCTGAGGGGGAGTGTTAGAAGGTTTGCAGGCTACATAAGGCTATTTATGACCTTAAGCAGAGTCCAAGAGTGTGGTTCCAGAAGCTCTCAGACTTAATAGAGCAGCAAGGGTTTGTGAGATCGATTGTCGATCACTCCTTGTTTGTGCAGAGAACCCAGAGAGGTACTATTGTCATTCTTGTTTACATTGATGACATCATTGTTACAAGGGATGACGAGCAGGGTATTCAGGACGTCAAGGACTTCCTTGGTCAGCAGTTTGTGACCAAGGACCTAAGACATTTGTGTTACTACCTTGGACTGGAGTTTTCCAGGAACCAACGAGGTATTGTGATGACCCAAAGGAAGTACGTTACAGATCTTCTTTCAGAGATAGGCACGGCAGATTGCAAACCTACCACTACTATTGGCACGAGCATGTCTATGATGATGATACTGAGGAGGTCGACAAAAGGAGGTACAGAGAGCTTGTTGGCAAGCTACTATATGTAACTATTACCAGGCCCGACATATCTTTTGTTGTGAGCAAAGTGAGTCAGTTTATGAAGCAGCCCTGACAGGTACATATGGATGCAGTCCATATGATTCTGAGATATCTGAAGACTTCACCAAATACAGGACTTCTTTTTAGCAGAGGAACATCTCTCTCAGTTACAGCATGTGCAGATGCAGATTATATTGGGTGTCCAAAGGATAGAAAGTCTACATCAAGCTGTATACTGCTATTAAAATACTTGTTATTTTTTTATATACTGGAATGTACACAACATTCGTTGACATCCTTTTCTTCCTTGCATGCTTGGCAGTCAAATCATCTGCGTTGCTGTAGCAGTTTGATGATACCGAGCATACAAACTTATACCAGACGATACAGTTGTAGTTTTTGTTCAGTTTACGAGGTAATGTTTTCTTTTCTCTTCTGCATATTTTTGGGATATATGTACACATTGTCAGCCTAGTTTGTTACATATTGTATTGTTGGAAGAAATGAGTGTGTTGTTTATTCCACAAACCCTAGGCTCTCTTATATATGAGAGGCGCCTATGGGTAAATTACATAAAGTATTCATAAGAAGAAAGGAAATAAGAAATAGTACAAAATAACATAACAACATAACACAACATATATCTCTACACTCCCCCTCAAGATGGAGCATAGATGCTGATCATGCTCAGCTTGGATGAGCACTTCTGGAATGGTCCTCTAAGCAGGGCCTTGGTGAAAATATCTGCAGTCTGGTCCCCTGAGCTGACATGAGATGTAGAGATAAAACCCTTCTGAATCATATCTCATATATAGTGACAATCAACCTCAATGCGCTTGGTTCGTTCATGAAATGATGGATTATTTGCAATAAATATAGCAGCTTGATTGTCACATTCCAGTGTCATAGGAAGTGGCACATCTATATATAGATATGTAAGAACAGCTTTAACCCACATCATTTTTGTACTGACCTGGGCCATAGCCCTATATTCAGACTATGCACTGGATCTGGCTACAACAATTTGCTTCTTGCTTCTCCATGAGACGAGAGAATCCCCAACATATACAGCAAATCCAGTGGTGGACTTCCTATCTTTAGGACATCCTGCATAATCTGCATCTGCGCAGGCTGAGATAGTGATCTCCTTGCCTCTCTTAAATAATAGACCTGCACCTGGAGATGATTTAAGGTACCTGAGTATCATATGTATAGCATCCATATGTACATGACGTGGTTGCTCCATGAACTGGCTCACCTGACTAACAGCAGAGGATATATCAGGTCTGGTAATGGTAATATAAAGAAGTTTTCCAACCAATTCTCTGTATCTCCTTCTATCCACTTCGTTAGTATCATCATCATATAGTTTCATGCTTGGATCCATAGGTGTAGTGGCAGGCCGACATCTAAGCATTCATGTTTCACTCAGTAAGTCAGTGACATATTTCCTCTGAGTCATAACGAGTCCTTGTTGATTCCTAATAAATTCCAGTTCCAAAAAATATCTAAGGACTCCAAGGTCCTTGGTGACAAACTCCCGACCCAGCATTTCCTTTTCCCTCTTGATTCCTATCTCCTGTAATAAGAATATCAATAACATATACCATAATTGCAACCATACCTCTGGATGGTTTCTGTATAAAGAGGGAATGATCTGCATTGGAACGTTTGTACCCCTGTTTTTCAAACAAGTCTGAAAGCTTTTGGAACCAAGCTTTAGGGCTCTGCTTAAGGCCATAGATCGCCTTATGAAGTCTACATACCTGTGAATACTCCCCCTCAACAGCAAAACCAGGTGGTTGTTGCATGTAGACTTCCTCCTAAAGATCACCATATAGGAATGAACTCTTGACATCTAATTGAAATAGTATCCAATCTCGAATAACTGCAACAGGTATAAGAATCTGTAAGGTGGAGAGCAACAAGCGAGAATGTGTCAAGATAATCCATCCCATATGTCTGTGTAAACCCTCATGCAACCAGGGGCGCCTTGTATCTATCGATGCTACCATCTGCATTTTGCTTGACTATGAACACCCATTTACAGCCAACTGTAAACACGCCCGTAGGAGCAGGAACAAGACTCCAGGTACCTCTCGACTGAAGAGCAGCCATTTCTTCCTCCATTGCTAATCGTCATCTATCGTCCTTCAAAGCATCCTGGTAATTCCGTGGAATTTCCACAGCAGATAGGGCTATAGCAAAGTTCCTGAATTCACCATACATACGATCAAAAGAACCCACAGATGCTATAGGATATGACGCACAGACACGCTTCCGTTTTCGAAGTGCAATAGGTAGATCCAAGTCAGTAGCCTCCTCATTTGTCCCCTGTAACGAAGCCTGCCCAGGTAAACCATTAGATCCATCATTAGAAATTATATTCTCAGAACATACCTCATGCGAGCTAGATGATGAGCGATGACCATGAGCAGAGCAGGCCGACGGGTATAGTGGTGTGGCAATGGTGGAACAAGAACTATAATAGGAATGGAGGATGGTGTAGGCAGAGGTGGTGGTGGTGGAGGTGGTGGTGGTGGAGGTGGTGGAGATGGTTGTGGTGGAGGTGGTGGCATGTATATGGCTTCATCAGTGTCAGAAGACATCGACCTATCACCTGAAGGGGAGAAGTACATAACAGACTCAAAAAATGTAACGTCAGCGCTAACATAATATTTCCAACATAGCGGATCATAACACCGGTACCCTTTTGTGTCCTGGAGTACCCGACAAAAACACATTTGACAGCTCTAGGAGAGAGCTTGTCAATAGCTGGGGATAGTTGGTGGACAAAGGCAACCGAGCCAAACACACGAGGGGTAAGTAAGAATAATTCCTTTTCAAGAAAAGCCACAGAGAAAGGGATCTTCTCACCCAAGACTGACGATGGCATGCGATTGATAAGATAGCATGCCGTTAAAACAACATCGCCCCAGAAGGAATGAGGAGCACGATTCTATATGAGAAATGTCCCAGTGACATCAAGCAAATGATGATGTTTTCTCTCTGCAACTCCATTTTGTTGGGAAGTATAGGCACAGGTTGTTTGGTGAATAATTCCTTGAGTAGAAAAGTAAAGAGTATTAGTACAAAATTTCAAGGCATTTCAGTCCTCACAATTTTTACGGAAGCAGAAAAAATATTACGAACTTCATTTACGAAATTTTTGATAACATTTCCAGCTTTAAATTTATTCTTCAATAAGAATACCCACGGCAAACGAGAAAAATCACCAACGACGACAAGGTAAAACTTGTGTCCCTGATCATCAGGGACACGACTCGGACCCCAAATGTCAACATGAAACAACTCAAAATTGGAGGTACTACTCCGACTCTAACGATTGGGAAAGGTAGACTGATGATGCTTTCCCAACTGACAGACCTCACATTGAAAGGACGTGTGAGGTGAAATCTGGGGCAGAACACGACACAACTTTTGAAGCGGGAGATGACCAAATCGCAGGTGCCTCATAAATGGTGAGACAGGTCCAGTAGGTTAAGAGGAGATTCCGACATATGGAGGCCAAACAAGGCGATAGATACCCCCTTGCTCACGGCCATGACCAATCACGTTGCCCGTAAGGATGTCCTGAAAAATAAGAGAAGATGGATCAAAAATGGCTCGACAATGTAAATCCTTCATAATCTGGCTAATCGAAAACAGATTCATAGAGAAATCAGGTGCATGCATGTCAACCCCTCAGGATCCGGGTACCCGTTTACGACAAAATTCGCAATAATTCATTCACATTGATCGCAGAAGTTGTAGAAAAGCAGGGAAAATTTTTCGCGCGGCTAATTATCCACATGACATTCACATCCACAACATAACCACAAAGTAAAAGAAACAATGGCACCAAAATTTTCTTTTCATTAATATTCATATCAAGCTACAACATGTACAAGGATCTTCCATTACAACATATATCCCAAAGTGTAATACAAAAGAGATAGCATTTACATCATCATCTGAACAAAAACTGAGACAAGTAATTCATACTGTCTAGTGTATACTCTGTCTCCTGGAAGCATGTAGCTACTGAGCTGTTACTAAACCGCAGGCTGTTTGCCTGCCAAACACATTAGGAAAGAAGAGGCGTCAGCCATTGCTGGTACCTCCCAAAACTTATAAAAATAATTAGACATTTAATATGTGCAAAAGCAGGCAAGTAGAAAGGTGCTATAAGTAAAATCTACATCTACTTGCGTAAGTAAAAAGGGGTTTCAAGTTGTTTGTAATGCATTTCTAATGACTTCCCCCAGAACCCGGCATTTCCCCCATATTACCTATTTATTTGTAGTTGAATAATCATGAGGGTATTGGTGTGAGCATATATATCAATTGCTTCAGAGATCATGTAAATGAGTAAAAATGGAAAAGTTAAGATTGTAAAGATCTATTAATTTATTTAAATTCTTGGGTAGCGAGAATAGTCTTTTGATCATAACTTCTCCAATTCTTAACTTCAATGTTTCAGATATAACTCCTGATGTTGTAGATATAGATATGGATGATC
This sequence comes from Ottelia alismoides, assembly GCA_037367405.1. Lineage (NCBI taxonomy): Eukaryota > Viridiplantae > Streptophyta > Magnoliopsida > Alismatales > Hydrocharitaceae > Ottelia > Ottelia alismoides. Next base: position 21,734 of record JAZKJV010001537.1, on the reverse strand, counting down.
TAGATATAGAATCGCCAAGCCTGTTTGGCGAAGTAACTCAAGCGGTGAAGAAGCCTACAAATGGCTCTTCCGTCTCGCCCTCTAATTGGAAGCGCGGTCCAATAGAGGGATAGGTCTACACCCCAACTACGCCACTGAGACGGGTGAGAGAGACTCCCTAGAAAAGTCACTCTAGAAAACTGCCCGACTAGTACGGGCGGACGAGCTCGTACGTAAAACTGAAAACCAAGGATCCCCCGCTTGGGTATCCTAAAAGACAAGGTCAACGGAACTGGTCTAAAGTCAGGATCCCAACGAGGCGTAAAAATAATGCGAGCTCGCGTAAAATCGTGTAAAAGACTGGGATCCTACACCCGCACACTTGGCGGCCGCTGCCCTAACTGGGCTTCCTATTCTCCCGCCCAGTTGAGGGTCACCGCGCCCTCGCACGGTCAGGTATAAAGGTTGCCATGACCGGCAAAATGATTATCATCAGTTATTCCTGAACATCTTATCTTCCGGACATCTTTATTCTTTCTCAATCTATTCAGTGTTTGGTTTTATAGATCTGTGTCTTTGGATTATTGATCTTATTGATAATAATCAATAGGTAGGAGAGTATTCCTAAGGATGGTATAGTAAAACTAATTGGTCCTCGCGGTTACTGATTAAGATCATAAGAAGTTTATTATAGTAAGGGTCACCGTGACTGGGACAAATATTTGTCACGACTGATTCACTACCATACTTATTTGGTTTCTCAATCTCTTCTTAACCCCCTTCTATGGTAAACTTATCAGATATAGGTGTCTCATAATAACTCTTCGTTATAGTGCTCAATAATTGGTAGAGTATTTTAAAAGAATGATTTCATGAAGATAACTAGTCCTTAGTGTCACGGATGATTATCATCTTTTTTTTATAATAATAATACTTATTATTATTATTCCAACTCAGTACACAGTACACAGTAGTTTGTAATTGTCTAAATAATTGTTATCAATCTTACTATTATTTTTCAAAGAACTAAAGTTTTCAATCCAAAATTTTATGTATATATCTTAAAAAGGCTTTTAATTTCCATCTAGCTTATCATAAATTACCCTAAATCCCATATTTTAGTCATGAAAATATATTATTTCAGAAGCAACTATTCAAATCTGAAATTTGAATTAATTTTGAGTAAAATCATAAATTTTCATCATGAAAACATATAAGTTATAGAGCAATTATTCAGATCTGTATTTAGAATAAAATGTATGCAAAACTCCCAATTTTGATCACGAAAATATACAACTTCTGGAGCAATTATCTAGATCTGAATTTGGAACAAATTATATGCAAAACCCCCAAATTTTGATCATAAAAATATACAACTTCTGGAGCAATTATCCAGATCTTAATTTGGAACAATTTATATGCAAAACCCCCAATTTTGATCATGAAAATATACTACTTCTGGAGCAATCATTCAGATCTGAATTTGGAATAAAATGTATGCAAAACCCCCAATTTTGATCATAAAAATATACAACTTCTGGAGCAATTATCCAGATCTGAATTTGGAACAAATTATATGCAAAACCCCCAAATTTTGATCATAAAAATATACAACTTCTGGAGCAATTATCCAGATCTGAATTTGGAACAATTTATATGCAAAACCCCCAATTTTGATCATGAAAATATACTACTTCTGGAGCAATCATTCAGATCTGAATTTGGAATAAAATGTATGCAAAAACCCCAATTTTGATCATAAAAATATACAACTTCTGGAGCAATTATCCGGATCTGAATTTGGAACAAATTATATGCAAAACCCCCAATTTTGATCATAAAAATATACAACTTCTGGAGCAATTATCTTAGGTCTGATCTTAGGATCAAGTGCATGTAAAAATCCTCAATTTAAATTTAATTCTAGCAACTTTTTGAGAGTTGAAATCACATGAATGGCAGCAAGTGGAAAGGGAAGGGATTTGTACCTTGTAAATCTCTATAATTGAAGGTTAGATTGACATGCAAGAGCAGCTACAGCAACAAGAGTTGTTGAAATTTGCAATCGAAATGTTTCTTTGGTAGGAGGAGAAGAAAAAGAAAGAAGAAGAGGAAGAAATGATGAAATGGGGGTTAGATGTACCTTAGTTTCTTCAGAATTTAGGGATTTTAGAGCTTCAACAGCAGTACCAAAAGCTGATGTAGCAGCAGATCTGCAACTTGAAGAGGTTGGAGATGGGTTTTAGAGAAGGAGAGAAGAAGAGGACAGAACTGGGCTGCTGGAATTAGCCTCTCTCGTTGGAATTTGGAGAGGAAATGGGAGAGATTTGTGGTTTATATAGCAAAGGGGCATTCCTTGTTGTTGGACATGTGGAATGGAAATAGAAACCAAGTGGAAAAAGGTTTAGAGTGCAAGTGGAGGCTGCTGGATTTTTCCAGCAGCTATTTTTTTTTACCAACTTCTCTCCTTACTTGACATACTTAAAATTGACCGTACGCGCACCACGAGTTTCCGTTTTCGATGTGAAATATCTTGATTTGATCGTCTTTTAACGACGATCAAAATGAGTATAATATTGATATACTTCCGATCGAGTTTTGAATACCCGAAATTTTCGGATACGGTTTTTGTTTAAGATTAAATATTGTGAATTTAAAATATCAAACGACGTCCGATTGACAAACGGTCGATTCCGTTGGTCTTGTATCGTCGAATCGGATCTAATGACGGTCTCGGTTCGTTTCGCGGTTTCCGAATTTGCGTCGCGGCTTTTTCGCGGCGTGCAATACGAAGTGACCGATTTTTTGATCGATTTCACCCGAACAACTTTTGATTCATGATTAATTGGTCGTTTTAGGTTGTTTGGCATTGACCAACAACGTTTTTGGGTTCATTGGACCCAAAATCGGACGAGTTCGGTTTTGTTAGAATATGGATGTTACAATTATAAAAACCTCAAAGGGAGTCTCGTCCTCGAAACTCGAGTCAAGGTCATTATGTGTCTTGTGTTTCATTTTGCCATAAAAACCTCAAAGGGTTTTGAACCTATAAAAACCTCAAAGAGAAAACAAGCCATATATTTATCATGTATCTAATTACAAAAGCTTGTTTTGATGCTTATATCAGAAAAGTTGCGGGTATCGTGCCCGCATGTCGGCTTCGGTCTCCCACGTCGCTTCTTCGACGCCGTGACGGTGCCACAAAATCTTGACCAATGGAATCTCTTTGCTGCGAAGCTTCTTCACAGCACGATCAAGTATCTGGATTGGCTTCTCTTCATAAGTCAGATCTGGTTCCACGTCGAGATTCTCGTAACTGATGATGTGCCGAGGGTCGTGGACATACTTTCTCAGATTGGATATGTGGAAAACATCATGAATAGCTGAAAGATGTGGAGGAAGGGCTACTCGGTATGCCACTTTCCCCACTCTAGCCAGAATCTCAAAAGGTCCAACATATCGCAGCGCCAACTTGCCATGAACACCGAATCTCTGCACTCCCTTCATGGGAGATACTCGCAAAAATACCCAATCTCCAACCTATAATTGATAGGAATGTCATTAATATGAGGTTAAGTTAATTTTGTAATAAAGGAAGAGAAGAAGATTGGATACCTGGAATTCCAAATCTCTTCTCCGACGGTCTGCATAACTCTTCTGGCGACTCTGTGCCGTCAGAAGCTTCCGTCTCACAAGATCAACAGCTCTCGCAGTCTCCTCCAAGAGATCCACTGAATATAAAGCATGATCACCTACCTCACGCCAACTGAGAGGTGTGAGGCATCTCCGCCCGTATAGGGCTTCGAATGGTGCCATGCCAATACTGGAGTGATAGCTGTTGTTGTACGTGAATTCTACCAAAGGCAAATGGTCCTTCCAGGACCCCTTCCACTCCAAAGTGCATGCGCGAAGTAGATCCTCAAGCGTCTGAATGGTGCGCTCACTCAGCCCGTCTGTCTGCGGATGATAAGCAGAGCTCATCTTCAGCTTTGTCTGTAGTGCTGACATGAACTGATGCCAATAATGAGATATAAATCTCGAATCCCTGTCAGATACCACCTCTCGTGGTATACCATGTAGTCTGATGATGTTCTGCACGTAGAGCTTGGCCAATCTGGAAGGAGTGTAAGTCGTGTTGACAGGTATGAAATGGGCTGACTTGGTCAACCTATCAACAACGACCCAAATGGAATCATGGCCACCTGGTGTCTTCGGCAGACCTGTGACAAAATCCATAGAAATGCTCTCCCACTTCCACTCGGGAATGGGAAGAGACTGCAGTAATCCGAGCGGTCTCCTGTGCTCGGCCTTGATTATCTGACAGGTCATGCATCTGCTAACATGTAGCGCCACATCGCGCTTCATTCCATCCCACCAGAAATGTCGACGCAGATCACGGTACATCTTCGTACTGCCTGGATGGATAGATAACCGTGAACTGTGTGCCTCATCGAGAATGTCTCTGTGAAGCTGCTCGTCATTGGGTACAACGACCCGTCCTGCCTTCCATAAAATAGACTCTGCCACAACAAAATCATCAACTTCGTCCTTGACGGCGCGCATGTATCTATCATGAATCCAAGGATCGGTCTTCTGGCCCTCTACAATACGATCCCAAAGACTGCTGTATCGTGGAGGCACGGCGGTAGAAATGGAAGCGCTCTCCTGAGGATGCCAATCGGTCAAAGCTGCAAGCGTATCCCATGTGTATAGCCAGTTCGCCGTACCATCAGCATGCGCTCTCCTGCTAAGTGCATCAGCCACCACGTTTCCCTTACCAGGATGGTAAGAGATCATGCAATCATAATCCTTCAACAACTCGAGCCATCTGCGATGCCTCATGTTCAGCTCCTTCTGATCAAAGATGTACTTCAGACTCTTGTGATCTGTGAAAATCTCGAAGTTCACCCCATAAAGATAGTGGCGCCAGATCTTCAAGGCGAAGACAACTGCCGCCAACTCCAAGTCATGTGTGGGGTAGTTCCGCTCGTGCGGTCTCAACTGTCGTGATGCATAAGCAATCACATGTCCTCTCTGCATCAATACTGCTCCCAGACCTTCTCCAGATGCATCTGTGTATACTGCATAGTCCTGAGTGCCTGAAGGAAGAGCAAGAATAGGCGTTGTAGTCAATCTCTCCTTCAGTGTCTGGAAGGCATGCTCACATGAATCGTTCCAAATGAATGGAACTCCCTTCTGTGTCAATCGTGTCAATGGACGGACGATGCGTGAAAATCCATTGACGAAGCGTCTGTAATACCCTGCTAGTCCGAGAAAGCTCCGAATCTGAGTAACTGTCTTGGGCTGCTCCCAAGACATAACTGCATCTATCTTCGCAGGATCAACTGCAATGCTTGCTCCAGAAATGATATGCCCGAGAAATGAGACCTGGGATAACCAGAACTCACACTTGCTCAACTTGGCATATAGCTTGTGTTCCCGTAATGTGTCCAAAACAATCCGTAGATCATTCGCATGATCCCATTCATTCCGTGAATAGATGAGTACATCATCGACGAACACCACTACAAACTTGTCCAAGTATGGACGGAAGATACGGTTCATCATATCCATGAAAGCCGCAGGTGCATTGGTGAGCCCAAACGGCATCACCACAAACTCGTAGTGTCCATAGCGAGTCCTGAAGGCTGTCTTCGGAATATTCGACTCGCGAATCCTCAGCTGATGGTAACCTGAGCGAAGATCGATCTTCGAGAAAACCGAAGATCCCTGGAGTTGGTCGAACAAATCATCGATGCGCGGCAAAGGATAACGGTTTTTCACCGTTCTCTTGTTCAGCTGCCTGTAATCGATGCACAGTCTCATGGATCCATCCTTCTTCTTGACAAATAGAACCGGAGTACCCCAAGGTAAAGTGATTGGCCTCACGAATCCCAAGTCAAGCAACTCCTGCAATTGCACCTTCAGCTCCCTCAACTCGGCTGGTGCCATGTGATAAGGTGCCATAGAGATCGGCTGTGTATCTGGCAGCAATGTGATCTCGAACTCGATCTCTCTCTCAGGAGGTAGTCCTGGTAGCTCATCAGGAAATACGTCTGGATATTCAGATACTACTCGGATATCCTGTATCATCGGCTCCTGATCAGACACCTCCCGAACAAAAGCGAGATATGAATCGCAACCCTGGTCAACAAGTCGCTGGGCTCGCAATACTGAAATGTACTCCATGGTGGAGTCATGTGTAGTACCCTCAAAAGTGAACTCGGGTAGATCTGGAATCCTGAAGACAACCGTCTTCCTAAAGCAATCAACAAGTGCATGACGAGCGGATAGCCAATCCATGCCTAGAATCAAGTCGAACTCATCAAGCTGTAGGAGTAGACAGTCTGCGATCATCTCATGACCGCCAATCAGTATGGGCAAGTGCCTGACTATCAGAGATATGACAAATAACTGGCCACCTGGCCCTCGGATGTGATATGGAGATGATAGCGTCTCTGCAACTCTATCTAAAGAAACAAGCAACCTCGAAGCAAGGAAAGAGTGTGTCGCGCCGGAATCGAATAAAACATAGAAAGGTCGGCCCAAGACAGAGACCATACCTTTCACCACTGTAGCCGCTGAACGTGCCTGCTCCTCAGTAACGGCATGTAACTGTCCCTGCCTGGCTGATGCAGCACTAGAACCTGCCACACTCTGCGTCTGTCTCTGCTGCTGCCGCCTAAAGTTGGAGTTCCTGCCACGGAAACTCCCTGAACGTTGTGTCTGAGGCTGTGACTGTGAAGGTTGTGGCTGAGGCTCGCCAGAAGCCTGTGGGCACTGTGCTCGGTAATGTCCCCACTCATGACATCGATAGCATCTGACTGGCCTGGTAGGTGGAGTAGCTGTGCCTGTGCTCCGAGTTGGTCCGGCTGGTGGTCGGTCTACTCGCTGCGACCCAGATGGTCGAGCAGAATCTGTGCCACGTCCGACAAGTGCTCCTCCTAGAGTAGTCGATGGAGAAGAGCGAGCACTGCCAGAGAATGTCGAACCTGTAGGTCGGAACCGTCTGTCTGACCTCTGCTGCTGAAACGGTCGACGTATCGGTCCAAAAGATCGTCGCGATCTAGGTGCTGCTCCAGACGAGCTCCCGAAACGTCTCCCCCTGATGTCCTCGAACTTCTCCGCAGCATCGGTAGCCTCGGAGATAGAAGTGATGTGTAATCCTGCCAGCTTCTCCTGCACCTCCTCTCGCATGCCGCCAATGAACTTCTCCAGATTCTCCTCTGGAAATGCGCCAGCTTCTCGTGTATGTCGTGACAGCTCTGTGTATCTGATAAAGTAATCTCTGGCTGTCATCTGTCCCTGACGGAGCTCGGCAAACTGTCGGCGCTGGGACTCCTTCCACTTCGCAGAAAAGAAGTGGGCTCTGAACTTCGTCTCGAAATCGTTCCAAGTAGGCTCTCGGCCTAACTCGGACACTACGGCCTCCCACCATCGCTCGGTGAAGTCTGTCAGTGAATACTCTATGAAAGATAGCCACGTGTTTCGTGGCGCATGAATTGCCCTGAGCACCTTGATTACTCTCTTCAGCCACTGCTCAGCATCATCTGGTGGACCTGTGCCCTCGAACAGGGGTATGTTGGCCCGCTGATAAGAAGTGAAGACCGACTGGTGCCTATGAATGGCTGAATACTCGTGTGCATCCTCACCAGCGAAGTCAACAGGGTCCTGCTCCCTGTCTAAGTCTGCATCCTCCTCAGCTCCATGCTCTGGAATGCCCTCTAGTGGATCGTCAGGATGAGGCTGCTCCACCTCAACGGACTGGTGCTGGTCCTGCCATGTTCCATCCTGGGATGGATGGTACGTGAAATCTGACAGGTCCTCAAATCTCATCTCTATGTCTGTCTGCCTGTCAGCAATCTCGGTCTGCTGGGCCAATATCTGCTCCTACTGGCCTCTCATAGCAGCCTGCTGCTGCTGAAGATCGGTAAGTGCGCTCAGTATACGTGCCAGCAGATCAGAAGTATCCTGACCTGGTCGAGATGCCATGGCTCTGCATGAGAACCATAATTAGTCATAAAAATGTCATAGACAGATACTTATCATAAATGCTTTTCTCTTCTTGGGATATAAGATGAAAATAAATGAACTTGGTGACATCTGTGGTTATTGAAAATGAATGTCATATTTCCCTTCTCGAACTCAATACAAGTCGGAAGACTATCGCTATTCGAGAACTTAATGCGATCGGAATCGAAATATTGCGAATGTGCGTATCGGGGTACCACTGCTCTGATACCAAACTGTGAACCCCTCAGGATCCGGGTACCCGTTAATCACACACTCGCACAATTATTCACATGAGATCGCATGAAGTTACAGAAAAGCAGGGAAAATTTTTCGCGTGGCTAATTATCCACATGACATTCACATTCATAACATAACCACAGAGAGACAAATGACACCAAAATTTCTTTTCATTAATATTCATATCCATTACAACATGTACAAGCATTTTCCATATTACAACATATATCCCAAGTGATATGAAAGAGATAGCATTTACATTTCCGACTGAACAAAAACTGAGACAAGTAATTCATACCGTCTAGTGTATACTCTGTCTCCAGGAAGCATGTAAAGCTACTGAGCTGCCACTAAACTGCAGGCTGTTTGCCTGCCACACACAATAGGAAAGAAGAGGCGTCAGCCATTGCTGGTACCTCCCAAAAATTTATAAAAATAACTAGACATTTAATATGTGCAAAAGCAAGCAAATAGAGAAGGTGGTATAAGTAAAATCTACATCTACTTGCGTAAGTAAAAAGGAGTTTCAAATTGTTTGTAATGCATTTCTAATGACTTCCCCAGAACCCAACATTTTCCCACATATGACACATTTACTTTGTAGTTGGATATTCATGAGTATAAGAGTATATACATATATATCATTTTCTAGCAATCTCAACTTTTGATCATAACCTCTCCAGATCTTAACTTCAATTGATTCAGATATAACTCCAGATGATGTAACTATAGATATGGATGATCTAGATGTAGAATCGCCATGTCTGTTGGCGAAGTAACTCAAGCGGTGAAGAAGCCTACAAATGGCTCTTCCGTCTCGCCCTCTAATTGGAAGCGCGGTCCAATAGAGGGATAGGTCTACTCCCCAACTACGCCACTGAGACGGGTGAGAGAGACTCCGTAGAAAAGTCGCTCTAGAAAACTGCCCGACTAGTACGGGCGGACGAGCTCGCAGTGTTTTTACGCCTCGTTGGGGTCCAGACTTCAGACCAGTTCCGCTGACCCTGTCTTTTAGGATACCCAGGCGGGGGATCCTTGGTTTTCCGTTTTTACGTACGAGCTCGTCCGCCCGTACTAGTCGGGCAGTTTTCTAGAGCGACTTTTCTAGGGAGTCTCTGACCCGTCTCAGTGGCGTAGTTGGGGAGTAGACCTATCCCTCTATTGGACCGCGCTTCCAATTAGAGGGCGAGACGGAAGAGCCATTTGTAGGCTTCTTCACCGCTTGAGTTACTTCGCCAACAGACATGGCGATTCTACATCTAGATCTTCCATATCTATAGCTACATCATCTGGAGTTATATCTGAATCAATTGAAGTTAAGATCTGGAGAGGTTATGATCAAAAGTTGAGATTGCTAGAAAATGATATATATGTATATACTCTTATACTCATGAATATCCAACTACAAAGTAAATGTGTCATATGTGGGAAAATGTTGGGTTCTGGGGAAGTCATTAGAAATGCATTACAAACAATTTGAAACTCCTTTTTACTTACGCAAGTAGATGTAGATTTTACTTATACCACATTTCTACTTGCTTGCTTTTCCACATATTAAATGTCTAGTTATTTTTATAAATTTTTGGGAGGTACCAGCAATGGATGACGCCTCTTCTTTCCTATTGTGTGTGGCAGGCAAACAGCCTACAGTTTAGTGGCAGCTCAGTAGCTTTACATGCTTCCTGGAGACAGAGTATACACTAGACGGTATGAATTACTTGTCTCAGTTTTTGTTCAGTCGGAAATGTAAATGCTATCTCTTTCATATCACTTGGGATATATGTTGTAATATGGAAAATGCTTGTACATGTTGTAATGGATATGAATATTAATGAAAAGAAATTTTGGTGTCATTTGTCTCTGTGTGATTATGTTATAAATGTGAATGTCATGTGGATAATTAGCCATGCGAAAAATTTTCCCTGCTTTTCTGTAACTTCATGCGATCTCATGTGAATAATTGTGCGATTGTGTGATTAACGGGTACCCGGATCCTGAGGGGTTCACAATGCAACACATTCTTTAGATGCATAGGTGTCAAGCTAATCTCCCCCTGACCAGTAATCGAGGAGTGTGTTCCATCGGCAATAACCACAGTACGTCTTGGGAAAACTTGTATGTAAGTTGTAAGTCGACCCCAATCTCCACACAGATGATGTGTAGCACCAGAATCCATAATCCACTCTATGGTATCAGATCCACTACTGCTAGTGAGAGCATAAGCACTACCTGAGGTACTAGAGGAGGCTGAAGCAGCCACATCTGGATGGCTCTCGGATACTGGCGAAGGCATCACAGGACCAAATGGAGGTACAATACCCCTCAAACGAGCTACGAGACCATCAAAGCATTGATCCAACGAGGAAGCAGCTGGAGGCTCAATCTGTTCAGATACTCGTGCAGAAGCCGGGAATCCATGCTTGGAGTAACATGTATCATAGGGAATGGGATCTCTATGTTGAAGTCCCTATGGATCACATGAAAACTCTGAGACCAAAACAAAAGATGGGGAGTACAAAACTGACGCTGGTAAACATGTGCGCATCAAACTAAAGATTCAGAATTTGAACGTCGAGTCTGAAACAGACATGGAGTGTGAATTGGAGAATCTGGAGTCAGACCTGTAGAACTTTACACAATACTCCTTTTTCTCCGATACTTATCGAAAAACAACGACATCGATAAAGTTGGGAGAAGACAAGAAAATGGGGAAAAGTAAACATCACATAAAGCCTATAACATTTTTTCTAGCTTTTCTTTTCAATTTTTTTAAATCATATTTTTCGGCTATTCCAATTTTTAATAGTCGTTTCTCCCCTTTATTCCAAATAAACCGTTCAACTTTTTTCTGGCTTTTCTTTTTGCATAATATTTTCTCTCGTGTACGTCTTTTCTTTTGTATGCATCTTTTCTCCAAAACATTTTTTTGTTGAAAGATGGCTCAACTAGGGCTAAAATTGTAGCAGCCCCTCCCTTTTTTCCCAAAATACACAGCCCAATTGGGCCCAACTATAGCATCCCCCCTTTTTGTTTACATTATAGCCCGTTGGGCCTAATTGGGGAGCAGTAGTTCCCTCTCATTTTTTGTTGGAACCCAAATGTAGGCACAAACTCTCCCTTTACATTTTTAAGGCTGGTATATTATGTCCAATATCTCAATTCAGATATAAAGGAAAAAGACTAAATCAAATAATGATAGGTGTACAAAAAAGATTCTTTAACTTAATCAACTTAATTATGATTATGAGAGAACAGTAACCCGTTGATCCCCTGCGTCGATCGAATAGCACCACCACCTGGGAGGATTTTACCTGGAAGAAAGGCGGTGGTCTCGAGGTGTTGACGTATGGGATCTGGAGATCGCTGCCTTGAGGAAGGGATGCAGCCTTTGCCACTTAGAGGGATGCAGCTTCATCGTCTGGAGGGTCGAGATTAGGGCGCCATGCTTTTTTTTTCTTGCACGAGATCTCGCTCCCATCGTTGTTCAAGGTCATCTTGTATCGCCTGCGGGAGATCCAAGAGAAGAGAAGATTGCACCGATGGAGGAAGCGGATTGGCGACAGCTTTGATACCTTGTATAAAAACCTCAAAGGGAGTCTCATCCTCGAGACTCGAGTCAAGGTTACTGTATATCTTGTCTGGACTTTCATCTGACCATAAAAACCTCAAAGGGAAAACAAGCCATATTATTTTAACGTGAAAATAATTAAAAGGGCTTGTTTTAATGATTACTTGAGAAGAGTTGCGGGTATCGTGCCCGCATGTCGGCTTCGGTCTCCCACGTTTCCTCTTCGACACCGTGTCGGTGCCACAACACATTGACTAATGGAATCTCCTTGCTGTGAAGCTTTTTCACATCACTGTCAAGAATCTGCACTGGCCTCTGCACATATGTCAAGTCTGGCTCCACGTCAAGGTTCTTATAGCTACTGACGTGTCGAGGGTCGTGCCCATACTTTCTCGGGTTGGATATGTGAAATACGTCGTGGATAGCCGAAAGATGTGCAGGAAGGGCTACTCGGTACTTGGGCTAGGGTTTTCTTTTGATTTCATAGGGACTCCAGAGTTGAGATCCAATTCTCTGAGCCATTATGGGAGAGACCCAGTTCTCCGACGACGAGAGACTCCATTCTATAGCGACCGTGGACTCCGACGAGGATGTCTCCACAGCTTTTTCAGTTATTACATAGTAAATATGAAAAGAAAAGAAAATACGTAAATAAAAAAATATAAAATAACTCTCAACACTCGACCTCAAGATGGAGTATAGATGTCATCAATCACGCTCAGCTTGGAATAACACCTCTAAAATGGTCCTCTAGCTAGAGCTTTGGTGAAAACATCTATTGTATGTTCCCCTGAGATAGTGTGTGAAGTAGAAATAAAGACAAATCTATTTGCTCAAATCATACCACGTGTATAGTAACAACTTACCTCAATGTGCAGCTTCTCGGACATAACTCGAGCGAAGAATAGAAGCTGTGCCGAGGACGACCAATCTATTTGCTCGTAAGGATATCAAACTTTAACTAGAGAATCTCCGTCTCATTTTCCTGACCATAGGAGAAAGCAAGAATATCACACATTGCCTTGGCAATGGGCTGATGTAAAATATCACTGGCTATCTTCGTGGTGAGAGTCCCGCAGAGACGGACACATGAGTATCCATCATCCTACTTCCATGAAGCATTCGCCCCAATCTTGTCCGTCGGCTCCCATTGTACCAGAACATTCCCTTGATAGTGCACTGCATCAAGGTCATAAACTGCATGGACCATAACTCATAATTGGTTTCATCCGTCTTTACGATGGGTGACAGGCCCGTGAAAGCACCGGAAAAGGAGATGTCACCCTTGATTTCTGACATGATGATAAGAAGGTCGATGCATAATTCGACTGTGATACTAGATTGATCAGAATACGTCTATACCATCATACAAGAATCAGTTATATGTGCAGACGCATGCCACAACCATTCCCATCAACCAAGGGAGCGCTCTAGGGAACCAAGTCAATGTCGAGGTCTGATTTCACAAAAAACAACCCAAAATCGGACCATTTTTAAGAGTCCAATGATTGGTGAGTATCATAAAGGGGACCCTTAAGGATAGTGTCATGCGTTGGAGGCGTTGTCGATGGTCGCTACGCCTATTGGCGAACGCATGCATGCAGCAAGGAGGGGTACGCATATCAGACCATAGATACTTGAGGGAGTTCGCAGCACTACGGGAGGCCCGCAAGTGAGGTGGTGGTGCATAGAATACACACAAGCACGTATACACAAAGTATGCACGTACATGGTACACACACATATAAAGACATGCATACAAGACAGTAGATGCACAAGCATGCATATACATACATTCATGCATGCTTGCACACTTGTGAATGCATGCATATTCCACCCCGCACCCACATTTACATGCGCACATAATGCATAGATACAATATAGAAATAAACATACTCGCAGAACTACATATGCACACAACATAAATAGTTACATATGATGCACATATATACATGTGTACACGTGCATGCATGCATATCACACTAGTTTTTAATAAAGTGGTCATTTGGGTCACATATGAGTCCATAAACTTGAACCAATTCTTTATGTAGACCCATATATGTCTTTGCAACTAACCATGTAGCATATACCACCTATGCGCTCGGCGTGAACATGTTTATGCACCCAGTCAAAGCTATCAGATTCGATAGGATATAGATATTAAAGAGAACCGATTAATATGAATAATTCCTTCATTCCGTGGAGAACCCTTTTCCATTATTATCTAGGCTAAACTTAAAACGACAGCATGCTTTGTCGTTTGCTGCTTTCTCTGTTGCTGCTCTTGGTGTTGATGATCTTGCTGTCGCCATCTTGGCTGCTCACACACTCGGTTGATCATCGCCTCCTCCTTCATAGCTAGCTTGGAGTTTTGTCATCACCAATCATCCCTAATCACCTCTGACCCTATGTTGATCGCATGCAGATGAGAATATGAGTATGTGATTTTAATTCATTTTTTTATTATATGTTCTGCTAGTAAGAATCACTTCTTCTCCAAAATTATAACTATGTAAAACTGTAGATATTAAATGATGCTAAAGCTAAATTTTTCAGATTTAATAGTTTAAAATACAGTTATATAATGAGGTCCTGGGGTTTTCTTATATAAGAGGAAAAATCTTGTTGGGCAAATTACATGGTAGAGATGAAAAGAAAAGAGAATATCTAAATAGGAAAATATAAATAACTCTCAACACTCCCCCTCAAAATGGAGCATAGATGTCAATCATGCTCAACTTGGTACAATACCTCTGAAATGGCCCTCTGGCTAGAGCCTTGGTGAAAAAATCTGTTGTATGTTCCCCTAAGTTGGTGCGGGAAGTAGAGATAGATACCTTCTGAATCACGCCAGATGTATAGTGACAATTTACCTCAATGTGTAGCTTTTCGGACATCCCTCAAAGCGAAGAGTTCAAACTATTTGCCCATAAAGGTATCAAACTATAACTAGAGAATAGTCATCTCATTCTTTGCCTGACCACATGAGAAAGCAAGGATATCGCACACTGCCTTGGTAGTGGGTTGATGTAAAATATCACCGGTTATATCTGTAGTGAGAGTCCTAAAGAGCCAGAAATGCACGTACGCGTCATCCTGCTTCCATGAAGCATTCACCCCAGTCTTGTCGAACGGCTCTCGTGTCAGAACGTGATCCTTGTTAGTGCACTACATCAAGGTCATAAAATACATGGACCATAACTCATAATTGGTGCCATCCATTTTCACGATGGGTGCCAGGCCCATGAAAGCACTAGACTCACTAGAGGAGGAGGAGATGTCACACTTAATTTCTGACATAATGATTAGAAACCAATACAAAATTCGATTAGGATAGTAGATTGATCAGAATACGTCTACACGATCATATAGGTAATCATGCCACAAGGTGCTCTAGGGCACGTAGCGATCTGATTTCACCAAAAACGGCCCAAAATCAGACCGTTTAGAGAGACCAGTTATTGGTGAGTATTGTAAGGGGGACCCTTAAGGATGGTGGCATACGTTGGAGGCATTGGCAATGGCAGTCGCCTTCGTTGACATAAGGCAACATGCGGCAAGGAGGGGCCAACCCAGCATTGCGGGAGGCTCGCAAGCGAGGTGGCAATACCCCGTAGGATAGGCGGCGACGTCGCTAGGGCCTGCATGTTGAGTAGGCGACAATGCAAGGTGGTGTTACGAGGCAGTGATGACAGCGTGACGATAAGAGATGGGAAAAGAAGGCCAATGGGTAGGGAGAGACCTGGGGCAACAGGGCTCTTGTCTATGACAGTCGCTCTGGTACCATGTGGAAAGGAAAAATGAATTGCTTATTCATGAGGTCTTACGGATTCTTTTATATAAAGAGGAGAAGCCCTATTGAGAAAGTTACATAGTATAGACGAAAAGAAAAGAAATTACATAAATAGGAAAAGATAAAATAATTCAACAAAATCTTAATGGAGGCATGTAATTTCCATCATGTTGATGTGGAAGCTAATTTCTTTTCATATTAAACTAAATTTAATTATACTTACCTGCTAAGCTATTATTTATTAATTCAATTTATTACTATTTTACTTTGATTATGGACGAGCCGACTAGCCAAATTTAGGATGAGAAGATACATTGGTGTATATGTTATTTGTTGAAAATATTGTGTTAAACGATGAGACTAGAGATGGAGCAAATGTGAAGCGTGAGGTTTGGAGACATGCATTAGAGACTAAAGGATTTCATATAAGTAGAGCTAAGACTGAGTATATGGAGTGCACATTTGATGGAAGTAGTGGTGAAGGAATCGAGGTGATGATTGGTGATGATAACGTTCAGAAGAAAAAAAATTACGATGCCTAGAATCTATTTTGCAACATTATGGTGAAATCTATGGAGATGTTACTCATAGAATAAGTGCAGTTTGGCTAAAGTGGAGAGGAGCCTCTACTGTTCTACGTGATAAGGAAATTCCTTTGAAAACCAAAACAAATTTCACAAAGTTGTGAGACCTGCTATGCTTTATAAATCTGAATGTTGGACTGTGAACTATAAACATGTGCAGAGAAAAACAGTAGCATAAATTAAAATGGTAAGGTGGATGTATGGTCCTATACGTAAAGATCAGATTCGGAATGATACGATTAAAAGAAGAGTGGGTGTAGCTTCGATAGAGGATAAGATGAGAGAAAACTACATAAGATGGTTTGGTGTTTTGGAAAGGAAGTCGGTTGATGCACCAGTTAGGAGATGCGAGTTTTGAGATGTTGATACGATTAAGAGAGGGTGAGGAAGGCCCACGAAGTGTTGGAATGAGACTATCCGAAGGGATCTTAGTTTTTTGGATCTAACCCTGAGAATGACCCAAGATTCCTAATGGAGGCAAAGAATCCATGTAGCCGACCCTAATTAATGTGGGAAAAGGCTTTGTTGTTGTATACATGCTTAGATCTGTAGTATATATATAATATACACAACAGGACTTATATTTTTAATATGTTTTAGATATTTTTAACATATAAAAATAGTTGGAAATCTAATTTTTAGTATTTTCATATACATATGATATTAATTAATTATATCGTATATAGATATTTACAAGAGGTGTTTTTAAGATGTTTTAATTATATCATATATACTACATGTTTATATATATTATATATTTAATTTTTTTAATTTAATATTTGAAAATTTGTACTAATATTTGGTAGTATATTTATTACAAGTACAAACTAGCATTTAGAATGTATGTGGGATGTGGAGACTCGGTGCGAGAAAAGCAATAAACAATCAACCATTTGAGGCGTTCTCCCATGGTTTCATCCCGCTCCTTAGGGAGTCGGGTTCCACGTAAAATCCCTGTGTTCCAAGTTTATCCTTTTGTTCTACATGCTCTGTTTATCATTCCCAAGGTTGCAGAAGTCGGCAGTCAGTACTCGGTCCACAGGGTCACTAACTAAGGATTAATCGTCAGTCGGCAGAATAATCGGATTTAGTCGAGCATTAGTCAGTTTTGAATTTTTTAATTATTTTAAATATATAAATCAATTTTTATAACATATACTCTCATTTATATTCATATATTTAGCAGTTTTAATATTTTTAAGAGCTTAAAAAATTATAGCACGAGCAAGTTAAGAACAAAATCTTTGGTACATAGCACGAGCAAAATGTTAAGAACAAAATGTTTGGTACATATCACAAGTTGAAGTTACATATAAATTAACACAAAGCTAATCAATAACCACAAAAGTTAAATAACCTAAGTTACCTAACCATCATGCAAATCAACAATAAGTATCTAAATTAACGAACATTTAGAGCGTAATAAACACAATTCTAACCTTATATAAGTTAACCAACATGCAAATCGACAAGAATATGTGGGTGTGGGTGTGGGAGCGCGTGGGTGTATGCATGTGTACGTGCGTACACACTCTAAGCTATATAAGTATATATTTAGAATGGTATTTAAGAACATTTCGTATATGCATATATGTTTGTTATATTTTATTTCTTTTGTATATTTTTTATATGAATATTTTTATGAAATTAAATCATAAAGTTTAAAGTAAAATTATACATGATAGTATATGTTGAAATCAGAGAAGCGGAAGCAAAAATGATAAATCAAGAAACATAAACATGAACACAAGGGATTTAACGTGGAACCCTACTCCCCAAGGAGCAGGATGAAACCACGGGAGAAGCCCTCAATGGGGCGGATATTCTATTGGAATTCTCAATGAGTACAGGGGGTGTGGGGCTCCTTATATAGCCTCACAGACAGGCCTATCAAAGGAGAATATTCTATAAAATATTCTGTATAGAATATTCTCTTAACGAATAGTCATATAGAATATTCTCTAACACTCTCCCTCAAGCTGGAGCTGAGAAAGTTGCATCTTGCAACAAGAAGAAAGTATACATTACATCCTCACACGATACATCACAAAAACACATGTCCGTTGCTGGTAGAGGACCACGCACGAGGACGAGTCTGCGGCTTTCGGGTCATCGGAACGTATCTCTGTCATGCTTGTAGAGCCGTTGCGATATCAGATCACTGGAACGTATCTCTGTCGTGTCTGGAGAAGAATCGTTGCAGAAGAAGCCTAGTGCGGTAAACTGATCGGGTCGTAAAAGAAGAAGTATACGCCTCGATGAAGAAGTTGATGGTTGGTGAAGACGGATGATCGGTAGAAATCTGGAGTGTCGGTCTGTCAGTCGTGGATGCGCAAAAGTCCTGGAAAATATTTCATTTCTGACTCCCACTTTCTCCCATACTTGATAGAATAAGAACATTGATCAAGTTGGGAGAAACCAAAAGATGTAATTTTTTTAACATAAGCCGTTCATTTTTTTAATCGGCCTTTTCATTTTTTTGGCAATTTTTTTAACATAAGCCATTCATTATTTTTTTAATCGGTTTTTCAAACCTTTTTTTTGAAACTTGCGTACAGCTTTTTATTGTACGCGCCTTTTTTTTCGAAACAAATGCCTCATTTTTTTGTAAACCATTGGCCCACTTGAGCCCTTCCTCTCTTCCATTCTTTGTTTTTGAACTCTTAGGGGCCATTTGGGCTTCCTCTGACCTCTTTTTTTTAATACAACTGCCCAATCTGGGCTTAAGCTCAGTGCCCCCCCCCCCCCTTTTTAATGACACGGCTGGGTCATGGGCCCATACAGTAAATGAAAAAGAAAAGAATTTTCTTTTTTTTAAATACTTCGATATTAGGGTTCCTACGAGGGCACCCTATCTCTCTCAAGGCCGCCGCCCCGCAGGATTCAGTAGGGGGTTCGAAGAGCCCCACGGTGGGAGCCAGATCGCCTTCAGTTGCCGGAGTGCCGCCTGTTGGAGCTTCGCGCCTGCAGTCTGCTGGAGAGGTATACGATCACCGCCGCCTGGTGGTGCTGAGGGGGCTCGCCTGCGAGTTGGCTAGATCGGAGAAGGCTGCAGGGAGGGCTTCTGTTGTATCTTCGAACTGGGGATTTGTCGCCTACGCACGGCGTGCGCTTGGGGATGCACCTGGGGGAAGGCGATGCTTATGGGGACTCCGCCTGAGTCCTGGTGTTGTGCCTCCTTGCTAGGGCAGGCGATGGAGGGAAGCCGTGCTGGGTGGAAAAGGGGATGCCAGGGCGCGACCTGCACGCCGCATGCGCCTTGGAAGTGGTGCGCGCGCGACTCGACAAGAAGAATCTGGAGTGCGCGCAGGAGCTTCTGGTGTGTAACGGGGAACAAACGATCAAAACTTCAGCTGGGGAGGTGGTCCTGCGGCTAGGGCTAAGGAAACACGGCGGGACTTTGCTTCTTGCGGCCTGGACTTGCTCGAGTGCACGTGTTGCCTCTAGGGTTCCTGTTGGGAACCCTATTCTTGAAACGACGTGGACCAGAACCCTTCTTAGAATTGAAGAAATCTCAAACAATATAATAATCTTCCAGAATAAATAAGAACTGAATTTTTCGCGATCAATTATCGAATAAATCAGGAGCAGAAATAAACCCTCGAGAATCGAATCCGCTCTGATACCATGTTGAAATCAGAGAAGCGGAAGCAAAAATGATAAATCAAGAAATATAAATATGAACACAAGGGATTTAACGTGGAACCCTACTCCCCAAGGAGAGGGATGAAACCACGGGAGAAGCCCTCAAAGGGGCGGATATTCTATTGGAATTCTCAATGAGTACAGGGGGTGTGGGGCTCCTTATATAGCCTCACAGACAAGCCTATCAAAGGAGAATATTCTATAGAATATTCTGTATAGAATATTCTCTTAACAAATAGCCATATAGAATATTCTCTAACAATATATTAAGTAGTTGATATTTTATATCTAGATGAAAAACCATAATTTAAAGTACATAAGTATACATATATTTCTTGTAATTTTTGTTTATATATTTTTGATTTATTTGTGAATTATACTTATTAGCGTGTAACCTTAAGTATCTTATCTTATTGTCTAACAACAAGCCCTAAATCTCATCTAATTCTAACCGGGTAATCGGGTTTACGGTTTGTGCCTAAACCTATATCCGAAATTCCTATGCAAAAGTTGGCTGACTAAGTCGACTAATCGCCCGATTAATCGAGCCAGACTGACTATTGGCCGATTTGGCCTAGTCGAGTCGGGTACCCCCCCAACCCGACTAGTCGGACCGACTAGTCGGCCCACTTTTACAACAACGATCATTCTGCTTCCGCATTCCTATTTTCGAACTGGTATCAGAGCGGGTTCGTTTCTCCTGGATTTATTATTAAAGATTTATTTTATATTTCTATTCGCGATTCGATTATCAATTTGTTCATGAAGAATATATAAGTTTCGATTCAATTCTAGGGTTTTAGTCTGAAACCCTAGTTTTCCATGGTTCAATCCAAATCAACAGTGTACTTCTCTGATTCCAGCCGCATCCAAGCAGAAGTTGCATCATGCATGCGCGATGCCTTTTCCAAAGCGCAGCTTCTGCAATTTTTGTTCAGTTTCCAAGCGAGGGGTTTCCAGATCACCCTTTTTCTGTAGTTGTACAGGAGAAGTCCTCACATTTGCAAGCACTTTCAAGTACAAGGCAGATCCAAGCGAAGAGCTCCAGCAGGCGATGGTCGCCATCTCCAGGCGCCTCCTCCCCTTTGTTGTACACCCGCGAAGCGGCAACCCACGAGCCCATGCGAGCTCCTGGCGCGAGCCCAGGCGAGCAGCAGCCCATTGCCACCCTTGCGTAGGCGGCGCGATCCGTAGATCCTCTAGGGGTTGCGGCAACATTAGGATCCCTCGTCTCCTCTCTTGCAAACCCCAACGAAGCCCTTCATCACAAGCGGAGGGCTCCCAAGCGGAGAGCTCCCATGCGGCATCGTCGCACCTCCGTCTTCCAGGCACCAAGCCTTCATCGCCATCTCCTCAATACAAGCGGCGATGCCCTCCCGTCTGCAGCTTCCCCAGCGGCCCTTGGCAGCACAAAGTAGAGGTCGCATGATCCTCATGCCTCTTCCTCCAGCGGGTGGCGGCCTCCTGGTACTCCCAACCTCCCAGCGGCGGCCGCACCCGACCCCTCAGCACCACCAGTAAAATCGACGGCAGCGGCATCAAGCAGTGACCCATCAGGCGACGCCAATTTGAAGGAGGGTTCCCAGATGGGAACCCTAAAGAGGAGTTAAGGCCCAAGTGGGTTGTTGGCATTTAAAAAAAACTTGTTTTGTTGTACTTTGTAAGTCCAAGTGGGCTGAGGTTTGGGCCATTAAAAAAAGGGGCTCAGTCAGATAAAAAAAGGAGAGAGAGAGAGAAGGTGTGTGAATGGTTTCAAAAAAATTTGTGAATTTTTGAAAAGGCGCGTACAATTAAAAAAAATGTTGTACGCAAAAGATAAAAAAATTTGCAAAAAATGTGAACTTTTGAAAAGGCGCATACAATTAAAACACCATGTTTGTGTGCAGGACTCAAAAAAGTACAGTTGTCATCCTTA